>OX336889.1:14745000-15945000 GCA_946959425.1 Argyrosomus regius | reverse complement strand
CCAGAAAGACTTTGACTACAGATGAGGAAGAGGATGTTACTAGCAGAGGGGTTCCTTCGCCCTGTAAATCTCACAAAAGTTATCTCTCTGCACACCACAGTGACTTTATTCCCCTGCACTCTGCACCCCTGTGGCCCAGTGTCACCAAAATTAGGCAAATCTTTGATGAGAGACAAAGCAAAACTACACAGCAGCACAAGACTGACACTTGTGAGCATATAAAATCAACCAGCAGAGGCCATCCACACGACCTCAGCCCCAGTGAGAGTGCCCCTCTTTCAGATAGAAGTGAGAAATTCTCACCTTGCAGCTCTGCTAATGAAGCCAGTAGCCTGTCTTTAGATGGTAAATGCATAGTGAGAACACAAAGCAGAGAAAGCAGTGCTCCTAAAGAGACTTTGTGTTGCGGTATGGACTTTTATTCTAAAGCTGACCACCAGCATTACTCAAATGATGAAGGGGCAGACGTAGAGACGCAAAGTTCCAATAACAACAAAGTTTCTGGCAGAAATACTTTTCAAAGCAGCAGCAGCAGCAGTAGCAGTTGCACCGGGGGTAGGCACTACCATAGGATTAACCCATCTCCATACAGATCTCATAGTCCCGGCGCTGAGACAGAGGCGACCCATAAGACCCCCAGGACGACAGGGTTGACATCTGACCCCAGCCCTGACCTTCAACCCCCAGCTACTTCGTCTTGGAGTCGATCGGAGAGCTTAGACACCTCCTCCTCACTTCAGCAGCCGACAGTGAGGGAGAGAAGGGATAGACAGGGGGTCGGGCTGCCCAGGGATAGTTTACATTCCTCACATAGCTCCTCTAGAGCGCAGGCCCCCACCTCATTCCCCCCCTCCTCTGCTTCAGCTCCAGATAAAGCCATTACCTCCTCCTCCTCTACTGTAGCTCCCTCCACTGAACTAAGAGCCCCAGCAAGAGTTGCCTGTCCCCTCAGCTCCCGCTGGAGGTTTAGCTCTGGAGACGAAGAGGAGGAGCACACCAGGAGAAGAAGAGGAGGTAGTTGGAGTGTTCCTTCCGGCCCTGCTTCTTCCATCCCCTACAGAGCAGGAGAAAAGGGCACGACAGAGCGAGGAGGCAGCTATTTATCCCGCAGCAAAAATGGCTGGTGGGGTGCAAAGGGCATTGGCAGGTCTTCAGGCAGTGAGGAGGACAGCCCTGGTTCTTTAGGCCCCCACAGTCGAGAGGCAGTGCGCCGGCGCTCGCTGAGAAAGAAGAAGAAGTTCAGTGGAGCTGCTCTAGCAACAGGCCGTGATGATTATGATGATCATGATGGCGAATCGGAAGACAGCGACAGTGACACAGCCTTGACAATGGAACACTCAGACAGGCAACACCAGCAAAACACAGGAGGAGAATTAGTGGGAACAACATCTCGCAGTCGCTCTGCAAGAGAACCCAGCAGTCATAGTAACCGAGCCAGGGTGCAGCAATGGGAGCGCATCTCCTCACCTGCGACGTCCACCACACTTCCTGGTGTATCACGTGTGTCAAAGGTCAATATCCCCCCATTTGTTTCCAGTTCTGGCAGTTCACATTGCAGTAGCCGATACTCCAGCACTGAGACTTTGAAGGAGGAGGACCAGGCTAGCTGCGCCAATCGTGCAAATAGCAGACCTTCATCCTCGTCCATGCTGAGTAAAACTTACCATGGGAATTTCACCATGTACCGCTCCCCAAGCTTTGGCCATGGGGATAACGTCTCACATCCCCCTTTGCGGGTGCACCCCAAAATTGTGCCTACAGTCACCCCCTTACCTAGTGTACTTGCCCGAGAAGGTGGGGTATCTGCAGGGGTTAGGGGTGGTGAAGCCACGACAAGGAGGACAACAGGTGGGGATGGGGTAGATGATAATGATAAAAACCGAATATCTATGTCCAACCCTGATATCACCTCAGAAACTATGTCACTCTTAAGCTTTCTGAAATCTGACCTGTCAGAGCTTAAAGTACGGAAAGCAAGTGGGGACAAATCTGGGGTCGTGGAGGGGTCATCGGTGTACAGAATGGGCTCACGCACTCATGGAGGGACCCTTCTATCTTCTGGTCGTCGCCCATCACTAAAAGACCTGACCGCCACCCTGCGGCGTGCAAAGTCCTTCACGTATTCAGACAAACCTACAACAGCCACGAGGTGTTACTTGACAGGTGGCACCGCAAAGAGGAGCTCCTCTGAGCAGCAGCTTGACATAGATGGTGAGAGGGATGGGAGGGTGTCTGTGTCAGATAGGGACGTAGAAAGTGATGGGGGTGATTTTAGAGTTGGGAGAGGACAAAGAATGAGGGATTATGGATTCAATGATGATAACGATGATGAAGTGATCCCTCGAATGCAGGAGAAGTATGTGCAGGAAGCCAGGCAGGTAATTCGAGATATCTGCCAGATGAGTACTAGGGAAGATGATGATGATATTGATGTAAGGAGAACTGAGAATGATTTGGAGGATGGATGTCTCCAAGTCAAGAAGTCAAACGAGGAGAAGGAAAAAGCAGTAGTGAGTGTTAAGAATGAGGCAAAGCCAGATGAAGAGGCTGAGTTGAATAACACAAAAGACAGGGATAAACATGAGCAGGAGAGAGAGAACAGGGAGAGGGAGAGGAGCGAGAGGGATGGACAAAGTATGCAGTTGGAAAAGCTAAACAGCAGGGGCACAGAGTACAGTGAGAAGGCAAAGAGACAGAGCAGAGAGACGGAGAGAGCCTTACTGAAGGGCGACTCGGAGGAAAGCATGTTCTATGACCGCTCTGTAGATGAACTTTCAGGCCATGAGTCTAGTTTAACAGATGAAGGGATTGTAACAGAGCCAGAGACAGGCCCCAGTGACCCCTCTGAGAGGTCATTCCTGGGTTCAGTGGGGGTTAATTTAGGGTCACGAATTGCTAGGGATGTGCTAGGGCAGCCTGTCACCGTATGGAAGCAATCGGCCCTCCATGAGGCGGAAGGATTTAAGCAAGAGAGAGAAGAGATGACAGAGAACAGCTTGAATTGTACAAATCGTCTGAATGAAGTCAACGTACCTCCCTCCTTGCCTTTTCCTGCCCGTATGGCTGAGAGTGACAGTATCATCATGGAGCAGAGCAGCACCGCTGGTATCAACAATGTCAATACTACTACTGAGGAGATCAACCCCAACAGCGCTGTCTTGCAGAGGTCAGCAGGCACTGCAGGGGGAGGAGGAGGAGGAGGAGGAGGAGGACTTGAAGCCCCTGCGACTCCAAGTGCTATCCGTCGAAGGCGCAAGTTCTCCCCATCTGGCAATAACAACACAGGCTCCGATTCCAGTAATGGCAGTAATGCAGAGTCAACAGTAGCAGCTGCTGGAAATGGAGAGTCCACAGTCTACCGCTCCCTCAGTGACCCCATGCCACAGCGGCGCTGTTCTGTGGCAGAAGAGGGGAATAACAATTTTTCTTCTGTGGACAGCAACTTGTTAGGATCTCTATCTGTCAAAGGAGGTGGAGGTGCACCAGAGGCCTCTTCTGTTGCCACTTTGTCAGAATACAAGGGTAGTATGGCCAGTGATTTGTCAGTGTACAGTGATGGTGGGCTCCGTGATGATGCCATTCATGACTACAGTGGGGTGATCAGGAGCATCGTGGCTGAGCCAGGTGCAATGGACAGACTGATGACAGATGACCACGGCAATGGCAAAGCTCCCAAGAAGAAGTCATTCAGTGACCCCAGTCGCCGTAGCGATGCCCCTTTACTTTCCCAGAATGACCCCCAGTTAAAAGGTCAGACTGGCAGCACTCAGCCAATCAGTGAGCTGGATCAGCCAGGCCAGATCCCACCTTCAAGCAGTGAGCCAATCCTGAGCAAACAGAGAGAGGAACTGTGGGAACCAGAAGTTGAGTCTAAACATGCATTGCAGACACAGCCACATGCAAACAGTAGCAATAAAGTCAAGATTGGTCGTTCCCTGTCCGAAAGTAACCCCCACTCTGATAACCTCGATGATGAAGTTGATGATGTAATAGACCAAGGTGGAGAAGAGCAAGAGGTGGAGAAGTTTAACTTTGACCTCAAGCTAGCTGGGGTACTGTCCCCTAGAATGGTTCGTCGGCCCGGCAGAAAGCGTCCAAACAGGCTGGCTCAGTTCTTCCCTCATGAGGACCCGTTTGAGCCCCCCGAACTGGGCTCAGAGGAGCAGGATGATCACAGTGTCCAACCCGACCTCACCCCTCCTCTTCCCACTCCCCCACTGCAATTCAAACACAAAAGCAGATCAAAACATGTCCGCCATGCCAGCGAACCCACCACCTTTATCCCCATTTCCCCACCTCCACACCTCCAGACACTGAAGGAAGTGGACGGCCTTGCTGTCCGATCTGCTGCAGAGTCTCAAAACTTGAGTAAGCTTCCAGGAGACGAGGCCCCATCTCTGGAGCATGTGACCCAGAAATATATTCTGGAACTGAGCACTGCTGAGAAGGATACTGTGGTCCCGGGGCCTCTTCCAGCGACCAGGGATGGAGCTTCAGTGTCAGCTTCAGAGGGGACCAGCACCGAGACCACCACCAGTGGAATTACAGAAACTGGACCTCAGAAGAAGAGCACAGAGGACACTGTGTCCATAGCTGTCCCACAGAAGACCAAGCCCAGAGTGGTAAGTCCACATTTTTTCAGTCTTTACCATTTTGTGTGAGTGTTTTTCAAGGCTAGTGTACCCAATGCTCTCTTGTTGCATAGTGTTAAGTTTGGTTTGACTTTTAGTGAGTGAGAAAGGGAGTGTGACTCAAATATGGTGTAATACAGTTGGCTTGTTCTTACGACTACATAGCTAAACCCAAAGGTGCATGTGTGTGTGTGTGTGCCTGTGCTGTGAATCAGCTACAATACAGGAGCCATTAAAGGCTGAGCAGTGTTAAACAAACATCAGAGGATGTTATTAGTTTGATTAAACAGTTCTCAGACAAAGGGCATTAAGGGCTAGAGCAAGGCCTACTGAGTGTGTATGTCTGTTTTCATTTATTTGGTTCACCCAATCGATTGTCTGCCGTGCAAGAGTTATAGAGTCATAGAGAGAGGCTATAATAAACAGTTCACCCAAACACAAATCGGGTGTGTGATGTCTGTGATGCTGCATTTACTCAGCAGTGTCTAAACATTTGGAGACTTCTGGCTTCTTATATCATAACAACACAAAGGTTAACTGATAGGGCTGTGACCAAAAATCAAAATCCTGATAACTATACAGAATAAATCAACAATACATTGTTGTTATTAAAGGCTTTCTTTAAAACATCACTGGGCTGAGAGCTCTTCATCCACATAAATGCTCTTATTTTGTAAGGTTTGTTAACATTTGGCTTGTCTAATAGTGCGGACGAGTGGCAGCTGAATGTCTCTCTTAAAGTTTCTTTCTGTGGATTACGTCATTCATTGTCACACACAGTTACCTATACTCATAACACGCCTCCCAGTGCACACACATTATCTCTCCTGGAGGTCTTTTGCCTGAAGTCAAAGAATATTACACAGTCATGGGTGTGACTCTGAAAAGGTGTTGAGAAAGTAAGAACAAGACGGGGATTATCATCCCGTCTGAGCTCAGGACAGAAGGTTGCAGACACATCACTCAGGGCTTCGCTTTCAATACGTCATGACTGCCTGACTTTTTTTGTTGAAGTGACTATTTTGCAGCCCTGGGCCTGGTAGGGACGCCAAATGTTGGAAAGTTAGACTTCAATGGAGATGTGTGTGCACAAAAACAACAACTTCCGTGCTTTGTCTTATTTACATCTTTTGCCCTGGTCCTTCATTAGTTGTTCATTGTTTTATTTCCTTGCCCATTGTCCTTACTTGTTGCCGTAGCGACATTAGCAGTAGCTGGCGAGCGACTTAACCGCGCAGGAAATGGATTTACGGAAATAGGAAGTTGTTGTGGTTACTGAAGTGTTTGATGATGTCCAGCACTGCTGGCTGGCGTGTGTACGTGCACTCCATTCTGTCGAGTGTGTGTGTGTGTTTCTGTGTACACCTTGGTGACTTGCCCGCGTGTGCGTATTATAAACTGGTTTCCTCTTTCGTCTCTCTGTGTTTGTGTGTGCATGTGCATACTATTTGTCTGGAATATATCAGTGCCTTGTTCAAACGTTTGGAGCGCAGAGTTTTGCCAACACGTTGTGTTTAGAGCACTGCCACACAGCTCCGGTGCACAGTGGCTGTGTGTGTGTTTGTGTGTGTGATTTGGACTGAATGCAATAACAACTGTGCCAAGCTAACATGGAGCACAGACAAGTTCTGAGAAAGTAAGAAAGAAGGCGAGAAAGGAAGAGAGTTTTTTCCTTTTCTGGAGACTGGAGTGTGGTTTATTTCACCCGGACAGTGCCCATTTTCTGACATCGAAATCTCTCATTAATGTCACCTTTATCTTTCTTATTTACTTTTATTCTGGACTATTTTTGTCCAGATGCTGGGTTAAAGTTTGAAATACTTTATCAGTATGTGGAATTTTCAGCTCATACTACCCATCTCCTTTTGCGTCTCTTTTTTTAAAATACAAAATCTCCAACATTCCTCCTCATGTTATCTTATTCTTCTCTTTGCCGTCTCTCTCTCTGTCTCTGGAACATAGCAGTGAAGTGAGGTCATAACGTTTGTCTTGGTGTGAGGCAGCCTGCCGAGCCAAATGTCAGGTAAGAGAGGGAAAGAAAGACAGAGACAAAAAAAGAAACGAGTTGGAAGGAAACACATGCTGGCTTTAAAAAAAAAAAAGTTACAGGATCAAAATAGAACAGAGAGAGCTGAAGAATGAAACCATGATGGAGGGAGGGGGAGTGAGGGGGTGAGAGGTAACGGGAGAAGAGGCTGGTTTTCAGTTGAACCAGAGGGTGATATGTACAAAATTAAGTCTTTATATGTGTCTTTATGTTCAAAAGTAAGCACATGTCATACATTTTGACTCATACTTAACCATTTTTGGCTCACCAGAACAAAATTCTATAACTTTTAACGCATGTATTGTTTTCCCAAATGTTTGTAGCCTCAAACTGGGACAGATTTGGGAAAACGTGTCTCGTTAACATTCATTTAGACATGGAAACTCTAATGTAAGACATCTTTGTATGAGAATTTGGTCAAAATATTATCATATGGGAACATTATCGCCCGATTTAAACACAAAACCACGGAGGAGTATTGTCTCCATTCATCTTTTCCTGCACTGTAACCACAGTTTGTCCAGTCGATGTAAAGTGAGTGTTTCTCAGATACAGAACAGCTCTTTAGTCAGAGCAGCTGAACAGACAGGTTCAAACAAATAGTGACTGAATAATAATGTTGATTCCTCTTGAATAAGTGTGTGTGTGTGTGTGTGTGTGTGTGTGTGTGTGCGTGCGCGCACATTTCCTCCACTAGTTTTCACTTTAGCAGGCAGCAGGAATGTGTCCCATCTTTTCTTCTCCTCTTATTGCATAACAGTCTTTTAACTCTCATGTGTTTCATTCATTAGTGACCAGATTTTAATATGGGATCATTTAAGTTTCGGCACTAAAACAAAATGTTTTAAACTCGTTGGAATATAAAACGTTTTCCTCTAAATCCACACTCTTAGATTGCACACTCCTCAAACACGTCAGTGTTGTCTTAATACAAGGAGCCTAAATAAAACACTCTAAAAGCAACAACGTTCATATTTAAATCAGGATATATGTGATTAAGAAAGAAGCGAACAGGACCGAGACTGGTAAATCATTCATTCAGTTTTTGCTACTTGCCACAGACAAGTTTAGTCTGTACTCATAAGGATACCCAGCCATAGTAATGTATGTTTGCGTGCATATCCTTGAAAGTCCTTTGTTCATGTATCATGTTTTATGCTATTGATAAGGCCAGGTGTAAAACAGAGGTGTTAATGGGAGAAAGAAAGCAGGAAACACTGCGAAAAAAAAAAGGCAGAGAGAAAGAAAGTAGACATAAAGATTGGTTTGTGCTCTGCTCTGCATGGATTAGGTCTAAAAGCCCAGTGTTTATAGCTTCAGATTTATGACTGACTTTGTTTTATCAGGCCACCCACATGGAATCAAATACTTTCCCTCTGCCCGCTCTTTTTTCTTTTGCTCCCCCTGTAGCTGAAGAGGAACAATAAAGGTAGAGATGTGTAGATACTGAAGCGGTGAACCGGTTTGCTCTGGCCTCATTGGTTTCATTTGAAATAATTGTTAAGAGGCTCACTGCTTTTTAGAATATCGATGTTCTCGGGAAAAGACAGGATTGATACCTCACTTTAGCAGAGAGAGTTTGGATATTTTTAATGGTCAGTCAACACTGTGTCACAAATACACTGCAGCACCCATAAACTGCTGCTCGAGTGGTCTCTATAAGTTACATTGTCCAGAGATCTTCCACTTCTGACTATATCTTAGTGAAGTGAAGTGAAGTCACAGCAGGGTGTTTCTACAAAGCCTGTTTGGCTGAAAAGGGAAGGCACGTTCATAAAATACAAGTTGAACCATCTATCTGTTATCATCTGTCATAGGCGAACTTCAACCAATCAAATCAGCGAACCATATAACACATTAAAACTCTTACTGAAGTCAGTCAGGAGAAGAACAAGCATCAGCAAACAAGCCTTCAATGCTTTCAAAGCCTTCAGTGCAGCAACTGTTTTTTGGCCATAAGTGGCACAAATGTACTGCACAAATTTCATGAGTTGGTTATTGTCTCACACGATTAAATGTGACTTATAGGAATAAATAAACAAATCAAAATGATGCTGTGGGTGGACACCATCAGACCTTTTTATTCAGTGATCAATGTAGAGGAAGGAGCTTATCCGATAAGTTTCTCTTTTTGAAAGCGGACTTAAAAGTGAAGTTAAAGGACACATTAGATATTGTGTGGGCGCTAGGGGACACTTCCAAAGGTCAACACTGGTTTATAGTGAGGTCCAAAAAGTGAGGGATGCTGAGCGAGGTAAAGGTGAAAGAGAGATGAAAGGATGAGGATGTGGTTTATCTGGTTGAAGTTCTCTATGACTCAGTAGATGAGAAGGAAGAGGTGGGATGAATCAGAAGCTCAAAAGGCCACACTGCAGCTATCTGTGGTTTCAGTGACACATAGGCAGCCTCTGATAGTAGACGTTTTGACTTCAGTTTTACCAGTGCAGGTTGGGCACTCTAGCTGAAAGGTTGGATGACTGTACCGGGAGTGTGGTGTGATTCTGATATGATGGTATCATGTAGATCTTACTGGTTGAGTAGAAGTAAACTGGTTCCTTCATGTTTGCTATGGTTTCTGTTCCTATGTGCTTAAAGTCCCCTGAGAGCGGCGAACCTTTGGAGCAAAAACATCTCTACCTCCAGCCATCTTGTCCTCTACTCTCATACACACAAGCAAAATGTTTTGCCTGTCTCTCTCATACACTGGTATATTGCTTTTGGGACAGGCACAACAAAAATGTTTTGTGTTCCTCTGAGTAAGAGCATGTTGGAGGAAGGGGGTTATGATTTAAGAGGCTGATTTTAGAGATGCTTAAGTAATTTTTTTTATAGATAACTAACCAGAGACATCTGTGTGTACATAAGCTTGTTTGTTGTTCACATGTGTGCAACATTCTTCCTCCTCTGCCAGACCATCTACTCTGACTCTCATACCACTCCCATGTCCATATGGTAAATGTGTAGCTGGAGCCAGCAGCTGCTTAGCTCATCTTAGCTTAGCATAGCATAAAAAACAAGGGGAAATGGCTAACCTGGCTATGTCCAAAGGTAGCAAAATCCACCTACCAGCACCTCTGAAGCTCATTAATTAATACGTTATATGTTGTTGGCTTAATCTGAGCGTAAGTGTAGAAACAGAACATGGTTTTCCGTGAGTTATGTGTAGTAGCCTCCGTCAGTCAACAAGAAACGTGTTAATTCTTTAGCTTTAGAGATTGTAAATGGAGTTGGTAAGCTAAGCTAACAGCCTGCATACATACATACCTTTAACTTTCTTCAGTCCTGTTGACTCCTTTTTAAACAGGATTGAACCAGTCTACACTGCAGACCACATTAAGCCTCTTCTAGCAATACTAATGAAGACAATTTAGATTAAAATCATCAGCCTAACAAGTGTGAGAATAATCAGGCTTTTTTTTTTTTTTTTTTTTTAAGAGCATTGCGAACATTTAAAAAAATGCATGTAAACTCGACCGACATTTGTGTCACTGCAAACAAATCACAACATGAGGCTCCATCTGGTTTCTCACAGTGGGGAAAAAAACTGTGGGAAAACAGTTCTGGATGTCCTTGCCCTTGGTGGATGACAGTTGCAATATGCTTTGAAAATCTTTATCTTTCCCTTTTAAGGATAGCCCCCTGGATTTTTATTTTTTTAAATGCACTGCAGCAATGGAAAGTTGTGACAGTTTAAACCGGTGAACCGTGGCTATACTTCTTCTACTTCTTCTATCTTCTTTTCCTCTTTGTTATCCTCACTTCTTGTCCCAGTTGCTTCCCTCCTGTCTGTCTCTTTCTAACTCTCTCTCTCTCTCTCTCAGTCTGTGTGGATCCACCCAGTGTAATTACAGAGCAGTTTGCTTATGTAAGGAAAGCCTCCTCTGAAACAGCACTTTCTAGCAGAGCTGCTATTTCAGCTTTTTTTGTGTGTGTGTGTGTGTGTGTGTGTGTGTGTGTGTGCATGTGCAAAGGCAGATTTCTACATACTTAAGTGTGTGTTTATGTGTATGTGACGTGAATAACAGACAGCAGTTTCACCTGGTTCTCAGACTTTGTAAATGGCGTTAGAGACTGTGTGTGTGTGTGTGTGTGTGTGTGTGTGTGTGTGTGTGTGTCATAGATAGACAGTATGATACATCTTTGGCAGGGTTTCTCCAGTCATGTTAGTCTTCTCTGTAGATTTCTGTCCTAGTCTTACATCTGCAGTCCACGTGGCCAAAAAGATGTCCAGTGTGAGAATCCCACTTTACAGTTAGTTGATGATTCACCTAATGCAGGGCTGCACTGTCGGCTAGTCCAGATGTGGAAACACCTAAGGTTCACATTACAGCTGGTGCTAATTGATTTCTACAGAGCAAAAGTTACGAAAATGGGAAAAACCACTGCTATAAAAATGCCACAAAATACTTAACATGCCACAAAATATCCATTCCAGATACATAGAAGAAGTCGAGGGATAACAACTCGCGGGTCCCACTGGTAACAGCTGCACACATAGATTAGGTCCGTTAGTTTTGCCTGTCAGCGTTTAAGTGTAATAGTCTGGCTGGCACTAGTCTACTATGTTTGTTTGTGCAAAGTAAAGAGAGAGTTAACTGCATTATTGACATTCTACACAAGTCTGCATTGCACCTTTGTCTACTTTTCACAGTCGCTGCTGCTACAAATAAGTGTTGATTAATTGTTCAGTCAGTTGCTTTATAATTTGAATGAAAGACTCCAGCCATTAAGACTAGCCATTAAGTCATTGGTTCCAGTTACAAAGATTTGCTGCTTTTCTCTATTTTAAAAATTAGCAAAGTTTTGGACTCGTCAGAATAACCTTGGGCTCAGGGAACGTGTGATGAATATTATTTTGCAGTGAGATTCAGTAGATTGAATAGTCAATTTATTGGTTTAGATGATAAAATAATAAATAATTGCAGGCCTAATTTGGTTTTTGTGGCATAGGTGTTACTTAGGGTGTTACTTAATCAGTGTTAATGATCGTAATACATAGATTTGAGATTAAACTGACTCCTGCAGCAACTACCAACCTCTGCTCTTTTCCTCTAGCGTCTGTAACATGGTGTGTTTTCTCAAAGGGTTAATTTGTCTTTCTGAAAAGTTATTCCTAATGTACTTGATAGTAAAATTTTAGTGTTTCAGGGTAACAACAATCTTTTTTTGTTAGCGTACAAGAACTACAGCTCCCATGGGTGTTGATGGTGTGCTAATGACCAATGTGGCCAATGGGATATGCTGCTAACAAACCAATAAAAACAAGTTAACTAGTCACAGTTGACTTTGACCGGGCAGGTCATTCAGTCTCCAGACAGTGACAGCATTGTCCTGCGTCAACAGCAAAATAAGTCGTAAGCAGCAGCATTAGCTTGTAGCCTGTAAGTTAGCTAACAAGTTAATGAGTGCCACTGTGCTCTCTGGAGTGAGTTCAAATTATTTTAACTATGGATAGATAAAACGTTTTTTAAGTTATTCCCAAGAACTCTTTTTTTCCTAGCTAACAAGCTAGCTGTTAGTCAGTGAAAGACAATTGCAATAATCAACTTCCTTAGCATTTGTGCTAATCACGTGTGCGACTCTGGTGGTCAACAGCGACTACATTGACTGCCTCGTATTTATTGTATTTTACATACTGACTCTATTTATTGGCCCACATAACTTATGTATTGTGCTGTTTCATGTTCAAGTGGGACAACAAGGTAGCTACCAGCTAATTGTGCTCTTTCCCTGCAAAAATAAACAAATAAAAACATACCTGCTGTTATGATGATTCACACGCCTGAAATACTCAATTTATTGTTCATTTTAGAGCAAACTAACGTTTGTTATATTGTGAATAGTAAATGTATGAATGACGGAGTGATTTTGGACACAGCAGTTGACTTTGATCGGGCAGGTCATTGTTTGGAGTCATTTGTATATAAAGTGAAAACCAAATCCTTCAATTTAACTTTTTAACTTCACTTCAATCTATTTGTCACATATAATTATAAATAAAACAATTATATAGACATGTATAGTGAATGTGTGATTGTTTTGGGACTACTCAGTCCAGTATTTGAACTTCATTGCCCAGCGACAATTCAATATGAAAGCTCACTTTGTCTTCCAGTTAGCTGGTTACTGTGTGAAATACTTGCTTTATATATTGTCCATCAGTCAGAGCCGTTAAAGTCTCCATATTGTATTTGAATAGCTTGTAATGAAAAAGAAACAAACACTGTACTGGATATCCAAAGCGGTTAAGGTTTTGAGAACAAAAGAATCAAATTGTACATCATCACATTGTCATAGACTCGCTGAAAAAGCTGCAAAAGTGGACAGTCTATCGTTACATTATTATGCATATGCATTCATATGCTAGTATGGGTTTGTGTATGCGCATATCTCTACGTGCCTGATTGTCAGGGACGTGTTGCCTGCGTCTCCCACAGTCACTCACACAATGGTACAACTGTGTCACCCGTGCAACGTGTAGCATAGCATAGTTTACAGCGTGGTCGGGCACACATACACACTCTTATACAGGGTCTAGGCCTTGGTCTAACTGTGGGTTGACTGGGCCGTTCAGTCCTATTCTCACACTCATCTTTTGTCATCCAGAGAAACATGACAGCAGAAACGCTCTGCTTCTTCCTCCCTTCTCTGTCTCTATCCTCGTCTTCCTCTCACCCTCTCCGTCTTCTGTCTTATGGCATCAGTCCGCCGGTTTGGATCATGCTCTAGCTGCCAGTTGAGAAAGTCTCGTCAAAATGGGAACGGGAGAAGCTGGAAGTGTCGGAGCGTTGTTCCCGAGTGGCTACTGGGATCTCGGATTAAGGCGCAGGGAGAGGAGGAGGATGATTGGAAAAGAGAGACAGGAGCAGCCAAGGCCAAAGCAGCCTCACAGGCAGGTGGTGTTGGTCCTCTGTGTGTCTATTGTTATTGCAGTGTGGTATTTTGTGGGAAAGGAACTAATTTAATCAAACAGGTTGTCTTGTTTGTGATTAAAACTTGATCCATCGATACAGTATGTAGGAATGGATTGTTGGCTGCTGAATCAGCGGTTAGGCAAGTCTCGTAATGTTTAGCTCTAGGCTGCTGTCATCACATTAACTCGTCAGTGACATCAGCCCCATCATGTGGATTTCATCATCGCACACCCCCACGTTGTCATTACATCATCCACAGCACTGCCAGTCTATGCATCCAGGACACAAATTGTGTTTCCCTGAAGGAATTTAGTGTCTTTTAGTTTACAGTTTTTCAAACTATTCACAGGATGAGCAGCAAACTGAAATGTAAATCATTAGTACGATAAATCTGTGAATTATTCATAGTGACTTAATATGTTCCTTGGTTTGACACATATTTTTCTGGGGAGACTCCTGTTTTTCATTGGCCTCCCCCATTTTCCTCCCGGGTTCACAATTTTACCACATTGCTCCCAATTTATGACAAAGTTTCTCGTCCTTTTTTCATTAGTCAAGCCAATGTGAAAGTGCCAAAAACTGCTGTTCCACTTGAGACTGGCTTACCAAACAAGTCGATCTCCATAAGCCCCCATGTTAAAATGTCCAACTTCACAGCAGAAATAAACATGTTTATAGCCTGACAAGTGGATGCCATTACAGATGGTTTGGCTGAGCACCCAGGCAGGTGTGCCAATGATTCACGTCTTTGCAGATTTTTAGATTAGCCGGGAGGTGGAAGAGGCAGCCAGCGCCACAGACTCTGAGCTTCAAAATGTCTCTTCGAAAACCTACAGGTGACGTCACACATACGACGTCCATTCTTTTTACTGTCCGTGGTTTCTAGTAGCAGTAAAGTCGGTGACCTTGCTGTAAGATAATTACAAAGTCAGTATTAGGAGTAGTGTGTGAACAAAATAAGCCAAGTACTTAACACGTAGCAGGAAAGCCTTAATTTGTGTCTTCGTGCAGGCAAATAGATGCCTTGAGATCAAAGCAATGTCACCCTTGCTTTGATCACTGCCTTTTTTGGCCAGACTAGTGAGAATATTTGTACAGCTTTGTTCATCACTCCCACTACACCTCACATGTAATTTATTGGTCAGCAGTAATTTTCACATGCATCCTTCTACTGCATATTTCCATTTTGTTTCTGTGTTTACACTGTCTGCCATGGGTGGTCTTCTTTCCTGTGCTCATCTCCAAGTCTAATGAGTTTGAGTTGAGAGAGAGTCTGCATCAAACATGGCTGCCTAAACAGAGAATATCAAATCACAGAAATCCTGCAGTTTGTAAGATTTACAGTCTTAAGGAGTGTCTTTAATTAAGCAGGCTGTTTACAGTTCAAATGAAGAGCAATTAACAGCAGAGCTCATGGTGTCCACATGCAACATGCTTAAATGTGCAAGATCTCCACGTTGCACTACTTGAATATATACTGAATATGTTTGGATTTGTGAGCTGCTTATAGTGGAAATATCAGTGTCACTCATAATTATTAACCTTTATAGGTAACTTGCATGTTTTTTTTTAACTTGATTAGATCAGAGAATTTCAATAATTGAGCCCTAAGTTTGCTTTAGTTAACATGATGTATTATAAGAGTCAACACTCTAGTCTTTGTTTTTAAATTCCAAAAAGCCCAAAGGAGTGACCCGTTTCCTTTGCCTGCCCTCTCTCAGGTGAGCGTTGAGAAGTTTGATCTCTCTGGTCGCTGCCAACCTTTGTACTTAAGTAAAACATTTTGTCCCAAGATGAGTTTTCACAAAACTATGAGTCAGACTGAAAATATGTTGACCTTACCTCAACTGAGAAAACTTGGACGTGCGTGTGTGTGTGTGTGTGTGTGTGTGTGTGTGTGTGTTAGAGTGTGAATGAAAGAAAGGCACAAGTAGACGGATGCATGTGGGTACTGTGTGTGTGTGTGTGTGTGTGTGTGTGTGAATCTGTGTTTCAACAACTTTGATGCCAAATAATATTGTCTGACTCTTACCTGCACTCTCCTGTCTTCGCTCCTCGTGTCTGCGCTGTGGCTTGCGAACAGATATGGATCTAAGAATCTGAGGCTATAATTGAGCTTTTAACAAGCTCATACAAACACAGAAATACCGGGGGTTAAAGTGTGTGGCTCCAAACCTTTTTGGCTTTTGACCCTTTAAAGCAAAATGCCGTCTGTGATGATTTCCTCTTCGATGTCTTTGGAATTTGGAAAAAATATTTCACATTAGACGTCAGAAAAAAATGAACATTTATCAAACTGAAACATGTTTTAGTGTTTAATCAGCGTGCAGACTGAACTGTGGGTTTCAGTGACTGTGAGAAAATGATAAGCTATTAAAATTCACACAATGTCACACATATCAGTTTCCCTGTGTTTCTCTGCTATTGTTGTGTAATGTTTGCATGTAGTTAAAGAGCAATAAAGATGTCACTGTGAGTATTTCTCACAAAAACACAATTGAGTGTTTATTTTTTCTGACCTTTTTCTGTTCTTGCTTGCGAAGCTTCACCTCCTCTGACCTTTTAGAAACTTAAAATCAAACAGTCTGAGAAGGGAACATCACTTTGGTTGGACTGCTCTGAACTCATGGACATAATTATGCAACCTGTGATGAGAGGTCATGAGTAGACATGATGTTAGGGACCTGTTACTGTAAGCGGTGATCACCTTGGCTGATTACTAGTATTTAAAAAAAGACATTTTGGATGCGCTAACACTCTCTCTGGCATTAGATCCAAAGTGAATCAAGCATGTTGGCAGTGATAAAGTTTTAATACATCTCCAGTGTGTGTCAGGATCTACGTTAGGCATGAATACTGCCATTAATTTGAAATACTTGAACCAGAATCAACAAAATATTTCTAGTGATACCAGCCTCTGTCACGATAAACATCCAAACTGAAACTAGCAAACTTTTTCCAAGGATTTCGACACTGCCAAGCTTTCCCGGCAACGTCTCTGAATTATGAAGTCTGTGTTTGTGTGTGTGTGTGTTGACCTGCTGTCCCTTGGCTGTCTCACATTCAACCAGCAGTGTAGACATTTAGCCAAATATAACAGCAGTAATCACTATGGCAGTGATGATGGTTAATGATGATGACTGCCATTTATCTGGAGATTGGAGGTCTGTGTGTGTCTGCGTGTGTGCATGTGTGCGTGTGTGTGTGTGTGTGTGTGTGTGTGTGTGTGTGTGTGTCCAAAGGTATGTTTGAAGGGGCTCACACAAAGCTCCCATCACCCAGTGACAGCCAGGGGGTTGTGGGTAATTGGGTCTGTCTTTCATGAAACAATGTAGTCCTTCTTCACTCCTCAATAGGCTTCTTATTTTCAACCAGGCCTCGACTTCTTCCCCCCTTCAAACATTTTATTCACCAGTTGGCATTTCAATTGTGTGGTTCTGAAATGTTATTGTGAAAGGAGGAGAGAAATGATTTAAGGTTCACACAGTGTGCTTCAGAGATGCCATTAGCATTAGACATCACATCATCTTGGTAACTGATCTTCAGTGTAATAAACACAGGAGGATTTATGTCATTTAGGGACCTAAACACGTTCCTGTGGTAAAATATGGGGGTCCAAACGCTATAATTCAACAACCACAGGTGAGATGGGAACAAATACCTGTGTGTCTGACACCTTTTACGAACTTATCGCAGCATTCTTTGTCATTTTGTTGCGCTGTTTCCATGTCATCTCGATTTCGTTGAATCATCTCATGGACGTTCATCATCATGTCAGTGCAGCTGCAACACTTCCTGAAAAGTTGCAAGGTTGTGAATGAAGGCTGAGCAAGCAAAACACTCCTGATAAGGAGACGCCAAGTTCCTAAAAATAGCTCAAAATGTCCTTGAAGTGTTAAACCATTTGTCGAGGCTTGATGGGAGTAGTTCATTCTTGCAGCCAGCAGGTCATTTTTGTCTTGAAGTGAATCATTTATTTCCATTTATCTGACGCTAATAAGTTGTGTTCTCTTGATAATTGAGCGGAGAGCTTGTTTCACTTCATTATTCAGTCTGACATCGTGCTCAAACTGGAATTATGCTTCTGTATAGATAGACGAAGACGTGAAGGGCTTTATGAGTGACTGTAGGTCACAAAGTAGTCTGTATATCAAGCAAGCTGATTGGTTGATCCATCTCCTGTTGGGAGGCAGGTTCAAAGCGTAAACGCCGACCTCAGAATCCGCTACGCTGTGCATGTTTGCAGGTGCAGACTTGAAAATCACGTTTCAGCCTTTCGCTGGTGTCTGTCTGGGAGATTTTGTTATTTTGTCCTCACCAGTCAGCACCGAGTGACATATCCGTCTCGCCCACTTGAAACGGAAGCTACGGCAGTGGTTGCTACGAGCATTTAATGTAACGTTTGTCATGTCAGTCAGATGCAGATTTAAGAGCTGTACCGTTTTTCCGGCAATATTTCTGTTTTTCTGGCTCCTTGTGGGAAGACGATGTCCTCATTCTTAAACTGGCCTACAAAGATCTGATTGTCTTGGTTGTTTCTTCAGCCGTGAAAGCCGTCACTTGTTGCTTTATTACCATTTTCCAAATGAGTGCAGCTCGCTATATCATCTGTTTAAGGCCTCTGTCTGTTGAAAACACCTGATGTCTTCAGACATTGATTAATCTGTCTAATAATGTCAATTTAAAGCCACCTACAAGACATGTAGCATAATTGTGTCTCAGTAGAAAAGCATACAATTAGCCTGTTATCTGTGTGGCAGCCATCATGTACAAATATAAATGGCCTCAGCTCTGCACTCCTTCATACAGACATCAAATCCTATTCTTTATATTTGAAAAACACGTGGTATTGGCTTTTAATTTGAAAAATGTGTGCAGAGGTGAAAACAACATGGATCCTGCCTTTTAAGGAGCTATTTCTTCTGTGTTATCCTTCTTGCAGGAACCATAATTGTCTTCATTGAGAGGGCAGGGCAGGAAGTGGGTTTGGGGGAGGCATTTTTGACCATCGTGCATGCACGCACGCACACACACACACACACACACACACACACATGCTCACACACGCACACGCTAGCATCCTGAATCTCCCTTAATGTGTTTGTCAGAGCAAAAAGACTGAGAAGAACAGTGGGAGCTCTGCAGCTTCAAAAGATCAGAGCAGCTCACACTGTATTTAGGATTGACAGTGATGGAGCTGTGGACTTTTATTTTTAGCGGGGGGGGGGCTCGAGAAAGATGACGGCCGCCCCTATGTGTATACTTCGTCGTCTGTGGCAACCGTGTGTGTGTGTGTGTTGCCGTAGGAATGTGGTGACATCAGAGGAGCTAGTGTTTCTGTTTGAGAGAAGAACAAGAAGTAGGAAAGAAAAATGCCGGTACGATGAAAAAAAAAAACCCAAGTTTACACACCTTTCTGTTCGCCCCACCCGTCTGTCTTCTCTCCTCTGTTTATCCCCCCCGACTTTTCTCACTGAGATCACAGTTTCTCGTGCTTTCTTCTCCTGACCCCGTCTCCCGTCTTTCTCTTTTTGTCTCCTTCACCTCTCTGGCTCTATTTTTATCCCCTCTCCCACTGAGCTCACATCTGGATCTTATTGACAGTGAACAGCCCTTCTGCCATAAAAGACTCTCTGGACTCTGAGTGTGTGTGTGTGTGTGTGTGTGTACTGGCGTGTGCTTGGCAAAGCATGGCAGACCTAAATATAAACACCTCTTGATTAAAAGAAGGTTTCACCAAACCAAGCATGCATTCATACATAGTGAATCATCAGCAGCCACAACAGTGCCAGGATCTGCTGAGAAGGAACCTGCTGAATAAGAGCAACATCTGCGGTTTGTTTTTTGTTATCCAGAGGAATTGATATTGTGAAAATACTGAATTATGTAAATGTGTTACATTAGGAACCGTTTAAATTTAGCTTTTCAGCGTGTAATAAAATGTTCCCCGAATGGGTTGAAAATGTAATCAGATAATAGTAATAGTAACATCACATTTCCACAACCTTTTCAGTTATTAGATTATTGGTAATTCTTATTATCTGTGTGGTTACATGTTGGCATGCTGCAGTTTTACATCGTGTCTCTCCAAAGTCAGAGCAAGAATAATAAGTTTCCTGTACCCTGAATAAGCATTTTTTTACTATCCAAAGCCAACATTGGTTAAAATGACATTTGTCCCAATCTTGGATTATGGCGATTGAATCTACAGGTTTGCCTCTTCTCAATAAACTGGACGTCATGTATCATACTGCCCCAACACTCATTACTGTAAACTGAACTCTCCAGTCAGCTGGCCATCACTCCATACCAGACAACAGATCCACTGGTATAGGGGCTAGCAAATTTATTAGTGTAGTACATTAGTATTCTTTAGTCTAATTTTGTTTTCCTCACTAGCTGTATATTAATGTCTTGTATTGACTTGCATCTCAGTCAGGTTGTGACTGTGAATGAGAATTGGTTCTCAGTTGACTTATCTGATTAAATAAAGGTTTGATATGTAGTGGTGGTACCCAAAAGTCTGGCTATGTTTGCTTTCTGTTTGATGCTTGAAGTAGATCTGTTATGTCGTACAGTATTTGTACTCCTAACATAAACTATTCAATACAAGTCAGAGGCTAAATCCTTATTGGGCATCTCATAATCAGCTCTTTGTATGCAGTATGTTATGAAAAAAAAGTTTTCTAATCTGACTGCATAAAATTCTGGTGTCAGGCACCAAACAACTCATAGGACTAATATACAAATAATACATTAATACAAATGTTCTCATCCAGAAAAACAAAACGTTTTCCTCTCGCTTGTGTTTTCTTTTCTTGTAACATAAATTGCAAAGTGACGGGATGGCAAACAAGGTGGTGAGCTTGCCATGTACAATTTAGTAACATTATATTGATAGATATGTTGGAATGAAAGATCGTTTTATATTATGTCTGTCATTTTGAGCCGTCAACACGTGAAACCACCTGTTGCAAATGTTATTGTGACTCTAGCTGTGTACTAACACCATAAATCTGACAACCATCCTCGTTGCAGTCTGAGGTGAGCAGCCTTTAGGGTCGACTCCAGACGTTTTGACCTCTCATTCCTCACCTCTGTCTCACCTCTGTGGCAGCTAAATACTACAAGCATTAACCCAACAGAGAGTTAACAGCTAGTTACATGACAGCATCTTATCTTCCTAATGATAGGCTGCAGTCCTGCTGGGGAAAAAAAAGAAAAAGTTTGTTAACAGCGGAGGACGACTGACTTTTTAGGTGTCTTTCCCAGTCGCAGATTATTTCCTAATGTGTGAGTGAATGGGTCGACATGGGTAAGCCAAATGGGGAAAAAAATGGGAAGTGTAAATGAAGAGTGAATCATGTTAAACTCATGTCAGTGGTGCCTTAATATCTGCCTCTTTTTCTCTGGCAGTGGGTATTTCATGAGGTAATTGTAATTATATTTATTTGCATTTAAAGCCACAACATGAAGATATGGGACTTATGTTTTCCACAGTAACAAGTGATCGAAGAGCTTGTGTTTGGGTTGGATGTGTGTGCGCCTGTGTGTGTGTGTGTGTGTGTGCTCTATTAATAGAGGGAGGAATGGTACAGGCCTGGGAATATTGTCCTCTCCGGAAAAACAAACTTTTCTCCCCCCCTGGTCCCTCACTCCTTCTCTGCCTCTCCATGGGAGATAGGACTGACATGATGGAGAGGGGAAGAAAAATGACAAGATAAGGGGAAGAGGGAGGAAGATGGCATGAGAGAAGATGAGAGAACAAGGAGGGTGGTTAGTGTTTTCCAAGCGGAAAAGAGGATTATCGTCACTGAATTTGTGTTGTGTGGTTTTGATTCCTTCTGTGTGTCGTTTTAGGCAGCATAGACAAATGACGTATTTGGCCATTTAATTTGGAGGTTTTATTCCTGCAGCTGCAGCCTTGACCATGCTGTGATACAAATATAAATTACACATTGTCTGCATCTTTCTCTCTCTTCTTTTCTTCCTCTTCTTGCTTTCTGTTCAAAATATCATTGCACAAAGTTAAACTGCTTTTCCCTTTTTTGTCGGGGGCTCCATGTTTACGCTCACTCTAAGCAACAACTGTGTCATGATCTATACAATGTGAGCGTTACCTGTGCTGAAGGGCTGATCAAAACTTGTATAAATCTAGTATATAGTCTTGCATAAAAGTGTCCTCTCTGCTGATCCCAGCAGGCTCAAAATAGGCCATGCATTTCCCTTAATGCTTATGTCTGCACTGATATGTGTATATTTACATGTACAGTACATTCCTACATGTACAGTATGTGTGGACGGATGCACTGTGTGTATATGTGTGTGTGTGTGTGTGTGTGTGTGTGTGTGCTACCTGGATTCCTGCATTCCAGTCATTTGGACTTGGGCCATAATATTCTGGGAAGCAGACCGCTGCAACGAGGAGAGAGGGAAAGATATAAAATCATTTTAAAAAGACACAGAGAGAATGAGCTTCTTCTGATTCCTTCCATTCTAAGGAAGAGGTCACAGGGGTTATTTTTGTCCCGTCTGAGGAGCCGTAGCCATAAACAGGCTTGATTGTGATGTAATCTCTTGTTTTTTTCCTTCTTTTTCTTCTTCTTCTTCTTCTCCTACTCTCCTTCTTCCTCCCCACCCCTTTTCTCTGCCTCTCAAAGTTGAAAATGCAGTTTCTCTTAAATATTTTTGAATTAACCAAAAATGGTACGTCATTTGTCGCCCGTGACACAGAGAATAAACAAAAAAACAACTTTTTCTGCTCTGCTGGAAAAAGATTTCTGTGGAAAAATGAACAATTTACATTTATGATAATGAAAAATACTCTTTATGAAGTGTGTTTTGATGGCCACAGACGTTTTAAAGCACCGCAGAGTGGATGATGACGTGAGGATTTTTTGGGAAAGTGGTAAAAACTGAGTGGCAGTGGTACAAATACCAAGGAAAGGACCCTTTAGTTTCAGTTTAGTCGGTGTGCTTTTTTTCTGATCTAATCGCTCCCTCTGAGAGCAACACTGGGACCGAGCCCGTATCACACACACACACACATAGACACACACACACACGCAACACTGCCATATAAGGAGAGAGCGAGAGGGAATTGGGCTGGCTTGAAACAGGGGGTCTCTTTTCTTCTTTCCCTTTTTCTTCCATTTTCTCCGGCTATCCTAAAGTTCATTGGCAGCTCTCGTCTTTCTTTATTCATTCTATCATCTTCCGTTTTAGTTTGCCCTCTTGTCCCTCTCCCCATGCTCTCATTTTACCCCCCCCCACACCACCACCACCACCACCACCACCACCGCCACCAGTCCGAAACTGTCTCTCTCTTTCTTTCAGTAGACGGTACACACCCAGTTTTTGGAAATCTCTCTCTCTCTCTCTGTAGCATTTAAACTTTCCTCCCTGGCTTCACTCATGAGTACACATTAACTAAATGTCCCACTGCTCACCAGGCCCTGTTCAAATAGACCATGGATATTAGCTCAGTCCAAACATATAGTTCACAGGAGTGTAAGGCCATTAGAAAATAAGTCAGTTTTAATCTAGAGTATAAGCAAACAAAGGAGCACTTCCACCACCGCTGATAAAATGTATTTTCTGCCTGGCTGTTTGTTCACACTTCACTGTTATTCACTGTTTTCTGCGGACACATTGTGTTTCCGAATGTTTTTTAGAGACTGCAGCCCTGCAGGCGACCCCCATATTTGACATTTCATAATGTGTTCTCAGTGGCTTGGCTTGACCCACGAGTTGTAAACCACTTTGTGCAATTTAGCAGCTGATATCAATATTTTGCAATATGAGGTTCTTGTGGGAAACCGACAATACTTGGGCTGAATAGTTGAATCAGTGTCGTGTTTTACCGTAAACTACCCCCAAAAGGACGTTTTTTGTTTGCGTTATTGATCCTTTGTGTAGGTATTGTTGGTATAACCTCGACCTGTATCTCACAGTCGGGACAAAAAGTTCTGATAATTATTAGTTTCCTTAAATCAAATGAAGCCTTTTGGACTTACGGTGTGTTTACAAGGAGTCAGAAAGTTCAGTGTGACACTGTTAGTGAATATTTTGACAAAGCAGTGGTTAATGTGTACAGTAAAGATGACAGAGAGCACCCCCTGTGGCTTCTGTGTTTTGTGTGTGTGTCTGTGTGTGTGCGCAGATGTAGAGGAATGTGACTGTTTCATGTGAGCAGTTATAAACGAATCCACTTTCCTGGGAGTATCCGGTATCGGAGAGTGTGTGTGTGCACGTATTTCTGTGTGTGTCTGTAGCAGAGATAAAGGAAACCTTTTCCTTTTTTAGTTCTGTCGCACTGGGAGCACAACTTATGGGAAGGGTGGTCCTTAATCAGGTCCTCTTCTGTTCACATGGATGACGAGAAGGAAGGAGCTCTTGTGTTTGACATCATTCTTTCAGCGCAGTGCTTGTTTAACATGACGTTTGTCATTTTTTGCAATGAAAGAAGCAGTGAGAAGAGATTGTCAACTTGTGTTTACCTAAAATCAGCTCATTAACTAACTCACTGTCGAATCAGTCAGCTTCTTATGCATGTGATTTGTGGACAAGCAACAGACCTTTTTCACAGAAGACACTTTGGTGTGTCACAGTAGGAAAAACACAGGTGTAAATCTGTTACTTCATTAGTACACAAATTTGGTTCAGACAAATTTTAGATATCCACTGCTACCCTATATTTAAAGGGTGGCTGTGACTCGGGTGACTCAGAAGATCCATGTGTGTGAATAAATTAGCTGTTTGATGAACACTTGGCCCCTTGCATGGTACCCTATGCCATCAGAGTATGATTCAGTGACAGTAAGAGTACACGCCGTATGCGTGACGTCTCCCACAGGTTCCTGAAGAGATGTTTTGAAGCTCCCGGCGAATATAAAAATTGGCAAAGATGTGGATCATCGGCTGAATGACGCCTGGGTGCTCAAAGAAGCCATCTGTAACAGCACCCACCTGTTAATCAAAGCGGCCACACTGTTAATTCTGCATAACTTTAAGCCTTAGTATAATTTGAACGAATGAGTTAAAAAAAAAAACTTCAGACTCAGTACAGTTATCATGAATGGGAAAATTAGCTATAGAGTCCAAAACTGTTTTTTGTACCAGGCTGTAAACA
The DNA here is from genome assembly GCA_946959425.1 of Argyrosomus regius. Lineage (NCBI taxonomy): Eukaryota > Metazoa > Chordata > Actinopteri > Sciaenidae > Argyrosomus > Argyrosomus regius. The sequence goes on along the minus strand of OX336889.1, from coordinate 15,920,277 downwards.
TGTTTATTTCTGCTGTGAAGTTGGACATTTTAATATGGGCACTTATGGAGATGGACTCATTCTGTAGCCACCTCAAGTGGACGTTTGAGGAACTGCAGTTTTTGCCACTTCTGCACTGGCTACACTTCACAGCCACGGAGGTTTCCGATTGGTATGAATGGGTGAATGTGACATGTAGTGTCAGGCTGTGGTTCGGGAGTCCACTAATCAGATGATCAACGGTTCAATCCCCGGCTCCTCCAGTCTGCATGTTGAAACGTCCTTGGGCAAGATACTGAACCCCAAATTGCTCCCGAAGGCTGTGCCATCGGTGTGAATGTGTATGAATGGTTAGCGCCTAAAACCGATGAAGACCTGGCACCTTGCATGACAGCCAATGCCATCATGAATGGGTGAATGAGATATGTATTGGAAAAGTGAAGGCGCCATATAAGTAACCATTTCCATTTGAAAGCACCTCAAGCAATCAGAAGACAAGAAAGGTGTTAGTACAGTCCATCAACTATCTATCCCCAATTTTAGTTTTGGGTGAAAGACGCTGACACCTGTTGGATGGATTGCCATGAGGTTTGGTAAACACATTCATGTTCTCTTCTGATTTTTTTTTAATCTAGCATCATCATCAGTCAAAATTACCAACACCCGGCATGTGAGCATTGTCATTGTGGGTATGTTAGCATGCTGATTTAGCTCAGCCTTACAGAGCCGCTGGCATCTTGTCTATACTGTATACTAAACTGAGCTGATTCAGACATACATTTATCATAATAACCTGTCATATGTAATAGTGGTTCACAGCCAGTTATATATGTTGTTGCTAGGAGATTTGTGATGCAGCTGCAGATCATCTGTAGTCTGACACTGCAGGGTAAATGTTTCTGTGTGTAGGTGCTAATCATGAGTTGCTCAGCACTGCTGCTTTTTTTTCCTTTTACCTTTCTCATTCATGATTTCTCTTTTATTCAGATGTTTCTGTGGCAACCAGTGTTACATAGCAACAGGCTGGCTAATAACAGAGTTTGATCTCCTTGCTTTTATTGTGCTCCATCTCCTCCCTCTCTCTCTCTCTCTTTCCCAAACTCACCTGATTTCCTGTCCAAACTGAAGTCTCAAAAGAGTTTCTTCTCACTCGTCACTGATTCTTAAGGCCCCTTTGGCAACCAAATTAGCTTACTCTGCATAGGAATAACACAGCTGCAAGCACAGGGTTCTGCTAAGTAGAAAAAAGTCTGACATGGTCAAACTTGTGTAGCAGCAGCAGAAAAGTTAAAGCTACCACCAGGCTTTGGTTGAACTGAGAAGAAGCGACAGCGTCTATCTTTTTGGTCGTGAATGCCTTTACACTTTCAGTCACGTAAGTCAAACCATTCATCTCTGAGCATCTCTGAGAACCAGGTTTATGAAAGGGATGAGTTCTTGAATTATCCCCCCAAAAAAATCTGCACTATGTATTTACTCGCACACACAGCACGAGGGAAGCAGCTCAGCGGGCGGCTGCTGGTACCGCTCAGCCTCCAGGTGTGCGACTATGTGAGTGTGAAGCAGAGATCTGCAGCTGTTCAGACAAAGAATAAGACAGACTGATAACTAGAAGTGGCATGAAAGGGTAGGACAGAGGGAGTTTCCCAGATCCCAGTGTGAAAAACAGCCACGCATCTAGTCTCAAAGACAAAATATGAATAATATCTCCCAAAAGACTTTCTCCATTGTCATTTTTCTTTATTACATCATAACATTTCAAGCCAAATCCACACTAGAGTTTCACCATCAAACCTGGTCTGTCAGTGGTCGGTTGTTGCAGTTTTTTGTCTTAAAACTACTCAAACTATCTCCGTGACAAAAAAAACACACACTCCTACTGGCTCCAACGAGTAAGTAAAGTTACAAAGGTTAACAATCCTACGTCGCCCTGCCAACTTGTGGTGACTGACAACATGCTTTTTCCACAACCTGTGCAGCTATGATGTAGCGTGGCAATAAAGTACAAGGCTACATCATCATCTGGCCTGGGTGTGGTCAAGACTACAACAGATCTGACCACACCCAGCTGTGTTGGGTGTTTTTAAGAAATTCAAGAGACTTTTTTTTAACCCATAAGCGTCAGTGTAGCTTTGTTTTTCTGTTCATGAGAGTGACGTGACTCTCTAGATGTTCAGTAAAACTTCACCACCCAAGTAAACAGGGATAAATTAATATCACTCTCTCCTCTTGGAGACCTTATTCTTCTGCGTTTTGTTACCTCCTCTCCACCCTGTCACACCCTCTCATGAGATCACCCTTTGTTTTGGTGCATTGTTATGTCACTCCCCTGTTTGTGTGTCTCTGACCACTCATTGTTTGACTTCAGACTGGCTCATTTTGCTGCCTGCGGTGCACCGATACAGTACAGGAATTCTCCCGTGTCCTAGTGTTTGTGGCGTTGGAGCGTTTTCATCATTGTAAATCTACTCGAAGCTGCTCTATATTCTCTGACACCATTTCCTGGAAAGGTTTAACTCTATTGAACTCTTTAAAAAAAAAAAAAAAAGCCTGGCATACGTTTTGATTGCCTAAAGCTGTAATAAGACACTTCATTTATTGTAGCTTTACTAGCCAACCAACCATACACAAAAACACACGCATGCAAGGATTTTAGGCTGCAAGGGGTCAGGAATGTCGAGGAAAGAAGGATAAAGAGGGGAAATGGAGAGAAAGAGGGATAAGGGGGGAGGAAGAGGGACTAGAAAGGGGGAGAAAGAGAGTGAAAAGTGAAGTATGAAGTGAGAGAGATTGGTTTAATCCACAGTATAGTGTTTAGTCTCAGCTAAGCTGCAGTATTATAACAGTACAATCTACAGGGAGCGATGCTGACTAACTGTCTGCTAAGTGCACTCGCAGTCATGATTTCTCTCTTGCTGCTGTCTGTCCCTCCTCCCCCCTTCCTACTCCCCCTTTTCCCACTCTGTCTCAAACTTTTATACACATCACTGAGTGCTGCTGAAGAGAGCCGTCATGAACACTGTGTGCATCTTTTATGAGACAGTTTCCTGCAAAATCCAGCTGATAGTCTCCTCAGGTTCCCTACATTACTGCTGCATCTCCTAAAAATAGCAGATTTTTTGTTTTTTTTCTCCAGAGAAACACAGATTTTGTGAGGGAGGCAGTGTGAGAGATTATCAGAGAGAGAGCGATAGAGAGAGAGAGAGAAAAAAAGATGGTATAGTGTGGCAGAAAGGACAAACTGGGTGGGAGAGAAAGAGACACAGAGATGGTATTTCCGGAGTGGCGTTGGGGTTAAGACTAGTCTCCGTGGCTGATGGCTATCTCTGGATCTCAGTGCATTGTGGGATAGGTTGCTGGACAGGAAGTGGATGGGATGTCAGTTTACAGACTGCGGTAGGACTGGAAAAGGAGGACTTTAGATGTCAAGTGGATTGAAGGCTCCTCCTGGTGTGTCACTGTAACGTTGGACTTGGATGTCTCCTGATTAAGTTCTTGTGAACATTAGAAGATTATTAAACTTACAACAAACTTGAATTTCAAAATAAACCACCCAAAATCTTGAGTATGATGTATCTTTATGGGCCTTTCTTCACCATCATATAAAATGTTGTGATCCCAGATGCGATGATGTGCCATGGCCATCAAACAAAGCCTGAATCTCGGAGCATCTCCTCCACAGTTTTATTTGTTTCTTTGTCGACATATAATAATAATAATAATAATATTAACTGCTCTCGGGTGTCTTCACGTGTGTGTATCCACGTGTGTCAGAGCGGAGAAATATTCTGCATGTGTGCCTCCAATATGTGTACATGTGCGTATTTGTGCATGTGTATATTAGCCCAAGTGCAAATCGTGTCCTTCCCTCAGCCTTACCTCTCAGGGACAAAGGCTCTTTTCACAGCACATGTATCTCTCTCTCTCTCTCTCTCTCTCTCTCTCTCTCTCTCTCTCTCTCTCTCTCTCTCTCTCTCTCTCTCTCTCTCTCTCTCTCTCTCTCTCTCTCTCTCTCTCTCTCTCTCTCTCTCTCTCTCTCTCTCCACAGTCACACACACGCACACACACACAAATCCACACCATCCCATAAGGGCGTATTTGGAGAGCAAGTAGATCTGGTTACCTGTGCGTTCTCTCCCACACACACATGCTACAGTTTCGACAACAATCACAGCCCTGTGAGATAACATTTGTTGTTTACTTTGCTTATTAAACTCTTTATGACAGATGAGTTATCTTATGTATTGTATTTGAACTTCTCTTTATATACAGGTGCTTTTTACTTGATGCCACATGATGTCTGAATGAATCCATTAATGATCTATTTAGAAATATTTAAGTGTGACCCTGTGGCAAGAAGAAAAGATACAGTTATATTCTGTAATGATTTTACAGTATGTCTACTGCCCCCTTGTGGATATAGTTTATCTGTGTGTGTGTGTGTGTGTGTGTGTGAATGCGTTTGTGTGTTGATGCAGTTCACCTTTATCCCCCAGGTTTTGGTTGGATTTATTCATGTTAATCATACACTATTTGAGCATATTTATCTGTCATTGTAAGAGAGAGACAGACAGATGGAGAGAAGAGGGTGAGACAGGGTGAGATGGACCTGGTGACTGAGACATAAAGAGCAGTGGAGCAGATAGAGGAATCGATAAAACGGAGTGAAGAGACGGGGCTTTATCCTGACCCCCCATGTCGTAGGTGGAAGTGGGAATCATCCGTCATTATCAGGGATAAAGTGCTAACATGGGGAGCTAACACAGCTAACACACACAAAGAAATACACACACAAACACAAACACACCCCTGAATGACGTGATGTTGATGCATAAAGCATTTTTCATTCTGTCCTACTTCATTTATTCGGTCTTTGTACCTGTAACTGTATGAGGGTTGTTGTGGTAAACGCCAGATGGGTAACTGGACAAGCACACACACCTATACACACACAGATGGTACAAGCTGTACACACAGGTGTGTGATGAGAAATCTGTTTTGATTTTGTTTGGGCAGTCATGCGTCCACCTCTCCTAAGGTTACTTTCTCCCACACACACACACACACACACATACACACCTGTGGACCAGTGGGTATGCTGACAGGTGTCATCAGTCCTCCTACATGTTTATCTATAGACTCACTCCAGACTGACTCAATTTTTTGTGGGGTGATGTCGGAGGCTGTGATACAGATGTCACATCAGCTGTCATTTAGCAGCACTTAGTAACACTCACTGACACAGACACAGACGCAGGCGGGGCGGCCAAGCAAGAATTAAACCACACACACATTTCTGCGCAGGGTGGGGAGGAAATATGAGGTTAAACCACGGCTGAAAATTCAGCCCACTCGTTGATCAGCCACATATGTGTATCTGGTGGTGTATGTACGGTGTTTCTAGTGTGTTTATTTATAAATGCAGTTGGATGTGTCTCGGGGGTGAAGTCTCGTGTGTTGAGTCTGGCTCGTGATCAGTGTCGTGTTAGATTCATACCCTGTTTCATCATAACTCGTTGCTTCTGCCAAATAATGAAAAAGCACTAATATTCCCAAGTAAAGGAGGCATGGATCTTCAGCTGGCCATGTAGTTAGTGTGTGTGTGTGTGTGTGTGTGTGTGTGTGTGTGTGTGTGTGTGTGTGTGTGTGTGTGTGTGTGTGTGTGTGTGTGTGTGTGTGTGTGTGTGTGTGTGTGTGTGTGTGTGTGTGTGTGTGTGTGTGCGTGCGTGTGTGTGTGTGTGTGTGTGTGAGTGCATGAGTGCACACCATTTAGAAATCTGGGTCAGCCAGCTATGAGCTGCTAACTTATTCAGGGAGAACACTCCATCCCCAGGCTGCCCACTGCATGTGTGCACATGCAGAAACACACGCACGCACACACACTTTATGCCTTTTTTTTTTTTTTTTATCTCCTTCGCTACCTAGCAACTGCGTTAGTCAAAAAACTAAACAGGAAATGCTGAGGATGTGAGCACTCTGGAGTTACTGTGGAAACAAGATGCTGTGGATGCTAATGAAGCTGGTCAGATAATTGTGACCCGTGTGCTGACGTGTACAACAATTAATATGATTCTGCCAACATGTATAATCTGTGTAGATACGGTCATGGCTAATTCCTCTCTGCCATTGAGCATTGAGACACAAAAAAATGTTGAAAGCTAGTCGTTACTGTAGTGGTATGGTGTTTTACCCTCGTGTAAAAGGTCCAGAGACCTCAAATATATATATTCTTATATACGTTTCTGTGCTCCAGCTCCAAACATGCCTGAGAGATTGTCATCTCTGATCTCTGTCACCAGACCTTCAAAACCATCTATTATTTCTATGGCAACTAGGATTAAAGGTGCAATTTCCTGCTACGAGCTTGACCTTTAAATGTCCTTTAGTGACCTTTTCCTGTTGTCACCATCTTATCTCTGTCGGAGAGAAAGAAAAAGTCTGTTCGGGTTCATTTGCTGGTTGAAAAAGACGGAAGCCTCCTCATACCGTGCTTAACATGAACACAAATTTTACTGTGGTTGCATGTGTTGAAGTACTCTATGTCGAGCTAACTTGAAGCTTGGTGTGTATTAATATTGCACGGTGCCCTGTATTTTCAAAGCTACTCTTCCCACATGTTGTGTCGTCTTCTACTTTTTTATTAAAATTGCATTTTAGATTTATCTACTCATGAATACACACTGACATGCACACAATCCTTTTTACCCTTTTGTCAAAGTTGCAGTTTTGGCATATTTATGCACTGTATATTATATCTTGATTTATCTTTGTGTGTGCTTGCTTGCTACGTGTTAATGTTTGTGCAGTGCATACTTCATGAATTGTTAAAGGACCCTACTGGTATTTTTTTTTTTTTTGCACATTTTACACCATTAACTTTATGCAGGAACTCTTTGGAAAACTCGTGTGTGCAATGATGGTGGATAATTGTCTGCACAAGCACGACCATATGATGATAATGTAATTTGATGAATGATGAATGAAAAGCACGTAACCTGAAAATTCAGACATGATCCACAATGATCCATAATACTGGGCCAGGGAGGGAATGATTAGTATCTGTACTACAGCATCATCACTGGCATGGAAATTCATTATAACTATTAACATCACCAAACCTTAGTTCTCAATCTGTTGCTTCAAGTTTCTCATTTTGGAGAAATACTGCTCTGCATTTACTGATGAATAAATTCTGATTGATTGTACTTTCTCAGTATTAAGCTACTTTTCAACTCAACCCTCCTCGCATTTTTTCATTGAAGGACAGATGTCCCACTGGAAGAGTTTGCAACAAAAATAGCAGCAGTAGTGGAAAACAGACTTCTTTTGTAAGCTAGGATTAAAATGTTTAGCTATAAAACAGCCTAAATAATGTTATATTTCTAATTTAATTGTCTCAGATAAATGCTTTGGCCACCATTCATGAATTTCCAGGGCCTCCACTTGCAGTATTTGTTGCTTTTCTCCGTTTTTATATATCACCTTTAATTTTTGGACAGTTGGTTACTAATCTGTTATTCAGTTAACACTGCTACCCCGTAAAGTTTAGGGACTCACAAGAGACAGAATAGATTAAAAACAAATAAATAGAAGCAGCAGTAAAATAATATCATAAGTGCCCATTTCTTTCAAACCAACACCTGCAAGTTTTGAATCTCATGCCGAGGACAAAATCATCACCATTGTCGTTGTCGTCATTTTTGTCGTGGATGTTTTTAATTAAACTTACAATTACTGGGAAATTTCCAAAAACTTTCCATGGGAAGTTAAGGGGAATGGGGAATTTTGGAAATACTCCAAATCGGAAACTTTTCATGGAAATGTATGTCAATTAATGGGAATTAACTGGAAATTGGGGGTAATTTAGTAATTGGCGGTAAGCTAGCATCATGATAAGATAGCCTCATAAATGTTCAATGAAATGATGCTAGCAATAGCTTATTTAGCATCTAACTTATCAGCTCGCTATCTACCGTATGAATACATTTTCATGTGCTATTTGCAGGTTAAACATTAATACCATACATCAAATAAATTTACCCCATAATATCATCAAAACTTACTTCACTTTATGTAGACCAAGGGTTAAAATGAATCAATAGTCTTGTGCTCTGGGCTCCAAAGTCTGGTCTAGGGTTGTAGAAATCATCTGTGCATGTGATGGAGGAATGCACAGTGCATGTAGGTGGCGTGGCCTCAATAGCCCTGCAGTAAGCAGTGTGCTATGTGCATGTGATTGAGGAACAGAAGATATTCAAGTGTACTAGCATGAAATCTGGTTATTTTAACTAAAATATATTTTCCCCAACTATATTTAAGTTCCCTGTTGAGGGCCAACCTTCAATTTTGTAAATTCCCAGTCTATTCCCATTAATGCCCGTTAATTCCCATGGAAATTTTCCAACTTTGAAAACTTGTGGAATTTCGCAACTCAAGTACACTTCATAATGATTAGGTTAAAAGAACCTAGTGAACGGAGATGGCCTCTTTAATTGCTAAATTGAAAAATGTGTTCCAATTGATGGATGATGAAAATAATCAAACATTTCAGCCATAACATAGAAGAAGAAGAAGAAGAAGAAGAAGAAGAAGAAGAAGAAGAAGAAGAAGAAGAAGAAATGCGTCCTAAAAGTTGCACCATGCTTGTAAAACTCATCGTCAAAAACATGAAAGAAAACACAGGCGTGATCCTGTAAAATCACTGCTTGCTCACTGTTGTCATGGTTATGTGTGGGCTCCTTCCATTCAGCGTACCTGAAGAGACATTTTCATTCAGATTTGTATTTCTCAATGGAGCATTTAACTGCAGTGGAAGTTAGGGAACTTTAAACAGTGTGTATGTGAGATTAAAAACATGTTATCATGGCAGAGGGGTCAGTCGAAAAGAAGACATCCATCTGTGTCTCCACCCCCTTCTCATCCCTCTATTGATTATTTATGAGCAGGATTGGTTGAGTCTGACTGAGCTGAGTGCTGCGAGCGTCTACCATGCCTGCTGTCTCTCATTATACACACCCATAGGGGGAGGGCTATGACACTCACACACACCCACACACACAGACACACACACACAGACACACACGCACCTTTTTACCCCCCCCCCCCCCCCCTTGTCCACACTCACCGCGACATGCGCTCCGATTTTGCTTACATCATCCATGCAGTAGAAACAGATCACCCATGCATACACGCTGGAGTGTGCTCCTTTGCCTCTCACAATACGGCGTGTGTGCTGCATGACACACGCGCGCGTTTGACAAGCTGCGCAGCCGAGCTCACCTCCTACAGAACAGACGCACACTTTCACAAACACTGAAGACACAAGACCGAAGAGAATCTGCAGAAAGGTTTCTTTCTGAAGGACTGAATTATTTCATTGTTGCCAGAAGAGGAGAGGACAGAAAAAAAACAGCTGGAAGGAACATGTTTATTTCATGTTGATAGGAAAGGTGGTGATTCCTTCGACCCTTAGGTGTTTTTTTTCTTTCATATGCCGTTATTCTGCGGACATGAAGACCGAGTTTCTGTGAGTAAACAAACAGAAAAAAACTGAGGTGCGTTCAGGCGCTCGGACCTTTCCGTATGCTTCAGATGGTTCGAACCCTAGCCCAGTTCAGCATCGCTCTGGAGGAAATGAATGAGAATGGAGAGAATACAGGAGATGAAGGAGGTGGAGGAGAGAGAGATGGAGGAGGAAGAGAAGAAGTGGTGGACAGAGATCCTGTGGATCAGTTCAGAAACAACAACAGGAATGGGAACTCCAGTGGAAATTTGAATGGGAATGGACTTTGTGCTGGAAGCCCAAACGGAGAGGTAGACTAGTGTTTTCTTTTCTCTGCAGTTAAGATATGTGTGTGTGTGTGTGTGTGTGTGTGTGTGTGGGGTCCCTGTCTTGCATGTTCGCTGCATCGGACGTTATCACCAGCTTGTCCAAGTCAAATTAGATTTCACTCCATCCAGACTCCTCTTTGATTAAATCTACTTTTTCCTCTCCCACTGTAGATCCTGCCTTTCGAATTCTCTCCTATTTGTCCTGTTTTCCTGCATATTTCCGTCATTATTACATCTCGTTCCTTGTTTTAATATGTCTGTCTTCTTTGGATGTCTCTTTCTTCAGATCCTCCTCTCTCTCTAATAGAATTAGAGATGAGTGAATCACACGATTAGCTCCAACACTTACTGTCACAGACACTCTCTGTAGTCCCACTGTCTGTCCATCTGCACTCATTCACGAATCCGCACTCACTGCCCAGTGTTGTGATGATCTTTGCATCCTTTTTTGCGTGTTAGTCGCACACCTCTCCGTGCTTCGGGTTATGTATGCTTGAGTGGGAGCAGGATCAGCAAACATGCTTTGGATTACATCCACACATGTGTTAACGCACGGACTCAAACATGCAGCAGACATAACGCAGCCGTTGTAGTTCCGCTAATCTTAACACCCAGCCTGTTAATCCATGCTGAGGTGTGTTTGTATGTGGGAGGTGAATGTATGTATGCAAGAGCAGAGCTAAATTCGCTCTTCCGGACAATTGAATTTAAGAAACCCACAAGCACACATGAAATTTTCAAAATCAAAGCTCACATTGACTGTCACAAGACTTTTTTTAGGTCAAAGGCAAAATGATTGTAGCACTCGAACGGACGACTTTTCATAACTAATACATCTCTGGATCAAAATTCCCCTCAGCTCATGTTGATATACTCTTGTTTTGTCAGCCCAACCGCAAAGATTTTTCTGTTTTAATATGAAATGAATGAAGAGTAAGAAAGGCAGTAAATATTCACATTAAACAACCATTTAATTTATGGCATATTTGCTTAAGAAATGACTTAAACTGATTATCAATATTTGCCAATTAACCGGCTATTTGTTTCCACTCTGATTGCATGCAACACTTTGTGGTACCGACTGAGGAAATATTGAAGCAAAGGAGAGCTAAAATTACACACACTGACACTGATTATTTTGTGAACCGATTGAACTCACCTCACATTGACACAATGTGAGGAGCTTTTGAAAGGAAAGAGTATGATAAGAGTTTGGAGAGGAAGAAAATTGAAGAGGTGATAATGGTGGCTGTGGATCAATAGTGTGTGCATGAGAGAGAGAGAGAGAGAGAGAGAGAAAACTATTGATCAGTGTAGAGTAGGTCAGAGCAGTCTGTGACCTGCAAATGACAATTAGGGACTACACAGAGACCTGCACACGTGCTGTTGCTTACTGTGGCATGCCAGGATTATATAAGCCTGCTGAAAGGCAGAAGGTTGAAGGAGAAGTGCAGGACCCATTTACTGGATGATAGGTGATGAGGATGCTTTCTCTTTGGGCGAAGAGACTGCCTGTTGCTGCTTTTACCAGGCTGTTGCCAGGGGATACAGTCGTCGGGGGGGGGGTGAAGGTGGCAGGGGTGGAGAGGTGTGACGACAGCGATGAGATGAGGGGAGAGAGCTGCGTTTCTCTCGCTGAGGCTTTTAATGAAATAATTTCAGCCCGGGTAAACAGTTGTTTTAGCAGCTAAAGCCGGTATTTTTAGACAGCCCTGTATGTCGTGCCGATGTTGAGATACATATTCAGTCATTTGACCACATGCAGAAATAAAATAAAATCACAAGAACATCACTGATTCATTATGGCATTTAGAGCAAAAAGAGATATTAGAAGTTTGCAGCAAAAGACACTAATATTTTTTCTGTTAACAAAATCCTTGAACGTGCTGGTTTTACGGACTGATTTAGAGGAACAGTTCGACATTTTTAAATACTCTTACTCGCAATCTTGTTGGCACCAATGACCAGGCAACTAGTAGAGACTCCATGTGGTTGCTGGTTTATAGTGTGGTTTTTGTGTAGATCAAACAAACAACATATATTACGAAGCTGTGTTGTTATCTTTGCACAAAGCCAGGCTATCGGTTTACCCCTGTTTCCAGTCTTAATGCTAAGCTAAGCTAACCAGCTACTGGCTGTAGCTTTATATTTAGCACACAGAGTGGTATCGATCATCTAACTCACTGCAAGAAAGCCAATGAGTTAGTATTTCTAAAGATAAACATTTCCATACATTTATGTAAAGAAGCTGTCAACGCCAGTAAGGCTTTTATACCTGGATGTCTGGAAACAAGGTAGAAAGAAATCGATAATTACATACTTGCTGCACAGTCCTTGTTGTTTTTTTTAATAGACACACACAATACACACAGTAAGAGATAATCCAGGGACACCTTTGCTGAGTAAGTGCAGGACATGGTGAAAAAAATACACTTTAAGTCCTAAACATTTTCCAACAAATTACATTTAAAGGTCCTTCAGACGTGTGGTGAACTGACAAGATTTTAATTATTTTGGCCAATTAGAGCTCTTCTCAGGACTGTGTGGGCGTGTACAGACTACATTTGATTGACATCTTCCTCCCTCTCCCGTTAGCTTTGTTACACCTGCTACAGTGGAACAAAATGACATGTTTTTGAGGCATTCAGACAACTAAGAGAGAGACAAACAAAAATAAACATTACCGAAACATGACTTTGTTGGGAATATATAATTATTAAAGGGGGGCTGTATGCTGTCTAACGCTATAAGTGACACGGTCTTTACAGCTGTGCGTCTAGTCTATTTATTGGCGGCTGAGGTCACAGAGAGAAAGTAAGGTACCTCACAAAATATTTGATAACACAAAATTGAAAGCAGCTGCGGGACTCAGACAGAATGATTGGGACCTTCAGTCCTCGGTTGGTGAAACACCACTTTGAGATACTAAATTGTCTGGACAAAAGAAGCGCCGGATGGAAAACTGACGTTATTTTCTATCCAATAATGAATACATTAAATTCTACAATTGCACAGCTTTTATGGCATTCGGTATTCTCTCATTTAGCAGCACTCAAACGCCAAAGTGCATCCTCAACAGGAATTTAGTAAAGTAAAGAGTAAAAAGTAAAGAAAGCAAAAAACATTGATTTCTTGCTTTCTTTGTCTGATCCAGACTGTAGAGATATTGAGCGTTGTGGTAACGGCAGTAGTAGCTTTGCCGTGTGATGATGTACAGATCAACGTACACTCACAACAGTTCGCTGCACGAAGCGAAAATAACGTCACAGTCATTAGAAAAGCTGTGCTCTGACTCTGGTGTATGTTGTCTTTGCTATGCTGTAATGTTTGGCTGCAGTTGTGAGGAATAACTTACTTTATGGACCCCCTGTGACCACACCATTTCCAAGACACCAGAGCTCGCAGAGGGACACATGAGAACATGCTGTACTACTCTCTCTCTCACACACACACACACACTTCTTGAGGGTTTCCTCTCAGATCCCCTCCAGTGTTAATAAGTGTCGGGCTGAATCCCGTGAGCCATCTGTCCTGTCATATTTAACGCTGTGACACGGGCTGCAACCCCGACAACCAAGTGAACATATCGTCTGAGACAATAAGCACGTAACATATTACAGCATGCTTATGCTCTTTGTGCGTCTGAGACTGTGATGTACAGACCTGTCTTCTCTAAACAGATCTTAGCTGGTCTGTTTTGGGCTGATTCAATTACACAAACACATTCTTTCTCTTCAGGCCACATCATTCCTGAGATCTGTGTTGTTAAATGGATCAAAGTTATCTGATTACAAATAATTTGAAGCTGTTATCTCAAGATTTGCTGCTCTGAAAAGTAGGTGACTTCTTTTAGTGTATGACTAATATTTAATTAAGAGATACGATACAAGCATTCCTTTTTTTTTTAAAAAAAAGCAATAAATAAAAAAGCAAAAACCAATAGTTATTCATGCTGTTTCTCTAATGCGATTTTGTTTAACGTAAGCAAAACATACTTTTACAAATTCATATTTTATTAAATTCCTTTCCCTTTTCATCATTCGTTCCCTCAAAATGAAAGGAAGATTGTTTACAATTAAAGTAGAGTAGATCTGTGTCAGGACTTGACCAGGTGCAGCATTAACTGCTGTTGGTACAGCAGCACATCCCTCTGATACATTCAGACCACCATCTGAACATGTTCGGTACAGTACATTAGGACAGCAACAACATGTACCTGAGATAGAACTGAGGCATGATTGCAGCCAGGCGAAAATGGTGGGGATAACTCCTTCTGTCCTAGCCCTACGTCTTTTGTTGATTGACCCCCGCTGATGTGGGAGGATGATTGGATGCTGCGTTGCATGTAGCTGTTTCAGTTTCATGGCTAACGGACCCTTTTCACAGCAGCCATTTTGACATGAAATAGTAGTGTAAACACAGGTGTTACCAATGATACTAATTAGGTCCCGTTCCATTCAGGTCAAACAGAGTCAGGGTGCCGCTGTGGTGCTTGATAACTGGAAACATTAATTAGTGTTATTGGTAACACCTGAGGTGACTCTACTATTTCATGTCAAAATGGCTGCTGTGAAAAAGGTCTATTGGGACAAAATCATTAATGTTATTAGTCTCACCTGGTGCTGGTGCACGTTCAGCTCCCTCCCACCACCTCTCAAAATAATTCCCGTTTATTACCACCTGGCTCTTGTTTTTGTAGTTTTGTCCTTCGTTTTGTAGCAGCTCTGATAACTTCTACATACTGAAGTATTTGAGATCTGAGAACATCGAGATAGCATACAGGTTGTTCACAAACCCACAGGTTAGTCAAAACTGTAATAAACATAAAAATGCCCAAACTGTCTGTTGTTGACATTCATCACAGTGATGAACATTTCCTGGTTCACCTTTTTCTTTATTTAATTTTCATACATGCGTTCATAGAAGCATACATAGTTTCAGCATTTTCATGGTTACCATGTCATGAAATTTGCCTGCAGAGCCACCCCAACATATACTTATTATATCCATGTGTGGAAAAAAAAGGAAACAAACCGGTAGTGTATCCTCTGGGATTACTCTGAAAACAACAAAAATCTCTGAAAAATGTCTCAAATATAGATAATTATGATCTGGTTAAATTTTTTTTTGACATTCGGGTGAGCTCACTTTTCATCCTGATATGTTACCTCCAAATAAAGCGTTAATTTATTGCCTTGTCTTGCAAATACTTAATTACTAATCACTGATTAATTTGACTTCAGGAATGATATGACTGAAGTAGTCCTCTGCCTTGTGTGGTGGACGGGAAGAACAATGAAACATCAAGCAGTGACTCAAACTCTGCCATCATCACACCACAGTTACAGTTTGTGATAATTGTTTTATTAAACTGGATCCAGTCGAACCTTCTGGTCGAAGTCCGGACTGAGAGGGTCCTGACTTCAGCTCTGCTGTGAGAGACCGAGCCTTTCCTGTGACCGTTCAGCCTCTCAGCTGGGGTTACTATGGTAACCCTGCTAGCAAAATGAAACTAGCATTCCTAACATTATTTCACCATGTTCTGATGTGTGTGTGTGTGTGTGTGTGTGTGTGTGTGTGTGTGTGTGTAATCTAATAAAGACGACCAGCACAGAACAGAGGAACATTCCTGTCTTGAGGGAAGTTCCCCTCTTGTTTTGACTCATTGTCACACACGTGTTATTCCCCGTCTTCTTGTTGTCGGTTCATACGGCCAGCATCATTATCAAATGAACATCTCTGCGAGGATCACAGTCTCTGCTGCGCCGGGCACTTGTTCATTTACCTGTATTGTTATGAAAGCCGTCAATTTCAGACGTTTGTTTATTTTTGTCTGGCTGACATCAAAATTATGATTCCAATTAGGCAGTCATGAGAAAGAGGGAGTGGATCCGCATTTGTTAATTTGATCATCGTAAATGAGGTTTAATTTGTCTGAGACATTCATGTAGAGACAGCTGTGTTCTTGTGTGGAGTGCAGTGTGTGTGTGCAGTACTGAAACTGCTTATTATGCTACATATACTGCACACTACATAAATACTGCAGCCGCAAGAATAAAAAAAAAAACTCAGCTGTCAGAGGGCAAAAAAGAATAATATGACCAACTCTCATTTGAGAAGCAGACGTGAAACTCGTAGTATTTCTTACACTGCAGAGTCACTGCAGTTACACTGCATTAGTCAGACAGTAAATGAAGTGACAGAAATTATGATTCATCATTTGAAGACGCTCATCACACACACAAAACACAAACTCATGCCAAACATTTACTGGTTCTGATGTGAAGATTTAAATATTCATCCATCCATCCATCTGCTATCTGTAACCGCTTGTCCTCGTCAGGGTCAAGGTGGGCTAAGATTTAAATATAAAGAATAATATTTTTTCTTTGTCAACGGTCTTTAATATGCAAGAAATTTAAAGATGTCACCCTGTGGTCCAATTGTGATTGGCAGGACATGCTGACATCAAAATATTTGACTGACTTTATTTACAACAAAGACAACGGAGAGTGCATTAAATCTAATGCTCGCCTACAAAGTACTGCACCTGAAGACCCAGCTCTTCAGAGAGTACCTCCTCTCGTAGCGCTACCAACAACTGGACATGCTAAATCTATCCCCTCTAGTATGGTCACAGTACTTATACCTTTTTTTTTCTAAGTCGCTTTGGCTAAAAGCATCAGCTAAATGACTAAATGTAATGTAAATGTAAGTCTGTTGATCATCTAAAATATTTTTCCTCTTTCTTTCTGTTCACATCTTTAATTTTGGTGTTGATACTGTGAGTGCGACAAGATGATGAAAGCTGGGTTTGAAGCAGGTCAGAGTAGATTTGAGAGTTGTGAAATTTACCCAGAAAAGCAAGTAAAAAGTGTGAATCACTAATGATAAACGTCTAGTTAAATAGCATTTTAAGAGACTGTCAGATTCTTGCTGCTGCTTTCTCTGAACCAAGATATATTTTGAATAGATGAGTGTCTCCATTTGGAGTGTAATTGGGGAATATAAACGGATGATTACAGTGGTATTGTGCGTTTCCCTCTTCAGTCATGTGTAGCCCTGTATTTACTCCACTCCATTGTGTTTGTGTTTATATCTCAGGGAAGAGTAGACTTGGACTGAATCCCTCACTGCGTGAAAGAGCAACAGTGAGAAAACATATATGACAAAAAGAGCTGGTGGCATGTAAAAGTCAACCTAACATTAACTATTAAAAGACAATAATGCTTCTCTGCACACTTTTTTACCCATTTTAGAAGTTTTCCACTCTCAATCACTTTCATACACTCTCTCTCACACACACACTATCTACACACCGCCTTTCACCCTGCGGTAGTACCCCACAGCACCCCTGGGATCCCCTCAGATGCCAAACACTAAACATGGCCTTTCTGGGAAGTCATTGTTATGGTTATTTATAGGGCACAGTGGTGCTGGCAGAGGGGAGTAGGGGAAGAGGGAAAAAACCCTCCTCTGTGTATTTTATTGGCCTTTATATATGTGTGTGTGTGAGAGAGCGAGAGAGACTGAGAGTGACACTGTGGTTATATATGCACCATAGGGTTTTGCCAGTGGCTCCATCTGATATTTATAATCATGTTTTGTTTGAGTATTTTGGGAGTGTCCCCTGAGACCCCTGAGATAATATGTCTGACTTGTTCCATGATCATTATACTCCCCTTGTTATTCTCCCACCTCTCTCTCTCTCTCTCTCACACACACACACACACACACACACACACACACACACACACACACACACACACACACACACACACACACACACACACACACCCTATATCAGGTGATATGATGTGACTTCCATCACATTTAAACCAGAGTAAAGAGTGATAGATGCACCTTTTGTAGCACAAATCTTTCAATATCTTTGGAGTAAAAGCTTGTGTCTGTTTTTAACAACTCATATTTAAATTTAAAAATTCGTCCGTTGATTTGATTTATTTCACAGTGTAGAGGAGTAAAATGTAACAGGAAAAAAAGGAACAATTCAACTTAAAAACAAAATCTACTGACCCGTTTATGTTTGATTCTCTTTGTGTCCTTTACTTTCAGTCAGTCCGTTTTCTTTCGGGCTTTGAAGTGTTACTGGTATTGTGTCCGCTGTGTGTCTTAGCAGCTCATTCACTCACATCCATAAACCATGAGTCATTCTTAGAGTGAACTGCCGAGTCATGCTTTGCTTCCGTGGACTTCCTGGCCTCGGTGACCTCCTATCCGGTCCCTGCGAGTGTGTGTGTTGTTGGAAAGGACACATGCGGTGGTAGAATGGAGGATTTATACTGCCAGAAAGGCAAGATGCAAGTAATTTATCACTTTAGGACACTTTAGTTCTTGTTTCAACAGGATTAAAAGATATTTCCATCTATAGTCACAATAGATCACAATAGGCCAGAACTAAAATTACAAAAGGACCTAAAAAAGATCCTGCAATGAAAAAAAGACTATAATCCTAGCATACATGTCTCATGTTGTATGTGTGTGTGTGATTGTCTCTGTGAATCTGCCTCAAGGTTTCAGATGCATCTATCCACTATCCATTACCATTTTGCCTGCAACAGTTGTAAGACAGAACTGAGTCATACATTGTTAATAATGTATGAATAAAGACTGCAGCTAATTAAACTTTAATTGAAATGCTTAACACAACGGTAGTAATGATGTGTTTAAAACAAGAAACCAAAATCACAGGTCTTCATTAATTTACGCTGGACATATCTTGTCATCTCTTTCAAATGTATAGTTGTTACGAATGAAACTTGTGCCTTGTAAACATGAATAGTTTCTGCACTTTTTGCATGTAGAAAGTTGGTTAATGCTTCAGATGGCAGCAAATATCACAAGCTTTTAAAAGATTGTTTTTTCACGGTCACCTCAAATGGATAGCTGTTACAGTGAAGGTACAAGCAGGACACACACGGAAAGAGAGGAGTGTGATATGTGTGTGAATTGAACCAATAATGTTGCAGTTATCTAACATGTGTTACAAGGCCACAAGAGTGCAATACAAAAAGAGAGAGAAAAAACATTAATTCAACATTAAAGAACTAAATCCTGTGAGACCTGTTCTCTGAAACAAAAACCTGACATTTGACCATGGTTATTAAACACTTTAATAAGGCTTTTCAAGGTCACTCTGCATCACAAAAAGATGAATTCCAATTTACTTTATCCCAAACTGTGTCTCCGTATTAAGACTCAATAACATTTTTTAATTAAATTTGAGAAGAACAATTTTTCTGCCCGGCCTAGAGCGTTACATGTCAACAGGAAATGCAGTGATGATTGATCTTCTTCTTCTTTTGTCTTCACAGGACATGAGGAAACATGTGATGATGACCCTCTTGGACACGGAGCAGTCATATGTGGAGTCACTACGCACTCTCATACAGGTAACACACACACACACAGACACAAACACACACAGACACACTATTGTGGATTCACAGACTGTTGATGACATAAATGACGAATGTAGCTAACAGAGGTGTTATATAATCCACTTATTGTCATTCATCCTGTGAGGCTAATCTGCTAACACCATCACGTCTCACTG
Organism: Argyrosomus regius; assembly: GCA_946959425.1. NCBI lineage: Eukaryota > Metazoa > Chordata > Actinopteri > Sciaenidae > Argyrosomus > Argyrosomus regius. Next base: position 15,900,890 of record OX336889.1, on the reverse strand, counting down.
TCATCAGCATTATCTGCCCACCCACACACACACACACACACACACACACACACACACACACACACACACACACACACACACACACACACTCTCTCACCTATATCCTTCACCTATCCCTGCTCCAGCAGCTAACTAACCTTTCCCCTAAATCTTAGCCACATCCCATCACACCGTCACATACACACACACACACTCCTCACCTTCCCTACCTGTGATCACCTGCTTGTATAAACTGTCGCCGTTCACTGTGTGTGGGTGTGAACAGTGTGTGTACTTGTATCCGTGTGTGTGTGTGTGTGTGTGAGATTTTGCACACACATCCCACATGCATGCTCACTTTTCTGTGCTTCTACCTATGCATGTATTTCTGTGTGTGTGTGTGTGTGTGGCCACAAAATGAATAATCCGGGGCTGTGTTCCCATGGCGACACTGGGAAAGTAAGTGTTACCACGGTTACTGCAGTGAAAGTGCAGATCCCTGAAGGAGGGTGTCAGATGTGGTTCAGCTGAGACAGCTCTACAGCAGCACTGTCCAAAGTTGAAATCTGACTCTTTGCAGTTTCTTTTTTTTGGGACTTGGGAAAGTTTCTGTGACTTTTTTTAGTCAGCTGAGGTCGGATCAGATACCTGGTCTGATATGAAGGGTTAATATGAGCTGTACTAATCAATGTTTTTACAATAACAATGGATCAAATACCTACATGTATAAAGATGTTGCACCCACGCATATATACAGTATAGATAATTATCAGCAGCTCTGTAGTCGGTAGGTTTTTGGTTCACTGTCACTGCTCTCGTCTGTGTTGTTTCCCCACACAGCAGGCAGCTGTTTTCCGAGAAAAAGCTCTAAGAAACCCATTTTACTCTTCCAAGCAGCAGACAGACAAAGTTAGCGACTAGTTGGTGAACATAGTGGAGCGTTTAGCTGCTAAAGAGCCACACATTTTTCTCAGACGAACTAAAAGAAGAGCAAATATTGGACTTAAATGAATGAGTGACAAGCAGTGTTCATTTTAGATAACGTTACATTAAAACTCTCTATTCATATATAAATGGATGTAAGCTTTTACCACAGAGCTATGGCAGCTCAGCTTTGATTGTTTTGATGGTAAATTATCAGTCATTGCGTGTTGAGCTGAGACTTCTGATCTCAGTGCACTGTCAGTCTAAATCATACTCTGAGGAGAAGACAGGATGATTTATTGAACTTTTTATTGGTGGATACTGTCCAATTAGTATAAATAAAAAGTAGGCCAATCGAGCAGTTTTCCACCTAACTGGGTTACCAATTAACATCCTATATAAAGCGTCTCTACACGACACAGAGACATCACCAAGGTGCATTTAAGCAACTCTGACGACATCTGTTTGTACATTATGTGAGTCATGATGACCTACATAGGGATCACACGTCGTCCACTCTCTTTGTTGCCTTCCTGACCCTGACACTATTTTCTGGTGCTCTGGAAAAGAACAACCGTACTGTATCAATACTATTACTAATAATAAGCGGCAATAAAATGCCATTGACACTATAAACAACACGCACCTGACTCCCAAACCTGCTTGTACCAGTGATCTCAGGATGAGCTACGACATCAACACCTGAAGAGAAGCTTTATGAACCAACACTTTCTCTATAGCTCCCCTCTGTTAATACATTAGCTGACTAATTTGTCATTAGGGTCGTGGTTCATTAAAAATTCTCAGTAAATTACTAATTTTCTTTTTTTTTTATCATTTCTGGACAATTACAGTCACATGTTTAGGATCACAATTATATTAGAGAAGATACTTTATCCCACTTAATTAAACTCTATGTGCATCCATCTGAATGAGAAGCAGAACGGCTCCGCTACAACCCGATGCTTCCCCGTGAGATGAAATTAATGAACTCTTATGTAACATATTTCCAAGAAAACAGTAAGGAAGTACGAGCTGAATCGCTGCTGCTTTAAACGACATCTCAGATCCTTCTTTGTCCTAGTTTTCTTCAACACAAATGTTTTAACCAGCAGATTGGATTAGTCATCAAATGTGTCATGGAGTCAGGCAGGGAGCCACATACAGCTGACTGAACTTTACAGCTTCTGGAGCCTCGGGGGTCACATCTGTTTGAGTCTATTTTAGACAGCAAATTGAATCTCCAAATTTCTCTCAGCTTTAATGGATTGCCGTGTGTGCGCGCGAGTGTCTTTGTGTGTCTCAGTCAGGCTTGTTAGGACACTAAAAACAGCTAAATCTACAAAAGCTGATTATTGTGTATGTCGTGTTACCTTGAGAAGAAATGGAAATATAATTATAAGCGGGAGGAAAAGAAGGGCATTCAATTGTACGAAGGTAAAATTTTGACTTAACTACTTGCAGCGTAATTTGTTTTGTACGTCAGCATGTCTGATGCCGTGTTCACATCATATTGTTCAGGCTGTAATTATGAGCAGCCAAGTTGGAAAATCCACATTCACATACAGATATCAGGGTGTCCTGACTTCTCCCACTTGAAGTGTCAAAAGAATGGGAGCAAAATACGTGCCACCATAACATAAAATATTAATACATAATCGTATCAGAACATTTAAAAGAAACTGCACACATTCACCTTTTTAGCTTAGACTGTTATCTCTTGGAACTAAAACTAATGTTTTGAAATAATTACTGGAAGTTTTCCTATCCACATTGTGCAATTGCAGGTTTAATTACATGCACACTCAAGTCTTGAATGTTAATGACAAATTAGTCAAATGAAAACACCAGCACCAGGTGGATTTCTGTTGATAAATGCTATTAAAACCAGGTCACTCAGATTCAGGTCATGATGACATTCAGTCCATTTCAACCCAGTAGTAGCCAAGAGCTATTAAGCTCCTGGCAACACAGGCCTTAGATCAGCTGTATTTTAAATCATCACATTATCTTTGTGTGTGTGTGCGCGCGCGCGCGTGTGTGTGAAACACACACATACAATAGTAATTGAGAACTTGGTCATGACATGCTCATGTAGATAAATATATATATATATATATATATTTTTTATTATTTGATTATTATTTATTATTTGGAAATGAGAAGGGTTGTAGATATGTAAACAGAGGAAATGTGAAGTGGATTGAACAGGTTTGAGCCTGAACGTTCTTCAAACATTAGTTTTAGAAATACTAAAAGAATAGTTCAACATTTTGGCTAGTTACCACTCATGTCTGTGTGTTAAAGGAGAAGGAGAAGGCGATGAATTTCGTTCAAAAGATCCAAAAGAAACTGATACAGATATTAATCTTTACTGTCCTCACGGTTGATGATACAATATATACTATGTTTGTGTGTTTTGTATATTTGTTCCAGGACTTGAAATCATGTGTCTTTGGTCACATTACAAGCACAAAATGCATTCAGATCACAGTCAGTTTATATAAGTTCTATTTCAGTCTCTAAATTTAAGTCTTCAAGATCTCAAAATTAGAAAATTGCCAAACGAATTTGTCCCTAACAGCCACACGCAGTTCTGTCACTGCTGGATGACATTTTTACCCAATCTCATGCATGTTATCTGAGACAGTAATTAGCTTGTTCTCTTGTCCCCTCAGGGCTACATGCGTCCTCTCAAACAGCCGGACAGCGGCTCCATAGTGGACCCTCTGCTGGTGGACGAGATGTTTTACCAGATCCCGGAGATCCTGGAGCACCACGAGCACTTCCTGGAGCAGGTCGCCGGCTGTGTCGGCCAATGGCACGATAGACAGACTGTTGGACACATCCTCATCCAGTCTGTGAGTACACATGAGTTTTCTTGAATTAGGTCATTTATCATGCACATACATAAAAAGCCAGAGACATGCTTATCCATAAATGTGGCAGAGAGTTTCTCCAGGAGGACTCCAGCTGGGGAAATCAGGTTTCTTTAATCCACTAACCCAATTATGGAAATTGGGTTTCTCATTTACATGATGTTTAGGAAAATAGGAAATCCAAGTGTAATCAAGTCACTTGAAGATCCAGTCTGTAGGATTTAGTGGCATCTAGTGGTGAAGTTACACATTGCAAACAACAGACGATCAGCTCAATTGTTCTGGGCCATATTTCTGTAGTTCAACATAGTGGACTCCATAGAAGAAGACCCGGTCTCTCTATGGATTAAAAGGCTCTTTCTAGGGTGACAGAAACTCAGACAAGAGTTCCCTTTACTTCTCTGCATGGCATCTGTTGTGAAAACAATAAACCTGTGGTGTCTGAGAGACACCTGGGAAATAAAGTGTGTGTCGTAAGGCAACAGTATGGATTATAGCAGTACACCCTTTATCTGGAGTCAGTCAGCATATGAACAGTAACTAATAAACTCATTCGCCACACTTCAGTAAACCTTAACAGTTGTATTGTTTCATGGTTTATTCATTTTTATTAGCGTTGCAAGATAAGGAGTTGCCATTTTATTATAAAACACTTCATTTTGAAGTTTAATCACAAAACTTGTTTTATAAATTTGTTTTGTATGATGTACTGTGGTGCAGACATGATCATACAAAATGTATTTCACTCTAGACCAGAGGTTCAATGAATAAACAGTCTTTAATGAGCATTATTGAAAGCAGGGTGAACTGAAGGGAAGCTGTTTTTATTAAGAGACGGTCTATAGTTGGCAACACAAGTTTAATATTTTGTTTTCCCGGTGACCTCTTCGCGACCCATTTGAAATTTCCCATGACCCAAGGGTGGCTCTCAACGTAGGCTTTGAAAAACAGTCCTCTAAAGCATCCGTGTTAGGCTAAATGTCAGGTTTCAGTCTTTGAGAATGAAAGGGCTTCTTCTCTGGGCTGTTTTACACAGACTTTGAGTAAATACTGAGTCAGATATTTGTGGTAGAAGAAGCACAGATTCCAGTTTTTTGTCATAGACCAGAATGCAGTGTGGGTAAAGGCTTTGTTTTTTATTGAGTGGGGAAAACCCCTCACCCTCTTGCTATGTTAATGCTATTGTTGTCTCTCTCGGCACCTCACAGCATGAATGAAACCGTTTCACAAACTATCGCTGGAGACACAAACAATAATGTTGAATTATAAGCAGATGAAACAAGCTGAGGAAAACCTGCTGCACCACCTGAGCTAAATCCGCAGATTCATTATGAGCTGTTAGATGTTGCTGTGGTGGTTTTCCTTTGAAGAGAAAGCTAGAAGGACGTAATTGGACATATCTGCAGGCAGAAAAGTGAGACAGCAGGTTTTCTGTGTGTTCAGTTAAAGCTGCAGCAGATCCTCCACACAGTTCAGACTGAGCCTCCCTCCCCCACTCCCTTCCTGCTCTCGTCCCCCTCCCTTTTCTCCCCGCCGAGGCTTTTAAAGCTGCAGCGGCTGCAGGCATTTCAGGCCTCGTTGGCGCAGTAGGCAGCGCGTCAGTCTCATAATCTGAAGGTCGTGAGTTCGAGCCTCACACGGGGCAGATTGTTTTTCTCTGGTCTTTGCTGTTTGAAGTGGAAGATGATTTAGATGATATGCAGTGTCGTATCTGTACGGTTCATGGGAAATGTCTGCTCTGATTACAGCTTTGTCTCACAAGCAGCAGGAACATTGCAGCAGAGATATTTCACAAAACTGAATCCGTACTTATAGTTATATCTGACAGACAGTAATCTGTTTAAAGATCTCTAAGACTCCTGCAGTCAGCTAACTTATTATTTTATGTTTACCTTTTCATAATACCATGACGTGTTTGTAGCCAAAGTTGTCTCTCAAAATATGTTGCAGCATTTCTTGTGTTGGGTTATCACAGTTTTAAACTCTTATACTCACTCGCTGATATGTTCATGTCTCTTTCTGTGACCGTGGCGACATTTTCTACGTTTGTATTGCACCGTGTTCCAGTTAATACACATACTTTAGCATCTAGATAGTTTTAAACTACTTGGATTTGATTTGGTTTATTGACAACTTCCTTATATATTTAGAAAATACAACATATTCATCCATAAAATCCTGGAACTTACAGTGATCGCATCCTAATCAACCAACACTGATCACAAAACACAGGAAGTAAATACTTACAAATAAAAACGGATAAAACAACATAAACAACACACATATACTATAACAAAACCTTTTTTAAACAAGGGCTAAGAACCAATTAAACAATGCCGTAAAAAACTACAAATAAATGACATTCAGTTTAAAGATTCATATTACAAGAGCTAAAAGCAAAAGACCTTGCATCCTAAAAGACAAACATAAAACAATTAATTAAGTTATCTACATTATTTTTGTGATTTTTATATAGCTGACGCTGTACCATCCTCACCTTGAAGATTACACAGTAGCTGCCTAATTAAGATTAATTGATATTAATTTATATTTAAAGAAACGTCTTTTGACAGAGTTTCTTCTCCACATAAAGAAGTGATGGAGTGCATTCCTATTTTGTCTGTGGTTTCTGTCCTCCGCTGTGACGAATCCTCACATTCTCCTCAGATGTTATCTCTCTGTCCTTTGCCTCAAAGACTGGAAGAATGGAGAGCGGAGAAAGAGGGCTTATTTGTTTCATGAAAGGGTAGAAAACAGGTTACAGGTCTGACGTCACATTCTGACTTATGTCTGCTAACAAACTCTCTCTCTACTCTTGTTTATTTTTTATTCTCTCACTCTCTATTTCCTGTCCTATATTTGTGAAAAGAAAGCAGAACCGGGTGAATCATCTGTGTTTGTGTGTCTGTGTGAAAGAAATATCCTTTTCTAATGCCATCCTAAACATTGAAAACTACTTAAAACAGCCAAGGTTTCTTTGGGGATCTCTCTGTTTCCAGCTCTCTTTTGTTTTTATTTGAACTACACAGTAATGAATACAAAATGTAAACTTCTGAGCGCATGTAATTATCTAAAGTGAGCCAAAATAACAATGCAGCGATCATTTTCTCCTGTTTGTAGTCGTTTTGTGTTTTTTTCTGATTGTTTCACCAAACACACCAATCTACCTGAGAAATAGTGAACCAGGAATCCAGGAATCAGTGATGAATACTATGGTTTATTTTCCATCAATTAATCAATTGTTGGAGCATCAATAGCTCTATAATTCTCGTACCAGCACCTCAGATATTCTTCTTAACATAAGCTCAAACTTAACAAGAGCTGTCATTGCACAATAAGAGTTGTGGTTTAAACCAGAGGCAGCATATAACTTCAACATAAATGTCACATAAAAATCTACAAATAGTAACTTAAATGTCCTCTTCCTCTTCTTCTGTCCAGTTCTCCAAAGAGGCTCTAGCGAACATGTATTCAGCGTACATTGACAACTTTCTCAACGCCAAAGATGCCGTGAGAATTGCCAAGGAGGCCAAGCCGGCGTTTCACAAGTTTCTGGAGGTGAGTGTTGGACTGAGTCACGGGATGTCCTGTTTTGTTTCAGTGGTTGCTCTCATGTGTTTGTTTGGAAAACTAGATACCAGTCAGTCTAGAGATGATTAAGAAAGGTGGAAATGCCTTTGAACCAGCGTTTAGAGCCAGAGTAATGAAAGAGGAGAGGTAATGAAGAGACGTTTGACCACTTGTTGACTTGTTTTGTTGTCTGGATTTGTCAATGTTAGGTTTATGTATATGTTACTGTGTGTGCACTTCCTGTCTCTTTCCCCCTGTTTGTCCATTCTGCTATTCCCATGAGTTTTTGTCTTTGAAAGAGACACACTTGACCGCTCTTGTCCTACAGTTACAGGACTTCAGGAGATTTTGTTATGAATGTTTCTTAAAAAGATAAAAGCTGATTTTAGACTCTGCCTGTCATTGAATTCTGGGAAAATGTTTTGACATCAGGACTGAAACCTGATAAGAGCGACTTAAAATCAAGTTTTTCTTCTAATATTCTCATTTCTAAATAAAGAAGTTGAATATAGGGAACGTGTTTTCCTCCTCTGCTGAGATCTGGAGGATCTAAAATGTTTTCCCAACACCACATACTACTGCGATTGATTTTCTATTTCAGTGAATGTAGTTTTTCATCTGGAACTGTAAGTACGGACAAATTGTTGTCTGTGAAATGAACGACAAACCCTCTCTTTAAAGCAATTCAACCAGATAATTTGACTTCAAAACCCGGGGATATTTTAGCAGTACGTCCAGTTACATTTGGTAGACCACTGTTGTACACTTTGATACTGCGGTGTGCCACCAGAAATAAATGTATGGGAAAAACAGCGCTCGTTGGCTGCACAGACAAGAGCTCCGAATCAAAAATGTAATCAGCCACCACAAAAACCTGTCATGTCCTCATCCTGTTCTCAGTTTTCAACCACAGAGAGCGTCATGCCAGACCGGGCTTTTACAGAGGAACCACTGCACCATCTTGTGATGGAGACATGAAATGCAACGATGACCTGATTTTAGTCAGTCATCTTGAGATTTTAGGCCTTATTTTCTCACCCTCTCTTATATCCATCCTCCTCTCTCCTCCACCCCAACAGCAAAACATGCGTGAGAACAAGGAGAAACAGGCTCTGGGTGATCTGATGATTAAACCAGTCCAGAGGATTCCCAGATACGAGCTGCTGGTTAAGGTGAACTATCTCAAAATATAACTTGTACTCTGTAAGTGGCCTCATCCTGTGTTTAGAGGCAAGAAGCTTATGAGAAGGGAGATTAATATTGTGTTGTTTGCTCTAGGACCTGCTCAAGCACACCCCAGAGGATCACCCGGACCACGCATACTTATTGGACGCTCAGAGGGACATCAAGCGACTGGCCGAGAAGATCAATAAGGGCCGTCGCTCCGCTGAGGAGGCGGAGAGGGAGGCTAGGGTTATCCAGGAGATCGAGGCGCACATAGAGGGAGTGGAACATGTGAGATATTTATTACTGTGGATACAGTAAATATATAAATGTCTGATGTTTGTCTTCAGGGCTCCAACTAACAATTACTGAAAAGTGACACATCACCAGTTTATGTTTTTATGTGTTTATGTGTGTGTTAGATTCTGAACCCTCAGAGGAAGTTCTTGAGACAAGAAATGGTCATGGAGGCGGTAAGAGCTACTTTCTCTCACACATAATATTGTACTGAAACGTTAATTGTTTTATAGATGACCCGACAGTTCGTCAAAGTTCAGATTTTCTGAGCTCTCCTTCTTTCTCTCTGTAGAAGACAGTGGGTGGAAAGAAAGACCGCTCTCTCTTCCTCTTCAGCGATCTGATCATCTGCACCACTCTCAAGAGGAAGTCCGGCTCATTAAGACGCAGCTCCATGAGCTTGTACGCAATAAACACATACACACAAACACTGACAGAGGAGAAAAGACACGCACATATGCTATCTGAACACAATTTTTAAACCACTCTGCCCCCTGGTGTTGAATATTAGACATACAGACTATGCTTAGGACAAAGTTTCTTTTAATATTTTCCTCTTTTTCTCCGCCTCACCTTTCTTGTTGCCTCTCTCTCTCTCTCAGATACTCTGCTGCAAGTGTGATCGACACTTCCAGTAAATACAAGTTCCTGTGGAAGCTTCCCCTGGAGGATGTGGAGGTGGTGAAAAGTAAGGCTCCATCTTTAGATCACATACAGCTGAGGGCGTGAAATGCATCGTGTCAATTACATTTTTTCCTCATGTAACTCTAGAGTTGAATGAGTCTCATGAGCCTGTGTAACTTCTATTATCACAGGTGGCAAATGTACTCACTGTTGCCTGATTCATCAATATTGAAATTAGATATTACATTTTTCATCCTTAAGATTGTGTTATATTCTTTAATTGATTATCTCTGCACCAGGCTCCACTCAGACAACAAACAAGGAGAGCATCCAGAAGATGATCAGTCGATTAGACGAGGATCTAAGCACTCTGGGTCAGATCAGCAAACTGTCTGAGACCCTCAGCTTTCCACACCAGGTACTGTGGACCAGCACACACACATGCAAACAACAGCCACATTATATGTGACTTCGCTTTGTCTTAATCTTTCTCCATACCTCAGTCTATATGTCTCCCTGATCTATACACAGTGACAAAATGTTTAATCACTTGGGTTTTGGACTTTCATCTCTTCCATGAGGTAGTAAAACGTCTAATGTCTAACGTCACTTCCATCTCTCTCAGTCCCTTGACGAGGTAATAAAGGATCTGATGGCGTCCGTGCACAGGGAGCTGTCAGAGAAACAGTCTCTGGCCTTCAGTATGACCTTCCTGCCCACAAAGCTGGAGTTTACCACAGTCTCAGCCGAGAGCAGCTTCGTCTTCGAGTTCACCTCGCCCGACACTCGTTCCAACTTTGAACAGGCCTTTGAAGAAGCCAAGAAGAAGCTAGGTCAGTGGATAACCCTTATAATGAGACAAAACATTGGTTTCTGAACTGTAGCTTGTTGGTTAAAATCTACAAGTATTTTCCTGCAGTTTGCTCGGACAAAAATGTGTTTAATTCATTTGTATTTATTACCATGATTATTCTGTTATTGTTAATGATTCTGAATAGGATTCATTAGGTGATAAGAAAGATTCATCTAAGTCGTCTAATTGTCAATGTGTCATTGTGTTTAGCAATGACTAAGGACCAGTGGGACCCAGAGTTTCTGAAGGCCATTCCTATTATGAAGACACGTAGTGGAATGCAGGTGAGAGCAGCATCTACTGTATAGTCTAATATTCTGTATATATGAAGGTAAAAGTCATGATTTCAGTCAGTTATTTAAATCAGTTCATACCTGTAGACAAGCTGCCATCACAAATGTACAAAGGTCATCTCATGTGTTATTGTTTCCCCAGTTTTCGTGTGCCTCTCCCAGCCACAGCTGTCCTGACAGTGGCTGTGAGGTGTGGGTGTGTAACAGTGATGGATATGTGGGACAGGTGAGAAAATACTGTTATTTTACTGACCAGTCAGCACTTTAATAAAGACTGCTTTATTCCACGTTGTCTCTGATGGCGGGAAACGTTTGACTGATGATATATATTTTTTGTTTCTCTCCAGGTTTGTCTGTTGAACATCAAAGATGAGCCCACAGTGGAGGCCTGTATCGCTGTCTGCTCAGCGAGGATCATATGTATTGCTGCAGTACCAGGACTCAAGGGAAGGTCAGTGCATACACACACACACACACACACACACACACACACACACACACACACACACACACACACACACACACACACACACAATGCATTGACAGGAGAAATATGAGCTCCATCTGAGGCATAAAAGACATCTTTCAGTTAAGTCTGTGAAAGTTCTCAGTCGTCCAGGTCATCGTTCTTTGAGAAAGATGAAAGATGTCTCACTTCCCATCCAAGAGGCTTCTTCACTTCTGACTGGTAGGGAAACACAGGTATTTGGTGGGATCATTATCCAGGCCATTGTTCCCACTCCATTAGTGCTCCTTGTTATTGTGAGTCGCTGGGTTCTGGTGTGAACGACAGTCACTGGCCAAGTGTGACTTGTTTAGTCTCCTGGGGATGTTTGGAAAGGACAGCATTGTAGGTGGAGGATAAGTGGTGTCTGAGGCCTCCTCCTCTATTGAGAGATGGTTTCTCATTGTAATTCTCATTGTAGTCGAATGCAGTAAGGAATGCAGACAGCCACTTAACATGGCACAACACAGGAGGGCCAACCCATCAGGACTAGACTCAGTAGTTTTCCTATACCTAAGAGACAAGGAACACTCTTTTAGTGACAATAATGTTCACAGTTTGAATAGGAAGGTTTGGTGGTTTGAAGAAAGAGGAGTGAAGGAGGCTGTCTAAGAAAAAGTCCACACCAGACCACAGGTGATCTTAACAACTCATCATCACAACTACAAGGAGCACTCACAAACCAAGTGTAAATGGTTAACGATCCTACCAAGGCTAAATACCTGGGTAAAAAGTCCAGTCGTCTCAGATTTAAGTCTTTCTCAAACATCTTTCAATTACTTTTTATAGCAAGCATTTTGAAATCACCAGATATGGACCCAACCATCCTGTACTTTGTTATGATCACGTAGAAAATCTTCTGAGCGTCACGCGAATGTGTGTTTGTCATGAGCGTGTATGGTGTGTGTGTGTGTGTGTGCTTGACTTCTCCATAATCTGGTCAAGGCCGACCTGAAAACTGACTGACTGAATGTTATCTGGCGGAACAGGAACATCCCAGACACGATACTGCTGAGGCCAAGACCTCCCCAAAAGATGTTTCCCACACTGTGTTTATGCAGTTCTATGTGTGTGCTTCTATTATATTACATTTAAATATATATGTATGTCTCACTCAAAACACGACACTTGTGATAGCAGGAAAAGCACAGGTGAAAGTGAGTTGCAGCAAGTGACCCAGAAAGTCATTATGTCATCTGAGGTCATTAAAAACACCTGTATACTTACTGTATACATTTTTAGCATGCAGAGCTCAAACGTCAAACATCAGTTGCCACTTGACTGATTCATTGACTTCATTTATACTCTGTACCATTAACTAATCACTCTTTACCTCTCAGGGAGCGTGGCTCAGAGCCCACCATCACCCCCGCCTCCGGAGCACCCGGTCACACCCAGCAGCAGCTCCATATATCTATCTCTCATTCATCTCTGGAGCTGACCGAGCAACCTACAGGTTTGTCAATAAATGTTTTACATAGTACAATGACTTGTATTCTACCTGTATGTACTGCAGTTTCCTATGCATATGTAGGCTGATTAATTAAACAATAAATAATTAAACAACTGATTCATTTATTGTTTCCAGGACCAGGGGCAGAGCTTGTTCCATTTGACAGTGATGACACTGACGATGAGGATTCACCCAGCCCTTCCTCCACTCTACAGAGTCAGGCCAGTCACTCCACCATATCATCCAGCTATGGCAGTGAGTAAAGACGCTCATACACACTCCAGTCACCCACATACTTGTACACACCATGTACTTATCCTCTCTCATTCCCCCCTTCTCAGATGATGAGGGTCCAGGCTCCAAGGACATGGCTACAGAGACCACCAGCAGTGAGGAGGAGCAGGAGTTCCCAGTGGCAAGCAACTACGGAGCTCCAGGGATGCTGGGGGTAGGCGGAGGAGGTCGCGTACACACAGAGAGCCCCATGGATGGCCGTGCCATGCGCCGCTCCTCCAGGGGCTCGTTCACCAGGGCGAGCCTGGAAGACCTGCTCAGCATCGACCCGGAAGCCTACCAGAGCTCAGTGTGGCTGGGCACTGAAGATGGATGGTGCGTGATGGCACACAGGCAGACCCAAACCATAAGTCTTACCAAATAAAAGTTATGGAGTTATGAGACTTAATGGACTAGTAGCTCTTATCCATGTGTACACAACAACAAAGCTTCTCATCAAATAACTATTTGTTTTCTGTTTTCATGTGGAAATAGCTTCCTTGCTTGCTGATTTAATGACCTAATTTCCTTTGTTGTTCCTGTTTTTGATAGCATCCACGTGTACCAGTCCTCAGACAACATCCGAAACCGTAAAAACAGCATGAAGATGCAACACTCAGCTTCCATCCTCTGTGTACTGTGAGTTTCCTTTTTGGTCACTGCTTTGCCTTTAAAAACAAAGAGAATACTGGAAATTGTAATAAAATTTTCAAGTTTCATCTCTCTTTGTTTTTTCTTGTAGTGGATACATCAAGATTTTGCAAAAAATATGTATCTTTTGTATTATTAGTGTTCTCTCATTACTTGTACTTACTTTCTTTTGACTTGCTACAGGTATTTGGACAACAAAGTGTTTGTGTCTTTGGCCAACGGAGAGGTGATTGTCTATCAGAGAGAAGCAGGTAAGATCTGAGTGTGGAGTGACTTCAAATTGCTGCTCCCACACAGCCACAGCCATGTTACTCTGTACCCACTGGGAGTGAAAGGCTCTAAATACTGACATTATGGTTATAAATAATCCAGCCCATTCCTGTCGTTATTTAAAAATATATGTATGTTTTGCGATTTCTCCATGTATAATCTCCCTTTAATCTGAACCTGCAGGGAGTTTCTGGGACCCTCAGTCTTCTCAGACGTTAGTTCTGGGTACGCCCAGTAGCCCTGTTACCAAAATGGTTCCTGTTGGAGGAAAGCTATGGTGTGGCTCACAGAACAGAGTCCTTATTATCAACACAACTACACTGGTACAAGAGGTAGGTGGAAGGATGTATGGATATGTGTACAGGTGAATAAACGACAAGGCAGACAGACCGTTAAGTGACACTTCTTCCCTTCGTCTCAGCACTGGTTCCAGGTGGGCACAGACAGCAGTCGGTGCGTGACGTGCATGGTGGCGTACGGTAAGGGTGTGTGGTTGGCGCTGCAGGGCAGTGCACTGGTCAGGCTGTACCACGCTCAGAGCTGGGAGAGCCTGACAGAGGTGGACGTGGCGCCGGCTGTACATAAGATGCTCGCAGGTAAACACAGCAGCTCATATGTACGAGCTTTTTTCCTTAATTCTTCTCTCTTTAAGTCCCATTTATTAAATTTAACTGAATAACTCAATATCTCAACTCCCTACATTTGAACCCTATTTTTTACAATCCTCATCCTCACCACTGTTTTCTTTCTCTCCTCTCAGGTGCAGATGCGATCATCAGGCAGCACAAGGCCGCCTGTCTGAGAATCACAGCGTTGTTGGCCTGTAAGGATCTGCTGTGGATCGGCACCAGTGCAGGTGAAAACACACTACACAAGTATCAAAGAAATCCAAAATAGGTTAACCATATTAAATCAGAAGTGACTGGAAACGGATTAAAGAAGAAAGCACATTTTAAGATTCTACTTCTTCTTCTTCTTCTTCTTCTGCAGGGGTGGTCCTTACTCTGACGATCCCAGCAGTGAGCTCAGGAACTGGGGCCGGGACACTGAAATCTCCACTGGTTCCAATGGGCTCGGCTCACGGACACACGGGCCACGTTCGCTTCCTGACATCGATCGAACTACCGGAAGGGTTCGATATGAACTTGCGACCTACAACAGCTGACTCTACAGGTAGTTATTGATTTTTTTTTTTTGGGGGTCTACTTCGAAACCTTTCACAAAAGTTTTATCTTCACGTGCCTTGCTTTGAGCTTTAATCCCTCCTTTCTGTTTTCTAGGCAACCAATCCCAGAGCGGCAGCACAGTTGATGGGAACCTCCAAAGGCGTGACTCTGCACGTCGCAGAGCGTCTGCCCACATCCCTCCAAAAACCAACCACCTAGTAATTTCTGGCGGCGATGGCTACGAGGACTTCAGACTGACCAATAGCAGTGAAACAGTCGGACGGGATGACAGTACCAACCATCTTTTGCTTTGGAGGGTCTGAGACAATCGACCCCCGGTTCGAACAACCTGCCCCAACCTCCCTCTAGCTGAGAACGGCGCACAAGCTCCTGTCCTTTACCTCCCACCAGACTCCTCACTTTTTGGTGTTGTTGTTTTGGTCTTCTGCTCAGTCCACCAGTCTCTATGTGCATAATATGGCTGTCAGCTCCCTCCTGGACTTACTAATGAATATGATCACTTCAAACCCAGTTTTCTTGTGTTAATGTTTCTGATGGTGTGCGTTGTTCCTCACTGAGTGGCGTCTGTGCGTGTGTATTTTTCGTTTTTTGGCATCTGCGAATGTTGTCTAGAAAAGTGTCTTTAAACTCAAGTCTTTACCGAAGGAGATGGAGAAGGGAAAAATGAAACTGTGACGGATGGATGTATGTTTAGACTGAGAACAAGTGAAGAAAAGAAAGACAGAAGACAACTTGGACTCTGCAGAATGTCATTGCACAGGGGGTTCAAAGAGGACATTTAGGTTAACTGAGACAAAAGTGAAGCATGTACTTGTCCTTTGACATTTTCGCTGTTTTTTATGAACTTTGACATCAACCCTTTACTCCATCATCACTTCATCTTAGCCTGAACTGCAGACAAAATTCCTCCCGAGGACCCGAGGTAAAAACATATTAATATCTACGAGTGGAAACTAAGAAACACATACCATGACAGACTGTAAGTTGATTTCTGCAGATGGAGTTCAAGCTTAGCAGAGCTGACGTCTGTAGAGTATTTTGCTCCTTAAACCTGATTGGCTGAGTCTTGACAACAGCCCCTGAATAGCAGATTTTCTGGTGCCAGTAGAGTTGAAATATTATCTACTCTATAATCATTGCTTATAGATGTGAGACTGCTAAAATAATCTTTTCTCCTGTAGAGTGAGAGTGAATAGGAGCATCATTGAAGTGCAATATGCAGCAAGGGTATCTAACAAGATTATAAACACATGCACACAGTCACACATTAATGCACAGCCTTCATCTGCTGAATCTCAAGATATTCATAATCGTGTTTTCACAGATAATCACATCGTATCTGATTTTCTTATTTAATTTTTGCTGCCAGTTTAAGATGACGTGAACGTAGATGATGCCCACTACTGGAGTTGAGTTTAGAAAAAAAAAGAAGTGCATTGGAGATATTCCTCCTTAACATGACTATGCCAAAGCCTTGTATGTGTTTAGAGTTTTGACATCAATGGATCTGGATTCTTTTGCCATGAAATTTCACTTTGTTGAGCGTAAATCAGGAGCTGATTTCTATAGCAGACTCTTTAAAGATGATGCTAGGCTGTGGTAGCAGATAACGATAGTTATGTACAGTATTTATGGTTTTGATTTTTAGCGCCTTCTTTTACAGCACTTAATTTATAGAAGATGTAGCTTTCACTTTTTCTTTTTGAGTTGAAGAACAAGGAGGCCCTCGCTCGATTACCGGAATAGATACACGGGAATAGTTTGGTTCAGGGCAGACAGACATTCACAGTAGGGGTGTAACGATACAGTCCACTCATACACAATACAGGGTTCATGTTTCAGAGTTGTGTGTCTCCACAGGGAAACAGATGCAGAAAGGAGAGGCTGTGGAAATACTTTTCTCTTTACTCATCTATTGGCTGTTTGTGGTCAAAGCGATCCCAAAATTCACTTCAGATTGAACAGTCACTCTGTCGCCTGTTTGGGTGCCAAATGCTAAGATTTTCTTTATTTTGCAGCTCCACCGTGCATTTTGTGGCATTTTTGTTGCAGGAAATATAACCCTAAAATGTATTGTTACACCCCGAATGCACAGTGATTTCAGTATTGATTGTTTGAGAACAAGATGCATGTGGTTTGTTTGTGAGAAAAGAGAGAGCACAAGATACGGAGTAGGTCAGAAGGACAAATGCTGAGCACCTGCACGTGCCTTCAGAAGGCTAAAAGTTAAGCCATTAAACACACATGTACACACACACACAGTGAAAAGTCAGCTCTCCCTCGTCCTGCAGCAGATGTCTGGGGGAAGTGAAGGGTGACTCTGACTTGTCCTTGCACACAAGTCAACAACCACACACACACACATGTTAGCCTCAGGCTTTGGGGTTAAGCAGTGATTGTCTTTGATCCCTCCAAGCCTAGAAAACCTCATTGCACTTTGCCAGCCATCTGGGCACTTCACCTCAGAGTTCCCACTTCCCAAACTCATCCACATTAGGTTAACTCTCCCGCTGTGAGAGCGGCTAACGGTTAAGAGGATTGGTTGGTTGTTGTGATAGCTGCTAACTAGCTAGTGAGCTCTTTGCCTCCGTAAGTGTAAAGGCCTGTGTACTGTATGTGTGCATCCTCCACAAGTGCTCTTGTTATTCAGTTGAAAATGATAGAAATTAGCTTTTTTGTGTGTGTGATTTTCTGCCCACAGTTTAATCAAAAATTTCATTCAGTTTGTGGTAGCCTGTGAAGAATACAGCAGAGGAAAGTTTTAGGAAATTTTAGGAAATGGATTAGTTTGACATATTGGGAAATATTCAATTATTTGTGGAGAATTAGGTGAGACGATTTATATAGCTCATGTCTGTACAGTAAATATTAAGATGCAGCCAATTAGCTTAGCTTAGCATAACACCAGGGGTACCAGCTCTGTCTAAAGGTACAAAAAAGATCTGCCTAAATGCACTAATGCGCATTAATTAACACGTCATGTCTCGTTTGTTTATTCCAAAAACTAAAGTGTAGAAAAGCTCAGGAAGTCACTGCGCTTTGCTAAACAGGTTACAACACACAACCCTTGTAAAACTAAAACACATAATGTTTACACTTTGTTTTTTTGTACCCATCTAGATGAGACATAATGTGTTAATTAGTGAGTTTTGTTGTTAGCTGTTTCCCCCTGTTTCCTGTCCTTGTGCTAAGCTAAGATAAGGTAACCCACTGCCGGCTGTAGCTTCATATTTCACAAATAGATACGAGAGTGGTATTGATGTTTTTATCTAACTCCCAAGCAAAAAGGCGAATAAAATTACTTCCCAAAATGTTCAATTATTCCTCAGTGTCCTCTAACGTTAAGGTAGCAGGCAGGCTACCATTTATGTTCTGTATGTTTCACACAGAATTAATATTTGTGTTCTCAGTGCCAACCACTGCCAAGTTGCCCATAAAATGCTGTATATCTATGCTGGCTGTAGAGCAATGGGAAGCTCCCTGTGGAATGGAGAGTTGTGTGAACAGTGAAAAAAATGGGGGTGTTTAGAGGAACATCTGCATGCTATCTCCAAATGTGCTGGTACCAGCATTTCTAAAAAAAACAACAAAAAAACTGTGAGTTGGGCAGCAAAAAAAGGGTCGCAGCCCCATGATGGTGGTGATTTTTTTTTTTTTTTTAAATTTTAGTGCATTTTCAAGCTGGGTTCTAAAACGTAATCACTTAATGTCCTGGGCTGACAACAGTTTTACAATTTAGTTTGATGGCTCTATTCGTGATTTTCAGTAATCAGTAGAAAGAATATTTGCCTTAAGAATGTACTTTTCTGTTTTCTTGGTAGTCACATGAGTATATAAATGACTGAATAATCATATTTTCAGCAGTTTGGAACCCAATGTATTGAGTTTCTCAATTTTACAGACATACATGCACACACACACACACACACACTTAGATATGAAGTAAAACTAAAGGATTGACAGAATAAAACATGTTGTGTGCCGGTTAAAGAAACGTAATTTTTCATCATCACATCCTGTCATCACTGTAACTCTCAGCAACTTGTAAGTAACCTCCTCATGCCTGTATGTGAAAGAAGTCTTTATTGTTGTAAATATTGGTATATATTGCCTTTTTTTCTGTAAATAGTGCACCCACGGTCCTCAATTGTTGATATAAATCTAATGGCATATTTTTATATATTTGTGTAAGGTTTGTTTTTGTTTGTATTTTTTTCCCCTTTCTCTCTGGCATGCGCTGTCAGTGACGTTTAAATTATAACTGTCATAGATCTTTACAAAAGAAGACAAGATGGCCTCTGAAAGATAGAGTTTTGATGTTTTCACTGGTAGCCACGTTAGCTCCAAAACATACGTTTGCCTTGTTACGGATGTCTACAAGTTGGCAGGTTATGCGCTGCCACCATAAACTCTGTTTATCTCTGGTTCTGGTTGACATGTTGCGGTTGTCATGGTTACAGTCTATCAGAGTTACTTCCTGTATGTAACTGTTCTTGTTTTTGTCACTGTGGGTTCATCTTTGTAATTAAATCAGTTCACTGGTGCCAGTTTGTGCGTGTTCTTTCTAACAATTTACAACATACAACAAAGTCAGTTTATATATGCACCTCGATCAACATAACCTAAACATGTGATCAGAAACGTGGATACGTATTCTGGTATCTCTCACATCTGGATTTCTGAAACCAGGGTATGATGGGTATTATGAATGAGAAAACATTAATCATCAGAATAGTCAACAGACAATAAAAATGCAACAATTTTGAGATATGTCTAAGCAAAAATGTCTATGAATGTTCTTGTTCTGAAATGTTATAGATTGTTAAGGTTGGGTGGGCGGCAAAGTGGTGCACAAGAGCACTGTCGCCAAGAGAAGCAAGAAGGTTCCTGGTTCAAACCCCCCCCAGCTGGTCGGGGCCTTTCTGTGCGGAGTAGTTTGCATGTTCTGCCCCGGTGGCTCTACCTCTACTGGATGTTAAGGTTGGACTGTTGGCCAGACAAGACACGCAAATTGAATATGTCACCTTTGGGAACTTTTTCCAAGTGAAAATATAACCTGCTGTTAAATCAGTAACATTAACTTGTTGCAGCCTTTCCTTTTTCAGCACTTCAATCAAGCTCATGTCACTGCTTGTTGCAAGAACTCATTGTGAATCACATCTTCATGAGGTCACAATTATTTACACAATCCATTAAGTGGAAAAAAACTTCAGATCTTTTACTTGGTGGAAACTAATTGCAAAAGTCTTTAAAGATCCCTAAAAAGGCAAAGGTAGGTTTGTTGTTAATTGTTTTGTAGACTATCTAATGAAGACCTTTTGTCTTTCATTAAATGTGTGCCCATGTCTTCTACCACTCTGACCCCGATCATTCCTCCCTCCACTATTCACAGTAACAATAAATTAATAGATAGTAAATAAATAGTAATAAAATCGACTCATGTCTTATGACGCTCTCCTCGCCTCTTGCAGACAGCTGCGCTGACTACAACACAAAGTCGTCACTGTGTGTTTTTTCCAGCATGCTTCAGTGTTACTCCACTATTCATTTGACTTTAACCCACTGACCCACAATGAAGTGTATTGTGATATGATAGCCCAGCAGTATATAGAGGAAAACTCTATGAATGCAGACCATTCAGGACACACACAAATACAAATGTTGCCCCTCCCTCCCTCAGGAACACGCACACACAGTATTCAAATGATGCATTAAACACTGAAGATATGTGTGATGAAGAAAGGAAGCAGCAGCACAGAGATTTATCTATGACGGACATGAATGACTGAGTCATTCAGTCACGCCGACTCACTGGTTCGTCCCAGCGGAAGAACGTGGGCCAGTGGAAATCTCCTTCATTCACTGGTAACAGATTTGCAATAATTATGTGTGTGTGTGTGTGTGTATTAGAAAATACTGTAATTTCCATTTTAATCTTGCATAACTCTAAGTGTCAAACACAACACTTACTCACTGGAAACCTGTTTCTCTGCACATGCTGCTTTAAAGATTGCTGACTATAAGAGTTAATATTTTCCTCAAAATAGTCTACATATGCAGTGAGAAAATAATTTTTATTCAGAGAACATCACAAAGAATTTAAAAAGAATATTATTAAAGGGCCAATATGTAAGTTACGAATGAGAATTATAGTTCAAAAATGTACAAATAAACCCAAAAAACTATTTATTTATTATCAAGAGAATGTAAAGAGGTAAAAGCTTTGATATTATGTATTGTGTTGTAGAGATATTTACTAAAAGTAGTGTGCTAAATTATTAGCTTCAGTCCATGCTTGTAATACGACGACTGTAATAGGACAAAGTAGAGGACCAGGGCAGAGGACAGATCTGCGGCTAGCCATCAGATAGTTACTGTGGTCGGGGTCCCTGGTCCCAGAACCCCCAGGGAGCTGTACAAGAGACAGCAGGAGCAGAGCCGGAGGGTCTTGAGGAATAAATCCCCCTGAGTGACGTTAGATTCTGCTCTGATGTGAAGCTGTTTACCAATGTGAGAGAGGAGAGCTCAGAGTTTATTTTTTAAAAAGTGGATTCATCTTCAATTTCTGGAGGTGCAGACATCCACTGTTGTTACTGTAGCCGTCTGTGGGCACCCAGATGATACGACCCCCACTAGGGGTCACCAATGCTTCACAGGGGTTTGTTATGTACATACATGCATACATAATACAGATGGAATTATGTAAAAAGTTAAATATCAGGAAAACTAGCCTCTGATGTAATATTTACAGGAAACTCTTTGCTAAAGAAATCACTTAAAATTCAACTTCACTTTAACTAGGAGCTAAGTTAGCATAGCCCTGAGTGTTTCGAACTCCATTCAGGAAATAAACATTTAAAAAAATTGTAGTATGAATTCAGACTTTTTACAAATCGCTATCATGACATAGTTAATTTGGCATCCTTTTGATGTATTTATTCCAGTTAAATCACTGCAAAATCTGTTTATTTTGGGTTTGCACTGCTGTAACGTAATTGGGTTCAGTGCTTTATAATTTACTCGCTGTTACTTCATAGTTACTACATCGCACGAGTGTCATTGCATCAAGGGTGAGAGGAGGTGAAATGCTGCCCCCTGTTTTTTTGGAACATGTGTCCAGGAATTACAAGTGGCCCTTTTAAAAATGAATGGTAATCTTCACTGAATAAAGAGGTTGTTGTTGGTCCAACTTAAAATAATTACTTTAACTTGTAACAGACAAATGAATTAAGTTGATTCAAACAAAGTTAACAAGTTAGATTAACACATTTGTAATTATTATAGTAATAATTTTCTGTTACCTATTGAAGCCATTTTCTAGTAATAAAAATTTTTCCTCACATTTGATTCTTTGCAGGTTGGCAGCCTGATCCCTGGGCTGGAAAACCCTGGAAACCTGTATTCAGGAGTGACTTGTTTTAAATCTAACGGCACCTGTATGGGATTACAGGGAATATTGCACAGATACAATTCAACAATTACTTGCACATTAGTGATGACATGTATAAGTCAAGAGACAAAATTAAATATCCAATTAGATCTCACAGGAGCTCAGTGACTCAAAGTTTGACAACTCTTTCTAGAGAAGACACAGTTTCAGTGTACAACAATAGACCTTTTTCACAAGACACGACACAGGTGTGAATAAACAAATGAACGATGGCTGCATTCCATTCAGGCTCCTGGTATTGTGCATGTTGGCTCACACTGCTACGGTTAAATGGGACACTTAAATAGAGCAGAGCCACGGCTAATGTTATTAGTAACACCTGTGCCTTTACTACTAAGACAGTGTACAATGTCTGCTGTGCTAGTAGTGCAGGAGTGCACACACAATAACAGGTGTTGAACTGAACACTGACACTGATAATGGCAAATATCTATTTTATTTCAGTAAACTAAAAGCTTGTACACCAGGAGCAGGTCGATTCTTATTTTACCCAGAAGAGTCTTTGAAGATTTTCAGAACAAAGGTAAGTCTGGTTTTGACAACATTTGATTCATTCAGACCAAATAAAGGGAAGAGTTGACTATATAACCGTGTGAACGTCAGACAGAGAATGAAAATACCATTAGGGAATATAATAAATAATAATGTGAAATAAAAACAGCAGGAATGATGTAAAAATGGATGAAAAATTGAGTTTGAGTTTAAAAATGTTTTATATTATTCCAAATCTTGTAGTTATATCTAAATATTTTGTCTCTATTAATTCATATAATTATTCATTTCTTATTTTATTAAAAGTTTTTTATTTAATTTTGAACACTCTGGGCTTCCATATGTATAAGGAGACATATAATCAATACAAACTTAAACCAATAGCAGCCGCAGCCCCTTCTGGGAAAAGACACCAACCGACAGAGGGGGTTTACACACACACACACACACACACACACAGTGACGGGAGTTTCAGCTTGCATCGGTGACGCACTGTGAGCTCACTGAGCCAGCTCAGTGTTTATGTCTTTTTTTCACACACACATATACACACACACATACACACAGAGGAGCCAGAGAGCGGGGGAACCACGTTTACCGGCTTTGTGGTTTTCATCACTCCTCAGATTTTAATTACACCCGCTAAACTCAGTCCACTACAGCTGATGATGCTCGTGTCTGAACACTGATTTCAACTCCATTTATTCACCAAACCGGTAAGCCAGACAACTTTTTTTCTTTAGCTTGTAGTAAGAGTCTGAATGGCTGCTGAAGCCGGTAGTTTAGTCTCGTCAATCATTGCCGGCTCGTGTGGAGCTTCTCTCTCCGCAAAGCCTGTCCGACCGTCATGACCACTTTTACGCACGGCGGTAATGTGTTAATAAGACTGTGTCTGCCCTATGGGGCATCGTATGGCACATATAGACACCTATGTACTGTTGGATGGACAAAAAGGTTGTTTGTTTCAGCGGGGTTTATGGCTCAAGACAAACATTTTAAATTTAAAAATGAAGTAAAGTTTTTATCTGTGTTTATGTGCGCTTTGTGATTGTTCATTTTATATACGTGCTATAGCTTTCCAAGTATAGACTTGGTGGTTTTGCTGTGATGTGATGTTCGTATAGTGACTAAAAGTTTAGGGCAGCATATCTGCGTGAGAATCCATCATAAAAACCTCTGGTTTTGGTCATTTAATTGATTATTCTGCTTATTCTCACACAGGCAACTGAATACCTGTAATTTGGCAAATGTAACAAGCTTATAATAACGAGATCCACAGTGTGCTGTGCTGTCTAATGACAGAGTGAGCGCATGCTTGACGCACTGCCATGGGGTACGTGATGACCTCACTGGTAGTATGATCCTCCTCTTCTTTTTTTAATGAAGTGAATTGTCCAAGTACAGGCTCTGCTTCATTCCCATCTTTAATATATCTTCATAATAGATTATTTATGATGTGGATGAGACATGTCAAGTCCAGTTCAAGGCATATTAGATTTGATTAAGCAGGACGAAAATCATACCTGTAAAAGACACTGTAAAAATGTTAATATTAATATATGGTTCTGGCACATTTATTCTCTTTTTGCTCATTTGCTTACCACCATCACATATCACACCATACTGCTGTGGTTTGAGCAGGATATAGAGCTGCGTAATGAGCCGACCACACTGTGCAACGAGGGCAGGCGCCCTACATACTCACATTTACACAAGAGGCAGGATGAGACTGTCATTTCTGGCCGAGGGCTTCTATTGTCCGAGAGCAAATTCCTGCACGCTTGTATCAATAAGAGGCTTTCTCTCACACACAACTTTGCACACACACTTCCACCAGAAGAGGGCCATGTACAGCCTCACCAGCTTGTGCCTAATTTTAGCACGATGCAGGCTTTTTTACAGGATTTACAAAGTGAATCCATCAGTGCCATCTCGTAACGGCACAGAGAATTCAACGTAGACCTCTCAGGACATTTCAAATGTTTGATGTCACCTGTTTGATGAGAAGCTTCCTGTTTCCTGTCAAGTACTTTCACTCCTTCTTGTGGTAAAGAGCACACGTGTATATGTCTGGATATGTACAGTATGATTGCTTTGGGTGTGGGGAGATGTTAAAATCTATCTTGGCTTGACAAAAAAACACATTCTTATCACATTACATCACAAGAGTGGAGCTGGAGGGGAGCAGGGAGGAGATGGTTGGAGATTGGAAAAGTCTTTCCAAGTTCACACACTCACTGAGAAACAGCAAGTGAACCCTTCTGCTTCGACATGGCTGTTGCTGTTGGACCAGGTTTGAGCCGGAAAAAAAAGTTTTAGATAGAAGATTATAGTTTATTTCCTCCAAACGGCACTGTGGTATCATTATAGTCACACAAGTATATTGGTCTTACTTGAAAATAACTACATAGGTTAGTTTGCATGATTCCACAGATTTGTGGGAGGAAAATAACGTGTTAGAAGCGACTTTAAGGATTCAATATTTTATCATATTTTGACTGTTTTACACTTCAGAGTTTGAGAGTGTGACAGCTCGTCTGAAGCAGAATATAATCGGAATGAAACAAGATTTAATTTATTTTAATTTGTCATTGCATAGACGTACAGATTGATTATCATCAGAATGAGTGTGTAGGGTGCAGTGTGCTATAGATGTGTTTCTTTTTGGTGGAAAGTCATATTTTGCCGATCATATCGTGCAGTTAACTGCAATAGGGCTTACATCTGTAATTATACCACACACAGAAATGCCTTAATTAAGATGTGGTGTGTGTGGATTTATCCTGAGTCAGATTTAACCCTCATTTTATGCTCTACCCCACCCAACATTTACTGTTCACTGAAGAAGACAGATACAGTAAGACAGTAAGAGAGACGATGGCAGGAAGATCCAAGTGTGTATGTTGCAACTCTATCTGAGTGTGTGTTGCATCTTAAACGTAATAACAAACTGACCTTTCGGGATTATCAGTGTGATTTAACGGGCAGATGCAACTCTATTTAAGCGCGGAAGTCAAAGACACAGCTAGGCTTCAATTTGGCCACCAGTCTTGTCATCTGTCTGTCCATCCGTTCAACCAGAGTGGTTGGGAATGGCTCCAGATGGTCTTCTGTCCCCGTGCCTGACTGCCTACCCAATGTCAGCCAGGACACTCCATGCCAAAGAAATTCCCACTGCACCGGCCACAGGTCCCGATCCAAGCTGGCTCAGCGCCCCGCACACACAGCTTGGTAGAGGATTGGATAATTACAGGGGGACCTTGACACAAAAACCTGGGAAGACGTTGGCATAAGTGTGCTAACACACTCACCCACAGACACTTAAAAGAGTGTATCCAACATTTGCACAATTCATTCTTCTGAGGAGGATTTTCCTCATCACCTTATTTCCTGCTTACCGGCTGAACTCTCATGATTTTTACAGTAAACTGAGCAAACTGCATGTGAAACTCTAGAGGGTTTCCGTCCGTTGAGTTCATTCTTTTGAAAGGAAGTGGAAAAGAGTCACTTCCTGGATGTCTCAGCTTTTTTGTAGCGGAAGTTGACAAAGGTCAGGCACGCTGTGGTGTCATATTTTATCCCTTGCTATTATTTTCCTGTGAATTGTGTTTTGCTGGAAAAAAAAACGCCTTGACAATAAAAGCTATGCACGTATACTATGTGACAAATCACTGTTTGCCTGGGAATAAACTACACTTCAGAAATGATCAATACATCATAGAAAGTGGTGGAAAGTAACTAAGTACATTTACTCAAGTACTATACTTAAGTGTATAAGTTTATATTTATTTTTATTAGCAAATAATCTGACAATTATTTGTATATTTAGTCTGTTAAATGTTGCCAATAATGTCATTCACAGTTGCTTAAAGCTTTGTTTTATTTGTTTTGTCTGACCGACAGAACAAAAACTAAGGATACTCAATTTACCAATGTTGTAGTCAAGCCACCTTAACCGAGACCCGAGTGTTTCGAGACTAAGACAAGACAAAGATTTTGAGGGGTTGAGACCAAGTCAGGCAAGATCGAGTCGAGACCATGACCAGACAGTATATAGCCTACTTAGGTATCTAATGTAGCTAATATTGTTCCAAATCACATACTGCAGGTGAGGCGTGATCCCAATCATCTCAGTAAGCATTGCATCGCAGAATACTGTGTGTTTTCTTTTAGATGCTGTTCCTCACAGTTGTGGTCTTGACCAGTAAAAAGGCGGTTGATTCTGAGACGAGACCTTCAAAAAGTAGTCTTGAGATCTGTCTCGAAACCAAGAGTGATTTGAAGTACCACAACACTGCAATTTACTCTCAAATATGACAAAGAAAAACAGAAAATCATCACGTTTGAAAAGCACCAGAAACAGAGAATTCTTTTTTGTTTTTTTTAAAAATGACTAATAATAATAATCCATTATCGAAATATTTGCCAAATAACTTTCAGTTCGGTTTAGTTCTGTCTACTCCATTCGATTAATTTATTGATAAAACTAGAAAACAGTATATGAACTGTTAAAATAAGCTCCAACTCAACCAGCTATTTATTTTTATAACTTCAAGTTTTTATAGTGTACACAAGTAGTTCGTACTGAAGTCTTGAATTTTAATGGAGTACTTTCATAGAGTAGTGTTGCAACTTTTACCTAAGATAATGTTGTGAATTTTTCCACCACTGCTTCTAGATTAAACTGACAATGCTGTATCTGTACTGTGGTTCATACCTTGAATGGTTGCTCAGTGACATTTCATGAGATTTAATAAATTTACGAGGGACAAAAGCAGACACCAGTAATCTTGCTCTGTTTGGCCTAAGTTCATGACCTTTCGCCCCTCTGTCTCTTCCATCTGCCCCGTTACTCCCTACTGTGTACTGTTATAATGACACAGTATTAAAAATAAGCTTCAAGAAAAGGGGAAAAAGGCGGCTGCAGACGTTTTGCTACCCCAAAGGCCAGATCTGGGGGCGGAAAGACGAATCTGCAAGGCAACCACAATCTGCTAGGCTGAACGCGCCAGTAACCAATCGCCGGCTTTTAGTTGCCAGAGCAAATCACACACCAGCATGTCCGGGTCGATCCTTTGTGACGAGGCACAAGTGTGTGTGTGTGTGTGTGTGTGTGTGTGTGTGTGTCATGTTTTGGAGAGGATCCACATAATCCCTCATGTGAGGAGTGCTACAGACATGCCCCGTTTCAAAACAACCGCTGAGTAACGACGATGTAGCCAACAAAGCAGGAAATTGAACCTCTCGTCTGCAGCAGCACTTTTATAGAGTTATTGAATACAACTCAAAACACAACATATTTAGATCCATAAATACATGTGGATGTCGAGTGTGCATGTCTGCGGTTGGGTTTCGCGTGTTGGGGGGCAAACTACAGGTTTGCAAAATCACGATTTTCTTGCTTATCAGCTGATATTATTTAAATCTTTCTTTTTCTCCCTCGTCCGTCGAAACTTATGAGCTTTCACATATGTGCAAATGATTACAGTGCACACAGTACACATATGGATTTGTTTAACATGTTTAACATTCCCAGAGGTCTGGCTATGATTCCCAGTGTTCACTCACTCTTGCCTCCTCTTCTCCAAAGAGGGACTCACTGACCCAGCCGTTCGTTAAAGTAATAACTTGACTTTTTGGTAAATACACATCTTGTTGGACGAGAAGATTGATAGCACTCTCAAATCTGTTCAATCTGAAGCCAGGAGACGCTTAGCTTAGCACAAAGACAGAATGAAAAGGAAACAGCTGCTCCGTCAAGTCAAAAAAATCTAGCTAGCAGCAACTCTCAAGCTCACTTATTAACACGTCATATGTCACTTTTTTAATCTTTACAAAAATCATGTTATTTCTCTGCAGAGTGTAGTGACTTCCTAATAATAGGCCGAGAATCTGTTTTGGGCTCCTCTTCATTAGCTAGTCCACCTTTGTTTCCACCCTCTTGTACCTGTATCTTGAACTTCCCCACCCTCAATAACGCTAGTCTCGCCTGTTGACAGCGTGACCTGCAACCCCACAAAGATCTCCTTGAAAAGGTTGCGGGCAATCATAGTATAATTGTCAGCAATTGCAATGACTGTTAGGACTAAGGTTAGCGTTTAGCGAGAATCTTGTTACTAGTACAGAAACTACCTGCTTCCTTTGAGCTTTTATGCTAGGCAAAGCTAACCTGCTACTGTCTCCTTGAGTGAATTATCTATCTTTCTCTCTTTCACATGTCTAACTTTTCAGCTCCCTACAAAGCTGAAATAGGTAACACAGGAGACAATGAGAAGATCTGCAATTTAACCTCACATCAAACAGCTCTTACAGTACTCACCATTTCATCCAATATGTTGTAGCAGCAGTTGTATGAATACCTAAAATCTGAACAGACGAACAACAAAATCCTTGTTTTTCTCCACCTGAGCTCAGCTTGTGAAACACTAGAGCAGATTTTTCCACTGACTAAAACAGTAATTAACTAAATCCTCTGTATTTGTTCGACAAATAGAGATAATTTGTTGGAAGTGTTGTTTTTCCACAGAATACACGTGTTTGTGTGTGAAAATGGGAATTGGTTTATTATAGTATGCGTGTGTTTTGGCTTTTGTGTAGGTCTGGTATGTGTGCATAGACTGTGAATCATAGTTTAAGGCGTTGGGTACATAAGGAGTTGATTTATATCCTCCTCTGTTAATGATGCTGGTGATGTAAGGGAAAATACCAGACAAAAACACGTACTCTCGCACATACTTTCACAACTCGGATTGCGCCATGTTCTGCTTTTGTCACCCTGTAAATAAAAAAATAAATTAAAAAAATCAAGCAGACCTTGGATTCTTTTAGGTTGTTTTGTAACCAGAATTGGTTTGTGGTTGGCTTCTGGTGGGTTAAAGTAATAGCCAAGTGTCCTCCTTGTGGGGGAAAAAAACATCTTTTTTTAGAATTTGTGCAATTTTGGCTTATAATGAGGCAGACATTAAAATCTAAATAAATGAAAAGGGTTTTAAACATGTTTGAAGTTAACTTAAAAATCTTTGCAAAATAAGACGCCTAGAAAACACATTTGATGGTTCGTGAAATTCAAATTCAGCCTTTCATGTCTCTTATTTATGTAATTTGACTTTAGAGGAGGATATAAGGCTGGACATGGCGGTTGGAAAACAATTTTAGTGAGCCCAATGTATTTTTTTTACAGATGTGGCATCTGTTTCTAATGAACAAAAAGAAACCATTATTGTTGTACCGCCAGAGTTTACTTTGTACGCACATGTAGGAAATTAGGCCGGCCTACCGCCACCCTGCTGCATTGTGGATCTCCAGTTGCCGCAGTGATGTTACTCTGGCGGTATCACAGAGCTGTAAACAACCTGAAGACCTTATTCCGTCTGTCAGTTCCTCCAGTCTCTCTGGTCAATTCAACCTCTCTCGTTCCAACTTGGTGATGTCTGACAGACAGTGTGTGGCATGGACACAAGAGAGGCCCGCTTAGTTTCTGCTGGTGTACAGTTCCCCTGGAAAACATTACGACTGACATCACGTCAACCCAAGGACAGAGAGGAGGCATGACGGACACAAAGAGACAGTGAGAGAAACGCATCTGCCGACGTGTGCGAAGAGTCGACACCTGCCCAGTTATCAGACACGCTCCCCATAATGAGACATTGTCTAAGCACTAACGTAGAAAGTGTTGGCGTAAATCAGCCTTTCATTTGCCGATAATGGGCACCTCCATTAAGTCAAACAGAGGGTATGGTTGTCCCAATCACGTCGTTGTCATGCACATGCACATTATCTCTTGGTCCACGAAATGTCTGATGGATAATGGAGTGTAATTACCTTAAACCTTCTTTTTGCCGGCTCAGTTCTTTTCTATTGTATTTCACTCCACGGGCCGTAAGATAATTCTCATGTGCATCACAACGAGGTGTTCCCCAAGGCTGGACACGCTACGTGACCCAATGGGCTTAATAGGTGGCCATTATCGGCATGGGAACTTGGTGGTTTACTTCTTTTGTAAGGCCTTTCTGTCTCATGACGAAGAGGGAAATCCACGTCTTATGAAGTGCTTTTGAAAAGCCAGAGGGTTTCATCAGCCATTTGTGAAGCGCTGAAGGTTTTAATCAAGCTCCACCAGCATGCAACATGTGCATTACTCTGTTTTAACCTGGATCAGGGCTAAGGGGAGTATATATCTCAGCATTATAGAGTATGCTATTACTGCCACGTGAAAATGTCCTGACTGTGATGTTCCTCTTTGGGAGTTTTATGAGCCAAAGGCAAAAAGAGGGTTTCTCAACCTGTAGAGTGGCAGTCCCCAACCTTTTTTGCGCCATGGACCGGTTTCATGTAAGACAATGTTGTCATGGACTGTCCTTTAAGATGTGGGGAATAAATATGACGAAATAAAAGTATTCGACCGGAATAAATGAATAAATAAAGTGCATAAAAAATACAACTCACCATTACGCTGAATTAGTGTGAGCCCATAGCTTGTTTCTCAGCAATGAGCTGGTCCCATCAAGGGAGACTATGACACCTAAAGTGTGTTCCTTATGTCCACTCTACTTCATGATTTTTTTTATTAATTCTTTCTGCATGGCCCGGTAGCAAATGACCCATGGCCTGGTGCCAGTCCGCAACCCGGTGGTTGGGGACCGCTGCTGTAGAGGATAAAAAGACATTAAAATGAAAATAAAAAATAAAAATATTCATACCAGTCAAAAAATTCCAGGACACAGCAGGTTGATGGTGTTTACTTTTGTGTGGCTTTCCGAACAAGGAAGGGAAATCTACCGGACCTGGTCCATGGTCAAAATAAAGCTGGAGGAGATTTTAATAGGTCAGTTTGGTCATTATGAGCAGAACAGAGCTCCATCTAACATACAATGACCCATCAACAAACCTTACTACTTTGCTTAAGTGAGTAACTTCATCAAGGTTCAGGAAAGGTTATGGTCGTGTTTTGATGAGTTGGCGTATTCACTTTGCAGCAGACCTTTTGAAATATGGCAGCATACTGAAGCTGTCAATGTGCTGCATAATGCCTGTACTGCAGCTTCACCGTAAAGTTACTGCTGCTGCTGCTGCTGCTGCTAAACATAGAATTTTATAAGCCCCAGCATCCACCTATAACCTCAGATGCCAGGCGTCACTGAGGAGAAATTTATTACTGTCACAATCTCTGCTGTGTTAAGCTCAGCATACAGAGACTGAGGATGTCAGACCCTAGCCACCAGATACAGTATGAGCACATTCTCTAATTACATAAAACATCTGGGTTTGAACTTCCCTGTTGTATCAGATGAGACTTTAAATAGAGAAGCTTTCTCAGGGTCCATATTTCTAGTGTAGTCATTAAGTCAGGCTTTTTCACAAAGTGAAATTGTGCCTGAAATCTTGGGACTGCAATAAGAAAGGGCACATTTTTAAAACCCAGTGACATTAAAAAGCTGGCAGCTCCAATTTGAACTAAGTCAGGATTATTTACGACATGGTGTCCCAGTTATAGCAAAAAATACCAATTTCTGTTTAAAAATAAGTAAAACCAAATTTCATAGGTCATGTTGTTTTGTGTTTCCTACTTAATGGTAAATGGACTGTACTTTTATATCACCTTTTGAGTCTTCTGACCACTCAAAGCGCTTTTCCACTACATACATTCACACACTGATGGCATTGGGTGCCAACTGCTCATCAGTTTCAGGAGCTAGCCATTCATACGCATTCACACAGCGATGGCGCAGCCTTCGGGAGCAATTTTGGGTTCAGTATCTTGCCCAAGGGCACATCGACATGCAGACCGGAGGAGCCGGGGATCGAACCCTTGATCACTAACTGGTGGACGACCCACTCTAGCTCCTGAGGCACAGCAGCCCTACTAGCTGCTAGTTACCTACTAGCAGACATTACGCCTGCTACTTGATCTGCAGTTCCCCTTTAAAATGAAAGAAAACTTGGTGACAGTAAGCCACCAGTTGGGAACCACTGCTTTTAAGTTTTTATCAGTTTAGTCTAGTGTTGAGCTCACAGTCTAACATGCACTAAAATGTTATTTTATGGAAGTTTTCCTTGAACTGCAATGGAAATGCACAGGTAGCATTTGAATGAATATGACAATAAAGTCCATGATTATAACAACAATGTTTCAGTTGAAGTCTGAGGCCTTAGTTAGCCCCTTTTCTCTCACATTTTCCCTCTTGATATTTGAGGTGCTGGATGCCAAGTTTGAATGTACCTCACATTTTAGCTACGTTGTTATGAAACCATCTTGTTCTACCTAGGCAGGAAACAAACCAGAGCTCTCAATAACAGGGGTTAATACGAGAATCCTGTTTCAAGCCCTAACCAATCAATAAAGCTGTTGACTCAGTGGATGGCTCATTGTTTGCCTTGGTTATGATCTGTAGTTGTTTATAGAGGTATGGCAGATCTGTAAGCATGATTGGCTGTATTTTTGTGTCTGTATACTTGACACTAAAATACACTGTGGCATTAAAAATAATATCATTGTAGAGTCTGCTTGTGTCTAACCAAAATCCTGTGTTCTCAACCGTCATGGCTCATTGTTTGGAAGCCAGTAACGTGACCCCGCTTTACCCTTGATGTCTCCTGCTGCTCGGTCACCTCACGCTGAAAGGCGAGCAGTTCCACTCATTCTTGTGTTTCCTCTTTTGTGGTTCCTTCCTTCCTTCACAGCTTCATCCAGAAGGATTTCTCAGATCAGCTGCTGCATGACATCAAGGAGCCAGAAAAAGCTCTTTGGTCTTCGCCCCAAAAACCACCACAGAATAGAATAATGTCCATGTTTTTGTCATGACTTTGCCATTACTTCTTTATTATTGCTATTTTTAGGCCCTCGTGAACAAAACAGAAAATGTGACTGGTCATCTCATGTTGTTGCGACTTGTTATTTGAATGTGTCAAACAACAGCACAGAGGGTTTCGTGTAATTACTGTTTTACTGTTTGGGAAAGTCATCACGCTCTTCTCCCTTTTCCTTTGAGGTGTTTTTGAATTTTTTATCCTGTTGTTTTCGTCAATTGGCATCAAATGATGAAGGCATGGTGGGTGTTGGTGTGTTTTGACTTCTTTATTGTGTACAATGGGATATTCTGAGAGGTGTTAATGTCCTGTTATATCCTGTTCTTCCTCTGCTCTTCTTCTCTTCTTCTCTCCCTCTTCCTTTCTTTCTTTCTTACTTTCTTTTTTTTTCTTTCCATCCCTCTCTACTCCCTCTACCCACACATCCATCTGACTCCAGCCTCCAAACCAAAGCACATGGCTGCAACAGGCACGAAGCAAGGCCGGTTATGAAAAAGGAAACATGCAAACAATAAAATGCAATTACAGGATTGACAGCTCAATAGCTGAAGACGCAAGTCTAGTGAGATTAGAAAGAGCTCATGGATGTGAGACACAAAAGTTACAGCAAGCAGACAAAGAACTCCAATTTTCCTGACAAGGAAACAGTATCACTGAGAACTCGATAAATATCAGTGTTCCGAGGAATGACTGAATTAGAAAGGTAAACTCTGCAGGTCAGCATGATAAAGTAAAAGTAAACAATGCTGTTGTTAGCTGTGGTGAATGGAGGGAATAAAGGTGGATGAGAAAAGTGTTTAAAGATTTCTTAAGGAAGAGTTTGACATTTTGGGAACACACTTTTTTTTCCAAATAAGAGTTGAATGTAAAGATCGATACCACTCCTGTGTGTGTCTGTTAAATATAAAGCTACAACCAGCAGCCTATTAGCTTAGCTTAGCATAAAGACTGGGGGGGAACAGTGGGAAACAGCTAGCCTGGCTCTGTCCAAAGGTAATACAACCCAACTACCAGCACCTATAAAGCTAATCATTTAACCCTATAGCTTGAATCTGGTTTAAAAGGTTTTTAGTGATTTTATGGAGGGGTTTTGTAGAGGAACATTTATTGTGCTTTGGAGGAGCTGATAGGTTGACTTTGTTAGGTTTGGACAGAATTCATCTCCTGTTGCTGTTCCCTCCTGTTTCAAGTCTTTATGCTAAGTAAAGCTAACTGGCTGTTGGGTTCATCTCCATATTCAAGCAGAAATGAGAGCGGTATCATCCTCCCAAAATGTTGAACTGTTGAACTTTTCCTTCAAGCGATGTTGGAGAATTGTGCACTCCTGTAGATCTGAGTAGCACTTTGTCATGGACACTCTGCTGGACAAGAAGAATGGGTGTTTGAAGGCGGACAAGGCCACGCTTGGACACAAGGGCGATCTTGTGCCTGTAGGTCCAGTGGAAGTTCCACGTGTGGCGGTCACTTTTGTTGTGGGTTTTGTGGGTAAAAAAAACTCAGACAAACTGGATTTAAATGAAAATGCCTCACATGCAGACAGTGCTGGCTTGGATTGCCTGGCTGTGAACGGTTGACTTCTGAAGGCAGCGGTCAGGGAGCTGGCATGTTTTGAACATCCGTTTTGGACATGCTTTCACATGCACTTTGTATTTCAAGCACATTTTCACTGCTTGTGTGGCTTTTTCATACACTTCCTGCCCCTAACCTATGGACACTGAGCAGGTGAAGCAGCTGAGAAACTCCACTGTAACCAGAATCATTTTTCTTTAACCATATATCTTTGAATTGAACAGTAAGGAAAGACATTTACAATGGAAAAATAACTTTTCGTGAAGACAGAACTGTTAGTTAGTTTTAACGTTGTGTATGTGAGATCCTTTGAAACACATTGTGCTGCTGTATAATGATGATTTTGGATTACATGCAGTCATCACACGATAAATCAGTTTCACCTCACTCTGCTGGACTTTAAGTCCGGTCGTTTCGGTGGCTGCACTTCTGGAGGTCAAGTGAGGTCTTCTGTGGAAAACCAAACATTCCTCAACCTCTCTAACCAGGTCCAATTTGTTACTTGACACTTTCCAAAAAAAGGTATTTAATTATAGGTCCCATTTTTGTTTTGCTCTCTCTATCATTGTCGTTTTATTGATAGTTTTTTTTTTTTTCTCTTTCTTCAGCTATGTGTGTGTGTGTGTGTGTGTGTGTATGTGTGGGTGGGTGCATGTTTGCATGTGTGTATAAGTGTATATCTATGAGCACGTGTGTGACTTGTAATTAGCCTCTTGCTCTGGTCTGAATGGCATTTTAACAAATGCTTCTATATATATCATGCTATCAGGCTGAAGTTTTAGCAATCTCACTCCTTGCCACTTTCCCCTCTTTCCATCCCTCCCTCTTCTCTTCCTCTGCAGCACTATCGGCCCTTCAGCCCTGTGTTGTTTTTTCAAACTAGTGGTTTTTCCGTCCTCGCTTTATCTTTCTCTTCCTCCCTGAAATTATGCCTCAGCAGCCTCTCATTGGCATGAGGGCCTTGCCGGACCAAAATCATAAACTCGTTACATTTTTTATTTTCTTGTTTGTATAAGGCACAGCTTGGTGTTGGCTGGATGTTATGGCATTCCAGATGTGTGTCTACATATGTGTATACATATGCGTCTGTGTGTGTGTGTGTGTGTGTGTGTGTCACCTGTATACACAGATCATGTGTACAAGATCTTGTTAAGGCATACCATCACCAAACACTTCCTGCACATGTACAAGTGGTGGTATTAGAAGTAATCAGACTCTAAAAAGGAGCATATCACATTATGAACAGTCCAGACTATCACCAGCAAAATATATTTAAAGAATCAAAAATAAAATTCTGCAGTAAAATGGTCCATGTTAGTGTTTTATTATTATATATGTCATATGTTACTGCTGCATTACTGTGGATGTTTGACGTCATAAACTGTTGGGTAGTTTAATCTGCAAATGCATCAAATCTGTAAGATCATCGCATGTTTGTAGCTTCGCTGTGCTGTGAGACTCACATATCTCGAAAAAGTCAACTTTAGGTCAGAAATCAGCCCTGTTCTGATGCAATTTCCAGCTAATCCAATCAAAGTTTTAAATAGTTTGTTTATCTTTAGGAGTAGGGGGATTTTCTCAATACGTAAAGGAACACTTCCTCCTTCAGTTTATCAATCAAAATCACCACATTTGGAGATACATCATTTTCAGTAAACAGAAAGGGTTTGAAAAATTGTGAAAATTAAAAAGTAAAGTAAGTAAAGTTGTCAGATAAAATCTAAAATTTACCGCTGAGATATAGTGGAGGGAAAAAAGAAATACACAAGAAAAGTAGATTTTACCCCTGCACTACCGACATGCTGTATCAGTCTTTGTGTGTGTGACTGTGTGTGTGTGTGTGTGTGTGTGTGTGTGTGCGAGCTGACCACACATAGAAAGAGAATGAATGGGTTTGAGTGAGGAAGAAGTGTTGGTTTGCTTTCTAACTAATGTTTAAAACATTATGTTTTGCTGCGTGGTCAAAGGTGAAGATGGTGCATTAAAGTGGCCTCACCCCTCACGCACGCACACACACACACAAACACGCACACACACGCACACACACACACACACACACACACAGTGTTTTAACTGTGATAGAAGGGGCATGTGCTAAGGACGTCAGGGGTGTGTCTGTGGTCAGAGTGACTGTATAAGACACAGGCAGGTACACTGAATTCTCCATTCAGCCACACAGACTTGACACAGTTTTGTGTCACTTCTTCAACTTCTCGAGTTGCATTTTAGTGTCAGCTCTGTCTCACAGTTAGATCTTTATAGAATTTCAGATTTTCAGTCTTAATTTTCTTGCTGTGAAGTGCAGTGGTCACTTTTGAGTTTCCTTGTCCAAGAAGCACCAAATCTGACTTTCATCAAGTGTTTGTGTCAGTTTTTGACGCATGTAAGAAAGTTAGAGCTTATTTGAGTTTGGTCCTGACTCAGCATTTGTAGCAGCGTACGCAGCATCCTCGCCGAGTTGCCACGGCAACTGTGTCAGTCAGCTGCAAGTCTGGGGTAAGTATGCTGTCTCTCTCCTCTCTCTCCCATGTTCTTGTCCTCTCTCTTTCTTTCACTATCTTTAGCCATAATGACTTCCTCCATCTTTACTTCTGCCCTTCTCATATTTATTCTGTTCTTTCTCCTCTCTTATTTTGACATATTCCAAATGCCTCTCATGTTTTTGCTTTGGTCAGTGGCTGTTTAACAAGCAACATTTGGGACCAACCAGTCTGTCAGTTACACTCTCTCCTCCTGGGTCAAAAGTACAGAGTAGACTGCAACACTGAGCTGTCAAACTTTACTATCTGGTGTGATTATATTCATGAGGACTGGAGTCAGGCAGGTTTTTATGTTGTGAGAATCTGTCACGTCTATCATTTTTAAAGTATCCACCATAAATAAGCTGCTGCGTGCTGACAGATCGAGGTCCCCCTTGATAACACTGGTCCCGTTTGAACCCACAGACCTGTAATTGTGGCTACAAAGCCACAGTGCACAGCAAAGTGTGTGTAGAGTGTTGTGGCGTTGTAGTTTGACTAGATAGTTGGAAATTCATTTATTCCTCTAATTTATTCTTGGGTGCAAAATTCAGAAGAGCTAGTAGGAATTTGCTCTATTTGTTGAGCATATCTGCTGTCACAGGGATCAAACCCTAATTCTCTGCTTACTGGGTGGACTTTTCCATGTTTCCAAAATCATGCTTATACGATGTGATTTATGTATTTTACTTTAAGCAGGGAACACTTGTGTCAGGATGCAATCAATGGACCTGAAGTCCATGAAGTTATATAGAAACATCAGTAAAGGGCAGTTATAAATACCTTGCCAACCACTTGTTCAGTGTGCCAATGAATATGTATGTGAGTGTGTGTGAACTGTAGGAAGTAATGCTATTTTAAATAAGCTGTTGTTAAATATTTTCCGACTGCTAATAGCTAACTTTAGAGATGACAACATTGTTTTGTCGTAACACAATATAGTACCTTGAGGCACACATGACCCATCAGTGTAGATTGTTTGGATTGGTTGACCGTTCATTTCATATTTCCAATATCCTAAAAACACTTTGTTTTTCTAGCTCTACTAACCTAAATGTCAGGGTCAGAGATGGCTAATGGCAAGTGTCGAGAAAGTCAGCATGTGTTGGCAAATTAATATGTTGCAGCATGAATAATTGCTTTAAGTGTGTGTGCGAGTGCCTACGGCACAAAAATAGCCACGGAAAGAGCCCTGGTTCATTCAGTGCTGCCCATAAAAAGAACCTGATTCATGTTAAATGTTATTTACGGCCTTTACAACTGCTCCTTACCTCCCTGTCACCCGTGTCACTGCGCTCTGGATAAGTCACAAAAATGACTCAGGTGTTTTTCGCCACGTGAGTGGCTTTGTGTGAGTGTGCGTGCTTATGTGCTGTATGTGTGTGTCTGTGACAGAATGAAAACTCTTGTAATGCCTCATCAATATAGAAGTAGACAAAGTTTCTTAGCACTTGATAAGAAATTGTGCAAAAAGGGCACAGCTGTGTTGACTGAGCTTGATTTTTATTATGTACTTTAAAACATACGTGAACCTGACCACGTTTTAAACTATGATGAACCCTTTTTCTGTTCTGTCTCCTCTCTCCTTCAGATCATATGTACATAGAAGAATACATTGAAGAAGATGAGGAACCACCTTTGCTGCTCAGCTCTTGTCCTTCTCACGGTAAATACGTGTGTTTGTGTTCAGACCGGGTGGTATGTACATCGTGATTTACTTTTAAGTGTGTGCTCTCAATTTTACTGCAAACCTCCACTGACTGAGCTTGTGTGTCTTTCAGGTGCTTGGCTGTGGTGGGACTGCAGCGGTGCAGTGTCGGTGGGGGGAAGGGTGTGTGTGTCTGCAATGCCCTGCTGGCCAGGAGCCTTCCAAGGTGAGACTATAAACTCAAATAAAATGATTAATAACAACATAACCCACTCTGAGGGACATTTTTAGTACATTACATCTCTGCTTTTATAATATCTGTTGCTAAGTGCTTTTGTGTTCTTTCTAATTAATGTTTTGTCCCCTAAGACTCAAACTTTCACCCCATGTTCCTTTAATTATCCTTCACTTTTTGCCTGGTTTAAATGTACTTGTTTCAGTTGGGTGCATTTCTCTTTACTCTGAATAATGTAGAGCTTAAATAAACACAGGACAGACTACAGCCAAATACCTGGCAGGGACCACCAAGAACAAGAAAGCCCCTAACCAGAGAGTTTATTTTCAAATCATATGTTGAATTTAACTCTTCTCTAACCTTTTAATTTCTGTTTAGGGTCATCACAGTCAACATAAATTGAGTTATTTGCTTCCATAATAAAGTCTGTAATGATGCAAACATGAATATATTATACTGCTTCATATTTCTCTTATGTTGCAGGCTGTATTTATGAAGTTGTTGTAGATCACACGCTGTTACTGATACAACAAAACAACCATTTATGAAGCTGTTAATGTGAAATTATAAAGAAGATATCATTGTTTTAATCCCAGTGAACACAGAGAGTTGTAAGCATTTATAATTAAACCTTTGTCAGGACCAGAGAGATGCTTAATTTTTTTTTTCGCTTTTGCAGCCTCTTTTTTAGCCTCTTTTCTCAGTTTAGAAATGTCTTCTTTCTTGCCAGGCGTGTGGGCAGATCCAAAGTCCAACAGAGGAAGTTCAATGCAGACTGTGCCCAGCTGGAAGCTTTTCAGACACATTCGACTCTGAACTTTGCCGTCCACACGCCTCCTGTAAGATCCTCGGCCGTGAGGTTGCAACCCCTGGCAATGTGACCTCTGATGCTGTCTGTGGAGTCTGTCTTCCTGGGTAAGGACTTCCAGTCTGTCTCCCAGTTTGTATGTTTGTCTTTGTCATCAACCTACCTGACT
Source organism: Argyrosomus regius (assembly GCA_946959425.1). Taxonomy (NCBI): domain Eukaryota; kingdom Metazoa; phylum Chordata; class Actinopteri; family Sciaenidae; genus Argyrosomus; species Argyrosomus regius. The sequence goes on along the minus strand of OX336889.1, from coordinate 15,860,272 downwards.
GCTTGTTAATCCACCCGCTGCTGAATGAAACTGACATTCAAAGTGCTTCGCCCGAACATGTACCTTGTAAACTTTTATTTGTTCTAAATTAATCCGCCTCATTTTCTCGGAGTAGAGAAAACAAGAAAACCAGCACGTGCACACATACACACATGCACTATGTCATTCACCACAATGGGCAGGAAACATCAAGCGAAATATGCCACAGGCTGAAACCGCTGATTCATTCTTTCATTGTAAAATAGTCTCCCACTTATTTCTTTTTTTTTTCTGTCCATCTCTCTAATTATGTTCCTCTTTCTTTTTTCCATTTGCAGGTTTCACTCCACTGCCACAGGGGAAGTTTCCACCCACAGTCACTGTGTGAAAAGTAAGCGTGATGCTGCAGCGTGTGTCTGAAAGTGTGTTAAACATGACGTGCTGCTTGTCCGTCATTGAATTCACACCGTGAAGATAACACCGTGTTTCTGCTCTTACATTCTGCTCTCTTGTTTCTTCTCCTTTTCCTCAGCATCTTTGCATGTCAGAACGGTGCGCACAGTGGGTAAAGGTCCATCCATCGGCGCAGGAGGGCCTGTCAACGGCACAGTGGTGCGCAGCGCTGAGGAGAAGACAGCTGAGTATGCTGTGTTTGCTTTGGTGCCCGTGTTCTGCGTGATGGGCCTGTTGGGGATCCTCATCTGCAACATCCTGAAGAAGAAGGGATACCGCTGCTCTGCCGACAAGGAGGGAGGGGATGAAGAAACTGCCACACCGCAGAAAGAAGGTGAGAGAGACGAAATAAAACAGATTTATAACGAGAGAGTTAGGACAAGGAGAAGAAAAGAGAGAAAGTGGCATGGAGGGTGATTACTGAAACTAGCATTTATATCCAGGTTGTTGTCACGTTCGCCTATAAAAACGCCACACACACACACACCATGTGGTTAAATGTTGTCGGGGCAAAAAAACAAGCCAAGCCCAAAGGGCTACAGTCCATGTATCTCTCTGATGTGACTGCATGCAAGCCTACGTAGGAGGCTTTTTGTTTTGTTTTTATGTCTTTCAACTTTGACCTTGCAGGGGTCATTACATGTCATGCATGCTGTGTTTTCCTAAGCACGCGCTGTTATTCTTGTAACTTTCCTATCTGAAAAGGGGGGAAAAGCAATTCCCAATTGACTCACTCACGCTACTGATGTTACAGAGAAACTGACTTGGGTAAACACAAAAAGGGAGGCGCGGGGAGGGTAGAAGAAGAAGGAGATACAGATGAGGGCAGGACTAACTGAAAATGTGATAGATATCAATAACTGAAGAGAGTTTAGAAAGAAAAAAGATAAAGACATAAAAACAAACGCAGAGGCATTAAGCAATAAAACAAGTGTTGAGTTACCACACCCGGTCTCTGTGGTTTGCTCAATTTCAAAGTAACATGAGTGCTCTTTATTCCTGCCCTTTGTGATGCTGTACAGTCGTATTGTGCTGGAGGACTCTACATAGACCGGTAGCACTTCAGCCTTTGACCCCTTTTTTTTCTCTTTGAGTCTACAAATCTGGTCCTGTAAGGTAATCACCTGTGGCAGTTGTAACACTTGGTTTCATCTTGATGGTGAAGCAAACACCATCTATACTCTCTGTACAGAACAGCATCGCTGTGCACACAATGTTAGAAGTACACCCGTATTTCCTTTATGCAGCTATTGTACTTAATTTGCTGTTCCTGTTCTCAGGTTTGTATAGGAGGTGAAACCCTAAAGTCTTATGGGATTTGCTGTTATCTCCTAGCATTGCCCCGATTAGCTTTTTTAAACTGTGGGACAGGATTCACAATAGAGTGTGGGATTCCTGGTAAGTTTCCATATAAACTATGTGACATTTTAATAAACTATGTCTGCTATGAGGTTTTTTTTTTTTTGACAAAATCTCGGTTGCATAAAAACTCAAACTGTGAGTCAGAGAGATTTCATTCAATTCAGCAAACATTGCTAACTTGCTATTGTGTTCACTTAGTTACCTCATGGAAAAAGTGGACATTGCTTAAAGCAATAGCTCATTTGGAAACTATTGTGAAATGTGCTTTTCTGGGGTGAGTTATGTGAAAACCACTGCTATCACAGTTGTCACAAATGAGGAAATTGGCTCGAGAGACCAAAATTGTTTTTGGACCAGGCTGTAAACATGTTTATTTCTGCTGTGAAGGCCTTTTATTATAGTAGCTTATGGAGATTGACTTGTTTTGCAGCCAGCCTCGAGTGGCCGTTCAAGGAACTGCAGTTTTTGGCACTTTGGCTTAATTTTACAGCCACCGCGGTTTATTTACCACGTATTGCACCCCACTTTTACACAGCATAGCCAGGGAATCTGTGTGTAGCTTCACTCCACTCCAGCAGACAGACAGCAAGCAGCAAAGCATAACTGGCACGTACTGTCATTTAGTGTGTAAGCATGAAAAGATTTAAAGGCTAAGCTGGTTTGTCCATCACTCACCTGATCGTGCAAGGCTCAGAGGAAAGCTGTGTGACAGCCACGTAACCATGCATGGTGTCAGCCATCAGGGACGTCAGAGCACAGCTGCTGCCTCAACAGATCCGACTTTCTGTCAGCACGTCCCCACGTCAAGGAAAACCTGCTGCTTTGGATAGTTTTTTGTATCTGTCACAAGGATTAAAATGACAAATTGAGCAGCAATGTTTGTTACACAGGTCAAATTATCCTTTATTTCAGTCACTAATAATAGAAAACTGCAGCTCATGTCGTGAAATTCTCTTCACACATTATTACTCTGCCCTACTTGAAGCTGGACTGCCTGGTACAATTACAAAGAAAAGTCATCTGCACACAAGTTTAAGTTGCAGAGGAATTTAACAATATAAACCTTATGGAAAAATTACACAATTAACCAAAGTGATTTGTGTCCTTTATGCTTTTTGGTGCATAAGCCAAAGATGAGAGTTTTCTACTGTGTCATCAACTCTTGAGAGCTCATGTAGATAACCCTGAGGCCTGTAGTTGATTTAATGGAGGCCAGGGTGATCCAGCGCCAGCAGATCTGGTAAAAGACCCAACAGATTTCATGATAGGTATCAGCGTTACATTCCATTTCATTAGCCTAAAAATAAATTACATTGCAGATTGCCAAAAATGCAAAGGTCACAGCAGCAGTCTTTCTGTCAATGATCTCTGGCTTTTGTTTTCAGCGTTGCCTTGGTCTCTTCCTCTCGGAGCACTTTGTTGTGAAACTTAAGATGTCCTTGCATCGAAAGGGAAACTCCCTGAACCCCCATCCCCCCCGCCGCTCTCTTTATCTGTCCTTATATCCTCCATTCATCTGATTTCTTGACTCCCTCCTCCCTCCCCTTTTCGTCTGAACATGACACTGTGCGTCTATCTCTCCTTTCCCAGCCAGATCAATAATTCAATCGGGTCCTCACCTCATGGTTTATGTCTCCTCTTTCTTTCTCTTTCTCCTTCTCTGTCTCATCTCCTTGTTCCTCTCTGGGTTGTTGTCTTGCTATTGAAGTTGATTATATGTGTCCCCCATAATGAAACCCCTTAACTTGACATGGCATGTTGTATGTCTCAGTGTTAGTTTGACAAAAATTAAGCCGTCAGTGATGTGGATTGTGTTTTAATTTGACTTGGGTGTCGCATAAATTTGTGTTTTTAAAAAAATCGTAACAGATATTTACATCAATGGTGAATGACAGTAGCTCATTGACTTTTTAGTGTTGTCTTTTGGAAGTTAGCCAGCAACTGGGGTTATTTTAGGACACCTTATCATCCCCTTCATTCTCAGCTTCCCTCTTTCGCTCCTCCTGCACAGCTTATAGGACAGATGATGCAATGGTGCAGCGATTAAGCTATAAGTCTGCATATATGAGACAGATAAAGGACAACAGAGGGAAGCCTAAGCCAAATAAAGTTAGCAAGGACGTTAGAAAGTTAATAATGTAGGGAAATAAAAGACTCCTGGTTGAAAAAAAAAAAAGATGGACATCTTTGCATACTGCAGGGTAAAACTTGTTCGCCTCGTTCCCTCTCTTGTTGTTATGTAACTATCCTTGTTGCAGTGTGCTGTCTCTCTCTGTCTGTCTCTCTGCTGTAGTCCTGACTGGCCTAAGGTTAGAGGTAAACTTCTTACCGCAGCACTTTTCTCATCATCTCCATTCAGGGGGAACACCCAGGGGGATGAATTGCTGCAAGGCCAAGCTTAGCTAGGCAGGGCTAAAATCAGACTCTGCAGAGCTGCAGGGCAGAGAAAAGTTTGACTTAGTGAAGAGTGAAGTGACAGGAAAGCTGGAGGAGGGAAAAGTCAGGGCAAATGCGGGGGTCGATAACACAAGAAATGTGGTGAGTTGGAGTCACATCTGCAACTTTGTGTTTATGCAGCATGAAGCTCAGCCTGCCCAGCCACAAGCACAGAGTAGAAAGGTAGTAGCTGCAGTTCCAGCCATGTTAGAAGCAGCCACAAGACTGCTACATCTAAACTTGGAGGTCAGAAAACTGATTTTTAAAATTCTAAACAAACAGAAACTCATCTGAAAATAAAGTTGACTGACTGGTGCCTTAATGTGGCTGACAGTGAAACACTGAACACATGTTTCTGACTTTGCTGAAGGAATAAATAGAAGAGAATGAGTGTGCCACACTGTGAAATGGATGCCGTTATCCTCACATAGCAACAGCCACTGTGGAGACAGAGCTATTGTTATATCCTAACAACAGCCTGACTCTGCTTATGCAAGAAAGACAGAAACACACGTAGACACAAATGCATCTATACAGTCACATTTTGCTCTGTAACACACAGATACACACAATCACCTGACATTAGGGGTCTGGTACACCACACACACACACACACACACACACACACACACACACGCACACACACACGGCTCTGTGTGCTTCAATAGTGTTGAATGGAGTGTGATCGCTGAGTGAGCTATTCTGAACCCCCCCTCCCCAACACTCCCTCCCGCGCCCTCCTCGCTCAGCTGCCTCACTGTGCTGCTGCGCTATTATGGGATGTCAGGGGGGTTGCCATGGATGCATAACTATTCTTTGCTGTTCAGTCATCCGCGTCCATCCTTATCAGTCCCATCGTGCAGTGGGGCACAATATCCCATGCAGTGACATGCACTGTGTGAACTGAGCTCACTCTGTCTGTATGTCTGACAGCGAGTGAGCGAAAGTTGTTGTAACGGAGATTTAAAGCAAATCCATGTGTTGATAGTGGGAATCCCATCTCTATACAATGTGTAGTATATAGCCATAACATTGTACATCGAAATATATATATTATATTTGAATATATGGGTGGACTGCTCATTCAGTTCGAACGTACATGCCAATATACTGAGAATATACTCTGAAGTATAATGAGTGCACATATTTTATGACACTGTTATATAATTTGACAAGAAAAGAAAATATATGTCAGTTGATAAAGTGTAATTTTCTCCATTTCTGCCTTTTTGTGCTCGCTTTAGGTAACAGTTGTCCCTACATATCTGATGATCTGAATGAAGACACCATCAGTGTTCTGGTTCGCCTCATTACTGAGAAGAAAGGTAGGTGCTGCTGTGCGACAGTACTGTCACATACCATCTAGTGGTTAGAGCCATTTCATCTCTTGCGGCTTTAGAGTGGAGCTCAGTGTCATCGCAGTACGTCAGAGACGCACGTCTCCGCTGCTGTAAACTCACACTATCAGCTGTTTAACTCCAGCCTGGGTGGTGAATGTTAGAAATGGGGAAATAAAGGGGAAATTGAACCCTCGTAAGTTTGACTTTCTTACTGCTAACGCAGCAAAAAAGTGATATGGGATGGGATGTTCTTGGACTGGAGATATAATAATCAGTGTGAGAGTTTCAACACTGCCAACAGTACATTTAGGCTGTCCACCGCTGTGACAAATGTTTCCAGTTTGTGTTTACTTGTCACAAAGTTAGCCATGCACATATTCTGGATATTACTGTAAGTTTCCTACAACACCTATTAGAAACTTGGCACTGTGAATCCTATAATGGAACTTTCCCCAGTGAAGTTAACTTTCCCAATCAATCACCAATAAGCACGAAAGAGCAAATGTTATTTACTAACTTCTAATATGGTTTAGAGTTCGATTACTCAGATTTACAACACTGGCGGGACGCTGCATTCACCATCATTGATCGAGTCTCTTTCGTGTGTTTGTGTGATTCAGAAAATGCTGCTGCACTAGAGGAACTGCTGCTGGAGTACGAGAGCAAACAGATGGCCATAACCAAAGGCTCGTCAATCAAGTATGAGACCACACACACACTTACACACACACACACACACACACACACACACACACACACACACACACACTACTCATGATATACTTTTGCTCAGTCATGCTGCTCAAGGTGAAGCTAAACACAGAGGCAAAGAAGGTTTAGGAGAGAGTAAGGCAGTGAATTTTGGAAGCAGGAAAAAGTTCTAATAAAACTAAAAAAAAAAAAAAATCTTTGTCCTTGAGTGTGTGTGTGTCTGTGTGTGTGTAGAAGGAAGTTCAGACAGAGAGAGGAGAGAAAATCTTGTACAAGTTACAGAAAAGTTTCACTTTCAGAGATGAAAGCTGAAGGCTCTTTGGACAGATCTGGTCTACTAACACATGTTGCTCTCCTCTCTGGAGACAAACCCCCTGGGTTGTTGCACACAGAATAATGATATAAACCTAGATTCAGAACCACCAGAAAGTTGTAGATCTCATAGAAAACATTTATGACTTGCTTCAAGTTCCCAGTAGACCCACTTAAAACAAAAAACCCATAAAACATTGAACAAGGGTTTACTTTCCATGACAAACAGGTTTTATTTCTTTATTGTAAATGGAACATACTTAGCTCACTTCTTTACTCCCCCCAAAACAGAATATTCTAAAATGTGCTTTGTAGCGTCGGTGGCCTAAAACCGTTATTTCATTTGTCGCACTGATGATGAATATCAAAACTTGACAATTAAAGCAGTGATTAGCATGATTATGACCCCATATTGTGTCTCCACTGGTTGCCTGTTGAACACATTTGAACCAGGAAAAGGAAAGTTTAACAAGTTATTTCACAGTAATACAGACCGGACCATGTCAGCTGCGTTTCTCCAGTTGAGCTCTGGAGTGGGCTGATACTTGGCAGTGACTCACTCCCACATGTCCTGAAGTGAATGTCTGACACAGTTGTAACCGCGGTCTCTTGAGTCATGAGGCTTAAACACGCTGTCTGTCACTAAGCTCATTGGCTGTCACATTGCTCGAAGTCGCACGATTTACATGACCAAGTGTATTTGCGGTTGGAATTTTGGTTGTAAGCTGCGGCCATTAAAATTGCTCATGTTGTCAGAAGTTAATCTAACAAGTCCAGCAACATGCTGCTTTCTACCACAGTCTCTGTTTTGACTTTTTCTTCTGCTCTCTCTGCTGTTTATCAGCACTGGCAGCAGAAGACTCATTTGTCATCTACATACTTTCTTACAGACCTAGCTTCTCCCACAGAATCACTTCATCTTATCTCACACTGTTACATGATGGTAACTGGATCCAATGCTCTCCAGTATGAATGCCACATCTACAATAGTGAGAGGCGTCAGGGGCCTCTGGCAGTGGGCTGCTGCTCAATGGGCTGCTGTAACATGTGAGCTTTAGATTCGAGAACATTCTGACACACACACATGATATGCACACCGAAATCTGGAAAGCTTTCAGATCCTGCATGCGAGGTGGGAGGTTCCTGGGGTTACTGCAGGTCGCCCACCAGCCAGTATAACACAGAGACACAGCTGCATTCATCTCTTTTGCTAAGCCTTTCTCTGCACAAAGGAACAATGGACAGGCTACAGCTAAAGAACCCTGAGCAAACGTGCGCAGAGGACAACGTTAAGAGATAAAACTTTAGTTTTCCATATCTTTTGTATTCATATTCACACTGAACAAAGGTAGAGGTAAAGGTGATGTTTGGACATTTTTGGAGCTAAAGGACTCATTTGTCATCCTGGCATTATCTATTGTTACTTAGCAACACAGGCAAACTTTTTAAGTTTTAAGAAGCAACGTGGAGCATGAGACACAAGAACTATTGCAACCACACTTGACCATCCGCATAAGTAGTTTGGACTGACTAGCATTTTACTGGTGTTAGAAACATTAATGTCATAGATGTAGGGGCATGAGTGGGTGTGTTTAGGAATCATGAGTAGTATAGATGATTTCAGATTCATATTATACACTGAATGACCTGTTCAAGGTGTAAATTTCACTCACCAGCAACGAATGCCCACATTTTTTTTAAATGTAACTAATCAGTCACTCCTTCCTTCTGCTCTTCCTCCCAGGTTCCCAATGCTGTCTCCCCTGTCCCCTTTCCGCTCCCTCCCTAGGCTTTGCCCCCATCAGTCCCACCTCCACACCATCTCTGGCCTCTCCGGCCTGGCCCCGAAACACGGCTATCGGTGCACCCGCTGCGCCCAGAGAAAATGGCCCCCCATTCTCATACCTCCCCTTGACTCCCTGAAAGATCCCCTGAAGCCACCCCAAACCCTCATCCTGCCCTCCCTGGACACATCCACCGACCAGCAGAAGAGACCCCTGCTGGGAGGAGTGTTTGTCGACACCCATCATACACAAGCTGCTGTGCCAAATACTGTACCTGAGAAAGTGGAAGGAAGTGAAGTGAAGGAGAAGAAGGATGGGGAGCTGACGGTGTTGTCCGTGGGGAGGTGAGACATGTCTGTATAATTTTTCCACCACTGACATATCCACAGTCCAGATCTACAGTGGAATTACTAGATTACAAATAACCATCAAAAAGTAGCAGATGATTAAACACAGTAGAAACAGTAATTAAACCTCAACCAGCTGTAAGAACATATCTGTTGTAGTGCCAGACATAATACTATGATTGCCATGTTATCTTAATCTAACAGTGATCGTATCCCTTGCTCAACTAACAGATTTCAAGTTGCTCAGATCCCCGAGCAGAAGCCTGTCATCGTGGAATCCAAAACATCAGCCCAGGAGCAAAGAAACTCCCTGTTTGGTGGGAAACCCTTCTGCTCCTCTTCATCGACAGGCATCAGGAGGTACACGCAGTCACACACTTCCCTCCTCTTGCTCTAGTGTCTCTCCTTTCATATTTATTTGTATTTCTTCCACGCTGAATGAAAGATTTAAGTGCTGCAAAGTAGTTTGTAGTCATTAGCAATTTAATTCATATTCCTCAGACCAGCACTGAATTATATAGTCTGTTTTTTTCTGGGAAAGGAAATTAAACACTGCATGATCAGTTTAGCAGAGGAGTGTCTCCAAAACAATTTAGGAAATTAACTTCTTCTCCTTCCTCTTGTCTACTCATACATAACACTCAACACTTTCGTAATCAGCATTATTACAGTAATCATGCCTATTCTCAAAAGCCTGTTGGATTCATAGTGCCCTACACTTACAAGAATCCATTAAGCAGTCTTTTATGCTTCAAAATCAGCCCAAATGAGGAATAATGACATATGTGAGCTTTGAAAAGGCTCAAAAGTTATCAACTGTCCTCTTCCTGCCACCTCTTTGACGTTTTCACTGTTTCCCTCAGGTGAAGAGACAGAGACAGTACGATAATGCTACCTCGCTGAAGATGACCTCATCGTTCGCTGACCACTTAACAGCTGGCAGGGAGGGTGTTTCTAGACGACTGACAACAAGAAACCACAAGAACCACCTCCTGCAGGAAGAAGTTGTTTCTATTCACGCGATAAGAGGACTATAACTGTATTTATTATTTCATAAACAAACATTGTACTTTACAGATGTATCAGATGTACCATCATAGAAGTTCAACTCAAATCACAGCTCCTTCACTGCCCTAATCCAAAGAGAGAATTTTTTGTTGGGTACACACAAGGGGTCAGAAGGGAGAGCATAACACTGTGATAACACCTGACACTAGAAGTAAGGATGAGAGGGAGAAAACAAAGAAGAGAAGTTTGGATCACGAAATAAATGCACTATTAGCCCCTGTATTCGTGCTTCCATGTAAAAAAAATACACACGGGGTAAAACACACAAAGGTTACATGCAGTACAGGTAGACAGACACACCTACATGCACTTACCTTTGCTTATACACACTTTCTTTTTGCCTGTACACAAGTGAAGTGAGAACAAAACACTGTGGAATACATTACTGACAAAAAGACTAACAGCGGTGAGACTGAAATGAACTCATCCAAATGTGTACGTTAAAAAAAAAAAAGAAGAAAACATCAAGCCAAGTTGTCTGCAATCAAGTGCCATATGACTATGAAGGCTTTCATCACCAAGTAACTGAGCAAATCTGGCTTGGCTGAATTAAAATCTACATGATTTTGGGTCGTATGAAACTTGATTAAAGACTACCGTAGCACTACAGTAAGTATTATGTGGAACAAATGTTATAAAATTCTCTAGAATATTTTGTTTTTTGTTTTTTTAAAGATTTTTCTAAGTTTAGCAATCTAGCTTCTCTTCTTCTGCTTGCATAGAAATTTGCAGGTGAGTTGAGGTATTAGACCTTGAAGATGTCGAATGTAGTCTTAACACAAGAAACTCACAGTTCACATAACTTAGTGAAATAACTTAGTTAACCTTTCATTCAGCATTGATAACATTTTTAAGTTCTTAGATTAGGTCCAAGTAGGTGATCAGGGGCCAAAATGTGTTCTTAGAGTGGGCCCCAATACTATATCACTACCACATCCCGATGGCAGTTAGAGGCTGCGATTGTCATTTGGGTCCTGGGGTAAAGGTGTAGATGGGTAGATATCGCTTTTGTAGAATAGAACATGTAAATTAATGTACATATGTAAATATGGGTGGGTATAGAGAAAGAGACCATATCTGGCTTTTATAATTTTGGCATACAGTATGTATGAGATGAAAGACACTGCACCAGTGAGTGACATTTATAATCCATCAATCAAAAACCGGTAAACTCTGTCACACCATTGTGCATATAAGCTGACTTTCTGGTTAAAATCCACATGATATATATGATTTCATATACATCATGTATATATGCAACATTTCAGTGTTTTTCTTTTCTTTTGCAAAACAAACTGTTACAGTTTTCATTACTAATCACAAACTTTTAAAACCTAAGGTACTACACACATTCACACACAGTAGCCAGACTCCAGTTATGCAATCTCAATAACTGTAAGAAACCACTCCCACATCAATACACACACACACACACACACACACACACACACACACACACACACACACACAATTCAATTTTTATTGTTTAATTAAATAAACCAACCCGTGGCTGTAGAAGATTAGTGGTTGAGATGCCTCAAAGTCATAGTTGGCTACAGTTTACATCCTCATGGGTTTTCAAGAGTGTACTATAATCATAGAGGTTTTTTAGCTACTCATTTTCATATTTTCTCATTATGTTGTTACGAGGAATATGACAACATGTCTGGAGGACTGGATATTTATTGGTTGCAGCAGTTATGTTTTCATTTGATCTGTTTTTATCACTATTTTTAATATCATTAGGGTTATTATTACATGTTTTCAAGCTGAAGTGTTGCTGGTAGGCAGGAAGGATACAGAAACATTCATCTCATCAAGTTTGTAGATTGCATTTATAATATTAAATTTTTCTGTATGATGTTTTTACTCTTGAAATAAAGAAGAGGTGTATTTTAAATGCTGTCTTGTTTGCTGTTCTTGCTGGTGACATACAGTAATGTGGCTTTTTAGTGTTTGTTTGCTGTTAAATGCAAATATGAACATGTGGTGAACTATAAAGAATCATAAAAGTAGTTTAAACTCCTAAAGCATCATCAGCTATAGCCTATCTTGTTTGTTAGGCAGTACATCCCCCTAGTGGTGGTCTTGTGTTCAATCATCACTTGTTACGTCAATCAAGTGTAGCCAATACCAATGAAATTACCCAGTGGCTCAGCTTCACTGCGACTGAGGCTACTCTTACCGCAAATTACAGTATACTTTCCAAACTCATAACCAATAAGCTGACTTGGCTGGTTTCAAGTACCCAGCTGCCCAGAGGCTGTATGGTCCTAATAATCTAACTAAGAGAGCATCTGCGAACTAACATTCAAGTAAAGCATGAACTACATTCAGCCATTATGTAAGAATTATATTTTATTTGACACTAGATACACAAATGCAATATGATACATGACACAAATGATAAAAAATGCATCACCACCACCATTTTGTCAAAATCTATAATTTTTTTATCAAAACATAATTATTGGTTCCTTCACATTTTGTGACATAAAGTGACACACACACACACACACACACACACACACACACACACACACACACACACACACACACACACACACACTCCAGGACATTCAAAACAACCCTTAAAAGCAGGATGATTGGCTGATATGTGGCCCAGAGAAAGGAGAGCTGAGGAACTTGTTCCCATACAGACATTTATATCATGGTCTAGGTATATGGTCAATTCTGACTGGCTGCAGGGTGTCCGTTAATTCCTTTACTGTTCTAAATGAATTGAAATAAATTAAACGGGGGGGGGGGTCCTATTTACAACACTAAGCATAGGCATTCAGTGCCTTATCCTCTAACCTTAACATGTTGGTGACTGTAACACACAAGCTACAAGTGCCCCTCTGACTTTACCAACGCTTTCTATTAGCGATCATCTCAAATCCCTTTCACTATTTAATATTACTTCAGGCTGTGGCTGACAGCAAGCTACACATGGCCAAATATTTGTTTATGAAAATCTTTATATTAATTTGGAGACAATGACACGGCTGAACTGCTAGCTACTCATATCGTTGTACACATTGACTTATTGACTTTGAATCTTACTAACATAATATTAGCTTTTCTGGCTCATAGCTGAGCCAAAGGGCTCTATGAGTTGACTGGACTTCAAATATTTCCAGTTGCTAATGTGTATCTAAGGTTAATTTAGTGTTATAAATATGTAATGTTATACTGTATAACAACAGTGAACAATGTTTTCATTGCAGAAGATCCTTATGGGAGTTCCTTTTTGCAGTCAAGTAGGATTTGTGTGCTTCCCTGGTTATAATTTCACATTTGCTTCTTCATAGAGAGATTCCAACCCTCAGAAGTACTGTGCTTGCTAAACAGACAAATGGAGACATTTAAGATTGAATGCATTGGGTAGATATATGGGGTGTCATATTTACCAGAGGAGGCAATAAGTACAAGAGTTGTCAACACAACATTTTGCATTTTTACCAAGATAGTTTGAAGTATTGAATCAGAGTTGTGTTGTCAAGTGTTGGCTCACACTTGATTGTTTCAATGTTGACGACTTCAACTTCTTTGTGAGGTTGCTTCGGGCGTCCTGCCCAGCCAGGAAGTAAAGGATGGGGTCCAGACAGCTGTTAGCGCTGGCAAGAGGTCGAGTTACCTTGTAAGCCACACTGGAGGCCTCCAGCAAATTACAGCTGATCTGAAGAACACATAAAAAGTGATAAACTGAGCTTTTAAAGTCATGATAACACATTTATCATTTTCTTAAACAGTATTTTCTCCTCACCTGTGCTGGATTGACCTGCTGTAGGTATCTAAAAGAGTAGTAAAGACTCCTGGTGAGGTGGAAAGGGAGGAAGCAGAGCATGAACGCTGCCAGCACAATGATGATCATCTTCACTGACTTCTGCTTGGAACGTTGGGCTGACAGGCCTCCCCTCTCGCCTTCTACTCCCCCTCCAGACCCCCAGCCAGGCTCTAGAAGCTTCCGCACCATGAGGCCATAGCACACCATCACCACCATGAATGGCAGGGCAAACATGAGAACTGACACAATTGAGCTGTACACCAAGAAGTCGTCAAAAAGCTCTGGGCTGGTGGTGTCGTAGCAGGTCCGCTCACCTTTCACATCCCTATATAGAATAGAAGATAACAGATTTCAACTGAATTATTAAATGGTACTGCGGCCTTGTTTGGCACAGAAAAGACACTGGAGTGATGAAAGAGAGGAAATAAAATGTAAATTCGCAAGCTAGCTGGTTGGTTGTTTATTTAAGTATGTCCCATTAAGCACTCTAAGATAAGATACTTGGCAAAATTGGTGTGCCACAAAAATCAATAGTCCACAGTTTCACTACACACTTTCAATACAATAATGAGGAATATAAAGTAAAGGAGGAGCGAAGGGAAGTGTAGAGAAAGAGAGAAAGGACAATTACACAAATTTAAATCACCTAATTCTTGAGAAGTAGAGGATAGGTGCCTGGCAGAATAAAACACAGGCCCACACTGCCACAGATACCAGCCTGGCTCGACGAGCGCTGAGCCAATAGAGGGAGCGGACTGGATAGCAGATGCCAACAAACCGATGCAGACTGATACAGCACAGGAACAGAATTGAACCTGCCGGAGAGAGATATTTAATATTTTTTTCATACTATATTGAGTATACTTATTTAAATCCGATTATTCAAACCATTTTTGATATGTATTTATTTTTTAGTATTTATTCTCTCCATGACATGGAATAGTATGATTACATAGTATTGTAAGTTACAGTTTTGTGTTGTGTCATGTACACTTGTGGTGTCTTAGGTCAGATCATATTACATGGATGGTTATGATGTTGTCATGAGACCATTACAATTGCCATGAATAGTTTCCTTGACCTCAACTATAGTGGTACAATTTAGGGGTAGTAATTAAAAAGTTTTAATTACACCGTCAAATAATTTCATAATGGTGTCACGAATAATTTCTTTAACCTTCAAATTCATTGGTAGAATTTGGACAAAGCTCTTTTGCTTGTTGTGTAAGCTCCAGCAGCCCATCACATGGGGAACAGGTCAAACTGGCCTTGTATCCCCCAGGTGAGTGTTGAAAATCTATTACCATAGTCGTGGGACAACTGACTGTGTTGTTGACTGTTGTGACATCGTTTGCATTGATAAACTAACAGCTACAGTTAACAGCAGTTAGCCCACCGTTCCAAGTAAATTTATCTGTCCTTAAGAAAACTGAAACTTAAGCAGCCAAATTAGAGGGAAACAAGAAAATATTTTCTTTATAAAATATGGCATATAAAATTTGGCATTGTGATACGATTTAATGACATCTACATGAAAAGTCCAAATTGTACCACTGTAGTTGAGATCAAGGAAATATTCATGACTATCCCAAACTGTTACCTACCATATAAGTTGGCATAGAACAGGAAGCGTATGACCTTGCAGAATGGTTCACTGAAGGGCCAGTCGTTCTCGTCTGCGTAGTAATAGATGAGGAAGGGCAGTGTCAGGACGTAGAGAGTGTCACACATCGTCAGGTTGAACATGTAGATAGTGGAGGGCTTCCAGCGCTTCGTGCGGAACACAATCACATACAACGCTGTAGCATTCAGTGCCAGGCCAATTAAAAAAACCAGTGCATAGCTGACAGGAAGGAGAATATATTTAAAATCTTCATTAAATTTACAGTAATATCCACTGCCATTGCTTGGGTTGGTATTGTTGTCAAAGGTGGCCATCTTGGTAGTGAGAACACCTGAGAAAGTACAAAAGAAAGGATTATGATTATGTTGCATTTGAATCTAGAGGTAGTTCTCACCAACCATACACTGAAAAATAGACAGTGTAATCATGCAAAAGTGACATCAACCTAGATTACATTTTTTAAAAGCTCCAAGCCTTTCACTTTGGCATCATTGTATAACTATAATTCATGCCATCCACACATTCTTTTTGGGAGGGCTTTTGATGCTTTTATTTTTGACAGCAACAGCTGAAAAGTGACAAGATATGGGCAATACAGAAAGAAGGGACAACATGCACAAAGGAAACAAAGCTAAGCTGCTGTAAGTAGGGACACAGCCTCACCCGTTTCAGAGAAGGTAATTTAGTTAATGAAAGAAGAACTGTTAGAGACAGAGAAAAGGGAGAGCAAATGTGCAAATATAGAAACGTGTGTTTTGTGGCTAAAATACAGTGCATGTACAATGACCAATGTAGTCTTCCACTGCCTGGCCAAACAGGTTTGCTTCATTATGACATGACACCTTGTCTCAGCAGATTACTACTCACTCGAACTAAGCCTAACTGCTTCAACTACTTTCTCCTCGCCCAAAAGAAAATACTCTCACTATTTTAGTACACCTGACAAGCAGAAGATTCAAACAGAGACTTGTGTGGCAGCTAACGACTTTAAATGCAGCAGCATGTCTGCAAGTTTTCCAAACAGATGAATAACTTTTTAACTCAAACCAGACCTTTCCTTCTGCTTTACTCACTGGCGTGCATGCTACGTTTTTGCTCCGCTTAACTTCAGTCCATTTTACAAATCTGTGTTTCAGCTCAAGGTCAATTGATTTAGATAAACACATGTGATGCTATGTGGCACCTTAAAAACTTGCATGCAAATCAAGACACTGCATGCTGGACTTACTTGTTTTTCAGTTGACGGATGAGTTAACATTGTTTGCTTGCGCGCTCTGTACCCTTCACTCTACCCTTTTTTCTCTTCAAAACAGCTGAGGGTTAAATTTAACAGATAACAGACCTGAGAGAGAGAGAGAGAGAGAGAGAGAGAGAGAGAGAGAGAGAGAGAGAGAGAGAGAGAGAGAAAGAGCAGCCCCTTTTAAGCCCCCAAATTCTTCTGACCTGCTGTGTGCATGCCATACCAAAGTGAGCACAACTTACTATTGCTGAGGAAAAATGTCCACATTATGTCCCAGAAAATATATGAAAGCCTCGTTCCCTATAGACAAAACCCATAATATATGAATTTACTTACACTGTATGAATGCTATTGACTTTCTGTCCTGCATCGAACTATATCCTCATTCTCACTGTGTATCTGAGTGTGCTGTTTGGCTGAGTGCGTACCTAAGATACTTGCGGGGGTGTGTGCCTGTCTTGCCTGACAAGCTGTAGCGTGCATACTGTACGTCAGTAGTTGGGCCTGAGGCCCTTTTTTCCTGTTAAGTCTTGGTCTTTCACCACCATAAAGTTGTTTTACTTAAACATTCTTTACATTTGCATATGTTATTCACAGTTTTTTTTCAGAGACATTATTTTAAAATTTAGTAGGTAGTTTTTACTCAGACTAATGCCTACATACAAAGAACATCAATTTGAAAACACCATTACCTGTGACTTCTGTACAATGAACTAATAAACTAAGCTCCTTTTTGTACTTTTAGTTGAAGTACTTGATTGTTTTTACTGTAAAATGCCTTACCTTAGTATGGTCAAAGAATATAGATGCTTCTAAGCCAAATCATAACTCATAAACCAAAAGCATTCTGGCAGGATTCTAACAAATACAATATGATCCAACAATGACTGTCAGCCATTTTCTTCTGTGCCACTGACAGAAAGTTATATGTGCGTGGTTTCGCTGGATGTCTGTGTGTGTAGGTGTGTGTGCATGTGTTTGTTAGTTTATGCGTTATACTGCGAGGAAAGGTGAGAAAGAGTACTTAATGTCTTACCTGCTCCAGAAACTCTGTGTATTAATGATTATACAGCCCTTAACCTTAACCTTGGCCATGGCACGTAGGAGGTGTGAAGTAAAATGCTTGCCCTTCCAGTTTTTTGTTTTTTTTTGTCTTTTCTTCTGTCTACCCAAAGTAATGCTTGCTGGGAGTCATATAGTATTTCCACTCTTGTCTTTTTTGTGACACATTTTTACTCTGAAACTTGCCAACCATATAACAGTCTGTTGTAGTTTGGCATTAGTGGCACAAGCAATATGTGCAGAAGTATTTCTGGGCAACAATAAAACTGACTGCATTCATTCCCCATAGTAAGAAGTCTTAACCTTGATTTCCACTATCTATCTGTTTACATCTATGCACTGCGACATTATATCTCATCCAACAACCAATATTTCAATTAAACCATGAGCAACCACGCCACACACAAACATACACATGCAGGCTATACAAATGCATGCAGGCGCTTTATCAAACCAGCTGCCTCGGGTGCCAACTCATTACAAGGGTTTCAGACACCCTCCATTGTTATGTATTCCTTTAATTGTTCACTCAGCACCATGAACCCGATGACCCTATCCTGTCTTCTCCTTGATATATCGTAGATTTTTAAATATGTGATAAATAACGTTATGAAATGCATGTTTTTATAAATCGATGTTTATTTTGAGGTGTGTATGATATATCACCATTTCAGCTGGATTAAGATGACAGTTTTTTTTTCAAATGTATTATTATTTACAACCCAAGCGTCTAAAATGTGTTAAGATTGCTTATGTTTCTTTCTTTCTATCAGCTCTCCTTAAAAAAATGTTTTTTGTCCCGAGTTCCTGATCGATTTTTCCTTGATCGACTGCGGTTTCTTGTTGCTATGCAGGTCTGCAGGACGCAGCCTCCTGTCAGTGTCAGGCTTTTCTCCTTGAGAGCAGCTCGGAAAAAAAAAAAAAAATACAACAAGAAACACTGATGCTCAGTGAACAAACTGTCTCGTTATTTAGTTATCTTGCTCCTTGACCTCTTATTTCATTTGAAACACCCTTTGCACAAGTGTTAATCGAGGTTACTGTCAACGCCGGGCGAGAAAAGGCAGAACAACGGAAAAGGATGTCTCTCTGCTCCCGGTGTTTTTCATCACACACCGGGTGCTACCACCTTCTACGCCCGCATAGGGGAGCCGTTGAGCTGGGTTGCTTAAGGGGTTCCCCGTTAATGCCCCCCCCCTCCCTCCTCATCCCTTCCCTGTGCTTTTTCCTCCCCGCCTGTCTGCTCTCCTGCTTCACAACACAGTACAGTACACACTAGTCCTCTAGTAGTGGCAGTAACCAACACAAGTGTGTGCCGCCTCTCCTCCTAGCTTCAGTTTCTGCTCTGTATAAACCAGCCATTTATCATCAATCATGGCCGCCGGAGTACAAATTTAACTCCCGTCTTTTCCTCCCTGTCGTCTGGAGGGGAGGATTTTTTTTTTTTGTTTGTTTGAGGAAGACAAAATATTAGTCCCACACTGATTTGGATTTCCTCTTGGAATTACAATACATCTCACAAGGGAAATACCATTCATGTCAATACTTCAAAATGCAGCCGCCGCCGAGGAAGGTGAGTGATTTCCAGGGTCCGTTATGTTTTTAGCTGGGGCTGTACAGACAATGACATACAGATAACAGTAATAGTAAGCTGTGGATATTGTTCCTCACACACACACACACAGCTTCTGGTGCCGCAGGCTTAATACAGTATATATAAAAAAGACCTTTGCTAGCCAACATTAGCAGCGTTTGCTAGCTCGATTAGTGTGTAACCTAGTAACATTAACGTGCATCTGTGCAACCGTTACAGCGCGAGCCGTCAAACGTCAAATAACGTTAGCTTGGACAGCGCTAGGTGGGCTAACATGAGACGTTTTATACAAAGCAACACACCATGTTAGTGAGAGAATATCACATTTTACTTGTCTTTTTAATACGCACTGTAGTAGCAATAACTTTAAATGAAAAACATTTAACTTATGTCAGCTGGAAACGTTACTGTAATTAATACAGCGTCCCGTTTAACGTCAGTGTTGTGCTATTTTAGCTCATTTGTACGTCGTCAAATTGTGACAGCACAACAAAAGCTGTCCACGTTGTGATGCTTCTTGTCTCAAGGGAAGACCTTCAGTCTGTCCAGGGTCATTTCATCAAAGCCTGAGCTGACAAAAGCTAAACACACACACACACACACACACTGAGGAGGAGGAGACATGCTGGCAGAGCCATGTCTGATACTGAGTTATTGATTGTGTATGAGGAGTGACCACAGTCCCCTATATAGCTTGGTACCCAGTGTGTGTGTGTGTGTGTGTGTGTGTGAGAGAGAGAGGGTGTGTTGAAGTTGCCTTCTATGAGTGTGTGTGTGTTGTCCTGAAATAGATGCATGAGAGCCAATTACCCTGCTGTGAACCTCTGCACAGTTTTCTCTTGATTACCACATATTCCCCCAGTGCAATTTACGCTCTGGGTTTCTACTCACAGACTGGCCTTGAACATGTCATATCATGTCTGTAAAACACACACTCACACACACTTGAACAGGTCCTTTCATCACTGAGACTGTAGTCTCTCCATACAGTTGTCTTGTTCCACGGTGTGTGATCAAGTGCTCCATTACGGCTATATTAATTTTTTAAGAACTCATTTGTCAGCCGTCAGTTCTTTTTCCCATTCGATTTGCTGTGCAAATACTTCCCGCGAATAAAAGAGAATTTGCAAGATACTGATGTGTTAGCCCCTGCCAATGTGGCTGGCACACGGTACACTCACAATCCACAGCACCACAGCCAGAGTGCATCAGTGTTTGGCTGTTTGATGCTAATAATTTCTCTCCCAGTGCGACATACTGCCCCGTAAGTGTTTTGTCTGTGTCTCAGCACATCTGCTTACAGACTGAGCTCGTATATTAGTTTTATGTGGCTTCAATTAAAGATGGCTGCTAATGAGGATGAAAAAAGGCAGTATATTGCTTCACAATTGCTCCACTATCTATCTATCTATCTATCTATCTATCTATCTATCTATCTATCTATCTATCTATCTATCTATCTATCTATCTTGAGAGGCATTATAGACATTTTTTGTGGAGCTGTTGTATTGATTTTATTGAACACATTTTGTGGTATTCCTATTAAGCCTGAACAATAAATCTAAGACATCAAACTGTATAACTGATATCAAAATGTACAAATTTCTCAACTAAATGTCTAAGAAGAAGTGCTTTATTTATGTCTTTAAACTGACAATAGTTACACAACCAATGGCATCTTGCCGGAAGTCCAACCACCAGTATTATAACTGGTTATGTTGTAATTAAACAGAACATGTTTATCAGAAGCAAAAACACAAAGTTATCTTCTCATACACGAGGTGGGGATGTATCAGAGGCAGTGTCACATACATGTGTTGATGTTTGGGTTACATAACAGCACCCACTTTCTTAGTGCGCAGACCTACCTGCTTCATCAGCTACCACTACACCAGCTGAGCCCTTTCCCTTTTAAACATGACCTTTAAGATACTGCATATCTCTTTCACTTCATAATTAACGTCTCCACATCCCATCCTTACCACTGACACTCTTCTTCTCACTGACTCTCTTTCTCAGTCTCGCCATCTTATCGTCTCCTTGTCCCCCCCCCCCCCCCCCCCCGACTCTCCCCTTTCTCATTTTGTCTCCCCATCTCCCTGTCACCCTTCGTCCTTCCCCTTCACGCCCTCTCTCTCTCTCTCTCTCCCTGTGGTCTCCGATGAGTGATAGAAGGTAAAATCAAGTGAAGTCATTTTGCCCTGATAATGTAATGAACCACTCCCTCCTTATCTTCAAAGACACAGCACATGAAAGCAAAGAAGGAGCTCTGCAGTGTGTGTTGGTGTGTTGCTTTGTATGTGTGCGTGTGCCAGTGTAGTGTGTGTTATGTTGTTGATTGTTTTGTCTAGAACAGTCATGAATTTGCCCACTGTTACTCTGGTGAATAGCTGATGGAATTCACCCGACAATACACAATGACCCTCACAGTGACTCTGTATGTGTTGGCAGGAGTGTGTGTGCTTGTTTGTGTGCATATTAAGAGTGAGATCACTGTCTGTTTTTTGCACAAGGCAGTGTGAATAAGTGCAGGTTATAGCTCTTGGTCTGACCGCCTAAATGAATGTGTATATATAAGGGTACAATTAACATCTTTCACAAAAGCACATGGAGCCTGTCGGTTCATAAATTATGTTAAAGTGTCTTCAGTCACCTGCAAAAAGCCTCCTCCAGCCTCTCCAGAAGTCTGACAAAACCCGGACATTGATTGTTACATTGATGGATTACTGATGGGAGTGTGTGTGTGTGTGTGTGTGTGTGTGTGTGTGTGTGTTCCTTTCAGGTGACTCTAGAGCTGAGCGCACTGACTGACTGATTGGCAGATACAGTGATAGATGGGGTTAAATTGTGACTGTGTGTCTGCATGTAGGTCACAGTGACTCAGGAGATGAATTATTTGACACTAATTTACCAAAAGAACATTCAGAATGTGAGTTGTAGCCCTTTTTACGTCTCACAAATCCTTCTCTGTCTTTATCGCCATGAACCCCATTATGACAGACAATGATTTTTCACCTTTTCACCTCATCAATGCACATGATGAAAACAGTGAATGTACTTAATGTTTTGCTCAGTACATCCAGGGAACTTTGGGGGCTGAAAATAAAGTCTAGCCATGCTAAAACCAGTCATTATATCTGTGAATCGGTACCCCAATGTTGGTAATATTGTTAATAGAGCTGAAACAGTTTGTCACTGATTGATAAGTCGATCAACAGAATCAATCACTAACAATTCTATTAATCAATTAATTGTTAATCAGGCAAAAAAAGTCAAATATTTGCATCTTCTACCTTCTCAAGTGTGAGGATTTACCACTTTTCTGTGCCGCATATCATTTTAAATGGAATTTATTTTTGACTTTTTGACTGTCTGTTGGATAAAAAAAAGCCATTTAAAGATCTCACCATGCGCTTTCCAGAAGTCTGGAGTTCAAGGTCATTATTTTTTAACATTTCAAAGAGGCTTTTCATGAGGAAAATAAGTGTCAGTCACAGTCCGACTGGACAATGCTACCGTGTTTGACTTTTGGTGATTTCATGCAACATTTTTTCAAGTGGTGGGTGATATGGCCACTGAGGAACAAAAATCATTATTAATTATTAATGGGTATATGACTTTGAGGTAGGTGGAGCATTCATAGTTTACTGAACTCTTTTACAACCAAGAACAGACAATATTTTAGCTCTGCTATGATAACCAAAATCTCAGATGACACATAGTTTTCTATCTCTTTAATTAGAGTATCAGTAAGGAAGGATAAAAGTTGTAGAGTTGGGTTTTTGGGTAGGTGATTATGAGAAATGAAATAAATAACACACATGCACAGACGGATGAATAAATGACAAATCTTTTACTCGACGTGTCTTTTTATTTCCTCCAGGTCAAAGTGACACAGGAGCTGAAAAACACACACACAGAGCAGATGACAAGACTGCACTTTAAACACCAGACTGAATGTGACCTGCTGGAAGACATGAGGTATGGACACACATCTGTATCACACGCATGCACTCAACAGCTCTCATCCATTTGCAAAAGAACTGAGGAATACACTCGCCAGCTGCCAGATGATTTTTGATCTAGTCATGGCTGCTGTCTGACGTGCACGCCATGCACACATGGACACAGCCATGTGCACGAAAAAAGAAAGAAACAGCTCATGAGTGAGGGAGGAGTGGCATGGGAAAGAAAAAAGAGGAGGAGTATTGTCATATTCCAGTTTTTTGGGAAGGACAAAGGGTCGGGAAAATGACGAAGGAATTTCCTGCTGCCCTCTTCCTGCTTTCCTTCTCCCTCGGCTGCATTTTTCCCCTCCTGTTTCTTTTGCTCTGACAATCTTTTTGTCTGTCTTCATATCTCTCTTTTTCATTTTGGCTCAGCTCTGTTTACTCATGACGTGTGTGAGTCTGGCAGCTTTCCCTTTTGGATTTGGCACTGGGAGGAAACCCTGGTTCCTTCACACGCTCTCATTTTCTGTGTTGACTAAGCATTGATTATTTATGACAGCAAACTCTCTAATTCTGCTTCTCTGCCTCCATCCCTGTCTTTTCCTCTCTTTCTCATTTTCACACTTTCTCTACCTCCTCTCTCTCTCTGACACTTCCCTCTCATTCCTCTCTCCTTCTCCCACTTTCACTCTTGGGGGCAGCTCCAGCTGTTTGAGAACAGATTGCCTTGTTGCTGCTGGGTTTTGGAGAGTGAACAAGGCCTCGGTCTCACTTGTGGGAGAGAGGGAGAGCCAGTTTAGCATATGCAACAACAATGTGTTAGTTCTTTCAGTCAGTGAGGGATGGAGCCTACATGCCACTGGGTAAAGATCTTCAAATTGGCTTTGTCATCTTCATGGTTGAAAGATACTTCCTGCAGTGGTTTCTCAGTAAGTTCCTCTAGCCAGTAATGTTTTGTAATTATTTCTGATGACACATTCTCATGGTGCTAAAATTAGGAGTGATTATGGAGACCGCTTTTTTATTGGGAGGACTAGACTCAAGCTCCTGTAGCAACAAGCTTTGTTGATGGGTCCTTGAGCAAGACACTGAGGTGCCACTATTTCTTCGGTCTGTGATGTGGCACCGATGACTCTGTTGTAAAGATGGATGTTTTTGTAAGATGGTCAGAAAACATCAGAAGGGTTAGGGTTGTAAACATTCACATCAGAAGCAAGATGGCCATTCAGTATTGTTTTTGACCTGTTACTGTTAACCAGCTGGTTTTTTTGGCAGCGCTGTACCTGAGGTGCTAAAAGGCGGCAGCTGGCCAAACTCTCTCTGTCTTTACCAATACCACTAAAATGACTTGTGGACATGTGTCTAAATATTTAAAGTAATCTGGTTGTGCTGGTAGCTCATCTGGTAAAGCATGCGCCTGATGCACAAAGACTGCAGTGCTCTGGGTTCGATACCTCTTGTAACAAATGCGTCCTTAACTGACCTGGCTGTTAATGCAGCAGGAATTTCCAGCGGAAGTAGCAATTATTGACCTGTCCCCATCCAGGGTCAGAATGCCGAATTGAAAACTGCAATGATGCCTGCAAACGTTCGATGTGTGGACTACAGTAGGAAGCCGGCCAGTTGGCTAACAGAGGGTCATTTACAGTAATGCTAATTAATGCAAAGTCTTATTCCTGTAAAAACACACTTTTGATGGACTCTTAGATAGACTCTTGTTTAGACTTGTAGACTAACCTGACCTAACCATTGCTAAGATGCTAATGTCATATCAACTAAACAGTCTCTAAAATGATTTCTCTTTAAATACCGGGACCCTACAAGGAAGGTGTGGTTATATAGCCTAATGAAACACATATACGGATGACAAACACACATTTTTCTTTGTCAAGCCTTCATTAGATTTTAACTCTTAAATCTCAAAATCTGCTCGAAAGTTATTTTACCCCAATTAATCCACAGGCTGGCTTTAATCATTGTCGAAGGAATGTCCTGCTGCCCTGCTGCAAGCTATAGTACGTTCCACCTATATACCAAATGTAAAGGGTAAAGACAGAGAAACAAAGAATGAAAGAGAGAGAAAGGGCCGTGTCTTTAATCTTCTGGGACTGCATTTTAGTTGGGCTCGTCTTAGGAGAGAGCGAGGAGATGACGAAGTGGTAGACTCAGGGAGTCAACTTGTGTCCTCAATCCAGCTAAATCCCCAATACCCTTATGTCTGCCTCAACAGCTACACACACACATTACCCAGTGCAAACCTTAAAAATAGGAAAGTCTCATTCACCTCATACACATTTGGCAACACTGCCCCAGCTGTCAAACACACACCTGTCTGAGCTGAATAAGAACATAGGCCGTGACACATTTTTAATATTGTAGTTGTGTTGGTTTTATATGTCGACTTTGATCAGTGAAGGACATCACCATAAAACTACAGTGCCATAATGATGATCTTTTTGCAAAGGGCAAGCATGCTCTGCCCTGCAGCCCTGCATTCAAAATCTCTTCCCATGATTAGCAAGATATGGTGTAGCTTACGTCGTGATACACCTCTGTGAAGATGGTATTTGTTTTGTTGTGATGTTGTAATGTATAGTTTTCAGTGTCACAATTTACAAAGAGCATCATCACTTGTGGAGAAACAAAGTATGAAAGTGACGTTTTTTATAGCTGGTGCCTGAACTGAACTGGACCAGACGTGTGGGCCCTGATGTAATTTAGAAATTAACCCCCCACGTCTGTGTTTTGTGCTGCGCATTTGCACGGGACAAATGAAATTTGTGTTTCACTCAAATTTATTGACCAAATCCTAGGAATTATCTGCAGATATCATTAAAAGCTAATGGGTCTACATGCTGAGTAGCTAGATGAGCCTCCCCAGTTTGAACCCAAAATGCTATCAGAGTCCTCATTAATGCATTTCACTGCAGCCTCCATAATTTAGGAAGGGGAGGAACAGCAAATCAAGGACTGATTGTGAAAAAAACCCAAATTTATGCAATGCTGATTCACACCCTCCTAATATAATTAGGTGGCCTTTGTATTTCTGCGAAATGACTCCACAGACAACCTCTGTTATTTATGCAAAATCACAGAAGGACCCCAGGTAATACTAGACCCGAGGGGATAAGATGACAAAGAAGATGACAGGGTTATTTCTAGGCAAAGGTGATTCTTCAACCATGGCCTACTTAAACTTTATTTATTTATATTTAACATATATTTAAATGTGTCATATCCTAAGCCGATAGCTGAGACACCATTTCCCTACTGTGCCTTAAGAAAGCAGCAGCTATGGCCTATACAATCTTAAACTGCACGACTGAAACGATAACAGTGATGTACTGTTTAAACATGTTTCTGTCTTGTAGGTATGAGACTGTCAGATAATAGATATTGCAAATGAAAATCAAACCAAATCATAAAACACGCAAAATAACTTGTTTACAGTGTTTGGCACACATAAATACTAGAATAATACTGTCCTTAAAATTTAATGCAATATAAAGTAATAGTCCTGCAAAGAATCTTACCTTCACAATGCTTATATTATTCTCTGTTTATTGAGTCTGTCAGAGAGTTGATTCAATTGTGTGACCATTTCAGAGGCTGCTGTTTGTGGTGCTGTTATATCGGAGCTGCATTATGCTGGAAAGGATTTTCTAATATTTCTAATATTTTGTCCAGGGGAAAAGCAAAAGCATTTTCAGGATTTGTATAATGGAAAAGACTATGCTCAGTTAACTTCAGTCTGGCAACAGACACAATTTCCCTCTGATTAATTAACCGTGGCAGAGCACTGAGCAGTCAGTCAGTGTTGAAGCTTGATTCAGAGACAGATTTCAAGTGTTCCACTTCAAATTATCCTGAATTGTGACAAAAGTGACATCCACCAGCTTTCAGATCAGCACAATAGTTTGCTACGATGCCTGAGAGGGAACGGTATCTGGTATATCTCGGTCAGCTCCTGTTTCCATGTCTGATTTTGTCACAACACAGTGATAATGTTTTGATACTGGAATTATCATTTCCCTTGCGTACTGTGTACCACATGAAAGCCAAAGCACAGGGTTGGTTGCAGGATGTCTTGTTAACAAACTACTCTACATGATTCAAACCCTACTTTTAGGCCTGATTTAGCCCTAACAACAGATTTTTTTTTCAAGGCTGTGAGAGTTTGTGTAAAACAGAAATAGAAAATCTAAACATGTCTCTTTAGTTTCCCTCCACAACATCAGGACTTTACTAATTACCGAGCAGCGTTTTCTCAGGCTTTTGCATAGAAACAGAAGAGAAGTGGTGGGATAGGTTTAAAGAAAGCTAATGCGTTCAACGCTACCACACAGCCTCTTAAAGAATTCTCAGATTGAATCCCTAACATTCATTTGAATCTTTTCATTTTCAACTTGTATCACTCTGAAATGAAATAAAATGTTTTTGTCCAGATGCCTGCTTGGTATGGAGTGGAAAAAACTGCAGCGAATCTGTTCTATTATGTGTTGTGGTGATCACGCAGTGTGAAAACATGACCACCCTCCTCCGCCTCTGTCTCTGTCTGTGGCTCATGTTGCTTATCCTGTTGTCACTGATCTCATGCTGCGTCCTGTAAACCATTGATCTCAGCTGTTTTCCCACGTTTGATCATTCCCTCTCTCTGCCTTTATACACACACACACACAGTACATACACTTAGTGTCCTCTCCACTCTCAAGCACTTAAGTATTTCCTGTCAGACACACACTCATCTGGGCATTTTCTTTCTCCCTTTCGTCTTCACGCACAGCTGATGCTGACACTGCTTTTTGACCCATGCGCCATGCAAACACACACACACACACGGGACGGGCAGACAGAGTAGTGGGGCTAAAGATGGAGTAGTGGATAAGGAGAAAGCAGAGAAGGCAGAAGAGGAAGGGATAAGAGTGGAGAATGGAGACTTCAAAGCAGAGGTGGAGGGAGGGTATGGAGAGGTTTTAAGGATAAATAGAAATAGACTGTGGGCAGAAAAAATGACGGGAACGAGGAAAGCAAGTGTAAAGACAACAGTAGAAGTACAGTATATTCTTACTACACTAACAGGTATTGTACTTGAATCTAAATAACCATTCAATACTTAACCAGAAAGGTCTGCTCTGCTTATTTTCATTCATACAAACATGCATAGTCTGTGAGAGATATTTCTAGCTGGTAATTGGGTGTCCATACTTATGAGGTCTCTGCTGCAGAGTGTAACCATGGTAGCATGAAAAGCCTAGACATGTCCACAGATCCCAGTGCGGATGTGTGTTTGTCGGCGTGTCTATGTGTGTACTGGTGTTCACTTCTATGTTCCATAAGCCCTCAACTTGTACACGACTATACTGCACTACTCTACCAAAGCAGGATATGTCAGAAAGACAGCAGTCATACTTGCATATGTGTCTATGAATGAAAGAAACTGAATTTATAATTTTAAATATGCTCAAATTGATTGGTTTCCTTTAGCTACTCATATCAGCTACTACTATGTTTTACAATTTCTTTTGCGTGCTCCATCGTACTGATGAAATTCAGTTTGGTTGGCAAATGTGTCAAGTTTCTAAAGAAAAAGCTGTTAGGCAATAGGCACCCCGTCAAACAGGAGATCCTGGTTTTGAGTCCCAGCAGTTCTTTTTCTGTAGTTAGGATTATTATTATTGTATCAAAACGTGAAAGAAAAGTTTGTGTTATTCTGGTCCTAAGTCTTTATTTACAATTCCTGCAAATATATCCTCAATCATTTGCTTGTTTTAACATGCTTTTCTTGTTTTATATTACTGTACATTAAACATGCTCGGGTTTTGTTTCAACACATAAGTAATTTGAATATTGCTCTCTATATGGATACCTTCGGGCACTGTAGGGAGCTGTGGCCTAGTTAGTTAAACTGTCTGTAGTAAACAGGAAAGCCCAGGTTTGAACCCTAGAAGTGCCTTTTCCTACAGTGAAACTTATATTAGATATTTAATGGTATAAAACAACTGATAAACTGTATAGTTAATAGAGATTTGGATGAATTTTGAGCAGATTATTTCCTGTGAATATTCCTGTGAGGTTTCCTGATATTTTCAGGAACTTTTTATACAATATATTGTTGTTGTTTTTTTTTCATTTTTAATAATCACACATAATCAGCTTTTTTTCTGACAAATTCTTTCATGTTTTCTTCACGAACGACGGCGGGCAGCACAGCATTACAGGCAGACTGCAAAATTCACTTTTTCTGTCCACTGGTCAAATGGCTATAGTGACTGTTCAAATTTGCCAGCCACTTGCCATGTTTGTGCCCTGGTTATAGGGCGTGAATTTACAGGAACAATTACAATATTTCAACATAAGTGTGAAGGCGTATAGACTCTTGGACCTATTATGCAAAGATCCTAGTGCAGGAGTTGTCAGTCAAATTACAATCACATGGACTGAAAGAAAAAAGAAATGTCTTTTTTCCATGTTCCTCTCAGAAAACCATGTGCTTGACTTATTACTTCTAGACCTTTACAAATATTGCTTCACATTGCTTCTCTTATCTCTAGGCCTTGGCAAAAACATTTGCCTAAATTCTATCTGAATATCTTGGGTCTTTGAAGTCTTTGTCATGTTTAGTGTGGCTCCAGAAAAAAGATGTCAGTTTTCATCACTGTGAAGGGCAGCAAGATCGCAAGATTTTGTATGGTTCTACCAACTACAGTGTGGCTTCAGGTAAGACAAATAAAGCTGCTTGGTTAAGGCTAGTGAAAGATCATGGTCAAAGCAACTAAACTGCATAATTAAAGTTTGACTGGTGAAATATTCACCAAGGATGAAATACTTCCTGTGTAGACAGGCTGAGGAGAAGTAGAATATGTACCAATATAAGTGACTAAATATACCTGCTGCAGTCAAGTGAGAATCAAGCTTGTGACCGGACGTTTGACGGTTCAATCCCCTGGACCGGCAGGATAAATCTGTGTAGGGAAAGTGAAAAAGCAGCACCTGTCCATCCCTTATTACCACCGCTGTTGTACCCTTAAGCAAGGCCCTTAATCCCAACTGCTCCACTGGAGCTGCTCATTGGCCAGCAGATCAGGCTGTGATTGTGCTGGACAGTTTCCAGACATAAATGTGTGACTGCATGAATGAAGGACAGCACTGCTCTTAGTGAGACTACCCTGTATAAATAAAGGTGAAAATAACTGAGGGTTTTTTTTCCCCCTTTAGTGCACAGCTAGGGCCTGTCACACTTGATGGTAATCACTGTTTCAATTCAGGATTGGACCATAGTGTACTGAACCTTAAATGGGGAATTACATTTCACACAATAACTGCTTCTAGCTGTCACATGTGTCCATACTTTCATTGGTATAATAAGGGAACCAATGACAGATTTTACAACAGATCCAGTGGTCAGTGGTGAGTTTCAGTGTGTTACTTTGTCATTACTCAGCATGTACTGTTTGTTAGTTGGTTATAGTTCCTGTCTAGCAAACAGGAGATTGTGGGTTTAAATGCCATCAGTGCCTTTAACACTAGCTTGCCAATTGTGTCATGATAAAAGATTACTGTAAACATAAACAATGTCAGCTTTGTCTAGGAGAACAAAACTTAAAGTCATGGGAACTAAGATCAATTTTCTCACCAATCAGAGGTCTGCAGTGTTTTCATTTCATCTTTAGTATCAGCTCAACTTGCTTGAAAAAGGTACCATGTACTCGGTACTATCCACAATGTTTGCTGATGGAAAACCAAAAAATGATTGGTTCCAATCATGTTGAGTCGGGCCACAGTGGAAATGAGACATTAGACAACCAATGAATCTTCCTGAAGGTGTTGCATGGTTGCCTCCATTTCCTCATGTGTGCTAAGTACAGTGTGACTTTAGATATGTTGAGGGCTGGCAACTTAAAACACTTAAATGCCTCTGGTACTGTCATGTGGAAGTGGGGGGATTTTTTTTCCCTCGATGCATTGCAGCTGTCACACTGATTCAATTAGAGATTGGAGTCTACTGAACCTTCAATGGGGGAATTACATCTCACACAATCATTTCATCTGTCACACATGCCCAGACTTTTATGCACACCATAAGGGAACTAATAATATTTGTTACAACACAATCCAATGGTCAGTGGCAGTGACGAAATTTGACCCAGGGGTTGTCTATGAACGTATGATTTATGAAGTGCATTTGTGGCTGTAAATGCAGTCAGTATAACAACAGGATTTACGTATTTTAAAGCTTTTTGCAAGAAGACTGAATACTAACGAACGAATATTATTTAAATGGTTGAGTTGTATAACAATGGGTTGGCACTGTTGCCTCAAACCAGAAGGTTCCTGGTTCAAATCCCCCAGCTGGTTGAGGCCTTTATGTGTGGAGTTTGCATGTTCCCCCTATGTGTGCGTGGCCTCCCTCTGGGTACTCTAGCTTCTTCCCACCAACAAGTCCAAACATATGCAGGTTAATAGGTTAATTAGTGACTCTAAATTACCCATAGTGTGTTGGCCCTGTGATGAAGGGACTCAACTCTGATAAGGATAAGCGGTGATGAAAAATGGGTGGATGGGGTTATATAAAACTTGACCTCCCCCCGTACAGTTGTCATGAATGGGGAAAATCTGTCAGATTGTTTGTAACCTAGAACCATCTGGGAAGATGTGATTGGAGGAGGTTTCCTTATGGGCCCACAGGGCGCTGTGGCTTAGTTGGTTAAAGCGCCTGTCTAGTAAACAGGAGATCCTGGGTTCGAATCCCAGCAGTGCCTTTTCTACAGTCCAGTGCAGTTGTACTTGCAGAGATTGTGGATAAGGGGAAGATAAATAGGACCTTCTTGTAGGTACAGTAATGTATGTGTGTTCATAATATGAGTTGCCAATTGTGATAAATTCTAAGTTATCTTAAATATGATTTTTTTTTTTTTTATAAAAAACTCATGATCATGTATTCTTAATGTTCATGTTTTTGTCTAAAAATAGAGACTTAATCTAAAAAATATATGTAAGATAAATGCATTCTTTTATAACTTTATTTCCTTAAACTGTTAAAACTTTAACATTCAGTATCTACACTATTTAAACTAGATCAGTTGGCATACTAACAGTAACAATAAATGCTTTTAAAATATATGAATAAGTAAAATAAGATTTTCCCAGATTCGTAATGTATTGAGGTTGCCTGTGCTGCTATCTGAAGAGTCGCTGTGAAGCTCACTGTGGTTGGGTCACCATCTTGGCAGTGCTGGGGTATGGTCATTGGAGGAGGTCTCCCTTTGGGCACTAGGGGCGCTGTGGCTTAGTTGGTTAAAGCGCCTGTCTAGTAAACAGGAGATCCTGGGTTCGAATCCCAGCAGTGCCTTTTGGGGCAACAGTAGCTTAGTCAGCTTAGGAGCCAGAGAATGGCCAGTTCAAGTTTGGCATGGACCAAAGTATGTATGGTGGACTGGTAGCTGGAGAGGTGTCAGTTCACCTCCTGGGCACTGCCTTGGTGCCCTTGAACAAGGTACCAAAACCCTTACTGCTCGCAAGGAGCTGCTATGCATGGCTGCCCATCACTCCAGATTTGCATGTGTATGAGCCCTTTGTGTGTGTGTGTGTGTGTGTGTGTGGTTGTATTTCGAGTAAAATACATGTAAAAACTGCTTATCAATTGCTTATGCTTATACATATGGGTGCAAGCATGTGTACGTGGGGTGCATACAAGTGCATACATATTGTATGTCTTTGTTTGTTTGGTAGTTTGTTCAGGGGGAAAAAACAGGCTATGAGCTAGATGTGACATTCCAGTGCAGTTGTACTTGCAGAGATTGTGGATAAGGGGAAGATTCTTTTTTAGGAAGGTACAGTAATGTTGGTGTCTTCATAATATGAGTCTTCAACGCAAAGTTATCCTAAATCTGACTATTTCCATTTGAACATAAAATATAACAACTTTATTTTTAATGTTTAACATTCCTTACAGTATAAGATAGATTCCCTTGACATCAATGTACCGAGTTTGCCAGTGCAAACGCTGCTCTCCGAATGGGTGCCAAGTAGTCTTGCGAGGCGCTGTGGCTTAGTTGGTTAAAGCGCCTGTCTAGTAAACAGGAGATCCTGGGTTTAAATCCCAGCGGTGCCTTTTCTACAGGCCAGTCCAGTTGTACTTGGAAAAATCACAGATCAAGGGAAAGTAAATAATTGAAGATGCTGTCACAATGAACAATATGTGTGATCCAGGTGATCAATTCCCATCAATAGCAGTCTTTCTCACTATCTTGAAATTAAATAAATGTGTGGTTTTTAAAGATGAACTTGTCTTGACAATATTTGAACTATTTAAAGTCATTTGGCATTGTCACCCATCATCATTCACTGTAGTTCAAACTGTAGAACTCATTGTTAGCTCCTCTTATGTGGCGCTGTGGCTTAGTTGGTTAAAGCGCCTGTCTAGTAAACAGGAGATCCTGGGTTCGAATCCCAGCAGTGCCTTTTCACCTGCTGGGCAAAGTGCTGTTCCAAGATGTCAATTTGAATTTACTCTGGAGATGCTCGCAATACTTCTCTGTTGCAGTGTACTCTACTAATAGTCTCTTGCAAGGAATGAATTATAACCACAAGGTATGACCTTCATTTATCCTTACTATGAGAATACACTTGCACTTAACTCAGGAACACAGACTACTTAGAGCTATTGAGAATAATGCTGAAAGTTCAGTACATCTTTCACTTTAGAAAAAACAAATGGTCACTTCCAGTATTTACTAAGAGTTGTCATCATTTATTCGGACAGCTAGGCCTGGATGGCCAGTAAACCCATCATTCTTTTGACTCAATGATCGGGTTCAGATGTAGCATAGCTGAGTTGCTCATTAGTCTTTGTGGTTGTTTGCATATCATTTGTTATAAAGTGGACACTGGAGATTTATGGTGCCTTGAATTGCAGCACATTGATATGAAGCATAAAAATGGTCACTACCAATCTAGTTTACTAATGAGCATGCACATCTGTCAAACAGCAAGAGGAATTAGAGTTTTAATGAGTGAAGCGACAACAAACGACTTTGTTGAACTGAACAAGTGACTTTGTCCAGTTCATTTTGATGTGAGAGATCACATTAATGTTGGGATTATCCTACGTGCCATTTACCAAATTATCTTCCGGTTTAATCCGTTTACGGATGTGGAAATATCCAGCAGTTAAGATCAGCACATACCATTCAGCGTCATAGCTATGACATGGGAGGCTGGTTTGTAGTTTGTCGAGTCCTTTTTCACATGGTGGTCTCACAGACAAGGCTGGTTTCTAAAAGACCTGCCCCGTGTGAGGCTCGAACTCACGACCTTCAGATTATGAGACTGACGCGCTGCCTACTGCGCCAACGAGGCCTGGAAAACTGCCTGACCATGTGCTCGAGAATGCAGACTCAATACTGAAGGGTGGGGGTGGAAGCGTCTGTGTGACTGGGGGAGGGAGCATGTAGTATTCCAGCTGACATACATGGGGGTGGAGTTAAAACACTAAACATGTGCCCCTTGCAGTAGATCATTGACAGTTGGAATATTGCAGTTTTGTATGCATGTCTCTGTGCAGGATTTAAGACTGATTCAGTCATTAAGATTTCCTCTGTCTCTTTTTAGCTATTAAACCCTGAAATCTAAAGCAGCCTCTGTTTAGGAAACAGACGGAACCCAGCAGGTTTAACACAAAATGATGCCTTGGGAAGCATTTGACAAGAGGCACTGCCCTATTTGTTTGGGCTGTAATTAGCATAGAGAGATTCGGCAGTAATTATTCTGTCTACGCTTACAGTAAGTGTTATCTTCCTTTCTGTGTCTTCCCCCACCGTTTCCCACTGCTCGAGTGTAGCTGTTCAATTCCTCACACACACTGTTGTATGGAGTTTATTTTAAACAGCATTGGTTTGGTGAGTTGCAGTTACAATAAATTTTAGTAGAAAAGCATGTAATTTATTACATACACATAGGATATATCCTTGGGCATTACATATTCTTTGCTGTTTGAATAGAGGCCTCAAACTACTACGTTCTCAAAAACAGCCAGAGGCAAGCAGCAATAAAATCTTTAAGCTATCTTAATTTAAGACCTTGCTAAACAAATACTAGTCTGTGCTCTCATGTTGTGGTATATGTCTTGATTGTAGGTTTCTACTTGCATTAGGTAAAATTTAATTGATGCAGCTTAACTGAGACTATTTGCTTATCTTTGTTCAGCTTTGTTGTCCTTGTTTTAGCTGTTTTGTCTGCTTTTAGCTTCCTGTAAATTGTTGGTACGGTGGGGAAGTACATTAAGAGCAACTGAAATTAACCGGAGTGAAATTCCTTGTATGCTTACACATACATGGTCAATAAAACTAATTCTGATAACAACGTAAACCGCTATTCTGATAACTATTTAAAATAGGCATTGCCTAATCTTGATCAGATCTTTACCCAAAATGTCCCTTTTGCAAAAAACCCAAACCTTCTTAAGAAGTCCTTAACAAGAGATTTAAATGGGAATTTCAAGTGGGCTAAACATCCGCATGTGAATGACCAAAAAGACGATGCTAATGATTATTCCTGACGCCACTTCCACACTAACCCTACATTTACATGTAAAAACAAATCCCATCCACGCTAGCAGGCCTCGAAATTAACTTTTCCTCAATGTCCTGCAACTTTCCCGAATTATACTTTCAATTGACCCAAATTGAAATCCTTTTTTCATTTTACATAGTGAATATAGTATCATAACTTTCAGTAACTCAAATCACTTCCTTGGCTCACTCTGGTCTGCCATGGAAGTTCTGCTAGTTATTCTCTGCATTTAACTCTGAATAAAACATTTTGAAACCTAGGTGTTTTGCCACAGGCAGTTTTCACCCCCCAAGCCTTTAGAGGACTTCTCGGTCAGATTCAGGAGCTCCTCAAAGTGCTCTTTCTACCACTCGACAATATCTCCAGTCCAGGTCAGCAGTTCTCCAAACTCTACTTTCCCTCGTCGAACAGTTTGCCAGAACTTCCTTGAGGCCAACTAGAAGTCCCCCTGCATTGCCTCCGCACACTCTTCCCACACCCGGGTTTTTGCTTCAGCAACTGCCAAAGCTGCAGCCCCTCTGGCCCCTAAATACCTGTCTGCTGCTTCAGGAAACCCCTGGGACAACCAAGCCCAAAAGGCCTCCTTTCATTTAATTGGAAACTGCATACTAGTCATAGTATTTATAAAGATTGCCAACCACACTTAAAAAACCAGAGCAATAGGAAATAGCTAGATCTCTTCTTCCCCTCATTAAGTACACAACAAAACCTGGGTTTAGTCTTGAAAGGAGAAACCTTTGTTCTCTAGTCTCCTGATTTCCTTCATGACTTATATTGTGTTTGAATATATCTGAAAACACAGGTTGTTAGGTTTCTGTTTTAGAAAAAGATTTTGGCTAATAAATGATACATGTTGATCAAAATAAAGAGTAAATCCTTCGAAGCTTCACCGAGACATTTATCAAACCATTACTTTATACTGCTGAGTCATTGATGAGATCAAACCATATAGTAACAGACCCCAAAAGACCATTACCAAGCCAAAGATTAGCCTTTTAGGGTCTCTGTCAGGGCGCTGTGGCTTAGTTGGTTAAAGTGCCTGTCTAGTAAACAGGAGATCCTGGGTTCGAATCCCAGCAGTGCCTTTACTTCGGTGTGACATGAGTGAACTTTCAAAAGGTTTATTTCTATATGAAAGGCAACCTCATTGTTATTCAGTGCTTGTCTGACTGAGACGAGACACAAAATAAACATAGCCAGTCAAACAAAAGCATGTAATTATAAACACCAAGAGGAATTTTGGCTCATCAAACTATCTGCTCCAGTCAGTTTCATTTTTACTGTATATACTGAAGCAGCTTAAGTAGGAGTCATTAATAAACAGCTTCTTGTTGCTAGTGTGGATTGTCTTACTTTTTCATCTAGTGCACAGTTTTTAACCAGCAGTAATTCATGTCAGAATATGCAGCTAAAATGTGTGCACCTGGTGAGGTCATCTCCAGTATACATGCTGCTTTGTTCATTCAGTCATTCAAACAGTACATTTATCTGTCTGTGTAATCGTATACCTATAGTTATGTTTTTCATTCTGCACATTCCTGGGCTGTGATAAGAGCTTCTTCTGTCTCTGCTGTCAGGATGTTGTGTCACGTAGAGAGACCAAGGAGAAAATTTGTCGGGTTTTGTGCATTTTGTGGGTTAGAACTGGAGAGCTTTATTTATTTATTCTCTTTTGCATAATGTTGAGGTCACTGAGTCCATCACTGATACGTTTGAGGAGCCCGAAGATGACTCTTACAGCACAGAAACTATTAATGAAACATGAGATTTATAGATTCTTCCTCCTGTCTTTAACATTTACAATATTTAGACAGATATACAGACATGTAAACCAAATGTCTCTTTCTCTCTCTGCAGGAGCTACAGTCTGAAGAAGGGACAGCTGGAGAGAGACTATGCACAGGTAAGACTCTTGCTGAATATGTGCTTAACCACATGTTTGTAGAACTGAGTGAAGAGTGGCGCAAGTTGCATTGCAGCTTCTCTTTTCAATTTTAAGCTAACAGCTGTGTAAATTCACTTTTATGGTGGAGGTTGAAATTCTGTACAAAAATAGGGTTCGAATCCGACCTGTGGCTCTTTCCCGCATGTCATTCCCGATCTCTCTCTCTCCCCCCACATTCCTGTCACTCTTCAGCTGTCTCTATCGAAAATAAAGCTTGAAAAGGCCAAAAAAAAAAA
Source organism: Argyrosomus regius (assembly GCA_946959425.1). Classification (NCBI taxonomy): domain Eukaryota; kingdom Metazoa; phylum Chordata; class Actinopteri; family Sciaenidae; genus Argyrosomus; species Argyrosomus regius. The sequence continues at coordinate 15,822,469 of OX336889.1, read as the reverse complement.
AAAAAAAAAAAAAAAAAAAAAAAAAAAGGTTTTATGTGTTAGGTTGAAGTTTTTTTTTCACCTCTTCGAGGCCTGTATCTTTAGGTCCACAAATTTTTGTAAGCCCAGCTATCATGCAGATCATATTGTTTGCACTGGAGTAGCCCCAGGAGGATTCTAGAAACGTTAATATACTGTATTTCAGACTTTTGAATCTCCCTTACACTTGACCCAATGGTTTAGAAGTTGTGTATTGCTGTAAGCACTTAACATTTTCAGTAAAACATGTTTGTTCAGAACGTAAGCCTTCAGACTCTTACTCCATTTTGCTTTATTTAGTCATTTCTAACTAAAAGACGATCATTTTGCGGCGAGTCATTCAATCAATTGCTTTTATGAAACCCTTATTTGAGATTGCAAACCTGGAGATTGCTTTTTGATAGTCTATTAATAAGGTGCTGTGGCTTACTGGTTAGAGTGCCTGTTTAGTAAACAGGTGATTCTGGGTTGGAGTCCCAGGAGTGCTTTTCCTACAGTACAGTGCCGTTGTACTGTAGATTGTGGATCAGGGAAAGGTAACTGTGCTGTCCTCTCACTGATTAACTTCTGAAACTATTAACTTCTATTCACGCTGCATTGCTCCACCACTTCCTGATATCAAACAGAACTGCTGTGCAAATATTAATCCGTTGATGGTGGAGGATAATATTATGTACAGAAAAATGAAAAAAAAGGGTGTATGTGTTGGGATGAGATTGGTGGCCTGAGGCCCAAAACTTCTTGTACATCCAGCAGTGATTGTAAGAGAGTTATCATGGTGTGGATCATACTGTTTTCAGGAGCACTCGGAGAGCCCAGGATTACACTAGATATACTGTATTTCACACCTTTTCAAACTGGATTCAAACAAATATCTGTACATCTCCCCTAGAACTCTCCTAAAGCCCAAAGGTTCAGACAAACTTGGCTGTTTTGCACATTACTGATTAACAGATTAAACCATAAGATTGGCCAGACCTTTATGGAACTTTATTTTGAGGTTGCCAACCTAAACATTGCTTCCTTATCAGGGATTAATTTAGCTAAGTTGGTTTAAGCACCTGTCCCGTAAAGAGAAGAGCCTGAGTTCAGTGCACAGTCAAGCACCATTGCACTGGAGGAGATTGTTAGAAATGTGAAATGAAGTGCCAAACAAATATCGGCAGTGCTTCACTAATATTTAACCGCAAGGCATAGAAGTACCGCTCAGTGTTTGCAAACTTAGCTGCTTTAACTGTTAAATAAAATAACACTTAAGGGTTTTTTGTTTCAGGCTAAGTCGAAGTCTTGTGTGAGTACGTGAGAAGCCAAACACATCAGATGAGATTAGTTCAGTCCAACCTAAACAGACACTTTTTAGAGGCAACTCAGACACACGGCCTCAAGCTAAAATTTGTCAAAGCAGAAGTAATCATTTGCAAACCCTCCAATGTTCTCCTGCAATAAGAACACCTTCTATACACATGGCATGCTCTGATCTCTTTAAGATGTAACCACACTTATAGTGCACCCCTATCATATCCTGTTATTATGAAAGCTTTAAAGTAAGCGTTTCGGTTTATGTTGTTGGAAATGATTTTGAAGTATAAACTATACTATATGTGCAGCCAGCTTTGATCAGGTGCTTGCAAAAGTAAGACCTGCTGATTTTCTTTTCGATTAATTCTTCAAATGAATAAAAGCTCACAGATGTGCTGCAGACCACATTTGGTTTCACTTCTCATATTCCTCTTTGCTTACAGATGTTTCAGCGTTTGTTTCTCCCTCTCCTTTCTTCACTTTCGGGCAGCCTTTCTTCCTGTTTTCAGATTCATGAAGCAAGATTCATGATTACTAAATCATGAATCTTGTAAGTTAGAGAGAGCTAAGGCATGTAAATAAATAAACTAAAAACAATAGACTAAGACCAATCCTAAGTGTACACTGCTTCTTATTTTTTTGCCACCAGCTGTTCTACACAGCAAGCACCACTGAGTGATTTGACTAGACTTCTTTTAAAGGAAGGATTTCAATATCAGGACTCCCACTCCCAAGCCAACTAAGAGCTTAAAGCCAGGTGAGCCTAAGTAGCAGAGTTTAAGCTCAAAACACTGGAGTATAGAGTAATTGGCATTTAGTACAATTCGCTTATATATTAAATACAAAATTATCAAAGAAAGAGCTCATGCTGCCCTACAGTAAGTATATTTTTGAGATTTTACTTCAAACTGAATCGCGGTGAGTTAAGATAATGTTTGTTGAGACATTGCTTTTGATGCCTCGAAACAGAAAATTATTTCGAGCTTAACGGGTGTGTGATCTAATATTCAGACTTGAGGGAAGACATTTGCAAGCTTTTATATTTCTAAACACGCTGGGCGGAAATGAGTGCTTCCTTACCATGAAATTATTTTTACCCATTAGACAGTCACTTTGTCAGGACACATACAACCAAAATATGTTTCCCAAGTAGAAGGCTGCGTCAGCATACTGCTCTTTCCAAGCATTAGTCGAGCGGTGTCTAAGTAGAAACCAAGCGGCGCCTACTGACAACAATGTGAAAGACTGACTGACTGTCTGATTTCTATTATATTTTTTACACTGCTCAGCTTAAGCTCCCGTCACACACACATCCATACACATAGACACAGCAGCAGAAATCCTCCTGTATCTTAATGAGAAACACTGGAATACATTATCTGCGCAGCTCTTAACTACATATTAACATACAGATATTCCCTCTCTGCAGCGATCCACACAAACAAGCCTTGTTTTGTAGCCCTGATATCCTCATCTTACATACACACGCGAGAGGATGAGATGGAGATGGAGTGAAGAAGATGGGAAGAGGAAGGAGAAAAGTGCTTGTTTGTCCTCATTTGCATGTGGTTTGAATGATTAAGTGAGAGATTCCCGTGGTCAACCCCTCTGGTTTCAGACACTCATTATCTCCCCCTCTCCCTCACCCTGCTTGCTTTCTCTCTGTCTCTCACAACTCCCTCCCAGCACTGTCTAATTCACCTTAGAAATAGAGGTTGCCTAGCAACAACCCCCCCAACTCAGTAGGACAATGGATTCCCTCCTAATTGTAGGTGTGTGCACGTATGTGTGTGGATTCATGTGTGGGAATGTCTGAGTATTTCTTTTATAGATGTATGATGAATGGGAAATGGATTTTGTATCAACGTCCGATAAGCAAACTCATTCAGCGCTCCCTTTGCTCCTCTCACAATAGCATTTTTATAACGGCACGTCTGCCCTTGCCTCTTGTCTCTCTCTCCACTAGACACTCAGTTAGTCGACCACTGGTGGGTTACTCACGGAAACTCCGCTCACTCATTGGTCCCCTCCTGGCGATACAGACAGAAATCCAGCCAATCAGCTGGTCCAACAGAGAGACAGACAGCGAGAAAGTGAGAGGAAGGGGATGAGATAGAAGAGCAGAGAAAGAAACAGACATGAGGAAGAACGCAAAGAGAGAAAGAGGTGGTGCAGATAGGGGAGCAGAGTGAGAAAGAAAATGAAGGTGCTGTCGTTTAACCTCTATCCTTTCACTGTGTCCGACCAGACGTCCCCCTCTGTGAAGGAGTCAGCCTGCTATCAGTCAAAAGCCCCATATTTTCTGTGTGCGTATATGTGTGTTTTTGTTAGCTTGTGAGCGTTAGCTATTTGTCCTGTATTCCCCTCCCACCATCAACATTACTGAAATAGTTTTAGGCTGGGGTCACACTTCAGTGTACTGCCCAAAAAGGCCAGCCTGCTGTGGCTGTCGCTGTGTGTCAGTGTCCTTCTGCACACCCATAGTCCTCTGTTGCATGTGAATCAGCCTCAGCATTATGGGTGTGTTTCATGCTCTGTGAGCTCTCTAAATAAATTGTGAATTCTTAGGTTGAAATAGCATACCCATGGTAGATGATCTGTAAATGTAAAGCGCACTTTGTAATCCAGTTGCATTTTCTCCTCTCCTCTCCTCTCCTCTCCTCTCCTCTCCTCTCCTCTCCTCTCCTCTCCTCTCCTCTCCTCTCAGCTCATGCACACCTCCATTATAGCCAACGTATTAATTATCTATTTGTCTCTAATGTATCCAATATGGCACCAGTGTTTGATCGACATTGATTTTGACAAGGTTAACGAAGGGAAAACATGTGCACGTAGCTGTGATTTCTCTTTTATTCCCTGTTCTCTCACACATATAAACACACACGTGTACATCCCATGCAATACCTTTTTACAGCACATCATGGCTGTCTGTTGCAATCTTCCTTTTTTTGAAAACTGAAGCATCATAGTTCTATATTCTCTCTTAACGCAATCCAAAACAACACACCAATGAGGCAGAAAGCTTCGGGGCAGGGACGTGCAGACAGGAAGAGACGGGAAGGAAAATCAAGTATATTGATTTGCGAGGAAGTTGAGAAAGACACACGAAGGCGTGAGCAAATCAGAGAGAGGCAGCAGATAGAAAGTGACTGAGCTCGAGAAGGGAGAAAATGAGTTAGTGGAAGAGAGTGAGAGTAAACAGAAGGCTGAAGTATCAAGGTGACTGTCTGCGGAGTTGTTTGGCAGCTGAGAGAAGAGTGTCGGATAGATGGAAAGAGCAGAGTTGTGAAGGGATGAATGAATAATAAATTATGATTTTCGATGTGATTTATTGCAGCACCGCTCAATTAAATTTGCTCTAATGTAATCATCAGTTGCTCTTGTTTGGACAGCTAAGGCCTGCCTGGACAAATTTTGGGTGTGGAAAATGAGACAGCGTGGCGACAGTAAATATGTCATCCTGCAAAAAAAAAAAAAAAAAAACACAGTCGCATTTCAGGCCAATGAATAACAATTATGTCACCTTATTTTGACCTGTGATTGTAGTGTCTCCCATGCCAGGAATGCCAGGATGCAGTTGTGAACACACAAATTAACTCACAGAGACTGATTTACAATCATGAAAATAATTACAGGCTGTTAGCGTACTAACTTACGTGCTTAAAATACACAATATTCTGCCTGGCTTCCTCTTTATTTTACTTTTTCTTTGTCTACCAACGTTTCTCTCTCACACACACACACACACACACACACACACACACACACACACACAGTCTCAGGATATCCTGCTGTCTGGGTACCCTGTGTGCCACCCGAATCACAAAAACAGGATGCGTGTGCGTGTGTGTGCGTGCGTCTGTTTCGCTGCATGTGTGTCAGTCTGTGTGTGTGTGTGTGTCTGTCTTAAAAGGAGCAGTTCCACCTTACCCAGACCACACAGGGAGGGCAAGAGGGGTTGCCATAGCAACGTGCCGTTCAGGTGGTTGTCAGGTGATGACAGCATAGAAAGGAGGATGGAGGGATGAGGTGTCCTATTAAAAGAAGAGAGCCGGGGAGAGAGGATCGACAGTGAAAGATTGAGAGGAATGAGGCACACAGGATGCCGAGGAGAGAGGAAAACCGGGGGAATAGAAGAAGAAGAAGTCGTCAAGGAGGAGAGGAGGGAAAATGAACGAGCATCAGAGATCCTCCAAAGTCGGGCCAACACCGCCTCAGTGAAGGTGTCACAAATCAGTCACTCTGTGTGCTTCTCACCATTCAGTCATTGCCAAGTTTAGCTGTCGTTGCTCTTGCTCAGATGACAGGTCTGTCACCATAGGCTCATTTAAGATGTATGCTGGCATTAAAAAATGGTTTGGAGCCAGTTAATGGAGGTGGTTGGTTTCGGTGTCTTGTCTGATGGGGTCAGTATAAAGCAATATGGTGGCAGTATCACTCCCACTAGGATAGATGGATTCACGTTTTAGTCTGCAGTACATGCCCACAAGACCAGTAGAAGCACATCTGGTCTCTCAACTGGTTGAAGGACGTGCTCATAGTCTCCTTTAATTTTACAAACTTAAGTGCGGGCACATAAGGTTCACTTGTTCAGCAGCAGCATTTGAGTAATTATCAGACAAGAGAGTTAAATTGATAGGGAGCGTTGTGGTGTGGAAGTCAAGATGTCAAATCAGCCGTCCTCTCAGCCTGCCAGCTCACAGTCAGAGGCTGTCTCAGCTGTCAATCACTGCCCCCTGCCAAACACACATACGCATGTGTCTTATACACAAACACATACACACAAATTAACCCTGTTTACGCAGCAGGAAGGCACGCACTTTTATTGCAATGTCAATGTTGTCTCTGTCCAGCCCCCCTTAACACACTCTTCCTCTTTCTCTAACAAACACACTAACACACTCTCACAGTCTTTCATCAAAACAATCCACACCCACTCCACCCTTCCCTAGAGAGAACGAGAGAGAGAGAGAGGTTGACTATTCTCGACGCAAACGTGTTTCCTCATGCATTGGACAGGGCAGTTTCTGTGCCATGGCTTTCTTTGTGTGTGTGTGTGTGTGTGTGTGTGAATTTACTTCACACCCCTCACTGTAGCTTACGTCAGTGAGACTGACACTGACCAACAATTTCCTGAGTTAACCAATACAGTTAGTTCGAAAAAGGTTACCCCTTCTTCTTAATGTGAGCTACGTTCATCTACATGGCAGCTCTGACACTGACCGCTACACTCAATTTAATCTGTTACAAAATATTTACTCCACCACCGGCTGCCAATTTACTCAAACAGAAACACTGCTTAGGTAAGGAGCAAATGTTATTGGATTAAGCCTTGGCTGTCTTTCTCGAAAAAGCCCAGCTCTTCCCTTCTTCTAAAGATTTAGCTGGTGGGTACGATGGGTCACTGGGCCACTGTCTCCCCCAGGACACAAACTTGTGTGTCAGCTGCAGGGAACACCGAATTTTTCAGGTCCAGGGAATAAGAGAAAGAACTGGTGGTTGTTCTTCTTCTTCTTTTTTTTTTTGATGGCCTCATTCACCATCTGTGGAAGGTAAAAAGGGCGCAATGAGAGAAAGAGAGAGAGGAATGGAAATGTGCAAACAAAGACAACCAAGCTTGATGTTAGAGAGAGGGAGAGTGGCGAGAGGATGGAGATTCAAATGAACGGGTTAGGGGGACGATGACGGCAGCGAGAGAATAACATCTTAAAATAGGTCTGTGAGAACTGTAGTGTTAGAAATGGAGATTGAAGCATGGAGAGAGACATAAGCGGAGTGTTGATGATTAGGAGATAGACGAGGAGATTTAAAAACAGGACTGAGAGACCAGATTTACATGCAGATTTATATAGAAGGGCGACAAAGGGACAAATGTGGCTTGGAGAAATGGAGTATCAGTGTGTCCCTAAGCTGATTGGATTGTTGTAGCTGTTGTTCTGGTTTCCTAATAACTGATTTATTAATGAGGATTTGCTCTCCCACCCATCCCCTTCACACAAATACATACTCAAACACAGGCACACAGGGGCAGAGTGTCTGCGAGCTGTCGCTACTGACACAGTGACCCAGTCCAGAGGATGTAGGTTACCCTTTCTTGCAGCCCTCGGGTTTCTGCTCGTACTCACAGGAGCTGACTGGCTGATTCAGTGTTGCTGACACAGAGTTGATACATTATATAGTGGAAACAGCCAAGATTTTGGCTGTGTACGAAAAATATAAACGTTCAAATGAAAACAGCACCCAAGTCCAAATCAGCTGCTCATACTCCGTGCTAGTTAAATCACGACCTGGTTGCCTTCCTGTTAGCACGGGAGCAGAAAAATGTAAAACATGTACACGATGTGACGTAAAACTTACAAGAGTTAGTTTTTACTGCCTCAGTCTTCTAAAAGAGTTCCAATATTTGCCACTTTATATGTGGCAAGAAAAGTTATGTTATGAGAGACTTCTGGCAGTTTCTTAAAATTTCTGTATATCAGACACTGAGAACGTAATACTCATCAACAGTTCTGCTCTAAATCAGAGCACAGGGTTCTTTGAGCTGCACTACATATGCTTCTTGATCAGTTCACAGTTAATTTCCTGGGAAACTATTCAGATATGGGTCAGAATTACTGGATGGATTAAATGAATAAGTGACAAGTGCAATAATGCACTTGAAGATAAAATAATAAAGAAAATAGAAAGAGAAAATTTGACTTAATAGAATTTGCTCTTGGCTTCACTTTGTCCCTTATTTTCTTACAGTCTCTTACCTCAGTTACTGTCATTTAGACACACATACAGAGCCTAATTTTTCACGCTTGTGCTTTCAGGCTCTGCAGAAGTTAGCGAGTCAGTACCTAAAAAGAGACTGGCCTGGAATCAACCCTGATGACCAGAGAACAGACTACAGGTAGGTGTGTGTGTGGATGTGTGTGTGTGTGTGTGTGTGTGTGGATGTTTTTGAATGTGTTTTTCCCACACACAAATGCTCACACATACGTGACCGTGACTAAGAGCTAAAAATAAATATAACCAAGAGGAAGTTAACTTGTGATTACACTCACACACTTTTGATGAACTGAGTTATTTATATGTAAAAATCGAGTACACGAGGAAGCTCCTAAAGCTCCTCAGTTGTTGTTGTGCATGTGTGCATGTGATATATAGAAGTATGCAGCCACATTCCCCATAAAGCACAGCTAAAAACTCATTTTGGTCTTGTACCTACAGTCATTTGCAGCAGACGAAGGGCCAATATCTGGGGGAAAAAAAACATATTCTGGTTTCCAGAGCATGTATGAGTCATTTACTGTAACAGGCAGAGACACTGAAATACAAAACCTCAAACTGGATCCAACTTATTGTGAAAACCAGCCATTAATTCTGCAATTCACAGTTTTACTGGCGTTAGTTTTGTTTGTGCACAGTTTGTCAGACCCATGGCAGTGTAGGAGAATTTAAAAATTCAGCCACACTTCAGGTAAACTTGGTGTTTTTCTAGCCAGTTGCTCATTTGAAGTTACAGAACAGCACCATTCAGCTTCTTTTTGGCTTTTCTCCCCAACTAGGAATGTGTATGCAGTGTGGAGGTCCTACTTAGAAGGCACGGTGCAGGTGAGCCAGTCCAGGCTCAACGTGTGTGACAACTACAAAAGCCAAGTATCAGAACCTGCCAAGACTGTTAGACTCTACAAGGAGCAGCAGCTCAAAAAGGTGAGTGAATGTGTGGACTGCGAGAGTTAGTCATAGTTTCCTGAAGCAGTCTTTGTTCTCCATGCCTCTCTACAACGCTCTCCCATGTACTCACACTGAGTTAATGTGAGTCATGTCGGTCTGCTCTTTCTCTAACAACTTGTCTTGTTTTCCCTTTTCCCTTCACAGACCATAGATCAGTTGAGTGGCATTCAAGCAGAGCTGCAGGAGTCGGTGAAGGAGTTGGCCAAAGCCAAGAAAAAATACTACGACTGCGAGCAGGTTGCCCACGCTGTACGAGAGAAGGCAGACATAGAGGCCAAGTGAGTTCACCACGGTGCTGTGCATGTGTGTGTGTGTTGGGAGGGATGCGCGTAAAGATAAAATTGCAGTGTCTAAACAGATGGTCTCCATTGTCAGAAAGAATACCATCACGAAAACAAAGTTGGTTAACCTCATAGAGAGAGAGTGTGTGTGTGTGTGTAAGAGATAGAGAGAGAAAGAGGGAGAAACATCATCATTAAGGCTGAAAGAAGCAATCAATTATACACTGCACATAGTGATGTTTATGAGAGAGCCAGACAAAGAAGATACAGATAAAAAGGAAGCAAAACACCACAAGAGCATAAGTACAGAATCTTAGTTTGGCAACACTGGTGGGCACAGTTCTCTTGGTGTGAATCCAAGCAATAAACAAAACCTGAATCATGTCTGTAGACGTTTAAAATACACATTTTTGGTGTTTCCTTTTTCCCTTTGAAAGACAAATAAAAGCTCTATCAGATATTATTTGAGGGCCTGCAGTTCCACACGTACTACCAAAAATGGATCCAGTTCTGATGAGTGTTGTTCCCCGCCCCAAGCCCTAGGTAGAAGTAGCCATGGTGACATTTTCACTCCATTGAATTCTCGGCTCCAGTTAGCGCCCACATCGACTGGCCAGTCAACTCTTTTCTGTTCTCTATCACTCAGTAGAAGCACACAGCCACAAGAATTACTGCATTGCTGCTGTGTGTGTGTATTTCAGTAGAAATGACATTAGTCATTGTACGGCACAAGGAACACACACGATGAAATAGGTGTGAATGCAAAAACACACTGCACGGCTTTTTTTTTAACTTTTAACACCACTTACGACATACTCACAACTCACAGACATTATCACACACTTGTGATGTTTTTTGCGTCTGTATGTGAGAGTTAACTGAATACACAGCAGCACAAAAAAGCAGGCTACACACAAACACACATGCCTGTATGGACACACAGAGGCTTACTCCATCATTTTATCAGGCAGGTCTTTCTGATGTCACCATCCATATAAATCACAGTGCTTGGATCAGGCTGAGATTTATTGCTGTCAAGCTCCAGCCTGTTCAGGGTCAATATATGATGGCTGCTCTGAATCAGAGGTTAGAGATCAGAGTTATGCCATTGTAGAAATGCCTGGATCTTTTTCACCTTTCTACCTCACCTTGGTTTTAATATTTGTATTTAATCGTATGCCAATAGGGGTGTCAAAAAATAAAACTATGTGTCTTACACATGGATAACTTCATATTAATTTGTTCAGATTAAAATGATATGTTGACAGACTTCTTTGCTTGTTCTTGCTCTGTTTTTTTCAGGTCCAAACTGGGTCTTTTCCAGTCAAGAATTAGTTTACAGAAAGCAAGTGTAAAGGTAAGAGGGCTCATACAAAAAGACAAACACAACACCATCGTTCCCTCTTAAGGCAGATCCTTCAAGCGGACTCTTTTCATGATGCACAAATAGAAATGACTGTTTTTCCCTGCTTCACTAATGTGCCCAGAACTTAAAAAGAGACTCATGTACTCCTCTTAAAAGCTTAAGGCTGCAGTCTGTTACTGTAATGCAGTATTGCAATATCGTCTGTCTGTCTCTGTTTCATTCCAGTTGAAAGCGAAGAGAAGTGACTGTAACTCCAAGGCAACACAGGCCAGGAATGATTACTTGCTAACGCTAGCTGCTGCCAACGCTCACCACGACCGGTACTATCATACAGATCTACTGCACTGCATACAGGTATTTACATGAAGATGAATATAAAGAATTGAAAGATGTGAGTGATGTGAGAAAGAATCCTCGTCTTTTCCCGTAAACGTGGACACTTTAGTAAAACTGCACATTTGTGTAAAATAGAGGCAGCTGAAACTGCAGTTTGCAATGCCTTAACGACATTTTATTTTACTATAAGTACTGACTTAAGAGACTTGCATACTAATAATACCCAAAGGGATTTTCCAAGATCGAGGACACATTTTCTGGTTTGAAAATTCAAAGTGGAGAGCTACTTTAAATTCAAGCTCAATTTGGGATAAAATGTTTTCCTTTTATGAGTGCACAAAGTCAGACTCCCTTTCAGTATCACTGAAGTAGTTGGAGGGGGTAAAGCACACATGAAAAAGTTATGATTTCACAGTTTTGAGTCTTCAAAGAAAGTCATAGAGTTCTCTGGATTTATTATTTGAAAAGGCGCTTATGTCAAGAGAAATCCTGCAAAATGAGCCATCCTTCCCAAATGACTGGTAGACATGAAATTATAATTTGCACAACGTTGAATGAACTGTACCAAGAGAAGTTCTCAGAAGGCTTTGATTTAGTTTCTCATTTTAAACACAAAAGGTCATCAAAGGATAGATGCAAATAAGCTTGCTATATCGGTGATGTCTTCTTTTTTTGTTTCATATCTGGCACTTTACATGACATGGAACTGTGCATCACTGAATTTGAACATTATGTAGAAATCGGTGGAAATTTTGCGATTTAATTCCCCCAGTTTCAGAGTGCAATACCCCTGTGGTAAATATAGATAGTTGTGTACGTGTATTTGTTATGATTACCTGACTTATGTTCAAAAACTAGCAACACTCCCCCGCTGCTTTGAGCTCACAGTCCGGGCAGCCCGGCTAACAAAGTGAGCTAACATTAGCTAACAGCAGCTATAGTTCACAGCTGTTTTACTGTCCATCAGGAAACTCTGTAAATCTGAGAGCTTATGAGGAGGAGGACATCAGAGGGAAAACCAGAAAACATTTCTACATAAAATATGATAAAGTTTCACCAAAATTAGTTGGTGGTGTGTGACTCAGTGCCGTAGAGTGCTACACAAAGTTACATGGGGCAAGAACAAATGTATGGGGCACAGAGTAGGAATGATTGAGACACTATTCACTTGATTACAAGTCAGTGTAGCATCAGCATTATTTCAAAGCTGTTATTTTATGGCAGACAAGTTATACAATGGGGCTTTAACATGGTCATCTTAGTTATCACTGTAAGTAATCAAGCAAATTAGCTTTAAGTGTTGTGATTTACTGTCACCCTTCATACTTTTTTCATCAGTGGTAGCAAGCTGCTGTTTGTGTGTAGTAACACTGTGTTTCATCTGACACGACATGACCTTTCTGGCACATGCACAGAATTAAAACACAGGACGTCAGCTGACTGAAATATCTAAATTACACTCTGATTACAAGACAAAGAAATCCAGGTCTGATCGTCCAGCAAAACTCTAACGATGATACTCGGAGTGTTGCCTTAATCTGATAATAATCTAAATATTCATGTGCAGACAGACACACAGGTGGACATGACAGACAGGCACATTTGCACACACAAAATGACAGACTGCCGTGCACATAGACAGACACGCCTTGGCCACTGTGTGAAGTCAAACAGGTGATGTCATCCTTTTAAGTACTGTACAAACATGTCAGTCTGGCACTCAGTCTGATGTGCACACACGTGGGGTGTTTGTCATTGGTCGCAGACGTGACTCTGATTTGGCAGCTGACACACACACACACACACACACAGTAGACATGCACATTAGAGTAGCTTGACAACTTATTTTTCTTGTCTGCCCAAGTTGATAATTTTGTTTCTTTCTTTGTTTTTTCCTCTTCTTGTGTATTTTCTTCAGATTAGCTGTTTCTCCTTCTCCCTCACTCTCACAAACTCAGCCCTAGGCGTGTATGAGCATCTATACTATGAGGCCATTCTGAATAATAGATCCTTAGCTCCTTGTGACAGAAGGACAGGACTGTAGGGAAACATGCACATACACAAGTACATGTACGCAAACAACACACAAAGAGAATGAGGGACATAGCCAGAGGGAAGCAATCTGCTCACCCTCTCTCCCTCCTCTGCAGTTACATTTGTGGTGGTTACAGGTCTTCACCTGAAAGTCGCTGATAACAACGCTCCAGCACTGGGACCAAAATTTGCATCACAAGAAAGTACCACTTCTTCTCACAGTTCCAGACATATTTGCTCCACAGAGATGTGTTGAGGAACACAGCCCAGAAAGCAGCATCAATGGCAGTCATAAGAATAATAGCAGCCATAGAATATATGCATAACCAATGCAACCCAGAAAACAACAACCCAGTTTTTTGGGCTTATCCATTCATTGTGGCTTTGAAGCACTGTCTCAATTTCCAACACTTGTCCTTTTTGCATTGCCGTGAACACATTTCATTGAACATGGCCGTGGCTAATGTATGTAACAAGCAGAAGATCCTTTCCTTAAAGTCTGTGTAAAGTAAGGATAAATGTGTTCTGAGTTTGTCAGACCAAAGAAGAAAGTGTTATTAACCACCCAGCCAAATTTGAATAATTAAAAATACAGACAAGTTTATGAAATCAGGTGTCAAAATCAGGTAAAAATTAGCAGTATTCTCAGCTCCAGGACTGTGGAGTGGAAGCCCACTCGTGGGAGCAGTCAAGCAGCAATTTTGAAGCGACTGAAACGTGTCAGATGAGTTCAGAAAATGACATGACTAACTTTGAAACACTCTGAGCGAGATTAATTAATTTCTGTCTCTCTGCTCGGGATGCAGGGGTATGCTCAGGGTGGCCTCAGTGTGTCATCGAGCCACCCTTTAGGACCGCCCACAAAATCCTGGACTAAAAATGGTGAAAAACTGTTTTAACCTCTAACTCCACATTATAGTAATATATTGTCTTAATAAATAAAAGTCCAAATTCACATGTTTTCAGCAACTATTTTCCAACATATTTAATGTATTTTGAAAGAAATCTCAGAATTGCCTTTACACAGACTTTAAAGTATTAATACAACACAAATGGCTGCTCCAACTGATCATCATCATTAGATCATTCACTATCATTAGATCATTATTACTCATGCATTCATTCGTAAGCAGCATTTTATTGCTGTAGTTGGTTGAGGTGGATCTAATTTGAACTATTTTGTATAGAACTTTTAATTATTTGTATTGTTGATTGATATGCTTATTTTCTCAGTTTGTAAAAAATCTGAAAATAGTGAGAAATGCTGTCACAGTTACCCAGACCCCAAGATAACATCTTCACAATGTTTGTTTTGTCCAACCAACAGTCTTAAATCTCAAAATTCTTATAAATAAATTCTAATTATTAATAATTATTAAGAGTTAATCCTCACATTTAGGAAGCTTTCTGAAATGTTTGCCATTTCTACAGGAAAAAATGTCTTAGAGAGTAAATGTACTTAGTTACATCCCACCACTTATGCTCTTTTTAGGTTAACCATATATAACCAGATAATGAACTGACTGTGACCATCTGTCTGGAATATAATGGAGTGGTTTTCTAGAGGTGAGGGATGAAGACACTTCATTGAAACACTAACTGAAAGCCTTGTTTAGATCTGAACTTCATAAATACTGACTGTAGCTGCAGGAATAACATATATGTTACACTGAGAGCTACTGTCCTTGTCAATGCGACAGTTGTAGTGAAAGGGCAGTGGAGGAGCAGACTGCTCCACATCTCCCTCTGCTGTTGGTAGCCGATGCTCTTATGACTGTCTAACTGTGAGACACACACACACACACACACTTGTAGTACACTTCCACCTCTGCTGCCCTGTCTGGTCCGCTGTGCTGTACTGATTGTTCAGGCTGATGCAGTCATTCAACTTAAACATACGCACACACACACACACACTGACCAATGATGTGGGGACGGGGCTTTTTCTGGAAGCTGACTCACTGCATTTCAACACTACCGTAAATGGATGAAAGAAGGAGGGGAGGAAGAGAGGAAAGGGGGAGGGAGGAAATGAGCAGAGTGATGAGGGAACATTTAGAAAGAAGTCAGCCAACAACACACCCTTAATGACATAACTTCCTTCTCAGTTTCCCATTGTTGTAGTCTGTGTGTGTGTGTGTGTGTGTGTGTGCAAATGGTTCACTTGTGGGATTTATGTGCATATAAAAAAACATGTTTTTATTTGTGTTTACTGAAGTCAGTTTAGGTGTTCTTGGCCTAAAACATCCTGTGGCCAGCACAGAGTGAGTGCAGGTTTCTGAGAGTGTTAGCTTTTAAACAGTACTTTTGCTAGAAGAGAGTATGAGAGTATGAGCGTCTGAGTATTTGCGAGTTTGTGTGTGTGTGTGTGTGTGTGTGTGTGTGTCTGCGGTCTCTGTGTTTTGTTGAATTGGAATCTGAACCCCTTCACCTTCCCCTGCAGCTGTTAGAACGCTATCCAAAGAACACTTTTCTCTCGCTCTCACACACACTCACACGTCCCCTATACAATCATTTTTTCTGTCTCTCTCTCACTCTTTTATACCTTTTCAAATGCTCACTCGTCCTCTCTTACCACCTCTTCCTCCTCTCTATTAACCTCTCTCTCTCTTTCTCTCTCTCTTTCTCTTTCCTGTCTGATCTGTCTGTTTGGCAACGTGGCTTACAGCTTGGCAGCACTACTCCAGCCTCCCCATAGAAAGGCTGTTCATTTGGGCTGCATACTTCATTAAAATGTCTTTTATATCAGACGATCAGAACCTGTAATGATAAGAGCTGTCAAAAGAAAGCATCTGCTCGGTTTCTGTCCTCACGTTGACTTTCTGCCATCGTTGTGTTCTGCTGCACAAGGCAATATAATATATATATCACCTATAAATTTTGTCAAGGTTGGCAGCGAAGCCAGGCCAGTGGTGAGATGTGTGCGTGTGGGGAAACTAAGTTTTAACGCTTGATCACTATTTTTAACTTTTATTTAAACACCCACACAGGTGTTTCTGATTACTTTATTATGCGAGTGAACAGAACATGCACAGCTACTCGTAGCAGTCAGGTACTGTTAGCTTACACGGAAACGACTTTCCTGTGACCTTTACGAGTATATTGCTAAAGCTTTTGTAGTAACTGGCTTTGTTCACCATCTCTTTGACCCTCTTTCTCTCCTCTGTCTGTCTCTTCCATGGCCTCTCCTCCTGATTCTCTTGTACTCTTGAATTTATTATTAAGGATTATGGAATTACACTGAATTAATCCATTATTCACTGTAACCCCTAGGTCCTTCTCTCACTCTCTGTCCTCTAGGCCTTGGATGGCAGGATCTATGAGCACGTGAAAGACTACCTAGTCGCGCTGTGTCGCACTGAGCTTGAGGCCTCCCAAGCCACGCACAACACCTTCCAGTTCCTCTTGGATAAATCCACCAGGGTGAGTCAGATGTGGCGAGAGACACAGACCTTCTGTACTCGTTCATGAGTTAGTGCTCGTAGAAACGAAAAAACAGACGCCGCGGGGGGAAAATCCATCAATCTTCTCGACATCATAGCATGATCAAAGTGCTTGATCTGCTTGATTTCGCCAAAACAGTGTGTATTTCTTCGGTGAAATAAAGAGGACACCTTGACATTTTGAGTTGATTTATTATTACTAGGCACTGTTTTTCTTAAATGACACTGTAGGGGGAATTGTGTCTTGGATTGGCGTTTTTGAAGCATTGTTTGCAAACCAAAAGACAAATGTTGAAACACAGTGTATAAGAAACAATCAAGAAATCTTTCAGTCTACTCCAAGTAAAGCTCAAAGCATTCTCAAAAGGAGAAGGATGGATTTATAACCAAAACACCACACAATGATTGGTTTTCATCAACACAATGTGTGCAGGCTGGCTGGCAGAACAACTCACTTCAACACCTCTCAATACACCATCTCCTGCAGCCGCTCGGCAGTGTTATATACACAACTGGAGCACGGAGGAACACGACTCGGCTAAGCTCCGAACCCAACTCGCAAGCTTCGCATGGATGCCATTAAAGTGATACTCAATTTATCAAACCCAAAAATCTCTGTGTGAATATGGAATACTCACCCACTGTAGGCTTGAAGAGTGGCTGTACAACCTTTGTAGCTTGCTCCTTCACGAGGAAACCGAGGCTGTGGTCAGCGAAACCAATATTGACAGGTTTTTCACGGCCATGGATTAACAATGTCTTTCTGTCTTTCTCTCAGATAATACAAGAGTTCAACCAACAGTTGTTCATGCAGGAGAACCCAGTGTTTCACAAAGCACACGACTTCCAGTTCCAGCCCAGCGAATGTGACGCGGTGAGATGAACATCGCGGCACACACATCCACTGTATTTATATCCGTACGCATGCAGGCTGGCGACTTGTGTTTAGAGTAGTTTCTTGTTGAACGTGTATTGTTTGTATAGGAACCTGTTCACACAGCAGGATAGTCACTCCATCTCTCCCATCCTATCTCTTCCAAACACAGAACCCACAGATAGTAATCATCCCTTTGTGTTGGCACATGTGGGTGTTACCCACCTCTACTCCCAATATTGTGTTATACATGTGTGGCCTGTCCTTAGTTCATCTCAAGCACTGAAACCCTTTATTGTTATGCTTTTAGACATTCCCATTACTATATCTGGGGCTGAGAGGCTTGCCAAGGTGGAAATCAGAGAGCCAAAGCTCTGATCATTCTTATTCTCCAGAGAGATCTTGGCTCTTTTGTTCCCAGCCTTTGGAGATATCTTTACGTCAGGATGGAGTTGTCCAGTTAACTTGTGTCTGGTGACGGCATGATAGAAGCATGAATCTACTTTTTTTCCCTAATATTAATCATTTCAGCGTCAAATGTTATCTGTCCACTGGGAACTTTTCTCTTTTCATCATTTACATAAGCTGATTTTTTGTTTTTGGTCAAATCGAGCGGGTCTTGAATGTTAAAAATATTTCAAATTGTTGTAAATCGATCAGTGTCTGTGTGATCATAACGCAGCATAAAGTGCCTCTGGGGCCTTGTTTGGTATTACTGGCTAAAGAGATGTTTCCCAGTGGACACTGGGTCCTAATTCCTCTCTTGTGTCTGAGTCATTTTGTGCTCTCAGCTTCTTTCCCGCTTTCACTCTCTCACTGCCAAATTCTCTTTCCCTCTCTGATCTTTTCCTTTTATTTACATGAACTGCTGCTCTAACATTTCTATAAACAACAATGTACTAGTCCTTCCCTGTGTCTTCCTAATCCTGTTCAACCTTTGCTAACACTTTTCCCTATACTTTTTTTCCATTAACCCTCCTCCTTGTATTTGTGTGTCCGTGTGCTTGCGCTGCTCCTCTCGAATGTGTGGGTGCGTGGGTGCTTGCCTGTGTGTGTGTGTACGTGTGTGCCAGACTCTGAGCTCGGTGCAGCAGTTGGTGGACATTGAGCCGTCGCCCGTCAGTGCCATGAGAATGACCCTGGCACAGGTAGTCTTAACTGTTGTTAGCATTCCCATCTTCATTCCTGACACAAACCATGGATCATCCACTCCATTCATGTCTATTAATAATGCAGTTCAACTGTTAACACCTCGTACTGTGACTGACATTTTGCATGACGCTGGTAATATATGAAACACTGTGTATGTATGTTGTTGTTGATTTACAAAAAAGACTGTTGTGACTGACAAAGGTGGCTGTCTGTGTGCAGACAAGCTGCTTTGCATCATGATCAGTCTGGAGTATGTGCACAATCAAAGATATTATTCGATTTAGATGAAAGATTACATATTATGTTGAAAACTGATGAAAAATCCAAAGTTATGAACACTCATACTAACAATACATGCTCACAAAAACTCGTTAAAGGCTTCTCTGCCTGCAAACATGACATAATGATTATATATATCCATGCTTTGGGAGGAGAAGCCCAATAACCAGCGATACAATAAATACCACTGGGAACTGTCTGTCTGTCTGCCTGACTAGACTGCATACGTCTAAAATGCTTAGGTGGACAGCAGCCTTTTTCCATGATTTAACCCTGACAGTACAGCAAGTCAACAAGACTAACCTTTACATTCCCATTATGCTTCTGGCAAGCAGCGTGGACCCATCCTTCTTCCTAAACAGAATGTAGTCTAGCCATTACCGCATGCCCAGCCAGCTTCAGACTTTTATACACAGGGAACAATGAGTGTGTGTGTGTGTGTGTACAGAAAAACTCAGACGGCCTCACATTAGGTAACTTGGCTCATCTTGGAAAATAGTGGTCAGATCCATAACCATTGAAATAATGCAAGTTTTCCACTTTTACTTGACTACTATGGAAGTTATTGCAAGGAACTTATCAGATTCCCCATCTCTGTTTGTCATAGTAACATGCTAATGACTGTCGCATGCTGCACCCTAGCCACACAGGTGTGGTCTCAATAACACCTATAACATCATGACCACAGCTGGTGTAAAAAATAAGAATAAACATGACAAATATGTGTGAGGCTCTGAGTTACTGCTTTGAATATATTCAGTCATAACCGTAGTATAACTTTTCTTTTAGGGAGGCAGCGCTCAAAATTTAGGATGTCCTGTTCTCCCGGGAACAATAAAACTAGCACATGGGGCACAAAGATAAAACATCAGGGATACATTACAAATAAAATTATTATGTTTATGCGTCATGGAATATATATTATTTTAATTGTTTGGTGTACAAATTAGAAAAACGTGAAGTGGCACCAGCACAAGCTGTACATCACACACACACTTACACACACAAAATCAGTCACAGAAAGTCCGTGTTGCCAACTTGGTTCTCTTTAGATTTAGTGACTTTTCAAACCCTCACAGCAACTTTATTTCTAAAAAGCTAAATTTAGCGACTTTAGACCATCATGGAAAAAGGCAAGAAATATGTTGAAATGTATTAGATTGTAATTCATTCCCATGCATGCTGCACAGAGTGATCACAGTCCACAGTTTTCTGCCAAAAACACTGCAGCCTCTGCCTCGTCTCTTACACTGTGCACTCAGTCAGTATGTGTGGCATGTTTGACCTTCTCTTTCACTCTTTCTCTCCAGATCTTTGGATTATGGTGGTACTATAGCTTGTAAATATGTAAATAGTTAATTTTTGTACTTATATTTACTTACTTTACTTATGTCAAATTGTATATGATATGATGCCCTTGTATTGAGTTTGTGATTATTTGACTAAATAATATTTATGTGTGTGTGCATGTTAATTTCCGTCACATATCAGACAATAGGTTTGCATTTGCACTGCAGTTTGCAGTGATGCATTTATTGATCAAATGGCCAAACACTCGTCTTCTTGACTTCAAACTTCAATTTTTTATTCAGATATAAGTGCAGTAAAACTAGCAGAGCTCTGGCAGACCATAGTCAGTGGATTGATGCAAGTTACTGATACAGGTTCTTACATTAAATACAAATGTCGATTTGGGACAATGGTTCTTAAGTCTGAGACAGTTGAAAGCAGAATGTGGGACAGTTGCTGTTCGATGGTCATTTCACTCTCTCCTGTAGAGCTAACGTGTAGTCTGGAGTACTACTCACTGCTACTATCTGCTGTTTCTCAGCGTGTTATGTTAGCCTGAGCTGACAGATGTCTAGCAAAGGTGGCATGTGGTAAAAAACAAAAGTTTTGGAAATGCAATCATCAGTGTCTAAACAGTAATGTTGCTGGTTATTTCTAAATAGAGAAAATATCAATATATATAATAATATAGTTATTGTGACACTGAAGTAAGTTATCCCCCCCCCTGCTGTGTGTGCATCCTTGATTGTATGTGAACAAGAAACCCATCTATTAAAGCAAATTCTCTTTGTTGCAGTACTATTTGAACTCTTATACCCTGCAGTGTCCATGATAATGAAACAAGTGGTAACACAGTGGGTTCACATAACTGAAATGCTGTTACACAATGTGTTGGTGAGCAATGCATTCCCAGCATCAAATGATTCATTAGATGTCATGACTCTGTCGCTGTTGCATCATCTTTTAAAATACCACTATGCGATCATCGCCCTCCTGTAGATAAATGAATGCAATGTTTGCTATGTGTCATTTTTATTTGTATTGTGTGTTATGGTTCAAAATGTGGTCATTACAGGCAGCATGACCTCTGCACTTGTTATGTTTTTTTTGTTGTTGCTTGTGTGTGTCTAAACACTGACTCTAGATAGGGCCTTTTGGGCTTTTTGCGAGTCACTGTAGTTTCTTCTACACACGGAAGGGAGGGCGAGGGGTATTCAGTTGGGTTTCTTCATTCTGCATCTGCAAGTAGTAACCTATGAAACACTAAAACTAAATTTCAGTACACATGTTATTCCTCTTGGTTTATTAGGAACACACCTTTGACGTGTTTTTCCTTTTTGCTATTATTGCACATAATGTGTCTAATCATAGCCGCGCATTTGTCACAGTCAGAAGGCGCTGCTGCCTTTCTGGTGCAGACACCTTGGAGTTAAAACAGCTTACATAGAAATACTGCTGCCGCGACTTAAGTGTGATACAGGTGCTGTTCAACGTGTTGTACCATATTAGTCAAGACAGCAGTATGTCTCTGCAAGCTGTGCAGAGAGATCCTTTTTTAGAAAACAATGGGAGCCGATGACCTGTGTAAAATGATGCAAGCCTGCATTAGAGAAGACAGTAGTAGCTTGTTATTGTGGCAAAAATATCACTGGGTTTAGAGCTTTTTGGTGCATTTTTCTGAGCCTTACAGTAATGTGACAGGAAAGACCTACAACAAGTGTTTAGTCCTCAGCTGGAATCAAACAACATGCGCTGTGTTAAACTAATGAAAATGAGGAAATTAGACGTTTAAACTCACACTCTCCTACCACCGTAGTCCATACTTCACACTCTCACAGACAACTAGACATTGAGTTTATTTGCACCCATTCATCCCTGTGGTTTCAGAATAACACAGTTGTTCTATACAGTTAACAGATGACTGTTATTATGACAGTGAAGATTGTTATTGAAGTACAGTACAGTCAGTCCACACTGTGCTGTACTTCTCATTTCCCTTAGCTGGCAGACTGACTCGCCATAACTCTGCCTGTTCTCACAGTAATTGCTAATGGTTTATCATTGTGACCCTGATTTAATAAATGAATATTTGACATTGGCACATTAACACATTCAGAATGCAATCTGATTAACATAGGTCATATTTGCTAAAGGTTGGCAAAAATTTAAAAAATATATTCGTTTAATCACTTAATGGCCTATATTGGCTCACACCTAACTAGCTCATCAGCTGTCTCACACTGACCAGCAGAACATTTAGGGGCTTTCCAGCTTTAGAGTTAAACATAAACTTGATAAAGAGAATGAGGAATCGAAACAAACAGCATCACAAGAAGTCACTGAAGGAGAAGATTCAAAGTACTTTGCATGCCAGTAGTCACATTGATGGTAGGCCATCTGAAAGAAACTCTTATTTACTCTGTTTTCTCTGTTAAGCAAACTATCAAAGCACAAATTAGCTTAGCTTCCTCCATGACATGTCAGTTTAGAGCCACTGTTCAAATCTAGTTTTCTGCCTCCCTGCCTAAACTCCCTTGCCTGAATGTAATTAAGCTGTAAATCTCCCATGTAATACTCTTCGTTTCACACCTATACTTAGCCAGATTTATGCCCTCTTGTTACTGGAGCAGTGCATAATTAATAGATATGATGTGCATGGAAACTGGTAATTAAAATATCGTGTACTTTAGTCTGGGTAACACACTTATTATCAGATTATGGAAACCCCAGCCTCTCAGGTCTGTGAACACACATCAGTGACACTGAATGTATGTCCATCCTCAGACTCAGTTTGTTTTTGTTAGAACTTGCAATTTTTTCTGTCTTTAGGCAGAATAGATGCCATACTTTAGATTTTTGCTAATTTGTGTAACATTATAGGCCACATATATATGCCACAGAATGTGCTATGTTAATGTCAGGGACATGCAGACTTTTAAGCGTTGACCTTGATAAGATAACACAGGCTGAAGGAACTGAAGCAACGGTTGCAACAAATTTACAGAGTTACATCCAGTGCTAAAAAACATCCTTTTTGTTTCCCTAACCTCCCTCGACCTATATTTATGGTAGTCAGTGATGAAAAGATGAAGTCTGAGTCACATCTGTAAACAAGTAAAGAAAAAAAAAACATCAGCAGGTATCATAAATGTGACCTTTAAAGAATTTTAATAAAGAAACAAAAGCAGAAAGCAGCAAGTTGTGCAGATGACATTTTGTTTTTGAATAACATAAATAGATGTATGACATATACAATGTAAATATTGTAAAATGAAAGGATAGAAAAGACGTCTTTGCACTTTTATCAAGCAATTAATCACATAGTTTTAGTTTTTAATTAGTGGCATGGAAAGGAGCTTTTTGTGTTATTCCTGCTTTTTACAAACAGTAAAAGTAAAGAAAGCACTTTTAGGTACTATTAATATCTCTCAAATAGTCTAATCTAAAAGCTAATCTGCTTCATCAGGACTATGTGGGTGTGGTTCAACCAGAACACTAACTATCAAACTATCAACTATCAAATATTGCTAAATCCTGACATGACATCACCTTTTCCCAACTAAGCCAGTGAGAAGAGCACAGAGTAAAAAATATAACATTATGCAATGATGTGGGATCCTATTACTCATAGTAAGACGCTGATTGAAAAAATATGTTCTCAGGACCTTTGAAATAAAATGTAGGCTGGTTCTGTCATTGTTAAGTCGTGGATCAGTGACGTAAACTTGGGACACATTAAATACATTAGTATCTGAAGAAAAAATGCCAGATGGTCATAATTGATGTTGAATGTTTTATTGGAAAGCCATGCAGAGTCTTCGACAGGCCCACACATGTGTGCATTTGTATGTAATAAAAAATAAAAAATAAAAAAAAATCCTCCATCTCTGCCTTGGTAATACACACAAAACACACAAAACACACACTCACACACGTTTGCTCTTCCACATGTGGTTTTGATAGCAGCTATTTCCTTCCAAGGGGATAACAATAGAGCTTTGCAACACACGCTGTATTAATTATGTGAGAGAGAAACAAATTTTCTCTCACACTTGCTTTAACTTAATTAACAGCTTCTGCATATCACACACCTTGTGCCGTTATCGCAGACAGTGTACTTATGGGTGTATGTGTGTGTTTGTCTATATTAGAGTCGTCAGCTGGAGTCGGAGACGGGGACGACGGAGGAGCACAGTCTGAACAAGGAGGCCAGGAAATGGGCAACCAGAGTCGCCAGAGAACATAAGAACATCATACATTATAAGAGAGTATGATGGATACACACAGACACTCATATTTGGCACATATACAAATATACACTATTTCTAATCAAGTCGTGTGATTGTGTGTGTCGTTTTCAGTGTCTGGAGGAGTGCGAGAGCCATGGTTTGCCCCCCACAGAGCAGGGCAGACTAGACCTGGAGATGAAGATTGAAGACACCAAAGAAAACATGCGCAAAGCTGAGGTCTGTCCACATTTATTTTTGATCACAACGCTGTTTAACAGAGGTTAAATAATAGGATATATTCCCTTAGCACTGTCTCGATGAAGTCTGGATGTTCTCCCTGCCTAGGCTAGGCTCCAGCCTCTAATACCATTTACCGGATACGGAGGTATGGAGAACAGATTTATAGAGGTTGTCTCTCTTCTGAAATTAAATAGATGAATGATTCATGCCCAGCAAACCTTAAGTAAACAAACTTGAATATAGATGGTATATTTATGTAAGAAGTTAGTGTAACCAGTCACGACAAATAGAGAAAAGTCTGTTCAAGGAAAAAAGTGGGGACTGTGTCTTGGGCAAATGTTTAATGTTTATTTCCCTAAAGTCCACGCTGTAAAATCTGTGGTAGTAAATGTAGCATATCATCGTAGACGCACTTCCTGTTGTAACATCAGTGCAGCATCAGCCTTGCAAACAATCCGTCTGTTTCAGTGGCAACATAAAATTCAGCCCTGTCCCATCTTCCCACTGCTCAGCGTTTGGGCTGAGTGACGTATTTGGTAAATATTTCATTTTAGTCTGCTCATCTGTGCAGTTAACAAACATACACAGCCAGGTCTGATCAATAACACCTTTTACACCACAGGAGATGTCAGATCATTCAAGTTATTGACCTTTCTAATCTGCAAAGCCCTTACTATCCCTCCCTGTACATGGTTTTGCTGCATTTTTTAAAAAACTTGTTTGTGTCTATATCAGTAGCTCCTTGTGGCAGTACACAGTTTATAAAAAATATGAGGTATTATATCCAAATATCACAAATAATACTATGTCTTTTAGCTTTACCGCTCTTTCTTCAACTCCTCCGCGCCTTTCTCTTTCTCCTCTCGTCTAAACACTCCTTCTCTTTTTCCTGCTTCACCTCTCAGCCGTTCCACTTGCAGAGCTACACACAGAGATGCAGTATCTATCATTTATGTATTGATTCTCACAGATTCAACCAGTCCCATGCACTGAATCATATCGCTGCATAATCTCTCATAATCTTCAACTCTATTCTGTCTCTTTTTTTCTCTCACAAAAGTCTATGTATCGTCACTCTTTTCATCTCTGCTCTCCAATTTCAATCTCTTCCTTCACTTTGCTGAGCTCATACTCTCCCTAATGCTGCCTGTTTGCTTCCATACTACCTTTGTCATCAGACTTTAACATATCTGGCACCCTCTGCTGTCAGGTTTGGTCAAAAGACATTTCACCTCTGTGTGATCACTATATTATTATATATCCACTGTGGCAAATTACTGGCAGAGCATATGTTACGTCACTTTACTGCTGCCCTAACTGATTAACATGCTGTTATTTGAGTCTATCTTACACTGCAAGAATATTTTCGCAGCACGATTACATTTTAAAAGTGTGATCTCACTGTCTGCAAAAATAATTATTCACTGCAAAGTGCAAACATGTGACCACTCCACCTTTTTCCTACCCCACCCTCTTTCTCTGCCTCCCTGTTTCAGTGTCTCACACTGTCTGTCTGCTATTCTTTGCTCTCCCAGGCCAGCATTACCTCGAGTAAGATGATGAATATTTTATGAGCTCATTTTGTACAAATGGCCTCATCACAGAGCTCTTATCACAGAATTATAAAGGGAGTGAAAGCAGTACAAAAGACATTATCCAGGTTTGATTACAGCATTATCTGGATAGTGATTGCGCCATTCTTCCCTTTTTACACAAAGTCCCAACTTCATCCCATCAAGCATCTTGCAGTAGCCTTTTCAACACCTTATAAACAAGAAAATAAAGCTAGGCCTATATTTAGAATTTGCGGATTAAGATACATGATGTGTTTTTTCTATCAGGGTTTTACATCAGTATCATCTTCAGTGTCATCATCAGCTAAAAACTTGTGTTTCAGAAGCAGCGTGTCTGAAATGCAAGCTTAAGCACAAAAAGGCTGTTACCAGCCAGCAAGAAAGATTGATAGCATAGTTGGCTTCCCTACGTGTCCTGTATTTACAGATTGCCTAATTTGCTTGTGACAACATCTTAAACGCTTTGACGATGGAGTTTTAAAATCAATGGTAAGAGTCGATGAGCTGTCTGTGCTGAAAATGTGGCCATCATTTAGTGCATGTCGAACTGCAGATCTGTGAGGAAGATGCAAGTTTCAGCTTTATTAGAGTTTAATATACAAGTAATGTCAGCAGGTTTGCTGTGTTGTCCCACAATTTTCCTTTCCTGAATCTTCTCTGGGAAACATGAACATAAATCACATGTTTATCCTCCGATGGCTGATTGAGTAGTGTTTATATTGTTATGATGGAAAAGTAAGGTGGAATTTCATCAAAATAACAAACCTAAAGGTCAAATGTCGCACTAAATGTTTTGCTTTGTCATCACAGATTAAGAGAAAGGAGCTAAAAGAACTAAACGGGGAAAAAATACAACAGTGTGGATGTTTAATGCCTCGAATGTATTCCACAGTGTTCAACAGTACGCTCCTCAATCTTCAGAAGGATCCTTTTTTTATAGCCTCTGTCTGAATGGAATCAATAAACATTGAAAGAGAGGGTAGAGTTATGTATTCTCGACAAATGCTGGTCTGATTTTATGGCCTCTGCTTGAGTGCTTGATAAAAGACTCTGGATACTGAAACTAGAAACTGTCTTTCTCTGAAATTACAAGAATAGTTATTAGCCTAACAGAATTTCCCAGCAAAGGTATACATGCCATGGACATAAAGTGAAACATATATATTATGGCTCACTAAAATCAGTTCTAACAACTATTAACTTGTCTCAGAGAATGTGATGTTTGAAGTGCATGTATTTGCTACAAATATACAGTACAAATATATTTGAGTATATTCTTTTCACAGACAAACTTTTTTGCATGTTTGTTTTTGTCTTCCCTCTCTCGTATGCACACTTTCAAATACAGCAGCAAGAGCATCTAAAACTCCCTAAAGTGATATTAGATGATTATTGGCCTCTCCTCTGCTGTTTTCCTCTTCCTAAAGAGTTCTCGGAGGATGAGAGAGTGAGAACAGTTGAGGCGAGAGGCTGTCTACATACTAATGAGCTGTTGAAGGCTGTCTCAAACTGGCTCCAGCGGACAGGCTGGCCTTATTAACACGTGGTATCACAATCCTTCAGACAGAAGATCCATCAAGACAGAGACAAGACTGGGCGTGAACAAGACTAAAGATTGGAAAATCTATTGCATCTACTCATAATTTAGACAATCTTCCATCTGCATTGGCTTATTAATACCTTTGGTAAATATGTAGTATTAAAACGCAGTGCACATATCGTGTCTGTAAAAACAAAAGACCCAGAGCTGATGGTACTTCTTTAGTTTAGCTGGATAATTCTGAATTATTCAGGAAACAAACACTTGTATAAATTGTTTAATTTGATCCCACCGTGCCTCTTGTTGATGTTTGGCAACACCTCACACACAATATGTAGCTCCTTATATTCTTATAGTCTGTCATTTCAGATTGATCTCACATATATGTCACTGATATGGTTGCAGCACTTTTTAAAGAGCACCAGAGTTCTTTGTATTTGTGTCTGCTTCCATAATTCAGAATTCAAGAGTTTCCTTCCTGCAGTATCTCTCTGATCGTCTATCTCTCCATCAATTTTTCTGTCCACCTTTCTGTCAGTTTTATTGATTAGAGCTGCCCAGCCAAACTCTCTGAGGTTATACACCAGTGATCTGTGTATCGGCTATTGTTTTAACTTTTCACCGCTGTAGTCCGGTATTTACAGTCCCATCAGCAACACCAGCAGCGAAGGCTGCTGCATATCTTTAGCATTTGTTGGGTGCTGCGAACGCAATGGAAAAAACTAGAGGCACTTAAAGGGCTCAGGTCTTTATTGATCAAAGCCGGGAAGTCTGTCTTTGACAGTCTGTCTGTCTGCATGTCTCTACGGGAGGGAGCTATCATCAATCTGCTCTGTCAGCATCGGTTAGTAAAGAAAGTAGAGGATAATGAAAGAGGAAATTGATGCAAGTGGTGAGAAACAGCAGGCAAAAAAAGAGAAGAGGATCAGAGATGAAAGAGAAAGTTGAGGAGGCGAGACAGATTGAATGTAAATCTCAGGGGTTTGGTTACTGTTGGATATAGCAGCATCATATTGGCTCATTAGGAGAGAACACAGCACATGTCCAGTCTTCACAGCTTGTTAAAAGAAAGTACAGAAAGTTTATAAGACTACATGACACAGACTCAACATATTTTGGTGTTTAAATCCAGTTTACATCCCCACTCTGTCACTGAGCTGTGTTGCGTGCAATCTAATACAGCTGAAAGGTCAAAAGAACATGAAAATTACAGTTTTTTCCAGTGAAGATGTGATTTAAGAGATGGCTACAAGCTTCGTCTTGAGTAGTTTAGAAACTGTTATACAGGTTCACTTGAGGTCCTTCTCCCTGCATCAATTCAAAAATCCATTATATATGAGAAATAGCTCCCGCCTGAGTGCTTATTGTATATAGTGATGTTTGCTAATAGCGAATTTTATTGTTATTGACTTGCAATTGTTTTGTCTCAGCATCTAAGCTAAAAAAAAATATCTACTGTGTCTTTTCATCTCTCTCGTATAAGGGGATGGTTTTCTGTCAGTGGGAAAATTGCCAGTGACTAAATATGAAGCAGGAAGTTGCTTTTTCAACCTGGAGACCAAATTAAAATTGCAAAATTACATTTTACAACTTTTTCTTTCATGTATGTCCCTCATTACTCATGATAACATTTCACTCTCATTCAGGTACCAGTCAGATAAAATGGGACCAAAGTCAAAAACGAAGAGCGTGTTGGTCATTCATATATTTGATATTCTTAACCCTTTCTCTCTCCACAGACAATAAAGTTAAAAGCTGAGGCTCGGTTGGACCTTCTGCGACAAGTGGGGGTTGCTGTGGATACCTGGCTGAAGAGCGCCATGAACCAGGTGTGTATTTTGTCAGCGAGTGTTTGAGAAGGTATAGATGCGTGTGTGTGTGTGTGTGTGTGTGTGTGTAAGCCTCTCCTTCTCTCTGCCTGACTAGTTTCATTCGTTGCAACCCTTGGAGTGTTTGTGTGTGTGTGTGCATATTTAAACCCTTTCACGCATGAGTTCCAGTTTGTGTAGTGCGGTATGTGTGTGAGTGTGTCTGCAATATGTGTATAAACCCCCCTTCACTCTCTTTGTGCATGCTGTAGGTGATGGAGGAGTTGGAGAATGAACGTTGGGCCAGCTACACTTCCCACGATCCCTCACTGTCGGTGAGACACCTCCCCTCACTGTGCGTGCGTTGCTGCAGCAGATCTCGTCCTGTTTGTAACAAAAACAGAACGATTTTTAATTAAATCTGAAAAAATATTGGAGGGATTACGGAACAACAAAACTAAACATAATATAAACTCTAATGTGACAACCTCTATGCTCTCACACAAATACATACATTACGTGTAGTATCTTTTCAACATCTGTTGCATGCATGGTGACCTCTTTTACTCACGTTAAATGAAAATCACCAGACCCCTGAATAGTGTCACTGTATGTCAGTCATAAATCTAATATTAGCTCATCTGTTTTTCCAAAAGTTTCTCTTCTTGCACTGCAAACACAGCACTCAGTTCCCCATGAGGCAAATTTTTGATTTGTGATATATGAATAAAATTTGACTTGACTTGAATTGAACACACTCAAATATGTAATTTTAAACTCTGAGGGACTGACTCATTATCATAGACTTTTTATTCTTTATGATTTCATTGTAAGTGAAAACCACCCAACTAGAACAGTTCTCCTGACAAATCACTTCCTGAATGATGTAAATTACAAGATAATTGACCTCAGCCCTTCTGCCTAATCATCTGTCACACCAGTTAAAGCCTCATAAAACGCCCCACATCCCCATTGGAATACTGATGTAGTCCTCGCACAACGTGCAGTTTTTATTTCATGACCCTTAACTTTAATGGGAAGATGGAGTGAGTACAGATCTAAAGCCTGAAGGGACCTTTTTTATCGCCTCATAGTGTTTATGAGTGTGCATACATATTCTGTGCATGTCAGCAGAGAGGAGGTGGACTCCAGGTAGTTCCACATTCCCCTTCCCTCATTACTGGCAGTTGTAGATTGTCATTTTTTCCTACCATGTACAGCTTTCCACCAATAACAAAAAGGGTGATACTGTGGGAAATACATGGTTGCCTGTTACCTTAGCTAGCTTAGCACAAAGACTGAAAACAAAAGGAAACAGCTAGCCCTAAAGCTCACTAATACTGTCTATGGATTAAACAAACAACATATAAAGTATTAATCTGTGATCGTTGAAGGCATTGTTAGCGGATTTTGTTACTTTTTGTTAGAGCTAGGCTAGCTGTTTCCCTCTGTTTCCAGTCTTTGTGCTAAGCTAAGCTAATTAGCCGTCAGGTGCTAGCTTCATATTTCCCGCACAGACTTGAGAGTGGTGTCATTTTTCTCACTTAAGGCAATAAAATCCCACATTTCAAATCATCCCTTTATATTAAACTTAAAAGTGACTTCTTTTCCCAAATGGAGGGATTTCAAAATTTCAAAAAAAGTTTAATTATCACATAATAATAATAATAATAATAATAATAATAATAATAATAATATTCTATTTTTCTTTTCTTTTTTTATCTCACATTAAAATTAGGTTTGATGAATCTCACGTCACACTTAAACCACTGTAACCTTTAATTATACACAATCATTAATACAGAAGTATATGCTGCGTGTGTGTGTGCTTATGACTGGATGTGTATGTGAGTTATGGATATTTATCTGCATGTACATTTGTACATTTGTGCATTTGTGTGTGCATTTCTGTCTCTCCCTCTCTCTTTGTATACAGGGAGGAGAGTGTATGTATAGGAGTGTAATTCCACAAGGGATTGTGTGGGGAGATGCGAGCGTGTGTTTGTCTGTCTGTCAGCAGGACTAAACATAGTCGACCTGCTCCAATGGAAGCACTTGACACTCTGCTCACACGATATTGCAGCTCACAGCAAAGAGAGAGAGAGAGACACCGAGTGTGAGAAAGGGAGAGGAAGTCGGGAGAATAAGGGAGAGTGCAACCTAGGAAGAGATAGGAGGGAGGTAGAAGGAGTTATGCAGTGAAAGAGGGAGACAATTACCGAAGAATGAGAGGAGGAGAGAGAGCGAGCTGAAAATAAGAAGAGGTGGTGTGATGTGGAGGAGGGGGTGAGGGGAAGAGGTGAGGAGGGAGTGGCGTCAGAGTGATAATGTTGAAGTAAAATTGGATGCAGAGGTGAGAGAGAGAGAAAGAGAGAGAGAGAGAGACGGAGGGATTATGAAAAACTGAAGAAAACATTGAGAATTTGAATGTTTGCACAGACAGAGAGGTGACCAAAACAATGAACTGCGTTCAGATCTGATCCACGCCAAACCTTTTGAACGTCTTACACATTTCCAAGTGTTTAATTACCTTCAAGTAGTTGAGAATGTGAATTTGGCTGTAAGGTTTTCTTTCAACTTTCCCTTAAGTATAAGATAAATTAGGTTGACGCGAGACTTGCTGAAAACCCATTTGCGTGGGTGTCATTAAAAGAATAGACCAGCGGGCGTTTGACAGCAGTTCAACAGCCTTTGATTTTATTTGGAGTGACCGTGGCGAAGAGAGAGTGATTACAATAACAAGGTGCAACAAAGGAAATGAAAAGAGAATTGTTAACAGCAGTTTGCTGATTAGAGAGAAGAAAGGATGGATGGATTGTGAATATTAATATGGACAGGAGAGCTAGAGAGCCGGCACTTCCCTCGGCCCTATCTTTATTCCACTCAACTTTATTATCACGACTGTGAAATACTGTAAGCCATGAAGCGTCAAGTTCCACAGGCAGCCACCGCGTTCATTACAATATCACTTTCACAGTTATTACCTCCAGGACCAATAAAATCGGCCTTTGGTCTGCATCTCAGCTGTACTGTTGGTACACACGCTGAGGTGTATTTTTGGTTATTTTATTGGGTTATTACTGAAATACATGCTGGTCATTTCGCTTCAGGGATAAAATGGAATTGGCCCTGAGGCAGTGCAGTGTACCTTTAAATCAATGCAGTAAAGTAGCTAAGAGTGACGTGGCAACGGAAATATGACCTTGCCACCAAAGCTCAAAATATGCAAGTGGACAATGAGTTGTTCTCTATCACATTGAATCTATCCCTTCACCCAGTTAAGTGACTGTTCCTTGACTGTGTCTGTAATCACACCTTGTTTACAAAATAAGTACTGTCACTGCACAGGTGATGTGTTTACCTCTCGGGGAATTAATTAACACTAAACCTCACGGCTTTACCAGCTACTAACACAGCAGTTATCCTCCTTATTTAAGTGTATGTACTCTGAGTGTGTAACCTCCTCACTATACATTACCGTAAGTCATTCCCACAATGGCACAAAATCAGTAGTAACTCTGTGTTAACAATCCCATAATGCAACTCGTAGCATTCTATAGATGTGAAAATAACGGCGTGACTCTAAATACATATCAGTAAATATCTCAAAGGTTATTGGGTGCAAAATGTTGTTGACATTCATGCTTCCCAGAGGATGAAACCTAATGAAGATTGAAATCTTTTCCTGTAGCCCCACATTCATGTCCCCCTCAGGATGAATTATAATGTCATTCCCTGAGAGCGCCATCAACAGGACAACATTTGAATTTGTCCAATACTGCTACCATATATTATTCTCAATGTCGTTGACATTCATAGTTCCCAGAGGATGAATCCTACTGAAGATGGTAATCCCTCATTTTTCCTGTTGCACCACATTCATGTCCCCCTCAGGATGAATTGTAATGTCCCCTGACAGCTCCATCAACAGGACAACATTTTAAATGTGTCCAGTACTACTACCATATATCAGCCACAGCTGTACTTTGTGTTTAGTGCTAATTAGAAAATGTTAGCATGCTAACACGCTAAGATGATGCAGTTGCAGCTCTAAATCTAAATCAGTTGATTAGTACAGTGTTTCATGCTTTTTGTTGCGGAGTTGGGGGACCCTGGGACTTAAGAGGTTAAACATTATTCCTGCTTAACAGCAGCATGTTAGCATGCTGATGTTAGTATTTAACTGTGCCCAGTACAACATAGAAGCATGCAGTGTATGTATTTTCGGGTCTTTAGTAACCATTCCTAGTGAAGACCTTTGATGAAAGTGTGTTAATAATTATTTGGACCACACCTGAAGATTATTATTTCCCTAGAGAATAGATCCTTTTTTCTAGGAGATCAACTCATATACAAAACACACATCTGTTTTGTTTGCACTGGTGTAGAGTTTACTGTGTCAACAGAAATCTGATGACCAAACACAATGACTTAGGAATGGATAAACACACACACATACACACACACTCTCTCTCTATTGTCACGGCCGGCTCAGCTTGCTGTGTGTGATGGATCTTTCTACCAGCTAGATCACATGGCCTTCATATAAGCCAGTGAAATTCTCATGGAACAAAAGAGGGAGGGGCTGGATCGTGTGAAACATTAGTCCCTCTACACCTGTCTCTAAAAGCTACAGTACCCACACTGAGCAGGACAGAGAAACTCAAACACAGAGAAAAGGTAAGCATGGCTATAGATTAAATCGTGACAGTAGCTCGGAGAGAGTGCAAACACACAGGGAGAGGAGGAAAAAAGGTGATAAGTTAGTGTGTCTTAGTTTGCAACTGGTGCACAGGAGGTGGTGGAGGTAGAAGTTGGGATAGTGAGGTGGAGGTGGTGAACAACAAGGTTAGTGGAAGAGAACGACTGGGTAACACTGGGACATCAGGAGAAGAAATTTTGAGTATTTTAGATGTCATATGTGTGTGTATGTTAAATATGTGATAGACTTCACATACTAATCACATTATTTGGAGTACAAGAGTGTTTGTTTTTACTCTGGAGCATTCAGGGGTGAATGGATCTTTTCTCATTCGTCCTTGTAGTTATCAGAGGTTATCGGAGGTCTTTATCTGGTCGTGTTTGTGTGTTAAAGGGCACAGTGGATTTGGAGCGTGAGGAGGGGGAAGAGTGTGAAGAGAACATGGAGGTTTTCGACGACAGCAGCTCCAGTCCTTCAGGAACCCTCCGAAACTACCCGCTAACCTGCAAAGTCCTGTACTCATACAAGGTAGAAACCAGCACACACACACACATACACACACACACACACACACAGTTACCCTCTGCAGTTGCATATTTACACACCTACACATATCAAATGTCTGCAGCTACCCGTGCAACCACAACACACAACCACATGGATCCATGTACGCACTGAGACTAATTGCTTTGCATTTACACAAAGCGTTTATCTAACATTAATATGACTTTTTTAGCATTTTATCTTTACTGTACTATATGAACGTCTCATCCACAGATAGAATAAATCATCAAGAGCAGATTGGATTTTTCTCCTGCTCCCTCCCTCCCACTCCCTTTCTTATTCCCTCCTGTTTTCATACCTCCTTTTGCTTTCTCATCCTTCTCTCTCTGTATCTTTAACACTGTCGGTATGTCTCTCCCACAGGCCTCTCAGCCAGATGAGTTAACTATTGATGAACAGGAGATGTTGGAGGTCATTGAGGATGGAGACATGGAGGACTGGGTCAAGGTGCACAAACATGCACACACAGATATACACTGTGTTTATGGTTTCAACAACAGAAGCGTTATTTCATGAGCTCTGTGCATTGTGTCCTTTGCGATTTCACTACCTTTCCTCCTGTCATGTATGTTTTCTTGTTTCCTTTGCGAATGCACTCCATCGTGTGTGTGTGTGTGTGTGTGTGTGTGTGTGTGTGTGTGTGTGTGTGTGTGTGACGTGTCTGCTTTCCAGGCTCGCAATAAGACAGGCCAAGTGGGCTACGTCCCAGAGAAATACCTGCAGTTCCCGACCTCCAACAGTCTGCTGAGCATGCTCCAGTCACTGGCTACACTCGATGCTCGATCACACACCTCGTCCAATTCCACCGAGCCAGAGCTGCACTCCAACTGCATCAACGGAGACACAAACAGTGAGTACGCTGTAAACTAAGCGTCTTGTCAAGTATTCTTTTAAATAATTAAACTGCTTGCCAGGAAATGGAGTAAAACAAGTTAGTTCCAGTTGTGCCTATGTTAAGTGAGTTTTTTTTCTTCTTTCCCAGAATAAGGTTATTACGAGTCACTGATTAAGGCATTTTTCTTTTTACTGCTCCACTAAGTGTTGCTCAGAATCCAGCTGTAAGCAATGCTCATTTGGCAGAGCAGGGTGTTATTAGAATAAGCAAGTGTGGTTTGTCTAACTTGCTGAGTAAAACAAGATAAAAATATTTCTGTGGGTACGAAACAGCAAAAAATAAAACAAGAGTCAAGATCTGGTCCTGTCAGCTTCCACAATCTTTGTCCTTCCTGATTTCCTTCTCATCCTTTTATTAAGCTACATTTTGTCATTCCCAATGCCTCACTGGAACAGAAACAAGAGCAAGGCAGCTGTAAAAGAGGTCAAAAAGAGAACACAACACCAGTGGTGGAAACGGCAGACAAGTTGTCGAGAGAGTTGTGGATATCAGACAGAATCAGTGAACTCGGTGGAGTTGGTAGATTCGAAGGTCTAGTCCCAGGCAAGGGCAAGAGCTGAGCTTTATCACAAACATGAACTTTCTCTGTGCCCTCTCTCTTCTGCAACACTATTGACTGAACTATATGTGTATGCCGACTGTACACGCAGTCAGAAAAGTGATTAAGATGCATAATAGACTGTGTAAAAAAAAGGTTCATAGCTAGCTACTGCTGGACACTCTTACTCTGCTTTGACTAATGTTGATCAGACTTGTTGGCCTACATCTATCTGACTGAAAGTGAAAAAGACATCTTGCTTAATTACAGCAGATAATAAAGAACATGTGCGTCATATTCATGGCACCTTATTGGTCAAAGATATTTTCACTACATGCCAAAATAAGAAGGTCAAACAAGAGCAGCACTAGATTATTCCTGACCTAATCTGCTGCCTTTGAATCCTTCCCTCTTCTTCTGCTCTCTCTTTTTAATGCTGTCTCCTCTACCTGAATACTTGGGAAAATTCAGGCAGCTTATTATTATTACAGTTACGCCTGTCTGTCTTCTCTGTATCTCCCCCTCTCCAGCAGTGTGTACCAATCTCTCTATGACAGCGAGGGCCAGGCAGACATAAAGAATAATTATTCCCTCTGTGTCCCTTTGTCTGCCTTTCTCTCTGCAGTGATGTATGTCCGCGCACTTTATGATTACGAGGGCCAGGCAGATGAGGAGCTCTCCTTTTCCGAAGGAGCGGTGATCCGCCTGTTGAGCCGCGACACTCAGACAGACGATGGCTTCTGGGAGGGGGAGCTCAACGGAAGGGTGGGCGTCTTCCCCTCCGTGCTGGTGGAAGATTTCACCGAGAATGGGGACACCAGAGGAGGAGGGACGGGTGACATACAGGTGTGTTGATGCATGACGACACAGGGACGAGTCTCACAGATAAAACTAATATTAAGTTAGGGGGTAGCACAAGCGATCTTAGACACATTCACCTTTGTGGGAAAACACAGAACAGCGTTTAAAATGGAGACATGCTCCCACCCATACTGACATTCAGCGCGTTACTCTTGAGGAGCTGGAAATGTGGTCTTATCAGTATTTCCTCAGGGCACAAATACCAAGGATGATGTGTAGTGTACTGTGTACCACTTTCCCCCCTCTCCCCTCTTTCCCTGGATGTTGTCCAGTAAATCTATCAGCAGGGCAGAGTTCACAAACAGTGGATCAGAACTGCCGTGTTCCTGCAGCGCTCTGATAAAAACCCTGTCCTGCAATCACAGAAAGAAGTCTTATCTGTGGCACAGAGCGCCCTATTAGAGGTTCAGCGTCAGGAAGGATACAGCCTCTCCCTTCCTAGAAGCCTGTAGACATAACACACCAAAACAACTCTTTTAAGTCATGAAATAAAATCAAAATCTGAATCCTCCTGGTTGCTGCCACAGAAAGTTGCATGTAGTGGAAGGTCACGCTTCAAGCTAGTAAGCCAACAATACATCTGTAAGGTATTCCTCACAGTATCCAGAGTGTTCAACCAAAGACCGAAATCCTAAAGCTGCTCCAATCAGAATGTTTCCATTAACAATAGATGAAATGACTATATGTGTTGTTCCCCTCAGCTCTATGGAGCATTTTAGCATCTTTGAATTTGTTGTTTTGGTTTAACAGCCTGCAACAACTGAGTATAAAGAACAGACAGCTGTTTTGGGTGGAAATAGCTAATCTAAAAACTCACTGCACTACCTGCTCAGCACCAAACAGCAGACAGACACAGTTAGCAACTAGCCGGTGAACACAGTGTGACATTTAGTCAGATGTTTCCCTCAGAAGTTGGTGGAGACCAACAACGGAGTTAAGAGAGTGAATATTGGACTGGTGGTCAGATAATAGGCTGCAGTTTGCTAACACGTTAATAATATTATTCTTACGAGGATCACAGTGATGTATTTATTTCTATTTCTACCTCTTTCCCCAGATTTCTCCGTCTCTGAAGTTACCATCGTCTCTGCCACCTCTTCCGCTGTACGACCAACCTCCCATCAGCCCTTTCACCAGCCCCGAGACCTCCACCCCGCCTCCTCTCCCACGCTCACCCTCCACTGCACTCAATGGGGAGCACAAGCCTCCACCGCCTGCCTCGTCACATAAGGGACCACTCTCCACCCACAGTAAGTTTGTGTGCAATTCAGTTAATTAAGCTCATTGTGGCTCTTTGCTGTGAGGATATAGAAATGTCTCTCTCTCTCTCTCTCTGTAGATCAAAGCTCTGGCAGGAGTCCAGTGTCTCCAGGATTTCCTCAGCCACTGAGATTTACCCCTGAAGGAGGCCCGGGCAAACTACGACCTGTTAGTATAATAGCTATTTTAGAAGATGTTTATTTTTATGATGATAAAACTATCTAGTTTGATGGGTCCAACAATATTTTCTTTTCCAGATTCACAAAGCAGAATCGTCATAACTTCATGAAATCAGAGCCTTAGAGTCTGAGAAAGGTTGTTTGTGTCTAAGTTCAGAGGACAAATAGATAAGAAGGGATTGCAGTTATTATAAAATATTTTATGAGGTAATCTGGCTGTAATTTCACCCTGCCACAGACCAGATCTTTAGATCAGAGGAAGATTTTTCACTTGACATATTTCAGTGTTTTGTCAAGTTTACTAAGTAGATTATATAATGACCTGTACATGTAGCACTACATGTGCGTGTAGAAACATTTAGTTGATGAATCAACTGACAAAAGATTTATCGGCAACTATTTTGATATTAGCCCATTTAAGGCAGTTTTCAAGCAGACGCTGTGAAACCGTGCCAGCGTCTTCGTTTGTAAATGTTTTGATTTGAATTTTGTGGTTTGTCTTATATGATAGTTTAGTGAATATCTTTGGGTTTTGGACTGACGGTGAGACAAAAAGAGCAATTTGAAGACTAGCTTTAGGAAATTATAACATTTTACATCGACAAAACAGAACTAATCGACAAGGAAAGGAATTGTTAGTTGCAGCCCTGTGTTACACAAACGGTTATGGTTATCGTTGTATAGGTAGAGCCTGTGAATCTCTATTATATTTTCCATTCAAAACACACAGTTAAAAGGTGCGTGTCCCACAGCAGGAAATTAAAATCATGCTGTTTGTCAAATGAGGAAAAGTAGGGCATATCTGTTATAGCCTTGACAATAGTTTTCCTCATTGTGTTGCCTTTTTAAAAAATGTATATTTCTAATGTTTTCTTGCAGGTACGAGCCGCTCCTCCTCCACCCAAACAGCACTCCCGCCGACAGCAGGAGAAGAGCGACAAGACGGAGGAGGTGGAGATCACACTGGTGTGACAGACACACAAGCTGGCAGGCGGTTATAGAGACATAAAAAATAAAAACAGATGACAGACATATGTATCCTACAGGCTGGGGAACTGAACTGAACTGAAGTCAGCTTAAATAAAGTGATGTGAAGTAAACCAAACTGAACCACGTCAGACACCCCCGGCCTCTCCGCATCTTCACTCATCATCAAGTCGAAGAAGAGCGCAGAGAGAGGGGATGAAGGCAGAGTATCCAATTAAATAATCTCCATATTAGCTTCCTGATGAAGTGCAGCAGTATCCGCCCCCCCACATTCCTCTCCGTCCTCCCCCGTCCTTCCATTCTTGCCTTAAGACTTCACCTCAACGGGCAGCAAACCCGAGCACACTGAAGAAGAGGAAGAGGAGGAAGAATGTTTAGAGAGGGGGAGTGTGAGGGAAAGTTAATGATGGGTTTTGCAAGTTTTCTTTTATTTTCTTTAGCTCACATCAAGATAAAGCAGTTTATCTCTGCACAGGAAGATCATTCTTATTTCTCTGACTTAATAAATAATAATGAAGCGAGATGTTATCGAGCCCTGAAACTGATAAAATGTAGTAAAGGTTATAAGACAAGTCAAAAATATAACAGAATATTGTTAGAAAATTAAAAAAGGGTTTGTAAAATGAACCTTAAAGCTTCATATTTTAAATGTAATCATCTATAATCATACATAACTTTTAGGAATCAGGATAATGATTGAAGCAATGGACAGGGCTGTGTGGCTAGCTCGCTTAGCTGAAAACAGTAGTAGCTGAACACATCGAACACCAGCCTTCAAGCTAACAGTCTTCATAAAACTACACAGCTACACTACAGTTACATTAATCATCCATATACTGTGTTAACTCTGCCGACATTAGCTAAAACATTTTAGTTTGCAAGCTAAGCTAGCTACCTAGAACCTGCAACTTTGGAGTTTAGTTTGACATTTTGAGAAAACATCAAACATTAAGTCACACACAAATACAAAATGTTGAAGGTGACACAATAAAAACTTATTTCCAGACGAGAAATGCACTGGAAGATTATGTTAGATAGAGGCTAGAAATGTAGCGAGTAGCTTGCTGGCTAAAGTGCTTCAGCTACTGTTACAAGAGCGTATACACTAATGCTACAGCAGTATTCAGTACAGGATATTGCTTATTAACATTAAATATAGTAGTTGGTGTCGTTTTGTACCCAAAAGTCAACTTCAGCTTGGTAACTAACAAAAAAGGCTTTCAATGCCTTTTAGTTAGCCAGGTAATCTAGCTAGCCACACAGTCCTGTGGAAGGAAAATGGGGACTATTGAAAAAAATAGGAAATAGATAAATAATTAAATATGTGCCAATAATTTAATGAATTGAAAAATACAATAAGTGTAAAATAAATGTATTTCATAAGTTATATTTCTGACTTGTCTGACACCTTTTACTAGTATGATTGTGAGGGCTCCATAAAAAAAAAGCTTGATGAGGGTGAATAAGTACAAAACTTGCCAAACGTGTCATGATTTTGATTGCAGTTGGGATTTAAGTAAATGGACAGAGAAACTGGGTGGTGTGTGGACGCAGTGTCCCTCCTCGCCAGCCCTTCCCTCGCCATATATAGTCCTTATCATCATACGTATTCAATGTGTATTAGTACAGTACATTACTGTTGTCATAGGAATGTTATGCGCAGCGTTTCATATAGACTAACTCAAGCTGAATGGAATACCATGTCTGATATGTAGTGAAAGTTTTATCCTCATCTTATACTGAAAGGGCATTGTAAATACAGTATGAAGGAGAGAGGAAAGAGGAGAGGGAAGGAGAGAGGATGAGTGAAGAGAGAAAAAGGAGGCTGGATCCTCCCTTCTGTTCTTTTCTCCACCTCTCGTCCCATCCTTCCTTTCTTTCCCTCCCTCTTTCCTCTAATGTCTGTTCTGTCCATTGGCAGTCAGTGTGTGAATCGGTGGCTATCATATACACACATACAGTTACATTATATTACGCACGCGTTGCTATATCGTCTCTCATTCTGTGAGTTTGCATCATTGATTGGTTCAGGCACAGGCACTGAAATTGTTGATACTCACTATGTGGTGACAAAGAAAAGTTTTATTTGAAATCATATAGACACTGATCATATTTGAGGTCAGGAGTTGTTTTTTTATTAATCAAAGAATGGACTGCATAGCTTTTATCCCTACAGATCACATCTCCTCTCACATTGTTCACATATAGCATATATCCTTGTTTAGCTGACACGCATTAGGTATTATGTTTCTCTGTTGTCTCTATCAAATCACTATGTGAGTCATTTTTATTCAGCACAGCAGAGAAAACATCCATAAAAAGAAAGTCCAATTTGATGTCATCCTTGTCTCTTACATTTCATCTACGATTCATGGTGGTATAGAAACAGAAAACAGAAGAGATGTATGAAATGAAATACATCGTGCTAAATGGACAGAACTAGCAAATGACATTCAGATGGAGCTAAGTACAATTATGTTGTGTTTTTTACTCAAAGTAAATAAATCCTCCCCCTTAAATACCCTTCAAGCCTTTAAAAACTCCTTGCCTAAAGGGCAACGTAGCACTTTTATTTATTTGTACCCTCCCTGGAAAGTAGCAGCACGTTAACATAGCATCAGAATGGATAGAAAAGAGTCGCTATTCTTTTCATTCTGATTCTGTGGCGGATCCTCTTTTTATTTCAGTGTGACTGATGATTTTTTAATTTTTTTTTTTTTTAAATCTCCACTCTTCCAAAGAGACGGAGAGATAATTGTGGACAACGTAATTTGGTGTTTTCCTTAACTTATTAAATAATGAAAAAAAACAAAACTATGATAATAGTAAGGGATGTTTTCAAAGAAGACTTGGAGCATCTCGTGTTAGGCCTGGCTGTTTGCGTGCGTGATTGTTTCAAAGGGGAGAGGAGGATGAGGAGGAATTTAACTCTGTTAGATGTAAAAGATGTGTCCCCAGTTCCCTGCTACATATTGATTTCAACCAGGCGGAGCATTCACACTGAATATGTTTCTGATTTTTTTTGAGTGTGGCACGATGCGACACATATTGCAGGAGCTCGTCACAGCTGGAGACAATTCAGGCTAATTGTGCCACGTTGTGAGACAGCTCCAGAAATGTGATGAAAAACAAGAAATAACGCACTCAGTCTGTTGCTTTCTTTTTGTATAGAGGATATTATCAAGCTGCAGTATTATAGCACATGTAATGACTGCAAAAACAGTGTAAAGTATGAAGATTTAAATACATACTGTACAGTATTTATATGTAGTATGGACTTGGGGCACAGCTTTAGGCTTGTAAGAAGAGAAAGTCTCACATTTCCTCTTTGTAAGGTGGATGTCGGAGTGAGAAAAGGGATGAAAGAAATGAAGAATATACTAATAAATCATTAATTTTTGCATCAGTTTTTTAAAGAACAACATTTCGTGTAGCACCCACACCTAACAAACATGCTGGATATTAGTTACAGCTTCAGATCTAAACCTCTGCTCCTCTCTCAGATCTTCTTTCTAACGGTTTCTCGAACTTGTTTTGAAGTTTATAGTTTACAGCAGTGTTCCACGGGACTTCCCACCACAACTCCTCTATCAGTCTATCTGTCAAATATAAACAAGATTTACGGCTTTTTGTTGCCACATGATTATTTTCCCTTTTCTAACAGCCCCACTGGTCCCGCTACAGTGTTTAATTATTTGGTATGGGGCCTGTTTTTTTTTTAATGTATTATATAATTATTTTATTTTTAAATTTTTTTTCCATCCTTCGATTTTGGAGCAGCCGCACAGCTGCTGCTGTTAACAATGTGGTGGAACAACTAGCCTTTTCTCTCTCTCTCTCTCTCTCTCTCTCTCTCTCTATCACAGACTGTTGCCATGGTGACAATAATGAGAACAGGTGCAAAAGTCTTTCTGCATATTATTATTGGCTGTACAAAAAAAAACAAAGTTTGTATTTATTGTGTACAAATGTTAATTAATAAAAAAAAATATTGAAAACTTTCTCTGTTATTTTTGTGTTTGTGTGCACCTGTCCTACATATCTGAGTTACTGACTGCATGTGTTTGTGTGTGTGTGTGTGTGTGTGTGTGTGTGTGTGTGTGTGTGTTCCTGTCTTCTCTAGAAGTGGGTGTGATCATGACACACTCGAGGCCAGGGTTTCCTGAGTGGAGCTCAGCAGGGAAAAGACAAACAACAGCTCAGCAGCAGAGGAGCCGCAGCAGCTATGAACTTTTTATTTGGGTCATTGGATGTATTCATGCCGAAAACTTCTTTCTCTCCTCGTTTTAACAGCAGCTATTGATTCGTCATGCGCTCCAGAAGAAAACAAATGGGCCGCTCTTCTTCAAAGTCCACCCACAGCTCGTCCTGTG
Organism: Argyrosomus regius; assembly: GCA_946959425.1. NCBI lineage: Eukaryota > Metazoa > Chordata > Actinopteri > Sciaenidae > Argyrosomus > Argyrosomus regius. The sequence goes on along the minus strand of OX336889.1, from coordinate 15,778,625 downwards.
TGAAACTCTATCTGTGCTCCAACCCAGAGGGTATGTCATGATTCATTACACTACAGTATCATGTGAAGAGCAAACGATTTTTTTGTGTTCTTTGGTCATGTTTTATGAGTTTTTGTGTGAATAGAAGTGTTTGTGTTTATGCTGTGTACAGATAGTGTGCTGGAGCGCAGAGCTCTGAGGGAGAGCGTGTTTCCCAAACTTAGACAGCGTTGTAGACTCACACTGGGACTGGATGTCAGGGTGAGTACTCACTTATGTTTTCTAAATCCTGCTCACTGCGAAGAAAACACATCAATGATAACTGTATCTGTGTGTGTTGTTACTACTTTATGTCTTTAAAGGTTTAAAAGTTTTACATCTTTTCTGTCCCTTTAACACCATAAACATAATCTGGATGAGGCAGAATGCATGTTGATGCTACACTGAAACACATAGAGGCCCGAGGCCATTCCTGTGAAAGTGCAGTCAGTTTTACTCAACTTGTCTAATTAATTTCCACAAAAGAAAGAGGATGAGCAGCTGTAACATGACTCTGTGTGTAGTATACGAGTTTGTTTTCAGCAGCTCGTGTTATTAGAAAGATGGAAGCATATCGTATGACACTGGGCCAGTTGTTATTACACCTGACTGTGTGCTTTTCATAAACTGCTTATCATCTCTCCTCCACATTGTTTTTACTATGATGTTGTATGTGTGTGTCTGTAGGTGATAGACCCATTCGAGTCCAGTGATCCAAGTCGCTGGCCGGATGAAAACACCAGACAGCAGCTGATTAAAGAATGCAGAGAGAGCTCGGCAGGACCATTTTTACTGGTAAATAGATCAGCAGGATTAATTAAGTCATGAATGTAAAGTAGTACAGGAAGCCTCAGGCTCTGCAGGAGCCCCATAGTATTTAAAAATATTAAATTAAATCATAGTTTGAGTAATACAGAGTGACTAGCAGCCCTGAACGCTCTATAGTAAACAGTATCAGCCTGTTAGAGTGTTGAATCTTGAGGATTTTAGTATTATAAGTGCAGCTTTTCAGCCTTTTTGTGGTATCTGGGGTTTGGACAGAGCATCCACTCACAGGTTCAAACAAACAATGCTGCTGTTCCTTCTGTGTCCACACCGTGGTGCTGCAGGCTCTGGCAGGACATAAGTATGGCACAGCCAGTCTACCTGCCCAGGTGGAGGTGTCAGAGTTCCAGTTGCTGCTGCAGGCGGGGCAGCAGGCGGACGTCAGCACACAGGAGCTGGAGAGAGTGTACCAGAGGGACGAGAACACCATACCTCCGTCCTACTGTCTGAGACGCACCTGCTGTCCTCAGGTGATCACATTGATCCTCAGCAATACTGATTGATTTCTGTATTTACTGTCTGTTTGCATGGATAAATAATATTTATGGGACTGTGGTGCTGTTTTCAGCAGGCAGAGGTTAAGGAGGAGGAGGAGGAGGAGGAGAGAAAGATGAAGGCTAAAGAAGACGAGCTGTTAAAGGTGTTTCAGACCACTGTGAGTCTTTGTGTCCACAACGGTCTCATGACCCCAGAGAGAGCCGAGAGCTACTACAGATCAGGTGAGGTAGATGTCCGTAGATGTGTGTGTTCTTGCTAGATTTTGCAGTATAACTTAATGTGTGCTTTACTGCGTGTCTCCAGCCCTCGACGCAGATCTACGATTTGCTCTGGACAGCTGTCCTAATAATGACATCATCAGACGCTGCCTGGTTTACGTCCACAAGGTCATCAACGCAAAGGGGGAGACAGAGAAGCGACAGATGAATTCGCAAGTTCAGCCACAGTCAGAGGTCATGATTTGATTTGTCACTATACAATTGTGTCGGAACACCCCACTTTCACTCATCCATGAGACACCACATTATAGTATGAGGCACTGACAAAAGTATTTTTCATGCTTAGAACAGGACAAACATCATTAATGCACCTATACTATGAATATATATGAACACTGTTTCCGTCCCACTTGCTCCTTCTGTCAAAACAAAACTCAAGATTTGGTCTCTGACTAATAAAACAAGGAAAAAAGTCCTAGAAAATCAACTGTTACATCAGTTTTGTTTTCATTTAGGCAGAAAGCAAATCTTAAGTCTCCTTTTCAATGAAGGAGCAAGTGAGCTTATAAGAAACAACGCATATATATTCATATTAATCATATTAATGGCAAGATGTTTTCATGACTTGGCTAATAAATCATGTCGTTAAACTACTATAAACATCCAAGACTGTAACAATTTTAATTCAAGTAAATGTCTTATGAGAAACAGGACATGAGTCACGCCTCCAATAATGTTGGAAATTTGCAAAATGAGTGCTTTCTCCACATTTTATTTAAGTTCATTATTCATTTCTGACACAGAAATGTGATTTGCGTTTACAGAGTGAGATAGATGTGATGATGAACATCCCCTCGTTTGTTTGCATAAAGCCAGTTAATTTCATGTTTTATAAATGACGGCTTATTTTTGTGGTAAAACACATGAAACACATTGTTCTGATGCAGAGTGAAGAAGGTGAATAAAAACCACGTCCTGTATTTTCAGGCTGCGACCTTTGACCCAAGAACAACACCCAGCGATGGACAACTATTCTCAGATCTTTGTGACGACTTCCTCCCCGGTCTCATCACTTCCTCCCGGCTTATGGTGTACACCAGTGCCACAGAGTGTGACCGTCGTCATGGTTACACGACAGCCAGGAGGTGGAGCTATGCTGAGTCTCTGTGCCAGCAGGTGTACTCTGACCTTGTGGAGTTGATTGACTGCGCGAACATCTTAGAAACCCGTGAAGACTCTCAGCTCGGTGAAGCGTTGGCCAGAGAGCAGGCCGAGCAGGAAGAGCTGTGTGACATCCTGTCTCGATTTTATGACGTCATCCGGCCAGAAGAGGAAAAGGTCAGGATGAAGATGTTTGTATGAATGGTTAACAGCATTAAAATGTTTAGTTTTTAACAGCTTATGGTCACATCTGCTTTATTTGTAAGATAGAAGGATTGACAGCTAAGAAAGATATATGTTGTGTGGCATGTATAGAATAAGTGGCATCTAGCATGTAGTTGCTGATTGCAACCCCTCGCCTCACCGTATCCTTCCTAGCACGAAGAATAAAGTGCCATGATACACCCTATCTAAAGTCAGTGTCTGTTCTGGACTACTGTAAAAATAAGGTGTTTCAACATGACCTTAGAACATCCTATGTTAACAAAAGCATAACAATTATTCTTTTCAGTTGATTATACACTAAATAAATTAATATCATATGCCATATTCTATAAATAGAGTCTAAATCTTACACACTGGTCCTTTAAAGTCATGTCATGGATGTTTTCTAATCTATTCTTCTCGTGTTGTTGCACTGACAAAACTCGCTCCCACTAATATCAGCAGCAGCGTTGCATAACCAGAGTTTCCTTTTTCATTTATTGTAGGTTAGAGCCTATGTGGAGCAGAGGGAACAGCAGCACCCACTAGTGGTGACAGGAGGCCCATGCACAGGGAAAGCAGTTCTGATGGCACATTGTGCTCATCAGGTAAGCGGACTGAAAATGAAATGTGACAAATTGAAATGCCCAAGACCAATCGACCAACAGATTAATAAGCAAAGCAATGCCTACAAGATATTTGCATTGCAAGTCAGTGCTACATGTGCTCTGTGCTCATGGTCTTGATAACACGTAAACAAGTGTCCTGTCTCTCTCCACAGATAAAGTCTTGGCTACCAGACTGTGATCCTGTGGTGATTACTTATTTTTGCAATCTGTCGACCAACGCTTCTCCAAAGCACCTGTTGTCGAGTCTGTGTTACCAGATTGCTGGTAGATATCACTGCGGATCTTCCTCTCCCAGTGACCTGGACGATCCCAGCTGTATCAATAACCTTACAGGCTATAAATCCAACTGCAGCCCAACATCTAATCTGGCTCCTCATCATGAACCCACCACCAAAGAGCATGACCAAGAACATCAGACCATACCATATTCGGATCCTTCTGCGATCATAAAACCTGACGTATGTCTGTCTGAGCTTAAAGAACATCTCTCATCCCTCCTCTCCTTCATGCCTTCTACCAAACAGCCTCTAATTTTAATCCTCAATGGTCTTGATCTCATGGAAAACAACTTTGGGCCTCAAATCATTGGGAGCCTCCCCTTCCCCCTTCCTCCCAACGTCAAAGTAATCCTCACAGCCTCCTCCAGCCGAACACAAGTTCTGCAAGCAATCAACCCACAAAGAAGCACACCTCAGCTCGTGTCAGAGGGCAGTGAGAGGGAGTCAGGGTATTTGTGTGTGCCGCTGGGATTGGTGGACAGGAAACAGTGTGTGAAGATGTTGGCGTCACTGCTGAGCAGTTCAGGGAGGAGAGTGACATCAGGGCAACAGGCGCTGGTGAACCAGGCGCTGACTTCATGTTGTCTGACTCTCTACGCTCGACTCCTGCACCTACACACCTCGCTCTGGCAATCTGGTACGACTATGACAGTAAAAACACAGACAGGATATGGCTGGTGATATTCTATATATTTCTTATAATCAACAACCAATGATGTGTTAGTCTCAATACTTTCAGACCTCCCTACTCTGTATGCGGTGCTCAGCCAAGAGACAAATCTTTCCTACTTAATGTGATGTCTTTAAAAATAGGTCACAAATCTTGTTTAATTATTAAAAAGGTTTCATTTTTCCAAAAACAGCAGGGGACTATTAGCTTTTGGCAAATGTTACTCAAACAGGAATAAACAGTGCAATTGTCGAGGACTATTTTCAGCCAGGGATCTGTGTGCTGGTGCAGACTATGACACTCTGGGGTGCCTTGAGGATGGGCCAAGGGTGCAAGCTGCAAGATTTGTCTCTTATTTTTCACTGCACATTTTTAATAAGGTTTTGTCACATGGAAAAAAAAATTGAGGCTACAATTGCATAACTACATTTTCATATTATTAGAAGAATTAAATGTCTAAATCACCATATTAAAAACTGTGTAACATATGCACGTATGCTGCAGCTAAGACAATTTTTGGATCACTTTCTGGATGGTTTTCCAGCCATCAGAGACTGTAGAGTGAAAACTTGGAATGAAGAAGGAAAGCTGGATGTCCCACACAAAAATAAATATGCCATTGTGAGACAAATACTCTTATTAAACAGCTATTGGAGCCTCCAAGATATTGGAGCCTTATAAAGGAATACCACTAAACCACTGTTTTGTATATACACCATGCAATGATGTGTGTGGGATTGATTCAAATTTATCTACAAAGTAAACTACAGTGCCCATGTTCATCATGATGAAGAATCATATCTATGACACAGCGGAATATCAGACTTTTTGATAGTTGTTACATTCATTGTTCTGCTTCTTCTTCTTCTTCATCATTAGATTCAGATGTAACGGAGTCGTCTCTCCACGATGGCGTCCATTCGTCCATTTCTGCACTGCTGGATCATCTTGAGCAGAAACATGGCTCCTCTCTCGTGGCCCATGCCGTGTCCTACCTCACCCTCTCCAGGACTGGGCTCACTGAAGCTGAGCTCGCCGACCTGCTGTCCATTGATGATGAGGTGCTGTCTGAGTATGTTCAGCAGGGTGAGAGGCCTTCCTCCGCTATGAGGGTCCCACAAATCGACGTGGAGAGACTTCTGTTGGATTTGAGGAGGTTTCTCATCAGGAGGACAGTTGCAGGGTGGCATGTTTTGTTCTGGGGCAGCAGGCATTTCAAGCTGGTGGTGGCTAAGAGGTATTTAGGCACTCATGAGGTGAGGAGGGAGATTCATTCAACGATGGCAGACTATTTTAATGGTCGATGGGCTTGTGGAAATGCTAAACCACTTGTTGAAAACCAGAAATCTGGACCAAACAAGGACACTGCCCAAATGGAAATATACATAGACAGGCAGCCATCTAACCAGCCGTTTTTCTTCACCCGCCAAGTGAACTTGAGGAAGGTCTTAGAATTGCCGCATCACTTAAATGAAAGTAACAAATGGAAGGAGATGGAGTGTGAGCTGTTAATGTCTTTTGAGTTTCACCAGGCTATGGTTCAAGGAGGACTCCTTGGAGATCTGTTAGCCATGTTGGTGGGTGAGAATGGGCCATCCCACTCAAGTTATTCAAGGGAAAGAGCACTCCTAGCGAGCATATTGAAGTCTTGTGCATGCTTACTGCAGAAAACACCCCTGCAGCTGCCCGCAGTCATGGAGACAAGCCTCCTCCCTTATCTGAAGGTCTTTCCTGCACTCAAGGGCTATGTCAAAAAGATCAGACAGGAGAGGAGGAAAAGAGGAAGTGGATTAGGAGTAGTGCTTTGCCCTGCTCCCACCTCTGTTCCTTCTGTTCAGTGCTTAAAATGTGATGCCAATACCAAGGAAGTTTCTGTTATAGAAGCAGCTGAGATGGAGTATGGGATTGTAGCAGAGATCATGGACGATGGCACGGCTTGGTTTTGGAAAGGTTCTGGGTGTGATGTAGTCAAACTATCACTGAGCTGTGAGCAGATGGAGCTGACGTTTGCAGGGGTGAAGAGTAGCGGTAAATTCATGCTGCTGTCCACACGATGCAACAAGCTTTTCTTGTGGGACGTGACAGGCCCGCAAATGTTTGTACAGCTTAAGGACCCTTTGAAAACCGAGTCAAGCCAACAAACGGCAAATACAATTGAGGGGTTTGTTGCATGTGAGAAAAAGTTATTCATGTGGTGGAAAGATGAGAGTTTTGTGAGTGTGTTTGATGTCTCCAGTGAGACCTTGACTCATTTCCAGTGTCAGAGCTGTGTGACCTCTTTGGTTTGCTCCTCTAATGGCTTTTACATGTACTGTGGGCAGGAGGATGGCACAGTGTCCATATTTGACATGAACACCAGCAGCTTCCTTGAAACGTGTTCAAACTCACACCACAATGCGGTTTCTTTGATGATCCTCTGTGAAGATAAGTGGGAACTGGCATGTGTTGATAGGGCAGGGAATGTGACCCTATGGGACGTGGCAGCCAAAACACAACCGCCCAGACTTGTCAAAGAAAACTTGACTGGTGATAAATCTACTGACGTCATCAATACAGATTACTCCGATGAAATCGACACTTTATTGGTGTGTCAATCTCACCAGGTCACACTGTGGGACACGTGTGACTGGGAGCTGTGGGATCAGTTCTTGGCTCCACATGCGAGGGCCTTCACTCACGCTGTGCTCTCACACGATGGCCACCTTTTCCTTGCTTTGTTAGACACATGTCCCCTTGTCTTGGTGTGGAGCGTCAGCACAGGGGAGTGTGTCCTCTCCTTAGAAACAAACAAGCAGCCTCGTACACTCCTTAAAATACCTTCAGATATGATTTGTGTCACTCACGACGGCTGTCTGACAGTGTGGGACTCTGAGACGATAGACGCTGCAGGTGCAGCTCCGAAAATGGGGTGCGGAGTGAAAGAAGTGGTGGCTGAACAAACAGGGGAGTGGTTTTACACCACTGATGGTTCAGAGACGGTGTGGAAATGGAGATTAGAAACAGGACTTCCACATGCTAACTTTCTACATGATGGTCCTGTGGAAAAAGTGCGGCTTTCTCCAGATAGCATTCACCTTGTGACACTCTCAGGAGGTGAAATTTACATTTGGCAGACAGAAACAGGTCAGAACATCCTGCGTATGAGTGGCAGCAGAGCGACAGACATCCTCATCACCCCTAATGGTAATTTTGGGGTGAGTATTTCTGAGCGATGGTTGTCTCAGGTTTGGAAGCTGGCACATGGGAATATCGTGTGCAGCATACACCCGTACCTATCTGACGCCCAGGTGTCGCCTGAAAGCACCTTCCTTATTGGCCGCCAACGTGGAGACCTGTTGGCTGCCAGTCTTTGGTCGGGTCTGATCAGCAAGCGTTTCTCCTGCGTGGCGTGCTCAGAGAATGTTGTTGCTTTCCACACGCTTTCAGAGCACCCAGACTTTGTGGTGGTGATGGCCGCCTCAGGGGCAGTGTACACCTGGAAAGTAGCAGAGGAGACGGTGTGCAGGCACTTTCAGCTGCCTTATTCATTTCACTGTCAGCCACAAGACTTCCAAACATCCTCTGATGGGAGCTACGCCCTGCTGTCCACTGATAATGAAGCCATCAACCTCTTGGACTTATCTCAGGTCAGACTGTGCTCATTAAAAGCTGAGGGCCCCATCATTAGAGCTTGTTTGGATAAAACTGGATGCTACCTTGCCTACATATCCCACTTCATCGCACAGAAGAAAAGCTGTGTCTGTCCCCTGCATGCGAGGCCCGTCCTCTCAGTTGTGCGACTCGAAGACGGGGAAAAAATAGGAAGTGTGTGTCTGTCTAAGTATCCGTTGACTCTGGTTGTGTGTAGGCAGTGTGTGTTTGTGGGCTTTGCGGACGGGTCTGTAGGTGTGTATTCCATCTTAGAGGTCGCAAACTATGCTGAGGAGTCAGACAGGTGCAGAGATCATTTGAATGGTGAGTTGAAACAATGCCCCTTGGACAGAGCACCATTGAGGTGGTTACCTCTAGCAACCCCAAATATCACATGGACTTAAGAGGGACATACATCGTTGTTGGGCTGTGTTTTTAAAATGCGTATGGACAGGCATAAGATCAGAACCAGAAATGGTGTAATCCGATTACATTTGGTAAAAATGTGGATTGTTTGCAGGATTACAATTTTAAAATACATTTTAAAGAACAACATACTACCATGCACATGTGCGGTGTGCACACATTTACATCACAAACCTCACAACAGCACACTCTCTGACCTCTCTAGTGAAACCATAACTAATCTTACCGTTGCCAGTTCATTATCAAATCATCTAGTGAATAAAAAGTTTTCACTGGGTGGAAACTTTGCCAATATTTTGTATTTTTGTGCAGAAAAAGGAAACAACATCAGAGTACAGTGGAAGTTAGTCCTTCCACCTGTCAAAATGATCTATAGGCTACTGTCTGAATTCACCTGAGCGAAAGCTGAAAAACACACTGAACAGAAAACACATTTTTGTTGCTTAAACTCACTTTTATTTTTATTTTTCTAAGGTCTTTATTTTATATATTATAATAATTTGATGTTGAAGTAATATAAAAGTAACAGAAAGTAATCAAGCTACTTGAATATTGTGAGGCTTAAGTTATGTTACTGACTGCATTTTCTAAGTAATTAGTAATTGTATTAGATTACATTAAAGTAACCCTCCCAAACTTGCATAATAGATTATAAATGCGATGATGTGACAAACTGAAATATGTATTGTATGTGTATATGTTCATAAATAAATAAATAAATAGACTGTTTCTAAGCAGACAACACCTCTTTCTAAAAACTGCAGTTTCAGCTGGGCAGAGTCCATTATGATGATGATGATGACTCAGTTTCATTTCTGTGAAAACAGAACCAGTGACTGCTCAGCTTGTGCCACGTCTGCTGCATGTATTGTCAACACAGAGTTCATCTCGATCATTTATTTGAAATAAAATCATTTGGTATAAATGCCTTGTTTATGTCTCTGATTCTGTATTCAAAAACAATGCCACTTTGACACACTTACATCACATTTTGTATTTGTATAAATTTGTGTCCTCTTGCCTGAAATCTCAAGAAATAGAGCATATTGTCTGTAAATACTCATGGAAATGTAAATCATGGACTTTTAGTGACTTAAATATATTATGTTATAATATATTAAATGTTATTCATTGTTAGTCATTGTTACACAGAAAAATGTCACATGTATTCTTCTTGCAGATAAGTTGTATTTTACATCATTAAAAGTTAGTAACACTTTATTTGTAAAGTTTAAATAATTTAAAGTGACTTTTTTAAAAAAGATCTCATAGATCTGTTGCTCTCATGCTGCCTTCCATGAGACCTGGCAAGCTCGTAAATCTGAGCACTTTTGTCGTACATCCTATTTGTTGCGCATTTCTTGCTTTTGGTCGAAAGTAAATGTAGCCATGAAAGTAGTTATTGTGTTATACATTTCAAAAGACACACACACACACACAATATGCTACACTTGCAGAATAAGTAGTTCAAGTGCATATTGCCGATAGTGATACTTCCGACAGCACGTGAAGGCAGCATCGACGTGCTGTCACAGACAGGTACTGAACTCACCATCAGTCTGGTTCTGGTGCAGACATGGCACAGATGTACTGTTGGGGGGACAGCTCCAGTGGACAGTACGGTCCACAGACAGCCCTCAGTCCGGTGTCCTGGACTGTTCCTGGGGTCATTACTGACATCTGCTGCGGGGACCAGCACACTTTATTCCTCACCAGGGATGGAGGAGTTTTATCGTGTGGACACAACGCACGGAAACAACTTGGACGAACTAAATGTAAAGATGGAAGGACACCAGGTAGGCTATAAACAAAAACAAACAAAAAAACAATATAATCAACAGCAGAAAAGTTGACATAACATGAAAATATCCATGTCAGACCAATATCCTGGTCTGACAGCCTAGTTTAGCTATAAAATGAAACTATTTGCATGCATCATAATAAGTTTGTTAACCTTTCATGGCTGTTGTTGCGTTATTTCTATAAGTCTGTCAGGACCATTTTATCTTAAGGAAGAACTTTAACTTTTACTGTCTCAGGTTGAAAACAACCCACTGAGTTTATTGCGTAGATCGAAAGATATTAATCGCCGTCACAAACAAGAAGAAGGCTTTTTTTCCACTGAGCTACGTTTTAGTTTCATTTCCTTCCTGCCAGTGCTCTCAGCGAAAGTTAACTACCATGCATTGTGTGTGCTGAGTTCAAGTGCAGGTGGAGAGGTTGTACAGTACATTCGCGATACTGGTGCATTCAATTGCTTCGATGTTTAGTTTGATGGACTGTAAAATGTAGTGGGTAGACACAAAAATGAGTGAATGCATGCAGTAATTGTGGGTGCTGGAAGTATTTACTAACATAAAAGTACAAATATTACAGCGTAAATCAGCAAAATATAATAAATAAATAAGCTAAATAAATAAAATTTAAGTACTTATTATGCAGTTTCTTTCTTTTCATTGTTGTGTACCGTTTTATATTGTATTAGCAGATTCTTATTAATGCATTAACATGTAAGAAACATTTTATTGTAGCAGGTTGAGGTGGAACTTTGTGTTTGATATAACAATGCATTTCATGTGAACTCTTAATGTGAAAAGTAACTAGAAAAAAACTCAGTTGTGTAGAAGTAAAAAGTAATATAATATTAAAATACTTGTGTAAAAGTATCTCAACATTATGTGGTATTTGAGTAAAGGTTCTTAGAAGCACCAGCTCTCTACTCCATGCTTAGGTTTGCATTTAGTACAAGTATTGTGTTGAGGTTATAATGTTTAGATATGTGTTGTTACATCCCAGTTACAGCATGTGTTTCTGTTTGTGATGGAGGTCGTGTGGAGGGGCTGGTTGATGTGGTGTCGATGGCTTGCGGTCAGGACCACTGTGTGGTTTTGTGCGCATCTGGAAACGTGTTCTCCTGGGGGGAAGATGAAGATGGACAGCTAGGCCTGCCGCTCAATCAGCTGTGCAACAGTCACAGACCAAGGCAAGTCTCAGCGTATGGAATACATGAGTATGCATACACATACTACTATATATTTTTTTAATATTTTCTAACCTGTTGTTGTCTCATCAACGTGCAGTCGGGTGCCCATACCACTGCCATTACCAGTGATTCAAGTTGCTTGTGGAAACTCCCACTCCCTGGCTCTGACTATAGGTATGACACTGATGATGTCTTTGTCTTTATATGGAACAGTGCCAAGGCCAACTTACAATGTTTAATTATGTGTAATTGAAATGCAAAAAGCTTTGGTTTTATTGTCACTATATCACTGCGCCAAATCCAGTTTTCCGAATCCCTGCAGACATAATAGTGTTCGAATTAATATATTTAACATTCAAAACATTCAACAAGATATTTTGAATTGTGTGCAGGCACATTTTCTGAATATATAACAATAAATTTAAATATTAATTTTACATGTTTTCCATTATTGATTTTGGAGTGTAAAGACTTTGAGGTTCAAATAAGTGATTTTTTATATCCACTACTTTCCACTCTCAGGAGGAGATGTCTTCTCGTGGGGTTCAAACAGTCACGGTCAGCTGGGCCAGGGGAAGGAGGTGTCAATGCAGTACACACCTCTCCTGGTGTGCGCTCTGACCGGCATAGCTGTGACGCAGATTTCCGCCGGAGCGACCCACACTCTGTTCCTCACACTCCCAGGCCTGGTGTACTGCTGTGGGGCCAATAAATCTGGCCAGTTGGGGCTCAATAGGGTGGATGAGAAGGGTAGAAATAACTCACTTTACTCGCACACATAACACACATTCATTTACAGTGAGCAGCCGATTGTCCACAGAGGTGGAGCTCATTGGTCATTTTCAGATCAATTCTACAAGTCAAACTGCACCACCTACTGGCAAAAAAAGTAACAGCTGCTGCTGTTTTAACACTTACGCCACCTTGCAGGCAAAGACTGTTCAAGCTTTATGTTTTAGTGGATTTTCATGTAATAAATAATTATGAATTATGAATTATAAAATAATTAATTATGATCGTGTCTACTAAACTCACACTAGTCCCAGTTTGTGCCTCTAATGCATTATAGTTCCATTTGAGTTTCCCCAAGGTATGACCAAGCAGCAACCTCCATAAAATAATGTCAAATAGCAAATATATCAATATAGACAATAATATCAATATACGTAGACAAATATAATGTAACTTTTCCTTCACATTGTACAAATTGAACATGTTATTTCAGGCGACCATCTTTGGATTTGTGAACAGAGAAGTGGTTAAAAATCTTTTTTTTTATCATGCTGCAAAGTAAATATTTTCATATTTTTAGTTATTTTTAAGAAATGTAAGATTAGATCATCAGAGGCACAAATTGGGGCTATTAACCTCATATCAACCTCCTGATTATATATTTCATCAAATTTTTTTTAGAACTCATTATGGATCATCATTTGGAAATAAGCTCACGTCTATCATTTTTTTGATTTCCTAACAGGCAGGTTCAACATCTGTATGGTACCTGCTCTCAGACCCCTGGGTGTCTCCTTCATAAGCTGTGGAGAGGCACACTCTGCTGTGTTAACAAAGGTACAAACCTCAGTACGGCTGGTTCTTAGCTGTGTGTGTTGGGTTAATTTACAGAATCTGACAAAATAATGCTGTGATTTCTAGGATGGCAAAGTTTTCACTTTTGGAGAGGGGCGCTACGGTCAGCTGGGTCACAACTCCTCTGCTAATGGACCGAAACCCAGACTGGTTGAAGGTCTGGACGGACCCGCTTCACAGATTTCATGTGGCAGGTAGAGCACAGTTATGAAATCATATTTATAGTTTCTAGCTTCAGACATCTAATTAAAGTACTTTAACATCCACATCATGTTAAGATTCCCATTAAATTCATACAGTAATTGTGTCTCCCAGACGCCACACTCTCGTTTTGGGCACCTCTGGCCAGCTGTGGGCTTTTGGCAATGGGGCCAAGGGTCAAACTGGGACTGGAAAATCAGAGGACAGTCTGACTCCAACTCTGGTACAACTTCCATGGACCACTGACAGTGCAGCAGCCATACCCAAAGGTATGTCTGTATGGGCAGTGTTGGTGTTAAGTAGATTTCAATGAGATACCAGTTTGTAGAGATTATTGTAGAAGGTGGTGTAAGGGGAGGAAATTTAAATGACATTTAAGTGTTTTTTTTTTTGTTTGTTTAAGCAGACTTGAAAATATCGGCTGGCTGGAATACGAACTTCGCTTACACTTCACCTGCACAGGTAATGTCTTCGACTATTTATAGATCTTTTACAGAAAGATTCACAAATTTTAAAAATTAAGCACATTAGTGTAAAACTATTTAATGTCGAAACATTGTTGGGATTGATTTTAAGTTTAAATGTCTGTAAGCTGTCTGGCTTTAAAATTATATCTAATGTCTGTCTTTTAAGAGTTTGAACCGAGGGCAGATAACTGGACGGCTGGAGGAGACAAAACTGCAAGAATGGCTGACAGCAGGAGACAAAGACCCAGAGGCTGTGGAGTATGTTTTTGCTTTCTTTTGTATTGTAATCCCACATATAAAAATCTCAGTCTCATATGCAGAAACTACAGCGTTTGCAAGACTCATCCTTTCTTTCTTTGTTCAACAGAGAAATATGTACGATGTTTTTGACAAGTTCAAGTCTTGTTGCAAGTTTCACTAAGGCCAAGTGAGTCCATTTTTCACTTCGCTGTTGCTGTGATGTTTAGTAGCAAAACCAGCCATGTCATTTACAAATACTGGTGGTGCCACTTTGTTTTAATGCTCTGATTTTGTCAGTGGGCCATCAGAAGCAGGTGCCATGACTGTGGACGTTGAAGCAGCTAGCCGAGCTTTCGACCAGCTGGTGGCAGTGCCGTGGATCAAACAAACAGTTAAGAACATAAATTTAATCACTGAGATCCTTTGTTTTTTGTTTGGGACATAAATTGACTGAATGAGAAAACTAGTCCCTCTGTGGTGTACCTACCAGGCTCTCAACCTCTGTTGACACTTTGTAACATAGCCACTGATTTATTAATTTACGAACAAAAACATGCTGTGCAAACATTACCATGCTAGCTTACAGATGTCTTCTCCATGCAGATAATCCTTAAAGTTCTGATTGACTTGCTTGCGGCTTCAAGAACTTTCCTAAAGTCACCAGAGATCCTCCTGATTTTGCTGACGTGTCCACTTCTCCAAGAAGACTCTAGTGTCATCAAAGACGTGCTGCCGTTGGCTTATATCATCACAGATATGAATGAGAAGACTCGGACAATGCTAAGTAAGCAACCAGAGCAAACTTTATTTTGTTTTTGTCACGGGTTTGGGGAGATACGTAGTGATCTTTGAGCTCATTGTACAGTATTGACAAATACAACAAAATTACATTAAATATGATGTTTTCACTTAAAATAAGTTTAGATTTCCCTTAGTGTCCTAAATTGAACAGAACCTATAGCAACCACATTTTTAAATGTACAATATAAAATGTGCATATATGTATGCATGTATATAAACTTGCTATATGCTGTATTTTTTGTGTTTTTGTTCCGCAGAAGACTGGTGGTCTTCCCTGACACCCTCCATGTTCATGAAGCAGATCATGGTCTTCAAAAAAGCCCTGGCCTTCATGCTAACAAATGGCCTCTTGGAAACTCACAACCCAGGAGTCAAATTCCTACTGGAAGCCCTCAAACTCCTCTACAGAGTCAGTTTTTTGTGTTTTCATTGACATCATCAGTGGGTTTTAGTGCTGGATCCATTATACTTTTTGAATCTGTATATTGAATCTGGTCCCGAGGCTGAAAAAATAAATTGTCTAAATTGAATTTTTGAAAATATTTCATCAGACTTAACACAAAAGTAGGCTCACTGCCTAGAAAAACAGAGAGAGAAACATTATACAGATTCAAAGATGATGTCTTAAAACTGTCTGACCACTGTTGTCCATGTATGGTCCAGCATTTTTATACATTACTGAATTAAAACGTTTTGTTTTTTGTAATGTATATATTTTTCACAGGCAAACAAAACGAAAGGAAAGTCCTACAAAGTCCCGCTGAGCACCTTTTACGTTGAGGAAATCAGCAGTAACGTGCAGCCAGTTGATGCTGTCAATGTTTGGTCACACTTTAATAAAGTGGAGGTAAAAACATGCAGTACACTACCCACAAGGAACAATCAACACATTTTTCTGTCGGACTGCTTACTGCTGAAATAATTTCTTGATAAATCATTGATTATTTTCTTAAAGGATGACGAGCACACACCTGCTATTTTCTGCCGCTACCCATTCCTGTTCACTCTGGAGTTCAAGATGGTGGTCTTTAACGTCTTTTCATTCATAACGAAGGTACAGTATGTAATAAAAATAGATAATTTGTAAACATTTTACTGAAGGTCTACATTAATGATACAGCAGCATTTTCTTAAACTGATCATTGATTTAATGTACTTTATATATCTATATATACTAAAATTGCTTTCCATCTGGGTTTTTTAATTACAGAAAGCTCAACATTTCCTTTATGAATGGTCTTTGTTGTGGCCTGATGCATTTTTGGGTAACCCCCCTGACAGTACCCCAGCTCCGGTCTTTCAGCTAACTCTGAGACGAACTCACCTAGTGGAGGACACCTTCAGACAGCTCGCTGCAGCCGACCACGACGCCTTCAAAAGGGAGTTTGTGGTAAACACGTCATCAACAATTGTCCTGCTTCTTGTCCTTTGTTCTAAAGCTGAGTTTGGTAGCTGTTGTTACTTTATTACAGAGTAATTAAAGGGATGCTCCAGTGATTTAACTTTGTGCTTCCATGAAGTTGTGGGTCCCACAGAGAGATGAAAAATCGTAGCAGCAGAGGACAAATTTAAAGTCCCTGCAATGGGCGGAACAACACTAGATCCTACACAGATGTCTAAAAAAGTTTTTTTGCATGCATTAAGATGTTGTATGAGGTCAGAAAGTTGCAAGACCAGACTGAAATCAAACTCCACAGATTTTAAAGACGGCACATGCTTGTGTTTTTCTGGCTGTGCCGCTGTAACTCTGATCCAAACAGCTGATCTGCGGTGTAATGCAGTGCGTGGCACAATTTGGCTTATGCATGTCAGAATTAGTAATTATAAACTTGGAAGTGTTCTATCCTTCCTAGGTGCAATTTGTGGATGACAGGAAGGTGACGAATGTCAACAAAAGGGACCTCTTCCTGCATTTGTACGATGAGCTGCTAGCTCCAGAGTCTGAAATGTTCATTTACAATGAGAGCAAGACTCTGGCCTGGTTCCCTCAAAAGGTAAGAGAAAACAGCGTGTTTATGAATTTGACATACAAATGAGCTGATTACTATAAAATTGTGAGTTCATACCACGAGTTAAATCAACATGTATGGTACATTTGAAACTTGAACAGTTAGATTAAGACTAAATCTTAATCTTGTGTTTGTCATCAACCAAACAAAAGCCAACAAAAGAGGAAAAGACTTACTTCCTGTTTGGCATCCTGTGTGGCCTGGCTCTCTACAACCACAACATTATCCACCTGCCCTTCCCACTGGTTCTCTTCAAGAAGCTGCTTCGAGTCAAACCCTCACTGGATGACCTGAGAGACTTTGAACTTGTAGTGGGAGAGTAAGATTTAAAAATGCATTGTTGGTGCTGTGTGAATCTACAGCTATCGCAGTTTATATGGTCTGTTTGGTAGATGTGACGTGCGCAGTTCACAGACATGTTGTGTCCTCAGGTCTTTGCGGTGCATGATGGAGGAATACACTCCTGAGGAAGTCGAAAGCATGGAGACTACTTTCACTGTACGTTTACTAAATCACAGTTAGAATGAGTGTTTTATATTGTAATGACTCTGTTGCATGCAGGTGTGGCTGCAATATTCCAATCTGACTGTAATTGTTACTCATTACAGGTGACCTGGTGTGGTGAGACAGTTGATCTTGATCCGACAGAACCTGAAAAACCCGTCACAGCATCTAACAAGTACGTTTATACAGAATTGCGTATATGACGCTCGTTACACCAGAAAATAGGTAATTGAATTTTCTTTTATCATAGGAAAGAGTTCGTAGCCGCCTTTGTCAACTATGCCTTCAACAAATCAGTGGAGGGAGTGTTTGAAGCATTCAAGAGAGGGTTCTTCAAGGTGTGTGAAATGAACGTGGTGGACTTCTTCCAGCCGGAGGAGTTGCAAGCTGTGATGGTGGGCCAGGAAAACTACGACTGGGAGGTCTTCAAGAAGGTCTGATGAAAACCATTGTATCTTTAATTTATTATTTATCTATCATTACACATTTAGATATTCAAAAATGTATATTAACTTACATCCAAAGTAGACTTTAAAACAACAATACAGTATCAAAATACACCAAACAAGATTAAATGACCAGTTTTTCACATAATTGTCCGCATGTTACATCACTCCTGTCAGAACGCACCATCATTTCAGACTTGACTTGAAATTTGAGTTAAGTTATGTTGTGATAGGTTGAGTCTTCTGGACCAAGAGACAAGTAGTTGAATACACACAAGTTGATCTTTAGTTGATGGTTTAATATGAGCGCTGAGGAGACAATCTCCTTCTTCACCAACACAACATGTCAACACCAGCATGTTGTGAGCAAAGTTTTAAGATAGTTCCTTTGTTAGTTACAGTTCTGTGTCTTCAAGTTTTTTTTAAGTGATTGTAGAAACTTTTCCATCAGAGTTTTTTGATGCTATACTTTAAATACTTTCAAGCATTACCCTTTAATTTGTTATATTTGTTTATTTTTATTTTTCCAAACAGAACACAGTCTATGAAGGAGACTACCATGCTGAGCATCCAAACATCGTGACCTTCTGGGAGGTGTTCGACAAACTGACAGTAGAGGAAAAGAAAAAATTCCTTGGTAAGTGTTACACATGATTGTGCTTATTGTCATTGATTGTCATCACGTTTGACTTTACAGGCCTTGGTATTCTTTAAAGTTTCTTAGTTGAATTTCAGATGATCAGATCATTTCTCTCCTTGTTTGTGTTGCCAGTGTTCCTCACAGGCTGTGAACGTGTACCCTTCGCGGGTATGAAGAGCATCCGGATGACAGTCGCTGTCTTGCCCGATGCCACTGACCTCCACCTGCCAGAAGCCCTCACCTGTCATCTTCTGTTATTACTGCCCATCTACCAGAGATACCCAGTCGAGAGGACAATGCAGACCAGGCTTCTTCAGGCTCTCAATCACAACAGAGGCTTCTGGAAAATCAACACTGCAGGCTGAAGCTGGAAAGGCTTTGTGCTTTTTTGTCTCTGTTTTTGTTCATATTACATTATATTATCATATGAGTGTCACAAAGTAAGTCCTATGTTATGAAGGGGCTTAACAGAAGTAGTAAGTTGTCATTTAATATTTAGTGTCATTTAGTAGTTTGATTCTCCTTGCACGTTAAATGCTGAAGTCTTGTGTTACAACTTTCTGTTGTCAAATCTTGTGTTGATGAAGCAGCGCAGTTTAGAGTTTGAAGAACACTTTGACACTTTATATCATAACACTATGAGCATTGTGTACTCTCTCTGTTCATGTTATTCAAGCTTTAACTGCAAGGAAATATTCCATGGATCTGTCATTTACCAAAAAAAGTTTGTTTGCATTATTTTCTTGCTGTTTGTTTAAAATAAATAAATATCTTTGCCTGCCTCACTGGCTTGCAGTTTATTATCATGTTGAAAACAAATTAATTTTAATAATATACTTTTATGTTTTTTTGTAAGCCACAGGGAAACTGTCTAATGTCTAACGGGGTCTGGTTATTTCCTGGTTTATTTAATTTTCTATTTTTACATCCACATCAAATTAAAAAGTATAAACTGTGTAAAAACTGAAAGGCCTGTAGAGGAAATATAAAAAGATTACATTTTAGTCAGCAGTACTCATACTCAATAGTATTCATACATTATTCATTATCCTTGCAATGCAAATTTAGCTGCAATAGTTTTCAAAAAACACAACTCACAGCTCAGCAGCTCCATCAGTCAGACTTTATTTATCAGTCGTCATATCATTTCAATGGCTTGATTTGACAGGTGGTTTGCTTTCCATTCGTGATTACTCATAAAACAAATTAAATTACCTGCTACATATTGTCATTCTTAACAAGACGCTGTGACTTCGGCATTATGATTTAAATGAGCACTTTGTCAAAACATTTTGAAAACATTTTTATTGGCACCTCAGTTCACTGATACGAGCGTTTCATCTGAGGAAAATGCAAAAATCCTGAATTTTGAAGTTTCCTGAATTCATTGAAGTGAACGTGAATCCTACCCTGGTTTTGAATTAGCATTGCTTACATAAAAAAAAAAAGAGACAGTATGTTCCATAGTGACATTAGATGATTTACAAGCACATTAAAGCACAAGAAAGCATTTGTGACATTAAAACATTTCAAGTATCTCGAGGAGACTAAAACAACTTTCACAGAACAGACCATCTCATCTCTTCCCTTTCTTTATTCCATCTGACTTTCAATATGAAAAGCAGTAAATAATTTACTTGGTTTTTAAAAAGGATATCAAAGTCAACTCAACATTTCATCACGAGGTCTACACCTTAGTGGCTTCTACAGTTTCTATTCCAGAGCTGTCAGGCAGCAAAGCTCATACATGTATCAAAGCACGTACAAAACGATTAAACAGATAAAAATGGAGGTGGTACTACACCCACACAAGAACACACCAGTTAGACCAGTTAGATAACCCTTGTTTCCAGACCCAGTATTGAGAGAACTGGCCCTTTTCTCAGTCATGAAATATACATTAGGACCAGGGGAAAATGAAAGTCTAGTTAAACCTCAAAGCAGAGCCACTTCTTAAACCTGAATATGAGTTTTAAATGGACGGTTTGTGTGCTTTCTTTTTGTCGGCTCAGAGAAATTAACATCTGCAATAATACTTTTGCTATACACAAAAACATACATACTTAAATATTCCTAAAAAAGATAATTACAAACAAATAATTACACCGTATAGAAAAACAACTTAAAGCCATTTGCTCTTGCTACAAATTGTTGACATAAAACATAAAAAAGACAAAAAAAAAATAAAAATAAAAATAAAATAAGGCAATACTAATGACACTGAGCTGTGCTGTGCGACTAAAGGCAGTCTTCTCTTAATCGTCTTGTAGCATGTGTTGTTTAGCTCCATGCATACGAGCAGAGCGAGTCCTGTGAATGTGTTGTTCTGTCTTTACATCTGGGGGAGTGGTGAGATATCATCCAGGCAGCTTGTTGTGTGTTTCATCCAAGTCCAGCTTCTTCAATGTGTGTGTGTGTGTGTGTGTGTGTGTTTTTCTTCAGGGGTTTTTAGGGTGAGAGATGGCATTCGGACGAGCCAAGTTCATCTTCTACAGAGGGATTGTGTGTGTGTGTGTTCCAGGTTTTATCTGATGAGGTGGTAGGTGAGCCAGTACATGAAGATGGGCTGTGCTGCTGCTATAGACATGGTGAGGTACATCCTCAGCTGGTTTCTGGTTCCTCTCACCAGCCTCCCCTCCGCCGCCGCCTCAGATAACAGCTTCAGACGCAAAGTGCGGATCTGAGGGGAGACGCATTAAAGATACTTTTTAATTAGCAATTAAACAAACGCACATATATGCCAGCTGAGCCATCAAGTTAATTATTTATCTGCTCTGGAGATTTGACAACAGTTAATGAAAATTAACTTGTCATATTTTCCACCTTGGGACTTTTCTTTTCATTTCTCTATTACACGGATGAAAGATTAGAATAACCATAAAAAGGAGGAAACAAAACAAAGCTATTAAATGAGATATACATGAAAGTTTATGAAGCTCTGTTAGGACACGTGGCAGAGCTGATGAGCATGAATATACACTCAGTGGACACTTCATTAGGTACATCTGTACAAGCGAATGCAAACCAGACATCTAGAAAGTTGTGTTATTTCCACAATTAGCGGTCATTCCTCACCAGGATTTCATCAGCTGTCTATCAATGTGTGGCACAAATAAATGTGGAAACATGTCCCATAAACATTCACGTTAAATTAAATATTGTTTTGCAGCAAGTCACAGTATGTGAATACAGGTGTATGCTATCATGGCTACCAGTCTTTATAGTACCAGTGTGATTTCTAGGCATCCTCAGTTATTTGTAAACAGAAAATCTGTCTATTAGGATGCACATGAGTTAGTAGAAGCTGCTACTTACCATAAAGACAAAGATGGCAACACAGCACCACAGTAAAGAGAGATAGTACGCTGACCTCCCAAACAACAGGCCTGCTACCACCCCAATGATCATCCTAAAGAAACCGAGAGAAGAGACACACAGTCAACACAGAGAGTCGGTACAACATCCACACCGCTTTAAATGAAAACTAAAATTAAGAAACGTTTAATCCTTAATGTTGTTATATACATACCCAACATATTTGTAGCCAGAAAAGGCAAGCAGGTCTATGGTCGTGAGGTCGGTGTTTACGGTCACAAGGTAGAGTGACAGCAGGACCGCCAGCACTTCCATGATCAGCCACACCAACGCCGAACTGGCCTGAACTCCCAGCAGCTCTGGAGAAAACCTGAAGGCGCAAAATGAATTATATTCTGCGAACTCTATAGTAGACTCTAGTTGTGAGGAGGAAGGTGAATGTGTACCTGTTCTGTGTGCCGAGGGCCAGTCCAGCCACCAGGACGTACGTGATGAAGCCCATGGCGGGAATATAGAGATCAGGAGCGTTCACATCGAAGCGCGGAGCCACAGGAGTGTCCTGCTGGTAGCTCACCTCCCAGTTCTACAACACACACACGATAACACACTAAAATTTACACTCACACCTCAACTCTGGACTGAAAAGCGTGTAGCATTTCACAGGTAAAGTGAAGCTTACATATTTTATCTAGGGCTTTCCACACATAATAAAGCATCTCAAAGATCAACTGAAAATCTTATTTATGCAGAAATATTCATGTCTGGTGCACATCCGCAAACCTCAGAGGCCCACAGAGAAAAATCAACATATTTTCAGGAGGCAGGCATAACAGATGATTAGAACATATTTTACATTAAGCAGACTTACCTCATGCATGTAAGGGAAAACTAGAAGGCCCAGTTTCTTCCCCACGTACACTGTATCCACGGCAAAGTAGTACTTCAGCTTAGAAATTGGGATGAACCTGTCCAGCTGAAACAAGCAAGCAAGCAATGTTATTTTACAATACGGGCAATCATATAATGTGGCCTTTCTGTTCAGCCTGCTTTTTCCTCGGCCTGATGTAACATCAAGCTCTTAAGAACATCTTGTGGGAGGCCTTTAGCATCTTTTATGAGTTATTCTTACATTTTTGTCCACCATTTCTCTTCCCTGGGATGCCAGTGAGCTGCCGTATGCCATGGCCAGGTTGGACATGGGGTCTGACAGGATAGACTGGCCAGGAAATCCTGCTGCCTGAGGTCCAGCCTGCTGGTTACTGCCAACATGACACAAGAAAACGTATCAACTCAAAGAATGTGGAGGTTTTATAAGCTAAAAAAATGATACATGCAGTTAAATGAACTTATATAAAAAAATACATAAAGAATAATAAAGAAAATATAAAATAAAAACTGAACAATGTAAAAAATAATCCCTCCCATGTCATTGCCAGATTACTAGTCATAACATAAGATCACTGTTCAACCAAAAGCACGGAGTGTGTAACAGGTGAGCAGCATACCTGAGCTGTACTCAAGGGCCAAGCCTTTAAAGGGTCTGGAATTCTTTTAGGAAGGGGCCCCACACCTTCTGGAACTTATTATTTGAATGCTGAAGTGAGTGTCTAATTTTCTAGTTTTAGGCAGGACATGATATCTTCTAGCCATTGCGCATGAGTGGGAGGGAAAGTATCCTTCCACCTGAGCAGAATTGCTCGTCGAGCCAGAAGGGAGACAAAGGATAACGTGTATTGCTTTGCTGTGGTTAACTTTCTCTCCCCTCCCATGACCCCGAACAGAGCAGTCAAAGGGTTTGGTTCTAATTTGACGTTCAACATCCGAGAAAGTGTATGAAAAACCTCCCTCCAATACTTCCCAAGGCCTGAGCAGGACCAGTACATGTGAATGAGAGAAGCTTCCGCATGTTTGCATTTTACACAGTATGGACTAATATCCGGGTATATGGAGGACAGTTTTGCTTTCGAAATATGAGCCCTGTGTACCACTTTAAACTGAATTAAACAATGACGTGCACAGAGGGAGGTTGAATTAACCAGTTTGAGTATGGAAACCCAAGTATCCTCTGATAAGGGAAAGCCCAAGTCCTCCTCCCATGCAGTTTTGAGCTTATCTGTGGGGGCACTCCTAAACTCCAACAGCTTGCCATAAAGAACCGAGATTAGCCTCTTTTTAAGTGGATCTATAGAAAGGACGGTGTCAACAATAGTCGAATCTGCAGCTGTTACAGATCTGGTCGTCTGAGAGAGAACAAAATGTCTTGCCTGAAGATACCTGAAAAAATTTGACTTAGGGAGGCTGAATTTTCTACTAAGCTGCTCAAATGATGCCAGACTGTTGTCTATGAACAGATCTTTGAAACGTACAATCCCTTTCCTGTGCCACTCTTGAAAGGCAGAGTCCTGACAGGATGGTTTAAAAAGGTAGTTTGATGCAATGGGGCTTAGCAGAGAAAAGCTATGAAAACCAAAATGCTTCCTAAATTGGGCCCAAATTTTTAGAGAATGTTCAACCACTGGGTTTCTGATTGGTCTAAGTGAGGGAAGTGGGAGTGAGGATCCAAGGAGTGCAAGAATTGACAAATTGTCGTTTGACTGTAACTCCATCGCCACCCAGTCAGGGCAGTCAGGCTGGCCATAACAGGAGGACCAAAATGCAAGGCAGCGCAAGTTAGCAGCCCAGTAATAAAAGCGAAAGTTTGGAAGGGCCAGACCCCCTGTCGGCTTGGTTTTTTGAAGATGAACCCTGTTCAAACGTGGTCGTTTACCCCGCCATAAGTATGAAGAAATAACTGAGTCGAGAAGTTGGAAAAAGGATCCGGGGATAAAGAGTGGTAAGGCCTGAAAAAAGGTACAGAAATTTAGGTAGTATGGTCATTTTGATTGAGTTGATGCGACCCACAAGCGACACCGACAGGGGCGACCATTGTGTTAGGATTTGTTTAGTTTG
This sequence comes from Argyrosomus regius, assembly GCA_946959425.1. NCBI lineage: Eukaryota > Metazoa > Chordata > Actinopteri > Sciaenidae > Argyrosomus > Argyrosomus regius. The sequence continues at coordinate 15,753,926 of OX336889.1, read as the reverse complement.
ATTTAACAATGTGATAAGATTCTCCTGGAAAAGATCTTTATGCTTCCTTGTCACGGATATGCCTAAATAGGAAAATTTGTTGTTCTCAATTTTGAAAGGAAAACTGCTTAGGTCTAATGCACGTGCTTCATTGTTGATGGGGAAAAGCTCACTTTTATTGAGATTTAATTTATAGCCTGAAAGTTCACCGAACCGACTAAGCAGCGACAGAACAGGGGGCAATGAGGCTGTTGGATAAGAGATGAAGAGCAACAGGTCATCAGCATAAAGTGAGACTTTATGCTCCATGTGACCTCTCCAGACACCAGATATATCCCTACAAGAGCGAAGTGCTGTGGCAAGCGGTTCGATAGCCATGTCGAAAAGCATGGGATTGAGGGGACATCCCTGACGGGTTCCACGATGCAAACTAAAAGGTCTTGACCGTTGGGAGTTAGTACGAATTGAGGCTGTGGGATGCAAATATAATAGTTTAATCCATGAAGTAAAGTTTGGACCAAAGCCAAATTTGTTCAGCACAGTAAATAGGTAGACCCATTCAACACGATCGAATGCTTTCTCTGCATCGAGAGAGACAACACATTCAGGGACATCTTCAGAGGCAGAGTAAACAATGTTGAACAGTCGTCTTATGTTAAAGTAGGACTGCCTGCCTTTAACAAAGCCTGTTTGGTCTTTGGATATGATTGTGGGGAGGGTATTCTCCAATCTATGGGCTAGGACCTTGGCTAAAATTTTAGCGTCTGTGTTTAGGAGGGAGATAGGCCTGTAGGAGGCGCATTCCGTCGGGTCTTTACCTTTTTTAGCTATCAGAGTAATACGGGCCTCGGAAAATGAAGGAGGGAGGGAACCCTGTCTGCAGGATGTGAAATACCATTTTTATACCAATAGTTTAATATCCAGCCTAACTTTAGCCTGGATAGCAGCGCTCCCACCTGTAGCCTGTCTGTGATGCAGCTGCAGCTCCACTCGTATCCTCAAATAACTGGCTGCCATCTGGACTGTCCACGTTGGTATTCCTTAGACGCATATTAGGTTCTGTATTAAAGGAGAGACAGGTTAGAGGAAGATGTGTCAAACAAAAGGAGAAGATCTGAACCTCTCGAATCATTGAGAATTTCAGCGGATGCAAAAATGGTAAATCAAACAAATGCAGGGCAGCCACAATTACAATTACAGCAAATCTGAGAAACCAGCATGCATCAATTTGTATGAATGGACCAAAATTTCCCTCAAATATTCAAATTTATAGACGTTTAAGTCGAGTTAATCATAAACACTGGCTGCTCTGTGGATGTGCTGATAACTGCCAAAACTTCTCCTGCATCATTTTAAAACTAAACTTACCATTGGGGTTTTTTTTAATTTGTTCTAAGTCTTTACTGATTTTCAGAGTCTGACTGCATTAGGACTGCAGCGATTAACCAATTTCAACATTAACCGAAGCTTAAAACACGATGGTTTTTATAACCGTAAAGGCTCAGCTACACCAACCTTTTCTGTCACTTGCAATCAACAAAGTAGCAATGAGCATTGCACGGTTTGTAAATGTACCGCTCACCAAAACAACATCTAATCCACTCAACCCAACACCTGCATAAGAGAGGATCACAGTTTCTTTCTTTCATGTTTGTAATAAAACTGCAAAAACCAAACAGACAAAAAAATCTCAATTGAAAGTGAAACCAGGATTTCCCCTCAGGCTAAAATCGCCCCATCAAACTCCCCTGACAGCACCTCACAGATATTGAATTGCAGCATTGTTTGAGCCATGGTAGTTAATGACTACTATACACCATCACAGTGTTTGCATCTTGTTGGACTACAAACATGAGTGTTGGTGACAGTGAGGGTCCACACATCTGCAGCAGTTTATGTATAAGTGAAAGTGACTTAATCATCATGATGCACCCTCACAATCCCAGTAAGAAAGAAGGAGCACTTTAACTTTAACTGCATTCCCTGAGGCAGTAATATAATTTTCACACAGTCATCACAAGGGCAGATTACATCATCCGAAAGAGCCACAAACAAAGAAAGTATGATGGATCTGACATGAAGTCCACACACAGACACGCCTTTAAAACCTGACACACAGCCTGTCAGGAGTTGTCTTGTGGTTTCTATCTTTGCTATGGTGCTCTGACATTTCGTGTGCTTGAATCCTCTGCTAAACGTTTAGAGATACTTGTTTTAGGTTACATTAAATCACTTTTTATCGGCTAAAGCCTCATTACTAAGCCTTAAACTCACCAGACATGAGGTCAAAATAACGCGAGTGTAACCCAGCTAGGCGCTTCACAGTGTTAGCCAACATGCGTCGACGTATAGAGGAACAAACATGGAGCTGAGCTGGCTTAATATAGCACCACAGCTCACACAGAAACACAGACACCTCCACACACAGAGAGGGGACACGAATAACATGTAAAGAAACCGGTACAAGTACGTGAGACTGCCGTTAGCCTAGCCTGTGTAACGCTGAATTAGCCACTTAGCATCGCTGACCCGGTTGGCGTTTATATTACTAGTGTATGGACGAGCTAATATTACCGTTAGCCGTTAGTAGACCGAACCTAAACGTTTAGGTGTCTGTTTTTTAAACGTTGTTTTAACGTTTAGCCTCAACCGACTGATAACAGCGACATCCAGAAAGCTAGCCAGCACAAACTGTGAACATGCAGCCGGTGATATTAAATACTTGATTGGATCGATAAAATCACGTACGTAACTTACGCTGTCTGAACCCGCTTTGAGCTGCGGTGTAATCCATGTCGACTAACTCGCTGGTAGCCGTCAGTTAACCAACTCTACCGGGGGGGCAGTTGCTACTGGTTAGCCAGCTGACTGTGGGAAGTTGGAGTCATTCATAAAATTTACACGGAAGTGAACGAGTTATTTTTCCTGTTCTAACAATTTTAATAACGGCTACAAACCCACGTGAAAAGTGAGTATCGCCATCTACTGTATGAACGTGTGACGCTCACCCTGTCGTCATATAGGTCAGGAGTCTTCAACCTTTTGGACGAGAGACAAACAGAACAGGGACCCCCACATGTGATTCGTTTTTTAAAAATGTGTCACGTTTATAATAAGTTTTATATTTGCTTTATTCATAACCTATTTATATGCTGGATTATTAGCCTATGCAAATGTACTTTCTCAATTATCTGCACCCATTCATCAGTAATTTGGTGAAAACCCTCTGCGGACCCCCTAGGGGTCACGGACCCCTGGTTGAAGACCCCTGATTTAGGTTAAATAAAGCCTTTATCGTTATCTCCAGTCTCTCACTTTTTGGTATTCTAACAAATAAAGGAGTATAATATATATATATTTAATATGTGATAGGCCCATTCAGTGTCTAATTTAATTGTATATAAGTTTTATCTCTCTCTATTTGTAGTTCTTTGTAAAGATCTTAGCAAATGTTTAACTTGCAGATTTATCTTATAGGTTCATTTCAAAGTATGTTTACTGTAGTATAGGTTATAGGTCTGTTACTAACTGAAGACATCCATGCATCCATCCATCCATCCACTTCATCCTTTCGTTCATCTGTCCAAGTCACTTGTCTGTCAGATCTGATGTAAAGATTAATTAAATTATTATTCCAAATAATGATACAGCTCTGCCATAACATCCATCTTTCCGAAGGTCATCATCAAGGGGCTCCAGCTGAGGTCAGCCTGTGAATGAATCTGCTCCATCCAGGGACTATTGGAAGAGAGATGACCTTTGTGTGCGTTCATGAATAAAACAGATAGTTTAAATGTCAGAGTATATGGAAGATGGATAAACATTAACCTTTGCCTCTTTAAATTTTAATTCAGTATCTTTCATGATCCTTTTTGGACCAAATGAATATTTGTTTGACCTTTAAGCCACTGGGTCAGTTTTCTAACAGATAAATCACTGTACTGTAGACGCTCAAAGTCCTGCTGCAGTTCATTACATTGCCCAGCAGGTGATGATGCTGCAGCAACCACTAGATTTAAACACAGTCTTTAGGTTTCCTTAAAAAAGCATCATCAGAGGGCTGTTTCACAGGCTCACCAGACTTCTGCAGGAGGTTTAATTGGTGTTGAGCATTAACTCGCATGTTGTCAAACAGTCACAACACAGTAACAAATGTTTGTGCCTCCATTTGCTAAATTATTTTCATTTTTAACAAACAAAATAACACTTTTATGAGTAATAATGTGAGGTCAAAGACTAGTAATGGATTCTATACTCATCATTATTTCACTAACCATAAGAGAGGGATTTGAATTTTTAATTAATAATCCTGCTGAGTCTCTGAGAACTTGCATGTGGGTAGTGCTTGTGATGACGTCAACCTGTTCATGGTTGCATGGTTGAGTGACGTCACAGTAACATATAGCTCATTAAAGGAAAGTCAGAGGCTACAGGAGATGGACGAACAGACGATGGACAAACAGAAGAGGACTGGATGGATCGATACACAGATACTCCATTTTACTCTCATTCTCTCTCAACATCTTCTGTCCCAAGACAAGCTTCACATTTATCAGCTGAGAATAAAAAAAAGGAAATCTATCTTAGATCGTGTACTTAAGTTAAAATATAAGTACTTGTACTTTAAGTGTTTCACATGTTGACTCGTACTTCTACTCACTACATTTTAGAGAGAAATAATGTACTCCACTACATAGACCCATTAGTATGAAGCAGTTCAAATTCGCCCAACGTCTACTGCAACTTTAAAAAAGAACTGCTTATATGTTAATGCATCAATAATAAAGACACTGAGGCCTATTAATATCCAAGAGCTGCATTTGTTATACTGATACACTAGTTGCTGCCTGAATTGCTGGTACGTGGAAAGTCTGGAAAATGGAACAGTGAAGTAAAGGAAATGTCTGAAACAATGATAACAACATTCAAACAGACTGAAAACAATGTCTGTCATCACAGCAGACAACAGGTGATGACAGCAGCAGATGGTTACATGCAGATAAGGGAATTTCTTTGGTTGAAACAGGAGCAGCCACATTCCACCATTCAGCTCTGCCAGTACAGTGTGACTGATTGGAAGTGTCTACACTTATACACAAACAGAAACAGTATAAACAACTGATAAACATTCAATAATCTGCAGATCTAATTTTTTTCCCTTTTTGGGACAGAATTAAAATTACAGCCACGTTAGAGGATCTGTGAGGCTCAGACACACCTGTTCTGAGATAAACGCTAATGTAACGATGTAACGTGCTGTTTTTTCAACAAGTTGTTTAGCTTATTAGCATTTTAACACTTGCTAAGTAGCACTAAACACAAAATGCAGCTGAGGTGCATTCATTTTGCAGGTATGTATTAGTCAAACTCACCATAAATGTCAATTCGCAAAAAGGTTTGACTTGCCCAACAGGCCTACATAACCATCACCAAAGCCATGCTGTTCACAAAAAGTAGTTACATATTTTCATTACACATTCTATTAATGTTTGTTTTATCGTGTTTGTTTGTTTTTTTTCACATGATTATTACTGGAGGGAAGACGCTGTTGTTGTTAAAGACAGTAAAGATTCAGGAATCTGGGTGACTAATTGGCATCATACTACCAGTAAACACAATGAATCACTCCAACTTCAGCATCCAAAACATAAATAATAATAATAAAAAAAATGTATTTATAAAGTACAACTAGCAGGGTGAACTTATACTTTCACCAAAATATATTCTTCTTTTTAAAACTGTCGTCGTATATTTAAGTTAACTTTTTCTAATTCCCGGTGCCAAAAACCTCATGTTGACATTAAACCCTACCAAGCACAAGTCAGCAACACCATCTCTGGACTGACGGATATGACTTCTTCAAACTCTATAAGGAAAATCTATTGTTATAAATATTATGTATTATTAATTTAATCCTGCAAAATATTGTTCTGAAGTTGAAGTTACTGAAAGTTGCTCTGAAGCTGCTTAGTTGTACAGTTGTAATGGAGAAATAGAAGATGTACGACTTGTATACTTGAAATATTAATAAGTCTATGACATCCATTTTTAGACAGGTATATTTACAACAAACACTGGTGAGAAGATAATTAACCATTTCCTCTAATCTGCATTTTAAACTCTATGACACTGATATTCTGGGAAATGTAGTCAACGTGGGTAAAGAGAGATGGTGTGACATTACAGGGAGAGAATAACCTGAAACTGAAACTGCATTTCAACAATCATAAACATGTTTGTGATCTGAGAGCTGAGAGAGAGAGATTCTAATATTGTCACTGCTTACCCGATACTCCAATGAAGGCAGCAAGGACTAGCCATTTAGAGGCAGAATAGGGCGGGTCAAGACTTTGTCCTCCTGGGGAAAAAAACTATGTGAAACTTTATGTGAAATAACCATAATTCAGTGTCGAAAAAACTAATTTTCAACATAAAACTGCACATTTAAGAGTTGCCTTTTATTGTGACTGGTCTAAGGCACACCTGTGTCATAGTCATGTTCAGCATCTTGGTAAAGGAGAAGTGCACACAGACACAAATTGTAATACATTTATGAACAGAATTTGAGAGAGATAAGTTTGTTGTGTGAAGTCTTAAGTCTTTTACTTCAACTCATGAAAAATGGGAGCAAAAACAAAAGTGTTCATATTTTGGTTGAGTGTACTTTTGCAAACCCTGGCCTTTAAAATTGAAGAAGCTACACTTGTAGGTGACAACACCAACATGTCCTCTCCTAACCCCCGTAATGAATGTGGAGCCTGTTTAATGTGAGTGCATTGCCTGATACATCGTGAGATCTCTTGATCAGCTTGAAGAGCTATTGCTTCATTCATCTGTATTTTATAATGAGAAAGGGACCTGTTAACGTGACTTAACAGTGAGTGACTTACTATAGGCCATAGAGTGATGGCTTAGCCATTAAAGAGGACCTCTTTGTGTCCCTACAGGTTACCTCTGTTTAAAATATTTTAACATCTGTTTCTTTGAAACACAAAGAGTTCTTATGAATGTTATGTCTTTTGTTGTGCAAACGATTTTCCATACCACCTAGAAATTTCCACTAACATATACTTCCTTGTATCTTACTGTAAACATGTCTTGTCTCTCTGGAATGTAATCCAGCTTGAATACGAGCAATGGAAAGTTACCAACTAAATTAAACAAAAAGTGAAAGGTAGGCTTCATTATGGTGTGTTAAACTATAAAAGCATCAGTACTCATCAGGCTGCAGGAGCGGAAAGAACTGTTTTCACGATTTAGACATTTGAATCTACAAAACCATGGCCCGCAGTGTTCCGAGGCGCGTGGCAACTACAATGAACAGAGGTAATCTCTATCATCTTTTTTCCTACATTTTAGTCTTTTGTTTATTCAACTATACGGGTGTTTACGTACATTACAGTTATTTATTTTTCAAACCTCACATCATGATCTGCACTGTATCTTTACAAAACATGACACAGTTAATGGGCTCTGATCTATATACAGTGCTTAACAAATTTATTAGACCACCTGTCAGAGACCATCCAGCATCATGAAGTGCTTTAATGCGGACTCTTTCATTTTCAGTGAGCTCTCGACTTTTTACCATTTGAGCCGACTCACTGGGCTTCTCTGAGAAGTCAGAAATGAATCAAGCATAACATTCAACCACTTAATCTTAATCTAGAAATCTTAATCATGAAATCTTAATCAAGAAATAATAATGTGTTTCACTAGTTTTTTTGTAAAACAGTAAATTTGAAAATTCATGGATAACCATGCTAATACTGTTGTTTTGTTATTGTCATTAAAAACAGATTAAAGTTGACTGATTAAAAACCTTAGATGACATTGTCAGTGTGTCATACATTTTACAAAATGCACTGTACGTGAATCCATGGATGTTGTAACATGATATTCACTCTAAAGGAAGACATTTCCCATGTTGTTTTGTAGATTTGGATCCAAATGAAGAAATTCGAATAGTGCTGCTTGGAAAGACAGGAAATGGGAAGAGTTCATCGGGAAACACCATCCTTAACAAAAAAAAATTCATATCAGTACTTTCTCCAGACTCTGTGACTTTAGAGTGCGCGAAGGCCAGAGGAACGGTGGATGGACGCAGAGTGGCGGTCATTGACACACTGGGTATCTATGATACAAAGTACAAAGAAGAAGAAGTGATCAGAAGGCTGAAAGAATGCATCTCTCGCTCTGCTCCTGGTCCGCATGTCTTCCTGATTGTGATCAATATTGGTGCCAAATTCACAGAGGAGGAACAGAAAACTGTTGAACTCCTGCAGATGGTGTTCGGCGACAAGGTTGCAAATTACTCCATGGTTCTCTTCACTCATGGTGACAAGCTGGGACACACAAGGATTGAAGAATTCTTTAGAAAAAGCCAGAAACTTAGTCATCTAATTACAAAATGTAACAGGCGGTATCATGTCCTCAACAACACAGTTAAAGATGACACACAAGTATCTCAGCTGCTTACGAAGATAGCAAGTATAGTCCGTGATAATGGAGGAACATTTTACACAAATCAAATGTTCCAGGAGGCTGAGAAAGCAATCAAAGAACAAGTGTTGGAGATTATGAAGGCAAATGCAGAGGGAAAACGCAAAGAAGAAGAAAAACTGAGGGCCAAGTTTGAAGGAGAACAGCTGAAGGAAAAGCTAAGGCTTCTCAGTGAATCGTATCAAGAAAAATTCAGGGAAAAGGCAGAGAAGAAAAACAAATTCCTTGAAACTGGTATGATCGTAACAACCGCTGAAGTGGGTGTTGCAATCGGGGCTGCTGCTGGCGCTGTAGGAGGTCCACTTTGCATTGGTGTGGGAGCATTGGTGGGTGGAGTTACTGGGGCTATAGTAGGAGTCTTGGCACCACTATCAGTGAGAGCTCTAAGAAACAGATGCATGGTACAGTAAATCATGTAACTATTGTGTTTACATGATCAGTGTGTTGATGAACAGAACACGAAAGAACTGACACAGCGGCCTGTACAGAGTCTTGAAACAACTTGGACTCAACTTTTAGAATGAACTGACCAACTTGAATAGATGACAGAGCTAAAGTTGTTCTTAGAAAATTGTTTGTGGAGGTGTCTTTTAGTAACATACTGTATATACAATATTTTTGGTTTGCATTTTTACTGTGTGTTTCCTGCAAAGTTTTTATAGTTCTATAGTTTAATTTTTTTGTATCATCAGTTTTTATTTTTAAATTTTTGTTTTCAGCAGTGGTTAGCACTGTTGCCTCTCAGCAAGAAGGTTCTGGTTTCCTCTCTATGTGGATTTTGCATGTTACCCCTATATGGGGTGATCCCATCCATCCATTTATGGAAAATGGATGGATGGGATCACTTTTTTTTTTTTTTACCTCATTGTAGTCATTGTAGGTTTACTTTATTTGTTTCATTTGAGTTTTTATGGTTTAAAAATGTTCAATTTTTTGTAAGTACGCAATATCTTATCAGTTAATGTAATTTTTTTTATTTAGTTGTAGTTTACTTTAATGACCTTGGTTTCCACAATGGCAAATCACATTTGTGAACAGTAAAGGTCGACGAAAAAGGAGCTTTTGAAAGTCATCAGTTCGTACATGTGTGTGAAGCCTTTTTTTCCTATGTATTTCTATATGCCAAAGAACTGTTAAGGCAGATGGGAAGCGGATGTACACAATAAGCAGACACACAGAGAAACACCACAGGCAAATTTGTCTGCGACAGACAGTAGTCCTGTATAATACACACATAAAAACACACTTACAAACTGTGGTTGGGTGATGGTTCAATAAATGTGTGAAACAAATACAAATCTCCCCTTTTAATTACTTGTTTATCAGTCCACATTTTTTTCTCTCTTTTGTTTAAAATGACTTTGTGTCTCACCCTCTCTGCTGACAGCTGGACTCAGTTACCCTCAGGGAAAATGACCATCTCTCCTCAAATGGTCTGTTGTGTGCATAAAAGAGCCACACATCGCTCTGAAGCAGCCTTACATCACATTTACATGTATATGTAGGACACGTCTACATACAGTCATTTTCATGCTCTTACTTGTAACACAAACATCGGCTGGAATGGGGACTATTTTAGGGTTTTTCTCATGCAGTAGTAATTGTTCAAAAGGCCACAGAGTACAATAGAAGTCTACAGTTAACATCTTGGTGTGCTGTGACATTGGAGACACATAATTGGCTTGGGGTGAATCTGTCTTTGGAAATTAAATTCAGCAACCCACACAAGCTCATTTCAAGCACAGTTAATGAAAGAATAGCATGTGCATGTGTGCTTGACTTTATCTGAGCAACACTAGATTTTGTGTGTGTCTTATTGTGGTATATTTGTGTGAGTTTTTTTTTTTTTTTCATCTTCTGAAGCCATATGTGCCAACAGAAAAATGCCAAAATTTATATGCCACACAGGATCCCAGACAGTAATGTGATATAGGCAAACTAAAAATGGTCAAAGGAGGTGTTGTTGGGGCCATATTTTGAGACTTAAAGAAGGCATTTGATTTCTTTGATTTGATCTCTTCTAACACATTGAATTGGATGAAATCTTTGGGACCTTCCTGAGCAATGAAATGGGCCATACATAGAGCCATTTGGGGACCTCTTCTGTTCAGCTTATATATAAATGATTCACTATCAGTCTGCATGGTGTGTGAAGTTCAAATGTATGCAGATGATACCATACATTTTGTCCATGCAAAACCCAAAGAACAAGCAGCTTCTAAACTCTTTGCAACAGTTTGATGATTCTCATGCAAATAATCAAATACAACCCGGCTAATTTAGGTATATATGAAATTACTACATTACTACAGCAGAAAAACTATATATAAATGCGATGATCATGAAATGCTGTGATTAACATACGCATACTGTATATTATGAGGTGCCCCTCACCCAACACATACAAATTCATGGACAGCCAGATGGACAATGTAGGTTATGAAGCTCCCTGACAAGACACTGACACTTACTAAGCTGTCAAAACAGATTGCGAATAAAATCCATTTCAAATGTACATTATCATGACATTTAAGTGCCAAATAGTCAGCATCTATATTATTGTTGTACCACTTTTGGACACATTCTGCTGTAACAGAGAAAGGCAAGATGTGATAACCAATTAAATATGGGAATAATGTATTTTTAGACAAGTCAAGTTTTTCTTGAAAGGCATGTTGCACTAAATTGTTCACAGAAAAGGTGACAGAAAAAAAAGAGTTTCGTAACAAATGAAAAAGGAGAGAAATTCAAATCCTGTTTACTTCCACAAGCTGACCAATCAGTGCATGAAGTGGGTGTGTGTGTCATCGGACAGGTGTGGCTGTAATTTTAAACATTTCTAAGTCATGAGGTAATCTATTAAATCTACAGATGTTAATTTATTAAATGGAATTTAGTTCAGTCCTGCAGCCCTTCTCCCTGATGAATTAAAACGTTAGCTAAAAAGTCAACACTCATGCTTGAAAGGCATGCACTCCAGCGAAGGGAGCTATACACAACCTTGCTTCCAAAAAGTTATTGTTGTTAATGCATTATTTCTCATCTATAAAACATTATGAACTGATTTATTAAACATAATAAATTAACCAAAAGAAAAGCCGGAGAAACAAACACAAAAAGATTTTCAGATGGAGATTAATAATTTAATGATTCAAGTTTGGGATTATAAAGTTCATCTTAGAGAAATCATCTAAAAGTGGCAGCAGGCAGACGTGCAAGGTAGCAGTGTCAGAACAGCTTACATGCAAAAGCCACACCAGCATTAATACGTCTGCAAGGTTTGCATGGTATGCTTCAAGCACAAGTTTACCCCTGCCTCCCCCCAACATACACATACATACAGAAAGAGAGGGAGATGTGCTGAGTGAATAAACTCTTCCATGAAGCATGAAAAGCATTGCATTGTGTCATTATGTAGCACATCCACAACTGCACTCATCCAGCGAAGCACAGCACTGCAGTTTTACAGACCTTCCTCGTACTCTTTTTTTTCCTCCTTCTTCTTCTTTGCATTTCTTTGCCGTCAACAAAACGTGTTCTTTACACGCTCAGGCTGGCAACCATTGATCCAAGAATAATGGAGTTATCATTGATGGCAGCACAGGTAAGGAAGCAGAAATACATTTAGCCATTTAGGTTCTTGCTTTTAAGTCTTTTAGGCAACTAAATCCAACCTTTTTCCTACTAAGGAAGAGTAATGAACTGGATTACACTGCTGATTATAGTTCTTAAAGGGGGCAGTTTGTGTCACACTAAACCCTCTAACCAAGATCAGGAGGGGGAAATAGAGCAAATATGTTGAGCCCTTTAACTGTTTGCTTTCGTTTCTTGAATGTCTATTGTTAAAGGTTGTCTTTTTTAAGTTGTGTGACAGTATAAAGTGTTTATAATCAGCCTTATTTCACAATAATTAGGAAATCACTGAGATTAGGTCATTGTATGCATGTATAAAATGAAGTGCAGTGTGAATGCAAATGAAAGTACTTGGGAATAGCTGCACACACTGATTCACTGAAGCGTTAGAAAAGTTTTTGTACATTTGTAAAGCACGAATTTGGATAGTAGATATACAATTTTAGACAGTGCACACATACAGAGATGACTCAGACTGCAAATTAGCGTCTTCAAAAGGGTCACGCAAGCTTGGGATCAAATTTTATTTAAACAACTGAGTCACTGAGGCTGAAGCATCTATGCCCCATAAATACTGCACTGAGGATGAGAGCAATTTCAATTATAGTTTCCTTTTTCTGTTAACAACATTACAAAGATATCATGGACTTTTTGGGTTTGAGAGAGAGAGAGAGACTTGGGTCTTTTGCTCCTCTAAGGAAATTCATTTCCAAGAAATTGTAATTGTTCTCTATCTGTAAAGAAGCATAAAAAATAGATAAAAACGGATGAAGTGATTCTGTGTTTCTCTTGCTGGCGTGTTTCTTTCCTCCTATCACAGATGCTGGAGCAGTCTCATCCATTAATTTACTCTGCATTGTGATAAAACATTCTTTTCCCATTTACCGCCTGTGTTTCTTTGCTCTGTCTCCTCTGACCCATGATGTTAAGCTTTAACTAGCCCGAGGGCAGAGCTTTATGTTACAATCGAGGTCCCTTTGTGAGGTGTAGGGTTATGCAGCCCATGGAGATGTTTTATAGGCAATTACTGCACTGTGGCTCTGAAGTGCAAGTACAGTGAAAGTCCTACTTTTACTTCATTGAATCGCTGCTGCTCGATTTGCAAAGAGGATGCATTACGAGAGTTTTTCTTATAAAAAAATAAATATGGGTGATGGCCTGGTGAGGAGAATGGTAATCCTAACCCCACATGTCGATATGTCCTTAGACAAGACACTGAACCCTGGTTTGCTCCTCAATCACCACACAAGTCAGTGTATTGCCTAATTGCCAGACCCAAGAAAGGAAAAAATGAGGATGGGCATCAGGAGGAAAAGGCCTGTGTCAAATCAAATATATACAACATCAATAATATTTTAATGGTACAATTAACTTTGAGGATTGTAACAGAGAAACACCCAACGAAAGTGTGTTTGGACTGAAGTCCAAATTGGACTGAGAAGGGTTCAGAACACTAGATGGCGTTACTGAGACTGAGCCTCTGTATAGATTGAAAAATTCCCTTATGATTTTGGAGTACTTCATGTAACAGTATTATAGATTGTTAGATTGGGTTTGATTGTTTTACAATGATATCTGTCACAGGAATTCAGATTTATCACATCTGAAACCCTACCAACTCATGACAGATGCATGGTTAGTGACATTCTGCGCTTTTGTTAGTTAGTTTTAGTTTGATCAGTCATTTGAATGGTGGCCATCAATGAATTACAACATATAAGAACAATAAAATATGACATTGTGTTTGCACTTTGATCACTGTGTACCTGATAGCATAGTTTAGTACAAATTTATCATTAGAGGCATTTTTTCCCCCAATGTTCAGTTTGCGAAATGTTGTATTCAAAAACAGTGTGAAATGATTAATCATTTTCCCCATTCCTATTCCATATTATTTAGACTCCAACAGACCAAGCCTTCAAATATCAAATATTTCATGACACTAAGGTGCGTCAGGAGTGAAGTTAAATAACAGATATGACCTGGAAGATGTCTTATAGCATGACATATATGACACACGTAGCAGTCTTATTGTGCAGATGAGGTACTTATTTCCTGCAGTGTACCCTCTTATCCAGCGGTGCAGATTTGATGGAAAATCTCTCATAACAACCATCTGCTCAAAGTTATTCAATCAACTAACCCTCTGTGGAAAGGGGGTTTCAGTCTTCCAAAAGCTTTTCCACACAACTGATTATGATTTCAACTTCTGAACTGTGAGGTAAAATTGCATCTCTGTCTAAATCTTCCTGCACAGAAAGCAGTTTCAGGGACTCATATTCTGGTTTCTGGATTGAGCAGTATTCCCCTTTAAGTCCCTGATTGTTGTCACCAAGCCTGCTCCAGACGTGAACCCTGTCCAGCTGGAGGAGTTTGATGGAAAGCCTCATCTGATAGCCATCTGTTCTCAGATAGTTAATCAGGTGTGCTCAATGTGTGGTCCTTAATCACCCCATGCTAACTGTCTCTGAACACTCAACGTTCTTAGTGAAGAAAACGACGCACCTCCAAAACTTTGTTTTCACAGAAACTGAAAAAAGATGGCAGTGTTTTTTTTTTCCAGCTAAAAGACTCTAGGGTCACTGAAATGCATCATAAACCTGATAATTAAGTGATGTTTTCATGCGAGCAGCAGTACAACGTCAGCATATTGTTAATAGACTACATCAAGTCAAGTACTTCAAGTCTTTTGTAAGACCTGGCGAGGAATATTAATATATCTCAGAGTGCTTTATTGCTACTCCTGGTTCAATTGATGCTGATTTTTCTTGTGGTGTTTCAATCACTGATGAAGTGTCCTTGAGCAAGACAAAGAGCTCAAACAGGGACCAGTGGCTGACCTTTTGTTGATGACTGGATTCCATCCCTTTCTATCTTTTTCTTTTTCTGTGAGTGAACGTTAGATTAGTCTTAATTAAGGCGTGTCTATCAAAGTGTGTCTGATGGAGAGTTAGGTCAGATTACCATCTGTTTAAGAGGTTATCAGGTACTTTAGAGGACTTCGACACGGACAGCAGACCTGACCCATCAAGAGAAGTTCTTCTTTCCAGTTTGTCGAAAAAAAAATGTGACCATGTTTTCTTATATTATAAGAATTTCAACACTGTTAATGTTTCTGCTGCACTTTAGAACAGTAAAGTTATAATAAAGTAATATAATATAAGGCACAACCACAAACTTAAAAGTCCAGTGTATCAGATTTAAGGCACTCTATTTACAGAATACGGCAGAAATTAAATATAATAGCCATAACTATGTTTTTATTAGTGTATAATCACGTGAATTTTATATCTACAGATGGAGCGTGTGCTCTTCCATAGAGTCCGTCGTTTTGAAACACCATGTTTCTACAGTAGCCCAGAAAGAACAAACTAAACTCCGGCTCCAGATAGGGCCTTCTTATGTTTTCATGTGTTTTGCAGCCACCATAGTTTTTCCTTCATAGTGGGAAGGAGAGGATAAGGTAAGGGGGTTGCTATCAGCAACTGCACCATTAAATGCCACTAAACCTCAGACACATTAAAAGCAATTGTTGAATATAAACAGCAGAAACAGCAAAGTCACACATTCCTTTTGATTAATCCAATCCTGAGGTGTTAATAGGGAGGAATAGGGATGCATGTACATTTTGCTCTACAACACCTCCTCCTTCTCCATTTTTTTCTCCCTATGTAAGTAGTAGTATGCAAGTAGGTTTGATACTGATAATACCCGCATAATACTTCATATAGATATTGATCTGCCTTGACACTCAGGCAGCTACATCTGGCTTGTAAGCTTGATTGCATGCTTGATAAAAATGTCTGGTCCACCTTAAAAATGTCTTGGTAACTTTCCAGTACAAATACAGGAGTCAGGGTGGAAGGGTGTGTATACTGGTATGAGGTGCCTTTATGTGGAAAATATGAATATGAGTTTCCTTTGTCATTTCAGCACAGAGAGTTGAGATAACCTCTTGTGATAAGCAGAGGTTTTGACTCTGCTGAACACATTAAGCACACAGGCAGATGAGTCACTCATGGCACGCATAATATAAGCTCTATAATGCTTTGTTCATTCAGGATGGATGGCATGACAGATTAGACTCATTCACACACGTCAGACATGTATGGGGTCGGACACGAGAGAACTTTTGTTACGTAAATGAGTCAATCGTCAACCCACACTTCACCTCAGGGATTCTCTTCCTTTATAATGAGATTGTTTGCAGAAATGTTTTTTTTTTATTATAGCCAAAGACATTCATATTTGGATCATCATCGCCATCATAAATGACAATAAATACTTCTATTGACATTTCAGTGTCAAGTTTGAGTTCATAAACCAGTTCTTTCAGAAAGAAATGTCATTTCAATCATTATTCAAGATTGGATCAAAGCTCAAAAATGTTCATTTATTGTGGAATTTCAGGGCTGCCATACACAGTATTTAAGTTGTCATGAGCCTGGGCGACCTGTAACCTCATTACATAGAAGTGTATTGTGTAAGTAAAAGCTTATTTCTATAGTACATTTAATCACATCTCTTAAGCTTTAAATTTAAAGCGCAATGAACAGTGCACTCATTTTCATGGATACCTTGGCAGTAAGGAATTATCTTGGTCCGATTTCTTTTTTATTCATTCAAGGATTAGAATAATCTCTCTCACACAGCATCTATTACTGATTACTGATTGCATTACGTTACAATGAAGCTTGACATGACGACAGAAACATCCCTGATAAGTCTATACACCTTAAATATTATGTAATAAAGCATGTGAGAAAAAGGAAATATTTTCAGTAACCTATAATACTTCACACATGAACAAAATGTGTCGTGTGTACAGTATATGTGCTTGTGACTTTCTGACTTTACCTTTGAAAATTTCAGTCCTGGTTGATTTAGCGACACCGGTGGGTACTCTTAGGACCTTATATGCTTTTAGTTTCTGTCATATTATTTTACAATTTTGTAAGCTGATATTAAACAAGTCCAGAGGAATGAGCTAATAATGACGTAAACACAAGTAACAGTAATCCCTGTGAGCAAAAAGCTGAATGCAATGTTTCCAATATTTTTTTCTGCTTTATGCAATAACCATCATGGTTCTTTGATTTGTCACCTGCTCCAGGCACAGCACAGCTGAGCACGACAACAAAGTACAGTGATGAGCACGTCCACCTGCTCAGTCATAGTTCAAGTGTAGTAATTTAACCGCTCTGCTCTTACTCTTTAGGTTTTGTCTCACAGAAAGTGTTTTTTTCTCTTGTGGAGGAGAGTTACATGCACACAGTATGTAGTACATATTTTCTAATATTCCCTGCTGTCCTCCAGCTTTTCTGCTTAAACTCTCTGTGAATTATGGAGTTTACTGGTGGACATACAGCTTTACTTGTTGCTAAGTAGCTAACCACTAACTGCTAACAGACTGCTGAGTCCAAGTCAGAGCTCATAGGATTGCTTAGTTAGCTGGACGGTTAACTAGCTAACAGCAGCTACAGTCAGCAGCTAAAGTAGCAAACTGCTAACAACAAGTAAAGCTTTCTGTCCATCATAAATCACTGAAAATAGAAGGAGTGCAGCTAGAGGATATCAAAAGGGAAGACCAGAACATATTTTGCTTGACATGAATGAAATGAGGCCGTGGAGACACTACCCATTTTGTCCACAGGGGCTGTCAAAACACAGTACAGAAACCCAGCCATTGTCTTGGATGCATGGAATATCAACCAGGATATCAACGTGCCGACATGACTCAGCATATTCTGATTCATAAAGAGTGAAAAGCTCCTCCCTCTGCTGCCTGAATTCACTAATCATGACAGAAGTGGTCAGACTTGCTTCTTTAACACAAGGCCAGGTTTCATGAAGTGCACCCAGTAGACTTTGCATCTCAGCGCATGCATGCAGTGTAACGGGGCTAGTATGTCTGTTCAGCAAAGCACAGAGTTAATGAAATGGGCTTAACAGAGCGTGAACATGAAGCGTACTGTACGGTGAGAATAATTGGAAGAGCAGCGTGTACGGGATGCTTTGTGTCTGTGTGTAATCTCTGCACGCATATCTTTGTCTGCGTGTGTGTGTGAGGTGCTCGTGTGCTTTGGCTGCAGATTTACTTGCTTATTCACTAACCTTTGAATTTCATAATATATTATTAATATGTTGCTTGCATACAAAAAAGTTATTTATGAAACTACTTTCCAGCACCATGTTTTGAAATCTGCTTCACAAGAGGCCTTACAACTAATTTTGTACAGCTTGCTATTGCAAGAAGAATATTTGTTTTGCATAAAATGTGTGCTTGACATGCAACAGAGGTCCCCAGGTTTTTATTTTTCTGCAGTACAATCTTCCTTCAAGTCCTCCAAGTGCTTTGACACTGCTGTGTTGTTTTGGGGCGCTTGCTAAAATGACTGATGCTGCTGGTTTTCTTGGAAGTTACATAAAGTTAGAATTCCCAAAACAATCATTGTAGAGTCTTATTGAAAGCAGGATAAGTTTGCTTAGTGATGCGAGTTTTCGCTGGTCTTTGCTCGTCTGTCAGCCTCTGAAGCCTCCAGCAAATAAACAAAGATTAAACCAGCCATGAGAACACGCCTCTCTCTCTCCCTATATGTACATATATATATATAGCGTACTCTTGTTAACCATAACCTACAAACTCGACACTTCCGCCTTCTGTCACTCATCTTCCCGCTTGTTCTCTTCTCTCTTTCTTCCTTTCTCTCAGTTATTCTTGCTCCATCAGTTCTTGTCATGAATTCAATCAGCTCAGGTCCCCTCTGGACATATTCTAGCAGCAGTATTTTCTTTTCATCACACGGCTCAATAACTTGGAAATTATTTTCAGCTTCTTCTCCTTTTTGATTTAGTTTACTTGGTGTCCATTATTTCATGGTGAGAGTCATTTGAAATGAACTCAATCAGATTGTTTTTTATTCAAAATCAGGACACACTGCCAGCAGGAGACAGTATATGGAGGTCTTTCATAAGTCTCAATAGAATAAAATAATTCATAAATGTATTGCCTTATTAAAATACTTTAAATTCCTTTTCTGGAGTTTTTTTTTTATCCAGTATATTGACAGGTTCTTTTAAACTTTTAAGTTTCATTTTGATGCAAATTTGAAAGTAGACTGAGGCACTGACTGACTGATCATTTCAATTCAGTGATTAAACGTTTCATTTAAAGTGACACAAATCTAATGATAAAAATATCTGTACAGAACCTGGACAAGAAGATCCATGTCTGTCATACTTTATTTATTTACTTCATTATTTTACTATTTATTTATCCATGGTAAAAAAAAAAAAAACTGATTAGGATCCCATCCAGGCTCACCCGAAAATGGCAAATTTTGAACATTAATTGCGTTTTTTTTAATACTGTACTTACTTTGACAGTTTTTAAAGATCAGTGCATCAGTTTTATTAATGCCTGGGGGGCTTTGGCCAGATGTTGCTCATCACAGGACATGCGGTACCTCATGAGATGTTACTGTGGACTTTTAATTAGATTTTACACCCAGTGGTGTGGTTCTATGTTGGTTGGACTACCATTTTGTTCCAGACTGAATAATCCGCCATGTCATTTGCACAGACAGTCATGGTCCACAGTAGATCTTCTCAGGTGATACAGTGAGTCGTCTAGTAAGCAGAGGGTTGCGTAATTGCGATGGCTGTGATGCTGATGTGTGAATGTGTGTGTATGAGCTTAGTATCAGTGTGAGAAATACTGTAGACATTAGAGGAAAGAAAGATTGGTACAGTATGTTTTTTTCTGTCTCTCGACCCCTTCATGCCCTCTCCTTTATTACTCTTCATCTCTTCTGTAATTTTGTTTTTATCTTCTTCACTTTCTCTCCATCTCCCTCACTTTCTGTGTTTCTCCTTTTATGACAGATGTTTCAGAAAGAAGAGGAACATCTGGCTGCTGTGGGGCTGTTTATTCACCCTTTAATGTCTTTCTCTTCTGTCCTCCCCCTCTTTTCTTTCATCCATGTTTTTCTGTTGAAGTGGTCACAGATGGAGACCCAAATTTCCAGCCCTGGAAATATATATTTAAGGAGTTTAAAATTCAAATATAAAATGGAAATATAATCCTCTTCTGTTTGGTAATTTTGCATATTTGATACAGTGTGCACAAGGCTGAAATATTCCCCTTGCCCAGGAGCAAATGACACGTCATGGGCTACACTAATAGCTTGTGAAACAAATAGCTTGTGAGACAAATGCCTCATAAATGACAAGTGAGTTCTGGCCCTTTCTACTCACCCCACATCCATGGCTAATTATGGGAGAGTTTGTTTTTTCTTCACCCAAAATCTCCTTATTCCGCTCAAACTCACCCTCATGTTAAATAACCCCCAGCCCCCAGTGTGTCATTGTGTGTGTGTGTGTGTGTGTGTGTGTGTGTGTGTGTGTTTGCACTTCCAGTGATTGATGAATGTGTGTTCCTGCTGCATATGTGTGCGCATTCATTTGTGTCTTGTGTGTGCGTGTGTGTGTGTGTGTGTGTGTGTGTTATCACCAGAGGCGGTTTCTGAATCCCTTCTCAACATATAAGAACATTATATAACTTTATAAACCATCACCTTCCTGGACATAGAGACACACTTGTATACACATGTATGCATCTACACAGTCACACATAATGAAGGTTTATACATACAGGCAATGCACGCACCTGTGCATATAGAACAGAGGCAGGCAAACACACACACACATAAACACACACAGACAAAGACTACACACATGCGCTTCTTCCCTCCAATCCCCCACAGGACACACACTCACAGATGGGAAGCCGACTCATATGCCCACTTATTACACACAAAAGTTATGATGTGCACTTGATACGTCATGCAGCAAAGATTTCTCAGGAAGGACTGAAGCTGTATTATGTTTGTCTCTAATCCAACAATCTCTGCAGCTCTGCACGCCATAGCAGGACATCCCGTCTGTGTCCAATCAGTCAATGCAATGGGATGACACTAAAGATGGAGGGACGCATGGGGAGACGGGGAGGGATGGGAGAGGGGAGAAATAATAGACGATGAAGGTTAGCGGAGGTAAGGGAAGAAAGTGCAAGAGTAATACAATGATTTTTACCGGTGATGACAAAGAGAGTAAATGCATTCTGAGAGGGTAGAACGAGGACATACAAGTTTGCACATGCAAATAGAAAGAAGGAACAGAAGTATAGAAGAGAAGTGGGTAAAAGTTAGGGTATTATGTCACGGGAGAGAGAGCAAGCAGGTGGTGGACTGTTTGATTTAAAACAGAGTGACAAAAAGAGAGGTGAGAGACCGAACAGAAGGCTGGAGTAGAGACAAAAATAGCTACAAAGAAGGAAAAATGAAGAATATAGAGACAGGCAAGGAAAAGGAAAATAATAAGGAGGAAAGACATGATGACACGTCGTGCACTCATTGCTGTTTATTCATGTTTATCCTCTGATAACCCTGTCTTTCTATTTCTCTCTGTTTAGTCTCTCTCTTCCCCTTTTTTACTCCTACTGTACATTTTTGTCTTTTGGGAGTAGAAGCTAATAAGACAGCAAATGGTGCCAGTGGACACCCTTTTTAATTTTGTAATTTAAAGTGTTGGATTGAGGGGAAAGAAAGAAAAATAGAAGGATTTTTTTAATGCACATTAATTAGTTTCAAAGCAAAACACTCTGTCCTGTTCTGTCTAGTTCCAAAATATTAATTTCTGAAACAAAAAGGCAGTGGAAACTTTGTTCTTCTTTTAGCAGAAAATAAACATGACTGCACAAATGATAAGACAGATGTTTTCTGCATTGATACACACACAGAAAATGAAGCACACAAGCAAAGAAACAACACATGTTCTCTAACTTGTGCATGTTCATTCACCCATGCGCACGGATTCCTGCTATTAATATTTG
Source organism: Argyrosomus regius (assembly GCA_946959425.1). Classification (NCBI taxonomy): domain Eukaryota; kingdom Metazoa; phylum Chordata; class Actinopteri; family Sciaenidae; genus Argyrosomus; species Argyrosomus regius. Next base: position 15,731,920 of record OX336889.1, on the reverse strand, counting down.
TACGGGCACACACCAATATGGATGCGCAGATACGCAGGTGCATGCCATATGTACTTGCGTGCATGCATGTGAAAAACACAAATACACACAGGAAGCCTCATTTTTGATTTGAGTTACTTGCTGTTACCTACGTGTCCACACAGTGTCAGATGCACAAAAGCTGATCATCTTGGTGACTCAGGCGGAGTGGACCGCCATGTGCTCACTGTGCTGTTGGTACAAATCTGATTTAGGATTTCTGTCACGCCATCTTTCCAACCGTTTGTTATTGCATTATTTCAGGTAAAGTTATGATAAAATATGTTGTTTCAAGTAGAATTTACATCAGCTTGAGCCCTTTTTACACCTGACTGGGCAAAAACACCAATTGCTGGGCTGTAATTGAGCTTTTTAAATTATCTATTTGGAAAAGATGTGCTTGATATTCTGTAAACATCATCAGATTCCACCAAAATCAGGTTCTAAATAAGTCCAATATGTCTTTTACAAACGGTTTTAATACAACTTTAAGGGTTGTTTGAATCATCATCTAAATATTAGGTCTTATTGGTCAGTACATCTCTGACGAGGTTGAAATCAGTTGTTTCTAGGGATCGTTTCTGTCATGATGAAAACTCGCACACACACAATACACACTTTTTGCCATACACCCACATTTTGTCTCTCTCTATATCACACACACTTTTTTTTTTTTTTACACGCACAGGAATTCTCGCTCACAGCAGGATGTCTAAATCTGTCTCACACACATGCTCTCACAGTGTGTGCTCTACTCTCTCACTTTCACTGGGAGGGCTCTCTCGATCTATGTCAGTGAACACTCCCACTATCTCTCTCTCTGTCTCTCTCTCTCTCCCACATGGAGTTCACTCTCATGAAGTGCTGCTCCTCTCTCTCCTTTGGATGCACTCAGTCTAAGTCTGAGTGTAGGACAGGACAGGACAGACCAGAACTGATCTCTTCGTTCTTCATTTACAGCCGGCAGTAGGTACAACTCTCGTTCTCTGTCTAGTTTTTCTTTTATTGCTCCATGTTTCTATACATCTTCTATATATATATATTTTTTTTTTACCATCCTCTCTAACCCAACACAAACTATGAATGCATCTCTCTTTTCTGTTGATCTAATCTCATACTCTAACAAGAAAAAGCAGCAGGAAACCTATCACTGATAACAGAAAACAACAACAACTTTTAGCTGCATTTATTGTGCATGTTTTATAAGTAAGCTTCAAAGGTGGAATGACTTCATTTGGGAAGTTTAAATAAGTTTAATAATTTCTGAGAAAGAATCTAACATTTAAGTGAGAAGTTCACATTAGATTCAGACAAGCGTACCTGCAGTGGATGAACTTCTTTCCACAGAGAATCTATAATACATTAAGATGTGTCTAAGGTGCAGTCTTGTATGAGCCTGCTGACATGACACCAGTCTACAGTCGAGCCCTTCTGTAAAGTTGCTGTGATGCTTCACGGTGTTTGCCAGCTATAATTTAATTTTATTCTATTTCTTTCTGTTTATTCTTTGTTTATGTTGCTTTTGCCTTTTTTGTTGACTGATTGTGTCTTAATAGCTTATAATATATAATAACTTTATAAAAATCACTGTGGATCTGGAACTGGCTACTATTTTGACTGGTGTCACTTCTGTGTAACTCTACCTGGTATGTTGTTAAATTAGGACCCGCCTATTATGCGAGGAGTCGCCTTACTTCAGGATTTTAATTTGCTTTTTTTGCCATACGTGTCTATGTGTAACATATTTATTTATGGTTACTGGTGATTATTGTATTGTAAAACAAATGAGAGGTAATTTCAACATTTAAACACTTTGCAGTAATGTTCTGATGAGCACACTTTCTTTGGATTTGTTTGGTGTGTGTGTCTTTGAATAACTTTTCCCCAAAATTTTTTCATAATTTTCCTATTCCTGTTTTCCTGTTTCATGTTTAATTCATCAGAATTTTATAAGACTGCATGAACCTAAAATCTTAAAAGGACCATATTAAACCTTTCCTGTACAAACAAATATAAAAATTGAACATAAACAGCACAGTTAACTGTGAAGTCATAGAAAGGTCAGTTGCTTATATAACTGTTAATTTAATCTGAATGAACAGATTGCTGTTTTTCTACACACACTTAGTGCAGTGAATGTCAGTGTGTGTGTGTGTGTGTGTGTGTGTCTGGGAGTGTTCCTTTTCCCATCACTCACTCATCTGATACTCTTTGATATACTTACTAAGGATAATTAATTGACAGATGTGTATGTACCTTCAGTATGCAATTACTTTTGTTCTTTTTGTCCATCTAGCATCCTGTAAACTCAGAGTCAGAGCCTCAGCAATAACATGAACTAACAAATGTTTTGTTTGCATTATAAAGTACATTCATGTTATAGGACAGATGTTAGCCTTTAAGATTGTTCATCAAATGCATGCTTTGAGCTATTTTTAGGAGCAGAAAAACTGCTAATGAAACAGAAACATTTGAAAGCTTTCACTTCAGTTATTTATTTGGCTTATGGTGCATTTTATTCACTCAAATTTAAAAATAATCCAATATAAGAGGCCAAGAGAAAATGTATCTGATGGGTAAATATTGTGACACCTTACAGTTGAGAGTTTGTCCAGGTTGCACTGTAACTTTGTTCCAGACAAGCATGACAACCACTCAAATAATTTATTTTTTATTCACTCAGTTACCCCAGTTCTTTCAAAAACCTAACATTTAGCAGACGTCCGCTTTCAACTTCAGCTTTCAAATAATATAATTAATTATCTTCCACTGATATAAATGATACACAAATGTTCCTGATCAATAGTCCACTTAAACTGCAACTTTCAGTTTGCAGCATGAATTAGGTACTTAGTTTTTCTTTTAACTCATCATATCTTTAAGTAGTTAGTCTTCCAGGCGTGTGGTGCAATAACACTTGCACATGCTCACACACTCACTGCTGTTTTTGTTGATGACCTTTCTGTCCGTTACACTCACAGAATGAGACACAGCTTCTGGGCAAAGACAGGAGGAGGTGAACAATTTCAGGGCTCCCTTGGCTTAAAAAGGTTTTGTCTTCAGGTTGGGCTTGTGTCTATATGATTTTAAAAGCAGTTGCGTGTTTAGATGCTTTAAGTTAAATTCGTACAAACAGCACGAGAACAGCACTCCCTTCCCCTCACTCATGAAAAATCCTGGGAGGCAGTTTTATTTAAATATACATTAAGTGGCTGATGCGAGAGCTCTCAGAGTTTCCTCATAAATTATGCTGCCATATATTAAAGGTTGCAACATTTTAGACTCTCTTTTTTCCATCTGAGAAGGAATTAACACACGCACACACACAGACGATGGTTTTCTGTGCTACGGAGATGAGATGAGACAGTTGTGCATGAAACATTATGCATAAAGCAAAATCATCATCTTGTACATCAGTGGGATTAAATGTGTACCATGTAAGGTCTGGAATTGATATGTATTGGTTGGGACATGTATATTTATATCTGTATCCCCGGAAATATTAATTGTTGTAGCGTCTTTTGTGTGTCTTTATGTCTACTTGCTGCATATAGCTTGAATATAGCTTCAGTCTCTTTAACTTGTCCACAAACTATTTGAGACTCTTCCCATGTTCACTTCAACTACTATAAAGACTGACTGAGGAAGCTTATTTGGCCAGCAGACATTTGAAGCATGTATCAGTGGCCTGCATGTCCACTCAGACAAGTGGAGTCAGATAACCTCATGTCATGACCCCTGTGAATCCTTGCTGACCACCACACTTCATTCAAAATAGGCGACTAAACTTGACCGGAGCTAAATATGTTATTCAGGTTGTTCTGCAAAGTCTGTAGGAAAGTATTTTAGGTTGAATACCTCCACTCACCTGTGAAGACAACAATAACTGAGCTTGTGTAACATTCAGTGATGATAAAAACTCCCCTCAGTATGATGAATTTCCTCAGTGACAATTTGCCCTGAAGTTACATCTGCAGTTTGGGTGTAGAGATAGGGTGGATGAGGACGCGAGAGAAGCCTGAGAAGCACTTTGGCTCGAGCTGACCCTGATGCTTGAAGCATCCCAGAGTCATGCTCGAAGAAAAAGCAAATCTATTTAGAATCACAGAGGTTTGACCTCAGCTGCCGTCACAGACATTTATTCATCTGCTTAATCAAAGTTCATTTTGCACCCTATTATATTTAGGTGTGTTTTTTAAGTAAAAGTTGATATGTTCAATTATTTTATTAACACCTGCCCCCTATACATGGGGATGACTGGAATGTACACATTGTTCTCTGAGATAAAATGAAAACATCAATGCATCTGCTAAAGAAATAAGTGAAAAATATGTTCTCTTTTTAAAATTATTTTGTTGAGATTTGGGTGAACTGAGACTTAAATGTCTATGTTTTTTAAAATCATGATCTAATCTCTCAGCCTCCCCATTAAACTGCCACTTATAAAACGCTGTACAGCTTTGTTTTTTTTTTGCAACTTATTTCCCCATATCAAACATTTGATTTATCAAACAAGAATAGCACTTTTACATGCTTAAACACCCGCAAGTCAAAAGGTCAGACTCACTTGAACCTTTCATCTGTCAGAGTGAAAGCTGGCATTATTAATGGTCACTGAGCTGCCTGTTTCTATCAGACTGAGAGCCTGAGAAAGCCTGTGTGCCTGTGTTGTTGTCTTTTTTGCAGTGTGTCGTGAGCTTGTGTGAAAAGTTACAGTAAATTAAATTCACGCACCTGAGTTTGCACATCTGTGTTACAGAAGGCCTGGCAGCAACACAAGCAACTAAAGCTAGAGTGTATGCTTCTGCAGACATGGACAATTTAGGGTATTAATTCCCAGCGATGGCTCCGTGTATATTGATGTCTCTGTCTTGTCTTTGTAACTGGGTGTTATAGAAGCCCCCCCAGAGGACAAAAATTTGGATTCATTATCCGCCTCGCTTGGTTTTTTTTGCCTCTCTCTTCCCTCCTCTGACTGTGTGTTTCTGTCTCTTTTAGTATATGTGATGCATGTGTCAGACTTTGTTAATCCGTCTGAGAATTAATCCCTCTGAGATGCTGAGTCCTCATCACTGTTACAGTACAGCTGTCCTGAGACCAGGCACAGCTGTGGGGTTAACCTCCCGAACAGAACATGTTATTGTTCAGCCATGCCATCCTTATCATTATAATATTAATTTAAGGCTGAAAGCATCTGATTTTTACCCACTAAGAAATATAATAATCCCAGTGAATAACTTCAATCTGAACTCCTCTTCCTCTCTCCTGACAGCATTTCCCGGCTGTGAGCGGGGCCTTCATGGATTCGCCGTACAATGGCAACACGTCTTTGCAGACGTCCACCTCCAACCTCAACGCCGGATACTCTCGACCCTCAGAAGCGGAGGACGATGGGAAAGTGTCCAGTGACACAATTTGGCTGTGGATCGCTGTGCTGGCAACTATTGGCAACATAGTGGTGGTGGCTGTGGTTTGCGCCTGTGCCTTCTGACAAGATGGACGCAAAAATACTGCTGCTGTTGGATAATGGGAAATCTTACCTGAAAGTATATTTTTCTTCAGAAATGATGTAAATAGCCTTACTTTTAGATTTCTGACCTTGTTTTTTTTTTTTTGAAGAGCAAACTTTAATTTGAAACAGGAATTTGCATGGGACTCTTCATTCAAAATAGTAGAAACATTTAACTACAGTAAAAATAGACAAAACTATTTATTTATTTATTTATTTAAAGCTGTCACCAGATTGAAGTATATTAGAGAGACAGATGATGGAGACACAAGTATGTCTAACTTTAACTGTTTAATTCTACAACAACGTGCAACAATGTTAAAAGAAAAGCCACAAAATAAAGATCAAACATGCATAACATAGAATAACATCAATAATGACTACTGAGGCAGATCTTACTTAAAATACTGAAAAACTTCACCCTGACCAAACAACACCACACACAGACAGATGCCATGCATGTATACAAACTACGCTGCACACTACTTTTATGCTATCCAGAAATGTTGCCGTATGAATTTGAATTACAGTTGACAGAACTCTCTGCTACCCTCCAATCATCAGCCTTACCCGAACACAGCCTGAAACTAGAATGAGCCACCAGCTTATCATTAATACTGCATAATTTATATTGAAATGTTTATTAATTTTATTCACTGTCCTGGAAAAAAACAATGTGAAACAGTGAAATGCATAAAAATGTACGAAACTTCTATTTTATTCGGAGCTGATCCTTTTATGTGTGCTTTAATCATTGGCAAAGTAAATATATGCTTCCTTAAAAAGTAAGAAATTGTGAAACTATATTTAGATAGACTTGTCCTCAGGTTTTCACTTTATAGTTTGAGACTCTAAATGGGTCACGGGATGTTTATTTCATCCTCCAAGTAAACAGAATATTAACATTTTTTAATAAGCACTGGCCCTGTAGCACAATTACACTAAATATATTCATTTTGGATTCCAGGCTGAAAAAAGCTGTGGCCTTAATACAATAGTACTATGCTTGCCAGTGGTCAGTTGGTTATGCAAGCGAAGCTGGTGTTATATAAACGTATTCAGTCCTGGTTACACTACAGCTCCAGCAGAGGTCATCCTCAGAACTACAAGGATTAGACAAGATCATAGTTTGATCTCTTAGTGGGATCAGAAGGTTTGAGCCCTTTGACCGCCTGTAACCTCCCGATCATGCTCATCTTAGCACTGAGCTCCAACCTGTATTGTCTATACTATTCTTTTCTATTCGATTCTTTTTATTCTTACACTTTTAAGCACCCAGTTACTTACTTGATTCATTGTAAATACTCTGGCCAATAAGAGGAATCGACCCTTGCTAAGCCTCATTGCATAGTTACTGTTGCTATGCCCCTCAAGCTTTCCATCCTTGCATGGCACATATGCAATTTTGCAATGAAGATTTACCACAAAAAAATCTTAGTACTCTTTGAAAAACTGTATCCCTGATTTCAGACAGAGGAGGACAAAAACAGCTACTCATTTCTAGCCAGCAACCACTGATATTGCAAGCTGCAAACAGCTAACCAGCCAATGAAGCCGTTAGCTCCATGAGTTAGTTGAAAATAACTGTGACTCGTGTGAATTAAATGTGACTCGTTTTAGGATGAAACCCTTAAAAATAGCTTACAAATTCACTCATTGGATGGATACATGATATTGGGCTGAATAATTGATAACTTGACAGGCCTGCAGTGCCTAGTTACGGTTGCCAAGCTATTTTTAAGCTATTGGACAACTGCTGTGCAGAGGAGGGGTGTTGTGTCATTTATATGACCATGCCATGTTTCCATTAGTTGATACTTCTTTCTAGTGTGCACAAACACCCACACTGAGAGCTAATTTAAAAGCTCCTGTTCAATAGACAAGCACGTTTTGCATTTTGTAGCACCATTAAAAAGCCCAGAGGAAACAAACTCTATTTGGAAAGGAAACAGGGCTCAGCTGTGATTGAGCAGTGGTTTGTTTAAATCTAACAAGCAAGGAAGGTCACACAGTTTTACTTTCTTTCACGACATGGAGATACACAATGAGAAAGATGAAGGTAGATCATCTCAGAGGAGGTCAAAAAAAAAATCAAAGCATACTGTTGTAAGTTGCAAACTTTGTCTGTCTGCAGTTTGGTGCTATGCAAGTAAGCATAGCTAGAATCAGCTCCCTGCTGTGACCGAAAACGATGCTGAGAGTGGAGAGACTGAACCAAGACAGTAAAGTTGCAGATCAGAAAACTAAAACACTGAGCTGAGAGACACTACACAGCTCCAAAGAGCTGAGGAAAACCGCAGGGTGATCATTGTCTGTGGGCTCGTCAGAGTATGTCTGTTGATGGGAACATGACACCTGAGAACACGCTACATGAAATATTATGTACGTGACGTACTTGATTCGGCATAATCACCAAAACTACTTGAGGCACTGACCAATTTGTTATTTTTTTGTACTATTCGTCTTGTCACCATGCTCTCAGATGACTTATTAGCATAATTTCAACCCAGACTGAAGTCTGAACGGATCACAGCCAGCGTCTTCCCCTGTATGTTCATACATATGTGTGTGTTTGCACATGCATCTCGCTATCTCTCAGCTGAGATCCAGCCTGTGTGACCTGCCTCATCGTTCTGTCAGCAGAATAATGAGATGTAATGCGCCTCTCAAGCTTAGTATCCGGTTTTCCCTTTTTTTCCCCCTCCCTCGCTTGATATACCAGAGTTAAGTGTGCCCCTGGCGGCTGTTAGTGCGGTCAGAGCGGATTGTGTGGTTGACTTTAGTAGAAGATGATTTTACAGACAGACTAGCTTCGGCCATCAGAGGCAAAGATAGAGACTAAAGGAGCGGAAAGAGAAATAATTTGTATCATGAGTCATCTGAGATAAAGAGCGGCGATGAGTGACACATGAAAGAGGAAGATGTGGAAGAGAGAGGAAAGATAATGAGGCAGGAAATGCTCATTTTAATTCCCGCCATGAGCACTTAGGAGGAAAGAGACATCATATAAGAGTGGGGAGTGAGGAAATGAATGGAAAGGAGAGGAGAGACGATGGCTTAGAGGGGACAAAGGAAGAATAGAGAGGGAAGAGGAGGCGTTAAGGAGGAGGATGTTTGACAGAAGAGTATTAATAGTAGAGAATGAGAGAGAAGTAGTAAAGTAGAGGAAAGACACACGAGTATATGAGAAGGGTACAGGAAAGACAGCAATGACAACTCACACTTCTATGCTTTATACGGATGATTTTTAAAGCTCATTAGTCTTCACTGCGTCATAACTACTACCAGCAACCATCCAGCACATAATCACAATAATTACACTCCAAACTGAGTGTGTTTGTGGTCTTTGTTTGGTCGGTAAAGGCTCAGGTGTCCACTGTTCAACACAGTTTACCCCATCCAACTCCCTCGCTGTCCAATCAGCAGCCAGTTTCTGCATGGACCTACAATACCAACCAACGTGTGTACTCTGCAATCACAAGTTTTTTGAAACTGACTCAGTCGACTCCAAAGAGAAGAACGCATATAAACATGTGCATTTGTTATTATGGATGATTAAAGACGATCTCCAGCACTCTCTAACAAGGCAGTTATTCCCTCCATCTTCCTGCTGACAAGACATGTCTGCACAGCCACACGGAAGTGAACTACAAAATCTCTGTCCAACTTCAGATGGCTGTTATCAACCCAGTATCTCCAGCAACTCAGCCACCCAGGCAGGAGGTAAGAAGTGAAGTACAGTACTTATCGGTGTGGTGCAGCAGCCTGATGAAGGCCACCTCTGTGAAGAAACCAAGTTGTTGATTATAAGAAGAATATGAATTACTACTACTACACTACTACTACTACTATTGCTACTACTATGCAGGGCTACTGAAGGGCTGTAATCAAAAATACGTAGTCACCCTGGGTTTTTAGTGTGGTCGGTGGAACTGCTTAAAAGTTTTGATCAGCTGATGGGGAGAGTGTGACATGTCAATATGTGACACAGTGTCGATAAAAAAATGCTGATCTAATGTTTTTGATCAAGAAGATGAGACAGTTGTTTGTGATCATTGACGAGGTTATTGATTGTATGGAATAAAGTATAAAAAAGAAAGAAAGAAGGATTATGTTTATGAGAACACGACTGTGTATTTTTCAGATTCTCACATTTGTTTTTTGATTTTCTTTCTCTCCTCCAAAAAGAGCTTGTTAGGAGCATTAGTGTAACGTCACTCATTGAAAGTGGTGAGCCAGTCTGCAGCAAACGTTAGTCACCGAGGGCCTTTCCACATAAATTCAGACTTAGCTCAGCTAAGAAATCATCCTCCCCCAGGGAGGAGTTGTTTTTCTGAAGCACTATAAAAGTAACTTAAGGAGACAAATACACCTAAATGTTGTGGGAAGAAATGACAAAACATACTTGTGTTAATCTGAAAAACTAAAGTTTAGTAAATAAATAAATTAACAGTGGAACATAGAGAAGTAGTATTTGTGTAATTGGAGTGGCATGAATCTTTTAAACAGTAAAAAGCTCTTTAAAGTACAAAATAACAATAGATGTGAACGTTTTTGCTTTGTTTCTTGTGAGAGATGAGGTATCTTGCTTTAATAGGCTCACATGCGGCATTTTAAAGTGCTGTAAGTAAAAAAATCCTGTCCGATATGAACTCAAGATGGCAGTATAACAAGCATGATCCAGCAAACTGAACTGACAGCGCGTCTGAGCAGCAGGGAGTTAATCTCTGTTGCATTCAGTGCCAGACACTGAACACATCATCTGAGTTTGTCTAACAGCTTCATCGTGGATCAGTTTGTTTGGTGAACAGTAGTTCTTCACTGTAAGCCTACTTAATATTTTACTTCTTCAAAGAATACAATCTTTATTTGAGCCTATCTAATTATTATTTAAAAAGCATTATACAATGTGGTCCGCTCCTCTTTCCTGTCACGTTGGACCATCTGTTCTCCTCTTTCCATCTCTTTCTCTGTCATCTCATACATCCCCTCCTTTCGTGATGTCTGTGAGGCACTAGACCGTGAAGTCCACATTGTGAAACCCCTCTTCTGTACACACACACACACACACACACACACACACACACACACACACACACACACACACACTGTCCTGACCTGACCTCTTTTTCCACCGTCTATCTTGCGTCTTCCTCTTTCACCATGTCCCTCATTTGTGATTCATGTAATTCATCATTTACTAAAACTGTCATAGTCTCAACCTTTGGTTAAGAACAATATGTAGGGGTTGACGAGTATGCATTTAAATAAAACATGGTTCAAAGTTGCCTGTCAGATAGGAACAAGCTGGATAAGCTGGATCATAAAACTACATCCCTTAAAATTTTAACTTAACTAGAAATGTACTGAATCTTTTTTTCTGCCTTGATAGAGACCCACATCATCAGTCTTCATGGAAGAAGGACTGTAAATAACAGCGTGGAGAGGTGACAACCACAGAGAGAAAATTGGGACTTCAGTCTGATCCACTTCACTGGATTATAAGAAAAATGTGTGCATGGAGATATAGCTGTGTCAGGATGATCATGTTCATACACCATCATACAAAATGGATTTGCATGAAGAGTGACTCTAGTCTGTGGAACAACAGCCTATGGCGACAACAGTTCGGATTTGGTTGCTCATCCAACAACACGGACGATAGGAACAGTTTGAAGATCCCTTCTTTTCCAATACCGGGGTGGTACTGGGTTAGTAGGATATTTAGGGAATGTGAAACAGCTCAAATGAATCCACATAAACAATTTCACAGAAGACGACAAAAATAAGTTGGACTGGGAACTGAAAGGAAGACACTGTTGTACAGATAAGACATTGAAACTGTGACACAACCTTTAATGTACAACTTTTAACAGTACAACCATGAAATCAATTCTTGCTTGTTTCTTTCAAATGTCATGACTTGCTGAGGACTTGGTGATGTATTTATATTTATAAGGTAAGCTGTGGTTACTCAGAGACTTCACTGTGGATGCTAAAGCCAACACTGTCAAAGTGAACATGTTACAGATGGACTGCTATGCAAATATGAAACAGAAACAGTATGATCATAACCATCTGCAGCTAATCTGTTTGGTTAGCAGGAGGGGCAGCAATGTTACATATAAATGGTCAGGTATATATGGTCAGTATTGCAGCATTGTGTGTCACCTTACTTGACATGCATGGCTACCAGCACATTTCTCTCTTTCTAACTGTTTGCCTCGTCACAAATATCATTTCAAGTAAAACAATTTTCTCTTGCATTTGTTAGTTCATATATATGTGTAGGGGTTTGGCTTTATGCGTGTTTTTCTATATCTTAGTTTAACTGAGGATTTCTTCTCTTTCTATCTTTCAAATCATGCCTCATCTTCAAAGGACGTTTTGTAAGGGTGGACCTTTCTACTGTATGACATTGAGGCTTCTGTAATATAATTTCATTAAAGAATGTGAGATCTGTCCCATCAGGTTTGTTTATGAATGCTTGTCAACTTATGGAAAAATTACGTTATTACAATACACTTTTAAAAATCTGTTACACAGGTCAGTATAGTTCTACTTGTACATTACAAAGTAGATGTTCACTTTACTTACGGAGTGAAGGAGAACTTAGAAGAAGCCAGCACAACTCCAGAAGACAGAATGGTGCTAACGATTGTCACATTATTAGAGATGCTTTCATATAATTGGTCTTTTACTTTGTATGAATGAAACGATGACTACAAAGTGGTTGGTCTTGATATCTAGCAGTGAATGTAAAATGACAGGACTTGATCTTGAGGCTGGTTAAATGTTAATTAATGGTAATGCTGCTTCAACTTGATTTAGCTTCTTCTGACGTAATAATGATCACAGACTTTCCTGTTTCAGCTAATATAACTGCAGCTCCATCATACACACATTAGAATAACAATGGCATCATTCTCTTATAATAGTATGACGCTATTTTAATTTGACATAAAAATACATTAAAACTCAAAACCTTTGAGGGTTTTTGGAATGGTACTTGTGTATTTTGTATTTTCACCCCTAACACTGACGTTTGAGCTACAACTCAAGCAAAGAAAACATCTTCACTACTTTGCCAACACATACTACAGTATATCGCATTTAGATAGACAGATAATCTGCTGTAAATAAGAAAACACAATCAGATACAGAAATGCTGCAGTCGACACTTTTGTGAGCATGTTTGGATACACAATTTGCTACTTGTCAATGATGTTGGAAAATGAGCTAATGAAGTTCCCATTAGTTTTAAAAATCATTTTATTACTTGCTATAAAATCAAACATGATTTCAGGTTATGGATGTTCAAACAGTTTTTTTTTTGCAGTTGGAATGATGAGATATTCACGTATGGATCATATAAAATTTATTTTATCTTAATGGACTGCTGCATCTCTTTAAAATACATCTAGATATTGAGGGTAGATAAAAGAAGCCATCACATGTCTCTGCAGATCCAAAACCTTTCGGAAATGGGCTGATGGGATTAATTATTTGTACTTTGATGGACTGAATCATGACAGAGGAATTCAGATAAGAGGTCTTCCTTTGTTTTTTCACTGACATTCATTATTTATTTTGTTTTATTCTGTCTCCATTCTTTTCCTCTATCCATTTCTTTCTATTTGATCTATTTCTTTCTTTTAAATATTGCTTTATGTGTGTTGTATGCATTTTTGTCTGTGTGAGGCTTTGTTTAAAGCAACATTGGGTAACTTTTCTACCATAACAGATTTTAAATCATTTTGATGCTACACTAACTGCTGTATAATCAGGTTAACGGCGTCTCTCATTCCCACTCTGTGCTCCGTGTACGACGGTTTTCACACTATAACTTTGTGCTCCGGGTACAATCACCCGAGATAGGTATGTAACGCAAAGTCACACATAACCAGCTATTTAACTGATTTTGATGAAACTGGGTCATGTTTGACGGAGAAAATGTAATTTTCCCTCTGATGTCCCCTGGCTGCTCTGCCTCAACTCCTGCCACATGCACTGCTAGGTTCAGCACACAGTTGCAGAGGACAGCGCAAAGAAGAATCTAGCAGGACACTATTTCGTTATTGCCAGCAATATGCATCTGTCTTGTGCTAGAAACCATGTGCTAGCATTAGCCCTGCTTCATTGACATTGCTCCAGTGACCAGCTCTAGGTCAACTTTCGGCTCAGTAGGGAGCAGTTTGACTATCAAGGATCTGGAAAAACACACACACACACACACACACACAGAAGTATAACTAAACACTTATTGATATTAAAATGTTTCATCAAGGTAACTGCTTCCAGAAGTCAAACCTTTTGTTCATATTATCATTTTTTACTTTGTTATATTTAATCATCAATCATCACAATTTCAAATGATGACAATACATTAGAGATTATTTTATTATTATTTGTCTTACTGAAAATGTTGCTTTATTAAATAGAATAAGTACTGAAAAGACTTCATCATTAATGTGGATGAAATATGAAATATAAAAGAGAGTGAAAAGAGAAAACACCAAGAAGTGTTTCTACAAACAACAGATATTCTGTCGACCTTGAGGAGAGGATCGCACGTCATACAGAATCTAATCTTCAAGTTGACCGAGCATGTCAGGTCATCACTGGAAAACACTGAAGATACCATGATGAAGATGCCAGTAAGTGTTGACCTACATTTACGGTGTAAAAACACAGATCTTGAAGAAAAAACGATTCACTTTCATCTTCAGGGAAAAATGAAACCGTCTCAGTCACTGTAATGTGCTGATGATCAGTTTCCTCTTTGGCAGTACATTTAATCTAACATGAAAGGAAAGAAGGGATTGATGACTGATAAACACAATGAAGGACGTTCAAGGATGAAGCAACAGTTTCAAGAACCAGACTGTTCGAGCAATTTGACATATTCGTCCAGAGACCTCGGCTGTCTGACCCAACAGACTAATCTGTGAGATAAACAAGATGTTGAGATAATAATTTACAGCTTGGATGACCACAGTTTTGGAAAACACTAGTGAAAAATCTTCCAGCTGAATTTATTTGAAACCAAAAGATAAGAGGTTAGAGAAATAAATTCTATGATGAAAAGGCTGAATAATTTATTGACCAATAATGTGTGCTGTAAAGCATATGTTCAATAAGTACACCTTTAAATAGTGCAATAAAGTTTGACTATTTTTAGAGGACAAAAGGTCTGTTACAAGCGATCTGCCCCATTAGATGCCTTTCTTTTGGTCTCACACACAACACTGTGTTTTTATTGAATAACTGTACCAGTCAGGCTCAAAGATGTCTATATATGGTGTGAGCAAGGAGAGGGAAATAATGATGTAAACTTGGCTCTCGCTGTCTCAGTTTTTCTTGGCAATCTGGCACTTTAGTTTTACCTTAACAAATCACTGTCACCTTAACAAGTAAACCTGCTGAGAGGCAAGTGGAGTCGAAAACCTGGACCTGAGCTGGTCAGCTTTGTAGGTAAAACTGACCTCATAACATATTTACGTTCACAATGTATTATTTGTTTGTAGCTACTGCCAAATTCAACAGCACATTTTGGCAATACAGAGTGTGTTGCCAGCGTCTGACCATGTTGTCTTCTGAGGAATAACGGACAATTCTGCAGCACAAAATTTATGTCCAGCACCACCATGTAGTACTAATGTAGAAAGCAGTGTGGTGGGGGCAGGTGCATGTGTCTTACACCCAGTGTGTGAACTATACTATACGATGGTTATTTTCCAGGGAGTTGGTTAATAGTAAATGGTTAAACCAGTGGTTAAAGTTACTCATCACATGTGCAGAATAATTTCTTTGTACAGTTAAGACATCAAATGCGAGGGACACGCACGTTTAGGGCTGCAGTGAGTGGTAAATGCATGTAAATGCTGTTACTCACTTGTCATTTTTAATACTTTTAGTGGAACGAAGCATTACAGTTCAGAACGCAACCTCACCTTGCTCCCTCCTCTCCCAAGTCAGCCTTGGACAGCACGGCTGCAGTGCTTGCAGACTAATGACAGGTTTTTCACAGACATAAGTAAAATAACATTGTTTATGTGACCTTAGTTAAATAAGTTAAGTTGCATACCTAAGTTGAAATAAGTCAAAGGTCAGTTTTTTTCCCCCATATGAGATACAAACACAGTCTGCTGAAAGTTTGTTTGACTCATCCATCTACACCAACCTCCTCCTCCTCCTCCTCCTCCTCCATATGCAGGCTTTGTCTCCTTTTTTACTACATCACCTGACATTATTTCTCTGACATTCACATAACCCTATGCACCCTAATATATGTCAGTAGAGACTAGATGGCGTGATGTGAAAAGCTTTTAACATGGAACTTTAGACATTACTGCGTTATTAATAGTGAAAAACTGAATCATAATGAAAAAAACTAACCACAAACAAACTTAACGAAACTCTTTGACATTTATTGATTTGCAGAAATAAAAGAGTGCAGCCAAACGACTGAACTAGATCGTACAGTACTATGTCAATGAAAGTGCATTTGATTGTGTACGTGTGAGTGTGTGTGACTAACCGTCCTTGGGGTTGACTCATTGCCACAGGACGACCACAAGATTTGCAGCAACAACTGCTCACTTACAGTGTGTGTGTGTGTGTGTGTGTGTGTGTGTGTGTATTAGAGAATAAGACACAGATAGAGGCTCAGCGTGAGAGCCAGTGTGCCTTGAAAGCACAGTTGTGTATTTGCTTTTGTGTCTGTCTTTTCCAGTAAAGAATGACTCACTCACTCAGTCATTGTAGTCATTTTAAAGATTAGCACATTTTACAAGCTAAGAATAAACACTGTCTGCAGAAAAAAAAGCTTTTGAGCTGTTACGTGGCACAGGCCTCAACGTGTCTTAACACATCTGATCTCGTTATGGCTTCATGACTTTGTATACTTTCATTTTCCATTACAAACCGACATGTAAGGATCCAAAAAGATTTTGAACAATGAAAAATGGACAACAAATCAACAAATACTTGTCTGACTTGGTCATAAGAAAGATTTAGTACTGATGTACTTCTGATCCAGAGGGATAATGTCCTGTGATTAGTTTCCTTGTTACCTGTTTACTGTAGTGTTCTTGCTGGTACTGTAAAAACTTTAGCCTTGCATAGTGTATTTATCATGCACCAAAAATTGGTAATCACACATGGAAAATCCATTATATGAGATAGCTCACTTGAGACTTGTCCTGACTGTTTTAACCACAAAAGCTTTAGCTGATTAATACACAGCACTGTGTTACATGTAGAGGGACACATTTGTATTTTTACACACACACAAAAAAAAGCATCGATTCATCAACACTAATGTTAATCTATTTGATCAGTCCTGAAGTTGCATAACATGATAAAGTGCCTATCGATATATTTAATCTAGGGAACGTCTGGCTGTAGATTGTGTTTCTGTCTCAGAGTACAGAGTGATAAAGTGTCTGACAGCCAGCCAGATGGGAGTCACTCTCTGATCTGAAAGGTGGCTGGACAATAATGAGACACAGATGGTCGCGGCATGTCTCCACAAACCCTCTCTCACACACACACACACACACACAGAACAAAAACACACACAAAGACACACCGCCTGTCCTTCAGTCTTCAATATACTCAGTAAATTATGACATTTTATTAACATACTGGAAAAAAATGTGTATGTTCAGTCGCTATCTGTTTTTAAGAGGTTATGAATACAATTTAAATAGAAAGAAAGATTGGATTTTATTCATATACTGTATATCATTTACTGCTTATTTAACGTTGCAATAGCAGATTTTTTTTGGGCCAGTTGGGGGCTTAAACACAACACTGACTTATTATATCACCTTTTAAGTTAATGCGTAAAAGGTCAACAAGCAGTTTCCTATCCAGCAGACACAGAGCAACATTAGCATTCATTTGGAGTTGTATTTTTGGCCAGCAGTCAGATGTAAGTTCAGTGTTCACTCTTTTTTTTTTTAGCTCTGTTTTGTCCCCACCAACTCTTCTGGGAAATATTTTGGCTTAATATTTTAGCAGCTAAATGTTCCACTATGTTCACCAGCTAGACGCTAAATGTGTCTGTCTACCGTTTGATGCTGTGCAGGTAGTTTTTAGAGTTTGTTTCTTGCTGAAAACAGCTGCCTGATTCAGCCAAAAAACGATGTAACAAGAGCAGTGAAAGTGACGACAGTAAAGTTGCGGGCCAAACCAAAGCAATGAGCTGAAAGATGCTGGAATGCTCCATAGATCTGAAGGGAGCTGCATTGTTGGGTGATGAATCTCTCAGTATGAGAGTTGATATAAAGATTTAGATTTTAGCTGCTTTCATAAGTTACGAGAAATGACAATATGCAGCTACAAATACTTAAAGCAATGTAATTAGATACAAATGTTGGCCGGTTCTGGTCTTTAATGTAAGATTTGGATTTGTGCCTGGAGAGTCCATTGCTCTCTACTTCCAGCACACGTCCTGATTCATCTGACCACACACACCAACAGACACACACATACACACACACACACACAGCAGTGTGAGTGGGTCTGTCTGGAAACAGTAGAGACAGAGAGGAGGTCTGGGAATGCTGAAGAGGGGGAGAGCGGAGGAGGAGGAGGAGGAGAAAGGTGGAAAGTTGCAACTTCAGGGCAATATGGACCACATGCTATGGGGAGGAATGCATGTGTCTTTGTAGGAGAGCGAAAGAGCAAATGAAAAGAAGAGAGGAGGAGAGAGGAGGAGGAGGAGGAGGAGGAGGAGGAAATAAGTGAGGAGGGAGGGATCTGAGCTAAGGCTGCAGCGTGGCTCAGTGTCTGAATGAAAGAACCTCTCTCTCTCTCTCTCTCTCTCTCTCTCTCTCTCTCTCTCTCTCTTCTGTCTGTATGTATGGCTTATGTCTGCGGCAGCAAATGAGCACATGTCCAGAGCAAACACAGCGAGACTCTCAAAGTGACTCCGAGCTGGAAGTAAATATTTTGCAGATTCTTTGGCTGAAGGTGCAACTTTAAATCTTCAAATGTGTTTTGAATTTTCTCCTTTTTCTAAGAAGCTGGATTACTTCTTAGCAATCTGACTGCTCTTTTTTTGTTTTTTTTTGAGGATTGCTTGGCGTCCAGAAAAGCACACAGTTTTGAGAAATGGTCATGTGAGGAACAAGATCTGGAAACTTTCTCTCTTTCAAGACCTCGTGTTGTGATTCACAGGTGTTTTTCTGCAGATAAACCAGACACGTGACAAGGACTGAATCTCTCCACATCAACAAGACCTTGGGACATTGAAGCTTGGCAGCTCCTGCACATCTCCTCGCCATCAAAAGAATTCACTGGATCTGGATAAGTTTGACCTCATTTTACCGTGTTTACACACTCACAGCAATCCTGTGCGCTTTGTAGGTCTCTGGCCAACTTGCAGACAGGTGTGATGCTGGGTCAGTGTGTTTGATACACACAGTCACACTTCCATACAGTTACACATGGTTTTGCCTGAGACTGCAGAGACAAGGACATCAAATGAGGACGCCAAACCTTTTCAGAAAAGCTAACTTTGAGTCTTACACCTGTGCTTGACAGATGCTCATGGACATGTAACATGTACATTGTCTTACAACAAGTCTTCCCTCTTCTCACACATTATCGGGATATATCACATACAGCCTGCTTTGATTTACTGCATCATTAGTTTAAGAGCCAAGCTATCTGAAAGAGCATCTTCCACACCATGACACCACAGATCTGTAATCTACAGCATGCTTTCCTCCCTCATCTCCTTCTCCCGGTCCTGCTGTTGCTCCTCCAAGCCTGGCGGGGGTACTGTCACCCCCAGTGTTTGGACTACAAGCCTCCGTTTGAACCTCGGCAGCCATTGGTCTTCTGTAAAGAGTATACCAAGTTTGGATGCTGCGATTTGGAAAAAGATGAAGAAATATCAGTCAGGTTTTACACCATCATGGACAACTTTGACCATTCAGGTTTCATGACCTGTGGCAAGTATGTGCGCAGCATCCTCTGCCAGGTAAGAGAAACACTTCATTATTATTATTATATGTGGCCAAGCTCCTTCCTTGGCATCCAGATGTGAATATTCATAATTAATTGCATTTGAGACTCCACAGTTTTCTAAAGCAAACTGGCAATCTGAAACTAAACCATTGCACTGGAAAAATACATATGTTGCTTGCAAAAGTAAAGACTGTGGACTAAATATGTCTCTTATGCAAGGCGTAAATTTGACTGCAGATGTTTGCAGTCCCAACTTGGAAACCTGGTTTTGGTATCCAATGTATTACACCAAGATGAGCGTAGTGTGTGTATTTTGAGCATTTTATTTAAATTCAAGAGCACTTATTCCTCTGGTTTGTTTTGTCAGGTAATAATAATGCCATTTATATTTCAGTGGACACCAACCGGCGTACAAGCTCGTCTGAGAGTACAATTGTCTGTTTGACTGCAAAGGAAACCATGGTGTGGGTTGTTAGTGAGAATCTAATCTCAACAAAGTACAGTAACCAACAAAACATGTGGTTTAATGGCGAGATGGGGATGTTGACATCTGTTGGACAGCTCTTAGTCATGCTTGGAGAGCTAAACCGCAACCTTAACTAGTGTTCATGTGTTTTTGATGGGTTGGCATGTAATTGGATTTTGTGAATCTAAACAGGCCAAATAATAGAGTGCAATAAAGAAAACTATCCAAATCTGGTTTGGAGCTGAGGACATGAAGTGACCATTTTCATGGGAACATTACTTTGAAAGTGAATTTCTGACATAGCGGCACATATGCGATAATAAAATGTCTCAGCACACCAAATTATTGACTTGAAATGGCCAGACAATGGCTTGGCTTGACTTTTTAGCTGCGACCAACAACTCTATAGCTCGCTCTGTCGGTCGGTCCACAAAAATTTCTCCACCCTTTGGCGGGCACAATTTTCTCTCTAGGACGCTGAAATTTGCCAAGGAGGTCAAATGTTTGTGAGGTTTGTGAATGCATGAACGCGTGGATGCATGCACGTACACGGCTGCAACTGTTGTGAATTTGTGCTCCCCAAAAAACTTTGTTTAGTATCTTCCCCCACATGAAACACAGACACATGAGTTAGCTGGACTTGAGACCATGAAGAAGAATGACTGTATGAGAAAAGATTGCAGCACAATAGAGATACTTTTCCCTTTTTAGTAATCCCACAAAATACACTTTAACTATCAGCAGACGATTTGGATGAATGTTTTGGACATTAGCTGTCAGGCTGAAGTCTGTACTACCCTAAGTTGTGGATGGGAAAACTGAATTAACCTGAATTCTATTTAAAAAAAAAAGGAAAACGTGAGCAGCAACAAACTGAAGAGAATAAAACTTCTTCACATTTCTACTTTCAAATGCAATGACTCATCGCATTAGCCTGACAAAACTTTCTAAAGTTAAATGTTACTGTGATCATTTTATCAGTAATGCAGTAGAATCACAAGTACTGCAATTTCCTCTGAGGGCGATTACAGTGTTTGTTAATGTTTAGGAATGTTATTTTATCTAATGTGCATTTCTATTTCAGCTTCACTACATTTTAGTTTCTTTTCTGAGCTTTCTAATCTCTGACGGATCCCTGTACCGAAATCCCACCTCTCCCTCTCCCACACACTGATTGCATAATTGGGTACTGACTTTAGACACAAAGTACGTGCAGATTGTGAGTGCAAAATGAATGATAGGTGCAGCACAAATTCGACCTGGCTCATATACTTCAGATAAAATCTTCATTCTGCAGAAGCCAAAACAAACTAGGCTACGGTCTGTCCCACGAATACGTCTTCATGGCAGTTTTAATACATCATATACTATGTTAAGACAGTGACAAATCATCCGACCCCTAAAATATAGGTTTCTATCATTGTGGTAATTACAGCCCACGGTGGTTCTTTCCAAGCAGCGGCAGGCTGTGTCTTGAGTGTAATGACAGCACTGTAGCGCACGTACACCAAACAGTTTAGCTTGAGTAAGTTATAGCTGGAATTCAGAAGAATATGTAAAACCTAGAGAGGGATTTTACAGGGAGATTACATGCAGATTTATTTTTAGTTAACAAGCTCCTCTTTAGAGAATGAAAAGGTTATTTTACAGCCATTTATTCACTTCTTAAATGAGTGCATTTATCCTAAAAGTCATCTAAAAAGTAAATAAAACTATTTTGGTTTCAAACGTTTTTATGACTTAGGGTTAGGGCAGGACTGAGTTGTGTGGTTGTTCTTTCATTATTCCCATGAATATTCATGTTTTCATAAACCATTTGTTTAGATAATCTTTAATCTTCTTTGGAGCCACTAAAGAAGACCCACTCTGTGGTCGCCAGCTCCCAGGTCGATGGTTTGAGGTAAAAGATGCCCTGAAGGTGGTCAGGTTATCCCACTGCCAAGGTACTTATGCTGGGCAAACCCACCACACTGAGGCCCTCTGTTCCAGCTGCACTGCAGAAACTTCCTGGCACTAATATCAATGTGACAGTGAAGAGAGAGACAGACTGATGGAGAGAGAGACAGACAGAAAGGAAAATGAGAAAATAAGTGAGTGTGTGTATATATGTGAGGGAGACAGGAGGGAGATTGTCATCATCCCCTAGCTTAACTGACCAAACAAACAACTATTTCCTCCTCTGGCCAGGGGTACAGGATATATCAAGTTCCTGCAAGAGAGAGGGGCAAAGAGAGAGGCAGGGGGAAAGCAGTAAAAATAGATATAATGAAGCATAGATGAAACAGATAGAACAATCAATAAACTCTATAAAAACAGATAGACAGAAGACACCTAGAAGACTTAAGGGACCTTCAGCTAAGACAGTGGTTCTCAAACTTTTTTGGTCATTCCCC
Source organism: Argyrosomus regius (assembly GCA_946959425.1). NCBI lineage: Eukaryota > Metazoa > Chordata > Actinopteri > Sciaenidae > Argyrosomus > Argyrosomus regius. The sequence goes on along the minus strand of OX336889.1, from coordinate 15,709,551 downwards.
ACTTTGGACAAGGGGGAATTTTCAAGCCCCACCTGCCCCCATCGCCCCAACACAATGCTAATGAAATACGCCAAGCTTAACATTTTCAAGTAACATCATGTTGTATCTAAATTCTAACTCAATTACATCAAATTAAACCGAGTTCAACAGGGAAAATAAAAGTGCAGCTGTGTCATAACTTGCATCAAGTTCAAAAATAGAGAAATAGAAAGTTTGTTCCGCTACAATTAATATGTTGACGTTAATCATTATTTTGGCACTTTGGTTCCAGGTTACATTTTTCTCGGGGTCTCATAGTCACACACACACACACACACAATCACACAGTCACACACACACACACACAGTCACTTTCTAGTCTAGTGCGCGGTCTTGCTCCACATTCCGGGAGATTGGATCTCATTTGCGGCCATCAGGGAGCCGCTATCAATATGCGGGAGACTTGGGATGTCTGGATAAAGATAGGCATAAAAAGGAAAATTTCCGTTTGGCGCGCCCCACCTGTCACGTCTCTATTCCCCACCCCACACTTTGAGAACCGCGGAGCTAAGAAGTTAAATTGTTAAGTAAAGCTGTATTAGTGTGTGCTATGACTGCAGTTATTGCTCAGCTTTTCTCTGCCTATTTCACACACCCGAGGTTACTTCAAAACCATGTTATGAGCACTGAACAGAACAACAGTACAGCAAATTAATTGTTGCATGTTAGCACTGCTGCAGATGTTCAAGTTTTCCGAACAGCACATGAATGCACCATACCACAAGAAACCTCAAGCGCACGTGCACACAGCATCTGACATCTCCAGCTATATTTTACTCTAGTTGGATCCCCCCTGCTCTCCCTCTCTCTTTCTCTCTCTGGGTGTGCAGTCCAGGACCAGGTTCACACATTTACCAGCCATATGTTTGCTATGACTCTCCTGAGCATAACACCACCTTGTCGACCTTTCAGTGCAGACGACAGTACAGACAACTGAAAAAAAGGGATTTTATTTTCCTGCTGAAGTTTGAATTTCAGTCTATTCTGAACTGTACGGGGTAAACACCAAATTATGGTAGTTTGAAGTGGCTGCATTGTTAAGGAACAGCTGTTAGTAGTTACATGCATTTATCCTACCCTATGATAGTAGGAGCCAAAATAAGACTTTCTCAGGACAAAGCCTGTTTTTTTAATTGCAGTGGGTCAAAGAAGACACTGTGTACAAGTGATGGATGACGAATGATATTAAGCACTCTATGCTGTATCTTTTTAAAATACCATTTATATTTCATTTTGCTTAATAGAAAAAAAAAACACAAACACACCTTCATGTGAAACATCTGGATGACTTTGGCTTTAAATACAATATAAATTTAGTCTCTCAAGCCACCATCTGCTCCATATCCCAGTTTGCTCCAGGAACTGCTTTCATCAACAGAACCAGCAGCTCAAACTGAACACAGCTTTTGTTTTACCCCGAAAAAGCTGTTTCCCGAGAAGGCTCTGATCTCTCCCCAGAAATGTACTTTCATGTCATTTAACAAAGATTCTCTGTAAGAGTCGGCTTCTTCTTTTTTTTTTGTACGCTAATTATTTATTTATTGCTTTTTTAGCTTTGGTTCATTTTGTGGTGGAACAGCAGCTGAAGTTGCCTGAGGCCAGATACATGAATGCACAACCATTTATACAGTATATTATGTATAATGTGGAAAATACTATATAATCAGGATAGGTTTATTATGAATGATTCATTCAGGGAATTCAGGAAGTCAGTACTGTACAGATGCAAATTTTCAAAATTGGAACTACATCTACAGGTGAGGAAATCCGACACAAAGTCAAGGCTATATTAATACAGGACTAATGAAATAATGTCAAAAACTATGTCAGTTATGTATGGAGAAATAAATGCACATGCAAACACACAAACATTGGTGGCACACACACAAATAACTAACCCAAACATAACACCTCCATACATGTACACACTCAGCATCGCAGACACATAACTTTCTTTCTTTTCCTCTTTGTATTATATTCATAATTAATAATGTGTCATAGTTAATGTTTTTTTTAGTACTTCCACACATGCAGCGTTACACACAGAGTCTGACTGTGTACTGTAGCTGTACAAATAAAGTTTGAGTTTCTTGTGTGTTTGTGCACTTTCTGTTGCCGCTGTGTGCTTGCGCATGTTTACCAGAGAGTGTTTTCTTCCACCGGCTGAAATGACATCCTTGTTGTCACAGTAGATTATTAATATACGTTTGCAACTAGATGATGTAACTCACAGTCATGTTGTTGTTATGACAGGTGGCATTAAAATATACAAATCTAAATAAAAATACAGGGTTTGTCCACATGGATATCAATTTCAAAGTGCTTTTGAGACTAAATTCTCCACTTTTAAGTTGTTTTGAACAATAAACAGCACAGACAACACAACTTCTATGTAAGACCCTTAATATGAGACAGTCTAAGTTCAGATGTGTGCTAAATTATTTAAAGTTTTTGCCTTCAGTTACTTTTTTTTTGCCTAAATGCCCAAAACGTTCTTTCTTTCTCATCTCAACAATTATCCACTACAAATGCTATACATGATCTGCAATAGATCATGTATAGTCATTATTGCTCCCACTGCTCATTAAGCACACACAAAACATGCAGATGCTACACTTAAGTGCAATCTTCGGATTGCATTCTGCCCCACATTTTATGGGTAAATAAGTCATCTTCCTGTGCTTTGGGCTGTGTTTCCTGGTGATGATCGGTTAGGCTGATCTGGCACTAACTGAAAGAGCACTAGTCGACCACATGATGGTTTGGGTGTCGTGCTTCCATGTGCCTGCAGCTCACCATTCTGGGTGTGGACAGTGTGGTTGTGACTTAATAACTGACTGGACCTTCCATTTTTACCAGGCTGCACTCAGACAGCCTGTATATAACCCAGGCCTGACCAGTCATAGTGAGGCGGTGAGGAACTGTGGTGGAATAAGCACAAGTCCTATATTTATTGTGATCCATACATGTCCTTAACTCTACCTCTGAGATAAACGTAACGCCTTAAAAGAGGGTTAATAAGTAAACAATGGTGATTCTATACATAGTAAAACATTTTCTGATTTCCCTTTTGCAGGAGTGTTCTCCATACGCTGCCCACCTGTATGATGCTGAAGATGCCAACACACCTATGCGAATGCTGCCCGGCTTGTGCGGTGATTACTGCACCGACTACTGGAATCAATGTCGGTACACACTCAGCCTGCTCCTGGAGGACTTGGGGGCCCCGCAGCAGTTTGCAAACTTAACTGCAACGATAGAAGAAGATCGCAGAAAGTTCTGTGAATTTCTGGAGCTGAAGGACAAACAATACTGCTATCCGAATGTACTTACAAGTGCAGGTTTGTTGTATATATGTGGCACACACACACACACACACACACACACACACACACACACACACACACACACCAATGGACTCTTGTGTGATGTAGCTGTGAGGAAAAATTTAGAAGATAAACTCCTACTTATATAAACAGCCAACATGAACAAACAGGTTGTCATAGACAGGTTGTCTATAAGAACCTGAACTTGCACTAACAAGAAAAAACTAATTATGACTTATGAGCAGACATTGCCACGTCTTTCTAGTCTGCACTTCAGGGTGGCTGTAAAGTAAAAAAACATTTTTTTTTTTTTATTGAACTGAAACATGGTTAGACAGTTCCTGGAGATTTGATTGTGGTTGCCTGGATAGAGCCCATGAATGTTTTACATGCCTTGCTAATATTTTATGAATTGGAAGTCTGAGGTGTTGAAATGTGAAATTCTGGAGACAGATTTTTAATACTAACCTTAAAAAACCAGGAGAAACGAAGCTGTACTAATCAATAAATTCTCAGTTTCTAAGTGCTTATTATGATCCATTATTTATATCCTTTTACTCCTGGTTTCTCATCTCCTGTATTCTCTTTTATGTCCCTAGAGCTAAATGCTAATCTTGGTGATGTACGTGAGGATCCCACTGGATGTCTGGAGTTATGTTTGCAGGAGGTTGCCAACGGACTCCGTAACCCTGTGGCCATGATCCACGCAGACGATGGAACTCATCGGTTCTTTGTGGCGGAGCAGCTGGGTTATGTGTGGGTATATCTGGCCAACGGCTCCAGGATCGACCGTCCTTTCCTTAACCTCACCCGTGCTGTCCTCACATCGCCATGGGCCGGAGACGAGAGGGGATTCCTCTGCATAGCCCTACACCCAAGGTTCATATTTTTCTTAATAATAGCACCAGTTATTTGTGAGGGGAACGTACAGTAGAGACATTACAAGTAATGTGCGAAGTATGACTTCTTCTTTCCTGTGCACAGGTTCACCACGGTCAGAAAAGCTTACGTGTATTACTCTGTGTCTGTCAAGAAAGAGGAGAGGGTCCGAATCAGCGAGTTCACACTGTTACCACATGATGACAACCAACTAGACCACAACTCCGAGAGGTGAGAAACACGTGGAAACAAAGAGACTTTTTTGAAGTAGATGTCCATAAATGTTTGATGTGCGTATTGATCTACCTGTTGTGTGTCTTGGTTCAGAACCATCCTTGAGGTGGTAGAGCCGGCATCCAATCACAATGGAGGACAGCTTCTTTTTGGCCATGACGGGTATCTGTACATCTTCATTGGTGATGGTGGCCGAGGTGGGGACCCATTTGGAAAGTTTGGCAACTCACAGAATAAGTAAGTATAACTTAAACAAAGTTAAAGTTAGATATTTGAGGGAGGAGCGCACATCACCTCACATCAGAGTCCACACACTGTTGTTATAGCACATTTACAGTATGACGTGAGTCTGAGTAAAGTTTGACTCTGTTTGCAAAACCTCAGCCTTATATGTAATTAAGAATAATGGCAAAATAAGATAAATACATCCTCTCAATTGCTTGAGGTGGTTGTTAAAATTTTAAATGATGAACTGTATCATCTTGTAAAACTTTACCAGACACGTTGACGTTGTTGATATGTTGACAACATAAGCATAAAGTCTAGTCAGAACCTGTCAATACTGCCAGCAATCAGTTCCCGTTCATTAAATGTCAATTAAATTAAGCCTAATGAATAGGATCAAAAATTATAGAGAAGATAAACTGTGCATAAATGATAGGTTTTTAAAGACCGGTTATTTTCTCACATAAACTGAGGATCCTCCTTGGCTGGGAACCTCCTCGTATAATTTAAATCGTCACTTTAAGGGTACGTATTAATCATTTGTGTACACAAATTATCAGCCACAATAGATCTCTTTTGCTTAGGAGAGACAGGACTTTCCATTAATGACTGTATATTTGAAGTATCGCATCATATTATTTATTCATTCTGAGGGCAGCATGCATACAGTAGTAAGACAAATATCATCTTTTTCTTTATGTCTAGATCTAACAGGTTGTGAGGACCTGTTGTTGTTCTCACTCTTTAGGCCTTTGAAATTGAAAAATAAAAGAATAAACCACCTCAGTGTTTGATAGGAGTTGTAGTTTAAATGTCAAGGAAAGGTGGCATGATATGTTTATGCCAAGAGCAGTGCATACATAGTTTATGTGTGCTTTTATTAAAGGGACTGCAGGGCATTATTAATCTTTTACCATGTTGGTAAACATTACTCACCTCTCAAAGCACATGACCTTTACATTACAGGATAATTGTACAGAACACTACATGACAGCTTTAAAGTACTATTGGCATTCTTCACTCTCTAAGTGCAAATATTACCGCTCATTAACAGGACACACATTGCACAATACCTCAAAAATGACAAACACAATAGCTACAATAGTGTGAATTATGGCAACTAGTTTAGACCAAAAGACTGTGATATAAACTTTGACAGTTGAAGAAACATTGAGTAGAAATGAGCATTTTTGTGATTTAGTGCCCCCAGTTTCAGAGTGTAATACCACTGTGGTAAATATGGACAGCTGTACACATGCATTTGTTATGATTACATTACCTATGAACAAAAACTAGTGAGTTGATACCTTCGCTAACAGCCAAACATCAAGCAAGTGCAGCAACACAAGACAGAGCAGACAGGTAATATTACTTACCAGTCAAACAGCAAGAGGCCCAGCTCTGCGTCTGTCTTTCAGCCTTTTATTTCACAGAGCTATCGCCAAGATTTACTTTCGTCCAGTGGCTTCTTGCTCGGTCACTCTCTCATTTTCTCTTCTTAACTTCCTCTGTCAACATCCCTCGGACTTTTGACCTCTGTCATTATGTCCATGGAGGGTTCTATGCCCAGTTACATTGCCTGCCTGCCCAGCTCTGGTTCTGGCACGACACTGGCTCTGCTCCCCATCAACATTCCTCTGTGCTCCAGGCCTGAAAACCTCCACTTTAGACTTAAAACTCTGTGGTCCAAAACGCCTGTGGTACAAACACTTTGCCAGTGCTTTGAGCTCACAGTCTGAGTAGCAGCTCTACTTTCCTGCTCTGTTAAACTCTGTAAGGAATTGATGCACAGCAGTCGGAGAACATCAGAGAGATTACATGTCAGTGTAGCATCAACATGATTTAAAAATGTGTTATTTTATGATGAAATTACAGTGTTTTTTAAATTAATGCTTCATGCTAAAATAAAATAAAAAAAATCATCTTTTAAGCTCATAAAGAGGCTTAAGGTAAACTTGAATATTAATGGTGTCGTTCATCCAAAGTCAGAGCAAAACTGTGAACTGTGAGCAGCAGGTTAATAGTTTATGAAACATTAAGTGAGGTTTATCTGGGATGCTGACACCTTTTCTCCAGAGTTTAGCTCTTTTGCTGTTTCTGAGGGTTTTTGTTGACATGTTGTATTAGCTGTTCTGGGAATGAGGGAGGATACACCCTGCCAAGTCTAATATTGACACTACACATTGCGGACTGCCACACACTGGTATGTGGTGGGGAGAGAGAGACAGAGAAAGTGAGGCAGAGAGAGTAGAAGGTGGAATTGGAAATAGTGGAAAAGGGGTATAAGGAGAGAACAGCCAGGGCAGAGGGGGGAGAAAGGTGCAAAGTAAATGAGGGGAGTGCTTAAGACTGGGGAAAATGGAGAAACTGATATTAAGAAAAGAGGAAAAGGATAAATTTGCAGAGATTTTTAGCTCAGATGGTTGGACAGAGAGGAAGGTAAAGGTAGAGTGGACAGTATGCCAAAGATAGGATGTTTGTAGAGGGAGAAATGGAATATGAGGAAGAATGATTTGCAGAAAATTTGTACGAGATTTCTTAAAATAAAAAGTATTTAGGAGGAAGATGCAATAAGCAAGAAGAAGAGGGTGATGGGACAGCGTGAGGGGTGAAATCTAAGTTGGAACGAAAAATAAAACTTGTCTGAATCTTTCTCACTCTCTCATCTACTGTGTTGGACAGGTCAGCGCTCCTTGGCAAGGTGCTGCGTCTTGATATTGATAACAATGATGACGGCCCCCCGTACAGCATTCCCTCAGACAACCCGTTCATGTGGGAGAAGGAAACCCGACCTGGTAAATCACTTAAAATATTCTAAATGTGTGGAATAACTTCTTCTTCTTTGGAAATACCATTCTTAGCATCTCATAATGTGTGACTGCAGTGTGACTCTCTCCTTTTACTGAGGAAAACATGACTCAGCAAATGAAAGTGAATGTCTTAACAATCACTGACATTTTTAAACATGTGTTAAGGCTTGGATGAACGCAAAATCACTGTTCATCCCAGGAATATATACCTCGCAAGAGATGTGTCAACATGTAAAAGTATGTCTTTCTGTCTTTGCAGAGATTTATGCGTATGGAGTTCGCAACATGTGGCGATGCTCCATTGATCGTGGTGACCCCACCACACGCCGAGGCAGAGGCAGGATGCTTTGTGGTGACGTAGGCCAGAACAAATACGAAGAGGTGGACATCATTGTTAAAGGTATGATGATTTTAGCATGAATACCTCTGCATATACATCATAGTGACATCGGTCACTCCCAAAGAAAGTGTTGTTGACTCATCACCATGTCATATACAATAAAACTGTTTAGACCACACACACAGGGAGTCAGACATCATCAGTTTAATCTCGGTCCTCTCCCTAACAATTAAGGTGAGTGGGATCTGGTTATAAAGAAATCCAAGCAGGCCTTAAATAAACATCTAATTACTGCTGGTGGGGCATTTTCCACATTTCTCCTTCTATCCAAACAATAGTTCAGCGGGTCCAAACGACATTTACTGCATTATGGAGCAATACCATTTTGAAAAAAATGGTGCAATACCTCTTTTCCCAGAGACGTTGAACTAACTTTGTCTATACATGCTTGAAGGAGGCAACTATGGATGGAGGGCCAAAGAAGGCTTCAGCTGCTACGATCGCAAACTCTGTCAAAACTCTTCGCTCGGTAAGGCACCTTTCATTCACTTTGTCCATAAATTAAAACACATATTTAGTTCCTCACAGATGTAAGCTGCACTTTTTCGACTTTTATGATCTGAGAAAATTGTTACAGTATAAGAACTGTTACTGGGGAACAGTCATTTGAGCTCAGTTTAATTTCGATGCACTTATTTTCATGGTCAAGTGTGTAGGCGCAAGTGACTTTCCATGATGTTTCTTGTTCTTAAAAACTTCCTAAACAGATGTGCTCTTCTATATCTAGATGACATCTTGCCTATCTTTGCCTACCCCCACAAGTTGGGCAAATCGATTACAGGAGGCTACATCTACAGAGGTTGTCAGATGCCCAACCTCAATGGACTCTACATCTTTGGGGATTTCATGAGTGGGTATGTGTGTTTCTGCTTTATTCTAAAAGCTACATTTTAGACATTTTCTTTAGACAAATTTCCACCCGTCACTGTGCCTCCGCCTGTCCAACATTATAACAATATAAGATCTGTCTTTGTCCATTGATTGTGGATTTTTAGCCAAATTTTCTCTCCAATTTCTTAGTGAAGCCACAGCAACATCAAGTATTATAGTAAGAGTGGCTGAAAAAAACACTTTAAATAGGGTATGTAACAAGCTGCACATATCTTACTGTATCGTGCACAGGCCTGATTTCATATTTACGGTAAAAATGCATGTGTAAGAAATTATCTATGGGGCTAGATGTGTATATTTTTGCTCAAACTGGGTGTTTCCATTTAGGCGTCTGATGTCTCTGAAGGAGAATGTCACCACAGGTGAATGGCACTACAATGAGATCTGCATGGGGACAGACCAGGTCTGCAGATTTCCAAAACTCATCAACAGTTACTATAAATACATCATCTCTTTTGCTGAGGATGAAGCAGGTAATGTGTGTGTGTTAATGTGTGTTTGCTTCTCATGTATTACCACCAACCACCCCATGGCTTATTTAAATGACAACATGCAAAGAAACCATCATTGTAACCTGCACATTCAGTATATTAAAGTTAAGTAATATGATGAAATGATTTGTGGAATTATTGCTAATATTACATTCTAACTAAACTGCCTCCATTTCTGAGGAGTGAAGAGGACCCAGCACTTAAAATCTGGTCTGAATTAAAGTGACTGCTGATTTACTCTGGAGAGTCTTGCACACATGCTGCCGGTCTGAAATAATCTCTTCACTTCCCCTGAATGGGCCTCTGAGGATATTTAAGTGGAAAAGTTCAAGCAAAGTCCAAATCCCTTGTCTGTAACACATTTGGTGTCTTCTCTCCTCCTCCATCTCCCCTGTTTTGCTCTTTCTCCCATCTGCACTCACTGTAAATAAATCCCTCCCTCCCTCTTCCTTCCTCTCTCCATGAAGTTTTCCATCCCTCTTTTTATTTCTTGCCAAATGTCTTCTCTGTCTCTGTTTTGTCAACGAGCCCTTTTCCTCTGTCCATCTGTTCCAGGTGAGCTGTATTTCTTATCCACGGGAGTCCCGAGTGCCACAGCCAGAGCGGGAGTCATCTATAAGATAGTGGATCCTTCCAGGTAGCTAACCATTACAACAGATTACTTCAGCTACAAATCCACTTCATTAAGGCTACAAAGCTTTGTGGTGTAGAAATGAAGTTTTGCTGGTCAAATTTGCTTCTTAAAGCAAACTGGAGTATGATTGGGTTGTCAGGTGAAAGTGGTATCATGGTTTAAACAAATGGGAACATTGTGGATTATGTTGGCCGTGTAAGAAGTAAGTAGATAAGCTCTCAGTGAGATGGTATTTTTCAGGCTAATAATGATATTGATATTTGAGAGTCTGATAAATATTTATTTATATTTACATAAGCACATGAAATACACATAAGCATAAGGCTTCCTTAAGTTTCTTTATTAAAGAATTGTGAGCAAGATTTGTATAAGACGTCTGAATTCTGTCACTGCGTTCTACATTATCACGAACATATCTTTCAGTAATATATGTGGATAAAAATGTATCAGCTATTAATAGTGGGCATATTGACCAGTTTACCAGTCTAGCTGTAACTGAAGTAGAATAACTCATCCTTGAATACAATAAAATTATATAAAAAATAATTAAAAAAAACTTCTGAACCCAAGAATCCTGTAATATGTTGCATGCGCGTGCTAATCTTTTCTTTCCTGACCACAAAAGGCGAGCGGCACCTGGAAAATGCAACATCAAGCCTTCACATGTTAAGATAAAGGGAAAACTGATTCACTTCTACCCCAAAGAAGGTAAGGGAAATCCAAAAATAATGTTTCTGTCTCCCAAACAACACTTATTATGATTTGTGTGTGTCACGTGTATGTATGTGTGGGTGGTGTGTGTGCATGTGTGACATATTTAATGTTTTTTAGGTATTGCTCAGCAAATGTACGTTGTGCAATGATAATAAAGGCATTCTTCTTCTATTGCTCGTTACCTTTATTTGTTGAATTCTAACAAAACAATCATGTCTAGTTAAATGATATGGGCTTTGGTATCAAAGCGTGGACAGGTTATTTGAAGCTACACAAATGTCTTTTTTTCTTCCTTTTCTTGTTTGCAGAGTTTGTAATCAACAAGAAACCAACCACCACTGCTGTACCCACGACAACTACAAGAAAAACTACAACCACAAAAAAAACACCAACAAGAAGAAAACCTATTGTAATAATAAAACCACCAATGCCGACAAGAAAAACACTAAGAAAAACAACACCAACAACAGCAGCAACAACAACAACAACAACAACGAGAAAAACACGACCACCAACAACCACAACAACAAGAAAAACAACATTACAGACAACAAGAAAAACAACAACGAGAAAAACACCACCACCAACAACAACTTTAAAAGCAACAACAACAATAAAAACAACGTCAGCAACAATAAAACCAACAACCGTACCAACAACTGTCCAGATGGCAACAACCACACCCACTGGTAGGCCTACTGGTACATCTGTTTACGAAGCCAGCTCCACTGACTACCCAACCACTAGGTCCTCTGTTCACACAACCGCTAAGTCGAATGTTAAGACTAACATTAAACCCACCAGCAGACCAGTGCACACCTCAGTGCGAGGAGAAGCCACTAGCGTCAAACCAGGTGGTTTCTTCTTCTGCGCTTTATTTTTGCTTTACATCCTAACATGCTAATAGCTAAATTAACATCCTCTCTCCTAGCATATTTTCAAATGGAGAACTTTGTGAAATTTACAAAAAAATTAAGATGATAAATATTCTATAAATAAAACCAAATAAATAACTTAAAGAGTTTGGCAGCTAAGTCTAAGTTGGTTTACTGTAAATATGGACCAGGCTTCTTTTAATCCAGTTATTGGTCTGTATATCCACTCAGAATATTGCAGTGTAGAAATGGACTTGATTATAACTCACTTCTAGATATTATAACATTATTTATTTAAAGCTCCATAATAGTTTTGCAGCACAGGCAAGAACAAAAGTAGTGAAAATTACTAAACTAAACTACTAAAACTCTTTTATTGAAGTTTGTACAGTATGTTAGAGATGAGCTAGCTCTCAGGTATTTCAGGCATGCCTTTCTTGCATGGTGAAAATAATATATATATATATATATATATATACATTAAATAGGTGCTAAAATACAGTAAAACAGCCAGTAATATATGTTTTTTTAAATTATTTGTCATTTCATTTCTTACTTTTTTGCAGCAGAGTAACAAGCCATTAAAATGACTGAACTCGTGATCATTTTTACTGTACTTAAATTATAAAAACTATAAATATATAGTTATACATAATTACTTATATTTACCAAACTCAGAATTCATAAATCAATCCAAACAGGTAATTCTGACACTTTTTTTTTTTTTACTTCTTATTGTTCCTTGCACTAGAAACATCTCTGGACTTGAAAAGTAGAAAATAAAAGAAACTACATAATCTAAGAGGGAATAATAAATCGGTAGTATTGATTAAATAATGATAAAATTGCAGTAAAGTTGTCAGTATAAATGACAGTACTGTTCCAATGTCTCAATATTTGCTTATGTTTGCCTGTAGGGATGGTAAGGGTGAGCCTTTTGCACTAATCAAACTCAGGTGCAGGAGAATTTGCTGAAGTGCCACTTCATCCCCAACTTTAAGTCCTGCATGCATGTTATTCTTTGGCTGGTCTAAAGCAGGAGAAATGGTGCTTATTTATGTGTTGGGTATTTGCACTACTTTAATTTAAATCAGGTACTTTGGCATTATTTATTTTGAATAAATGGTTCTGCATCAGCCTCAGTTTGGACATTCATCTTTGTGTGTCTGTGTTTATGTCTTTTCTTTGCCTGTTTACAAGGATAACATTGCTTTAAATGGCTGTCGCGACGTCTGAACTTTGTTAAACATATTCAGTTCTTGCATTATCGATTTGATGTATGTAGGTATGTTCAACATTTTGGGGAATACGCTTATTCACTTTCTTGCACAGATTTAGATTACAAGACACCACTCTTATATCTGTCTGTTAAATATAAGGCAACAACCAGCAGTCAATTAGCTTCGCATACAGACTGGAAACAGGAGGAAACAGCTAGCTTTGCTTTGTCTTGAGTTAGTAAAATCCAGCAACCAGCATCTCTAAAGCTCACTAATGGACACTTTATATCTTGTTTGTTTACTTCCAAAAACCAAAGTGTGAAAAATAATATTTGTGGCTTTACAGGGGATATGCCCAACTATTTTGCAGTGACTTCCTGGACGCTTTTATGCTTGTTAAAACCAAACCGAGAAACAACTTAATTAAAGTTCTTATACCATGCTAAGCTAAGCAGCTGCCAGGAATAGCTTTAATTAGTTTTCCGCAAGAAAAAAAATAAGCATATTTACCAAAATGTCAAACCGTTAAAACAATAATTTAACGCATTGTCAAACTACATATATTCAAATAAAGAGGGTGATTCTGTCTTTCCCTCAGGTTATCGCACAACCGTCATGACTGCAGCCTTCTCTAGGACTGCTCAATCTCCAATCATCACCACACCTCCAACCAGGAAACACGGAAGACCCCTTCAGTACCCTCTTTATACCACCTCCCAACCTTTAACCTCACCACAACGACCCCAGATGGCTCTGGCTTCTGAACGCTTCCCCGAACGTCCTCAAGCATTCACCACACCACTGCCGCCATATTGGAGCCAGAAATCCCAGAAACCACCAGTCAACACAACAGCCCAGAAGCTGTGGCATGAAGAGAAGCTGGAAATCGCTGGGGAGAGTAACCAAGTATTTAAGAGGCCTCAGGGAAGAGATAGAGGTCACGGTTACAGGAGAGGACGAAGGCTTCGGGCCGGCTCGGTGCGACTGGTAAGCGCCGATGGCTTATCAGATCGAGGTAGAGTGGAGATCTTTATCCGTGGTGAGTGGGGGACAGTGTGCGATGACCTTTTCACCACCAAAGCAGGTACTGTCGTGTGTCGACAGCTCGGCTTCACGACGGCTTTGGCCGTGATGAAGAGGGCTGCGCTGGGGGAGGCAGACAGGAGCGTCAGAATCTTTTTAGATGATGTGGAGTGTGAGGGTGGGGAGAGGTCGCTGCTGCAGTGCAAGAGAGCCAGGGTCGGGAAGCACAACTGCTCACATATGGAAGATGTTGGGGTGATCTGCGGTTAGCACAGAGGGGTAAAAGTAAAAGAAAAGTATAGGAAGGAAAGGAGGAGACAATGGAGAGATGTTTGTCACATATAGGAAGAGGCAGCATGAGAAAGAAGAAGAGTGTTTGTAGAAGGTATAAAAAAGTTATTTAAAGACTGCACATTTTAAAACATTAATGTTGGGGATGTCAGTTTCCATGAATTGTATTTTTTTACGTCTTCCAGTTTACATGTTGAGGTTTTATTTTTCATTTCCCATCCTTGGTTAAATCCACTGCAAAATGCAAACAAATGTCTACTTTTTTTCTTTTCTTTTTTTTTTACACAGACCTGAGAATAGAGGATTGGAGTGTCTCCTAAACAAACTAATTCGACTGCAACCAAGCTTGTGACACCATTTATTATAGAGAATATCTACTGGTACTGGTTAGTATGTTCCCTTGAAATAACTGTGCAAATAACTTCCATGCCAACTAGTCACCATGTCGCCAAGCTTCATACGCTGCTTGTTTGGTGAATTGTCCCACATTCTGGTTTGAACTTTTAACAAAATTGTTCGTAGTAATAATGGTTTATGATGGATAATTCTTAGAAGAGTCCAGCTGGTTGTGTTTGTGGTGTTACTTTCATCAAAACAAATTATTTTGATGGTCAGTGTGGACTGAGTGAGTCTTGGAGAAACTTTAATCATATTCTGGCTGTGTTGTGTTTACATTCGTACCAGACATCCATGAGTCAAAAGCACAGCATATCCTGTTAAAATAGTCAATTGTGTTCTATGAAGATATATGTATTTTTGTATTCTGTAATTTCAGCAGGTCTATTTTCTAAAGCAGCTTTTTATAATTTGATACCTTCTTGAATGTAGTTTTAAGATTATCTTAACATCGATAGAGTTTTAACAAGGAAATGCTGGACATTTGGTATGATGAATGTAATGAAATGTTTCCAGTTTTATATAAAGACATTTGAGGGCACAGAGTGCCTGTGATATGAATAAAGTTTTACTGCAAAATCACTTCCTTGTCATTCACTTCATTATTCACTTCCAGTGCGTTCTAATGTGCTGAAGAACGATAGCACCGATTCATATTGATTTTTATGAAGCATACACTTTGAAACTCATGTTCTTCCCGTTATGTGGCTGTGTGAGTAAGACGGTGTCCACAGTTCCCACAGATTTACAAAAAACTGTGTTTACAACTGATCTTAGGAAAGTCCCACATCTCACTATTTTCCCACCTTGTCGCTGTGATCAAACAGGGGGGAAAAAAAGTGTGATAAAACAGCAGCAATATTACTGTTCAGCATTGTGAGTCACCATGTGTTAGCCAGACACTCTGCAGTTCTCAACACACACACACACACACACACACACACACACACACACACGATGTAACCAGATGGAAATGTGTTTGACTGTCTTGTGATGAAGACACTACTGTGTGTTGGAGCACAAATAGTGCAAGTGTGCTGCCTGCGTAATGCACTTTCTTTTTTTTTTTTGCCTTGTAGGAATTTAAAGTATTCAGCAACATCTTGCCATCTGACAGAGAATTTGTTTTGGGGGTGAGAAGGTCAAACTGTCCTGCCTCCTTCTGTACAATGCTGTCAACGCATAGACAGAAGGAAAAGAAGGACTACTGCTGACGGGTTATATTGTAGATCTAAAACAATAAGGTGGAAGGCACACACAGCATTTTCTTTCTAAAACACAATTGGTGTCGCATCACTGTGGAGGTTTTTCTGTGTAATAATATTTGCCCGTGAAAGTCTTCAAGTATTTATGCAACAAAACACAGCCAAAACAAAGAAGTTTTCCCTTGCTGCTGGGGCCAAGTACTTGCTCATGGTGGGAATTGTTGGGTCTCTGTAAATATTATACAGAGTCTAGTCAGTCTAGACCTCCTCTGTATGGAAAGTGTCATGAAATAACTTCTGTTATACGCTATATAAATAAAACCCTTTTTGGTGGAGGAGTTTCGTGGATGGTTTTGGCAGAGGACGATATACTGCCATGGCAATAAGAATGTCAGTTCACTACACACCAATAAATTTTATAAGGTGCAACACAATGCTCAGTCAGAGAGGCTGGAAACAGCATTTCCTGCCATTTTTGATCAGTTTTTCTGTTGAATGACTAATCATTGCAGCTCTACAAGGAGGCATTGGAACAAATGAACAGCAGCAGTACACTGTGAACAAATACACTGTCTGTTATCATTTTTACTTCTGCTTCCAGACCAGAGGGAGGCAGTCATGTGTCAAGTTTATCACCAGTGGAAAGATGTTAAGAGACCCATGCTGAAGACCCTTCATACGAGTGGTGAGACAGTGTTTTCAAGTCTTAAACACCAACAAATTGAACTGTAGACCTTATTCACAGTGTCAGAGCATTATTATCACACAACAAACCAGCAGTGTATCAGAACAATAATAAATACATTTAGCCAGTCTTAAATCTTTGCTAACTCTTCTACACTGCTTCACTAATCTGTCCTCTTCACCTCGTTTAAACTGCCGTATTATAGTATTTTCCTTGACTGTACCGTTTGCATGTTGTAGTCGGTTACTCTAGATATAATCGACCAAATTCTAACAATCAAAGTGTGCTTTAGGCAAGCTGGCCACAGCTGTTCTATACTGTGTTAACTAAAGCCTCAGGGGAGACTTTGTTTCACACACAGGATCTTTTATTATTTAACCAAGCAAGGCGACAGCCTGGGGAAGGAGCTTTAGATGTAAAGAGAGTTATATGCATTCGCACCTGAGCAGCTTCACTCGAGCAGAGGATCAGGCCATCCATGTTTGAGGGCACATTGTTGGTAGCAGGGCAGACGTCATCCCTCCAGAAACAGCCCGAGCATGCAGTGACCAACACAAACCTCTTTCCTTAAACATTTGGCTCTTCTTTTCAAATGTTTTTTCTAAATGTGGACAGGTTTGTCACACATTTATTCAGCTTCGGAGTCTCTTTATTTGAAACAGCGCTGTTTCTGGTCAACCACAGATCAATGTGTTCGCCATGATCACAGGCGTAAACCTCAGAGGCCAAAATGAGCAAATAAAGCATTGACATTCATGCTAATTTAAATGTATTCATCATTACATACAGTATGTATGAATTTGTATGTATGCAGATCTGAGACTAAAAAGAACATCCTGCAGTCCCAAACATCAACACCAGGCAGAGCCATAACCCTATGCAGCTTTTTAGAGTTGCATACTTAGACAGTTTAGTGGTCTGCCGTTAACCTGGATTTATTACTAGATTTTCAGTGCATTTTTTTTAACATTTTTTTGGACATGCACGTTTTTGTTATATTCCTGATCCTTCTGTTATATACAGATCTCCGGCAAAGTAGCTCTCTGCATGTGTGTGTGTCTGTGTGTAGCTTTGACTTTAGGTAATAATAATTAATAAGACAAAGAGGCAGACATTGATATATTAAAAAGGAGAGCAGAGACAGAGAGGGAGCAGTCCATGGCGGTGGTGACGATAATCTCTGCCAGCAGACTGTTAAGTGTGACATTAATTATATCTAATGGATCTATGTCTGATTAAGAAGATGAATGTCTCTGTACTGGATCGGAGTCAAAAGAAATGGATAGGATGTCCTATTGATCTACAGTAAAACGCTTCCCCTGCAGGATCACTGAGGGGAATAAAACACTCTCACTACTTTGTAGAAAAGCAACAGAAAATGGATAATTGTTTGCTCTGTTTAGTCCTTTGTATTGGCTTTGTATCTTCGCAGAAATACAGTACATACATATATATTCTTTTCTAAAAGTAACCATATATATATATGTTGTTTTAGCTCCTTCTATAATTTGATTACATCCCAAAAGTTCCTAATGCAGAACATAAAAGGGAGACAAGAGGACTGAACCAGAAAAACTGAATTAAGTAGCCCGGGGTTTTACGAGGGTTTTTAAAGATGCTCACACACACACATGATATGCATGCATGAACACAAACGCACGCACAGATACTTCCCCCTAGTGTCTTGTCTTTTGTTCCTAATTTAGCTCTCCCTCTCTCATGCTGTCTCTTTATTTCTATCTTACAGTAATCACTCTCTCCATCCCTCCCCTCCTTGTGTTACTGTGTTCTGCTGTAGTAAAGTACTTTTTACAAAAGCAGGTTTGGACTTGTGAAATGAGGGGGGGGGGAGAGAGAGAGAGAGAGAGAAAGAGAGAGAGAGAATGTGGAAGACAGATGATGGAAAAGAGAGCAGCTAAGGTCTGATCAGGGTAATGACGCAGCAAACTTTGGAATGGGCAAAAAGATGTATGTGTCTGTCTGCTGTCAGATATGCATGTGTCGCTTTTTTCCTCATTATTTGTCTGTCTGCACTGTCTATCAGTCTGTCTCTGCCTCTCTCTCCAAGTAAAACATTAAATTTACATCACATAAAATGTGACTAGAGGTTGCCACATCTCTAAAGTATTCAGTAGGTTTGACGCCTGTGTTAATTCTGCTCTTCTGTACCTTATCCAATATGTACAGCGGTGCATACATTTGTGCATGAGGCTTCTTATCACTGATATCTTTACATACTTACATAAAATTCAGGAATAGCTGGTGTGAATCTGGGGTTAAGGTTAGGTAACTAGAATACTTGGTTAGGTAAAGACTGTAGTTACAGAGTAACATGAGGCTGAAAAGCAGTTTCTCTATGGTTGAAAGCCTGTTTCACCTCTGACCACACTCAGCACCATCGCTGAGTATTGTTAGGTGTTGTACTGTGATGTAGCAGAGTCCTGGAGTACCTCTGGACATCACTACAGCACCACTGCTCTCTCTCTCTCTCTCTCTCTCTCTCTCTCTCTCTCTCTCTCTCTCTCTCTCTCTCCAAAAACAAACGGACACAAGCCAAAGTAAACTCCTTGGTGTCACTATATTGGAGCAGAGACTGTAAGCCAGACATTGACTTGGAAGCTGGGTTCATGAAACAAACTAAGCCAGAACACAACTGACTGTGAAAGAGTTTGCTTGGTCTGATAGTCGAATTGGCCACCACAGTGTGACGTCTGGTTTCTCCAGAAGTTGATTCTTAAGTTCTCCGATGCAGACCACTGTGTTTTTTTTCCAGCACATCCTGCAACCTGAGCTACCACAACCTAAACGCAGTAGGAAAGTGTTTTCAATGCAGTACCAGGTTTGGTCAGGCAATTTTTTGTGCGTTTCGTGGCCACTGTACGTTCTCCTTCATGCTAGGAGAAGGAGAGGGTGAGACAAGGGTGTTGCAATCAATGCTAGATACCACTAAATCCTACACACTGGTCCTTTAAGGTCAATGAAACGCTCCCATTCACCACTGTGACCTCCACACCCTCACTTTCTGCTTTGCTAGATAAAGACGCACTACTTTGTGCATTGGACAATGGACTTGATAACTATGATAACTACTAGATGTGTTCATCGGATCAACTTAAGAGGTGAGAGTATGTCAGTGTTCACAATTTGTTTCTGCTGCCCCCAAATGAGCAAAAAAAATAGCAGGTTTAACAAGTGTTGAAGAAAACGGTTATTCAGTTATTTAAGAGAATATGTTGACGAGAAATTCAGATTGTCTTTTGTCAGTTGAATTAATGTTCATTGTAATGCATTGAGGCAGATCTTGGATTCAAATGAAGACTCTTAGGAAGACAGGACAGGTGGAGTTCAAACGCAGTCTCCTGGGTAGTCAGTCAGACATAGAGTGGATAATGACCAGATGGGATTAGAACAAGCATAGTGGAATCAGCTCTCAGACAGACTTTCAGCCACAGATATCCAGCCAGAAAGCAAGATACAGATAGCTAGTAATGTAAGATGTATTCGTCTGTCACATTTGGAGGAGCCTTTGAAATGAAATGTGCAGTCATGTTGACTTGATGTGATGTATTTGGCACAGAAATGCACTTGGCATTCAGCCCCTAAATGGATAAATGTTGCAACAGAGACCAGAGAGACGGAGGTTTCACTGTAAGGGAGATTGAGTGGGCATTGCAATGACAGTTTATTTATTTAAGACTAATCTTTTTGACAGTCAACTTGAATGTTAAGACAACAGTGGAGTATCTAAAGGTATATCAGTGGTACTGTGAGGTTGCCCCCCTCTCTCTCTTTTCTCTTCACAGTGTGTTTTTGTCTAAAAATATATACTCTAAGCAACAATTAAGGAATAAAGCAAAATTAGGACTGGTCTAAACACTGAGCACGTTTGAATGATTGGCGAAAGAAATGGTCAGCAGCAATATTCCTGACAGAACTGCGTACATGTTAAATTGTTCACTCAATATATAAGAAAGTAATGAGCTTATTCAGCTGTTTACATTGTGACATTAATGAGTAAACTACTATTAAATAATGCATGTTTCGCTTTGAAAATGATCTTTGGTTTTAAACCAGTGGTTGTGATTATTAGTCCTACATTTGATGTGGGTTGTAAAAGCTGTAATGTGATAAATAAAAAAGAATAATGCCCGACATTTGTCCTGAACTGTCCTGTCCAAAACTGAACCAGCATCTTCTCGAGTCAACTTCACCAAGTCGAGACTAAAAGGGGGAGTAAGATGCAAAATGTTTGTGACAGAGACAGACAGAAGAGACATGACTTCACTTCCAGTTTTTCTGCTGCTAAATTCACTTGCAAGTCAAGAGCACAAACACTTGGGAGTATCAATATCCTGTTGGCATCCAAGAGATGCTTCATATTCACCATGCATGAAAAACACCAGACACTGGCAGCTATTTGAATGAATCTCAACTAGACTACAGTTTATTTGCTGAACTTTCCCACAACGAAAAAAGACTTACGGGCCAGAACTGGGGTTGAATCTTGGGCTGATGGTATCATGAGAGCTATTGTTTTATTGGCCCCAGTATACCATCTCTAGAGTCTCTGTCTGGTCTCTATTGATATATCAGTTTTTTGTTATATGGCTGCCAGACAATAGACTGAAAAGAAAGAAACAAAGACTAAAAAACAAAATGGTCTCTTCACTTCCTAAATAAGAATATTTGTCTGCATGCTCCTGTACTCTGTGTGGTTTTATTAGCAACCACACAGGCTAATGACATGTTTGAGCAAAAATGTGAAATAAAAATGCAAAATGTAATAAAAAAAATGATCTGACACCTGCTTTTTTTAAACTCAAAATTACATTTAAATGTGAAATAGTGAGTCAAAGACAACTGGAGACAGCTGTTTGGAAATTATGACTAATTCAAGCCTCCAAGGTTTATCCGGTGACCTGGATGACACATTCAAATGTCAAAGAATTGAGGAAATAATAAGTTTGAGCACAACCAACGAAGATCTTTAATCAGTTCACCTAAACAAATGTCCTCCAACACACTCACGCAAACACATTCGTGCAGACACACTTCCCATCTGGCTGGCATCACAGATGGCGGCACAGGGTGATGCTAGAGGCCAAAAGGACAGCTCTGACCAGTTACACATACACAAATGGATGACGTTATAGACATAAATGTCATAGTTTACACATGTATGCACAAATATTCTATACATCCAGACATACAACATACACACTCTCTTCTTTTCTCTGCTCACACAAACATAATGAAGCTGATGTTTAATTTATTTGTTCAATGACTCTGTCACTGTCAAACTGAATTTCCATTTTTATGTGTGTGGTCTTTACCCAGCTCTGTGTGCTCTATGTGTGTGTGTGTGTGTGTGTGTGTGTGTGTGTGTGTGTGTGTGTGTGTGTGTGTATGCATGAATAACAAAAACCGAGTTGTTGTTGTATGCTCATTTTTCAGCAGGATGTGTTTTTATAGGTATAGATGGAGTGAGTGTGTGTGTGTGTTTCCCACACATGCATGCATATGTGAAAATATGAATGCATTGTGTGTGTATTATTCATGTGGCGGGGTTATGAATGGTGTTCCCATGTCCTGAGAGCACTCCCAGAGCCCGTCCACTGTGTTCTCGAAGCTTCTCTTAGTGAGGGAAGGGTGAAAAAAAAAGCGAGCGAAAAGGACATCGCAAGAGAGTGGGGGGAGGTGGAGAGGTGGTGATGGAATATGGGGGGAATCAGAGACAGAGGGTGAGGGGTGGTGGGGGGTGGTGGTGGTGGAGAAAGAAGAAGGAGGAGAGGAGATGGAGGGAGAGAGTGGGAGACAGAGGCAGAGGCAGAGACGGACAAATATAGAGAGAACTGGGGAACGGAGGAGGGGAGGGAGGGAAATGAGGGAAACACTCTGGGAGAGACAGAGAGAGGAGGAGGAGGAGGAGGAGGAGGAGGAGGAGGGAGGGATGCTGCATTTTAGTGAGAGCACAGACAGAGGCTGTGGGAGCAGACATGGAGAGAATCGATGAGAGAGGCAGAAATTAAGAGAGAGGAGAGGACGGCAGGATTCCAACGCAGGTAAAATATCAAATTGCCATAAGCAAATGATAAAATATTCATATGATAGATCTGGAATACTGATTAGTTTTGACTAATTAGATACTGGGAGAGGCCTTTTCTTCAATGACAGCTGCATGATGGATTTCCTGGATGTCACAGAAGAACAGTCAACCTGTCAAACCATACATCCATAAATCCATACATATGTCCATCTTTCTCTCTCTCTGTGCCCCATCGAACCCTCCGTCCATCCATTCTTTCGTTCCTCTCCCTTATCTGACAAGCTCCTCCTCTCACTTCAGTCCATATCCATCTTACAATCATCTCTCCATTCCACCCACACACAAGCTTTTCTCCACCCCCACCACCCCTCCGACCCCCCCCTTTCCCTTCTTCTTCTTCTTCTTCTTCTTCTTCATCCTCCTCCCTGCCTCCTCCTCTCTCCCTCCATATCTCCTCTGCTGTCACTTTTACAGATCCTGAGGGCATCTACTCTCTCTTTTTTTATTCATCTCCACAGATCCTTCTGCGATCCTTCTCTATCCTTCTCTGCTGTACTTGTGTGTTTTCAGGGAATATTTACCACTGCTTTAGCTTTTCTTTGTCTTTTCCCAGACTGTGGCAAACGTGTACTCGAAGAAGCAGCGGAAAACGGGGGGTAAAGAGAGGGAAAATGGAGCAAACTTGTATCACTGACCACAGCAAGTGACACTTCTTCTGTCAGAAGAGAAGAATCTACCTGTAGTAGAGACTATTAGCAGCTGACAAGCATTTAAAGGCAGACCTCTGTCTCTCTTTTCTTTTTGTGTCTCTGCTTGACTACTTGTCTACCCACAGGCTGTCCCTCCATCTGTTTCAGTAGGATGCGGAGGCGTCATTTTGGTGCCTTGGACTAAGAGAAATGCTGAACGTATCTTGACATATTGTTAGAGAGAAAGAGCGAGAGAGGGAGAAAAAAAAAACAGAGGAACATTTGCAAGCTTCTGGAAGGAAAAGGGAGGAGAGAGCATGAGTCAGAGCACAGCACTGTGTATTCTGCATGCAAGAGGAGAGGTAGAGGGGGATAGAGGAACAATGAGAGCGATATAGGAAAAAAAGCTGAGGGGAGTTGAGCAGAATTGAGCAGCCATTAGACAGAGGAAGGACAGGATGAGGACAGAAGCAGCCACATTGGCAAGCGGTGAGTGAGAAATAGGCCAAGTGAATCAGCTTGCTAGAGGGAGAAGAAGGCGAGAAGAGGTTGAGTTTAAAAGTGGAAGGTTTGGTATGACTGAAGAGGGTTGAGGGAAGGTTGAATGAAGGTTTGCTGCAAGGCGGACAGTGGACAGAAAACAGTGAAGCGCAGGCTTAATGAAAAACTGCTCGAGCAGCTACAGGGGAGAAAGTCCTGAGTGACTGTGTCTTGCCTCAGGGTGGGAACATGACTTAGGTTTGCATAAGGGAGGACAAGCTTCAAGAAGGTTGACCATAGAAAAGAAAGAACATGGTGGAGAGTAAAGGGGGTTAAAAAAGGGGTGAACTGAGCAAAAAAAAAAAAGAAACAGAGCATAGAGGAAGGAAGAAATCAGGCCAGATCAGAGCAGTAAGAGAGACAAACACATGCAGACCGGCGAACATCACCCATAGCACAACGACAGGGACATGGAAACTTTAGCTGTGACAGCAACACAGCAAGAAGTTCCCGTTAAATATTGATGCTGACAGGCCACTCTGGAAAGAGCTTGCTCCGTGCACCACAGAGGGGGGGAAACAGAAGGAAGAAACACAGCTGATTTTTTATTCTGAGGGATTTTTACACAGGAATAGACAAGCTGTTAAGTGCGTCAGATGACAGCCGAGTGTGGTTAAGATGTTGCTACAAATTAAGACAAGACGCGCAAATTAGCCGGGACTCTGCTTCCTGGAGGTTTTTTTTTTCATTTTGGCCAGCTGTGCAGTTTCTTGAGGAGAGTGGAGCGACTATAGAGAGAAGAACTGAACATTTATCTTGCATGGAGACAACAAGGAAGAAGGGAATTATTATCTGACAGATCATTGAGACATATCAGAGCAAACTGATGAATACAGATTTCTGTTTTGGATGGACAAGCTGCACCTGTTTGACTGGTGCATCACTGCCAGATGAGAAAAGCCAAACACTGCTGAAACAGTTTCCCATTTTTATTTTTGTCCTCAACTGATTGGAACTCTTTCAACTATCTCTGAAAGTGGTCTCATTACAGAGATTTGGCCAGTGGAGGATTTCTGTTATGGCTTGAGAAAAAGTGTGGAAATGCTTTCATGAGCATCAACACGAAGGATCCTTTAATTGGACACAGGATGTATACTTACATATTTTTGTCTGCATGACTGAACAAGCTACTATGGGTGATTCTCCAAGTTGAAGACCTGAACAAAAGATTCCTCAAAACATCACGTCAATAACGCAGGAAGACACAACGCCACAGTCTCCATTCAGCTGCGGATAGACCAGCTGCATGTTTATGTGTGTGTGACTGCATGTAAGGACTGTCGAGGAGCTCGGCTGTGTTTGTGCGTATACCCGTGTGGGTGTGGGTGTAGAGGTGTGTGTGTACGCTGAGCTTTGAATCCAGCTGTGTCTGAGTGTATTTTCAAAGCATCGCCCGGAGCTGTGTGTGTGTCTGTATGGGTGTGTTTGTGTTTGTGCGTGTGTGTCGCCTGGATTCTCCCCACCAGCGACAGAGCTGGACCTGAACAGCAGTGGTGAGAGGGGGGACAGGGAGGGGGAGAAGGAGGAAGAGGAGGAGGAAGAGGAGGAGAGGGAGGTGAAAGAAATCAGCAGGACAGAGGAGAAGAAAAAACTGACAACATGCTCGGATAAAGAGAAGAAAGAAGGGAATTTTTGGCTGCCCTCCTGGTGCAATGTGTGGTGAGTAAATGTCTCTACATGTCTGGTACACTCTTGTGGTCAGTGTGTGTGCATGTACATGGTGTATCCTCCAATGAGCATCACATTCCCTTGGGAGGTTGGCCAAGGTCAAAGGTGAAATATAAATCAAAGGATACAGACCTCAGGACTGTTGCGATCTGTAGGTCCAGTTGGTCAAACTATCCACTGACTCACAAAATCTAATGTAGGTCACATGATATGGTGCCCAGTGGGTCACATGACATCTAGCCTGGTAACTTTATGTGAATTGAACCAACCCAATAAACCGAGGCATGTTTAACCATACAGGCTGCCTACAGTTTCAATGTCAAAGGATGTTTCATCTAAATATGCACTCATTTGTTATGGTAATGTTACAGCCCAGCATGCACACAGTTCTTTGTAATCATGTACCAACAGCAACTGGTGTTGGTTAAATCACATCAGTAGATTTAATGACCAGAGAACACATTAAAGTAACAGTTGCACAGTATATCGTCTGTTACCATACGGCCAATTAATATTTATGAACATTAAAGCAACATTGTGTAGAAATTTCAATGACTGGTTTAATAAGCTATTCGCAGTGTCACTGTAGCAGCTGTGCAATACCACTGTCGTAGAAATGGACAGCTGTACACGTGTATTTTTTATTTATTACTTTACTTATGATCAAAAACTAATAAGTAGATGACTTTGCTAACAGCCAAACATCAAGCAAGTGCAACAACGCAAGACATAACAGTCAGCTTAGTGTTTGTCTTTCAGTCTTTTAGTTCATAAAATTCTCGCCAACGCCTAAAAGTCGGTCACAGATTTATTCTTTCCAGCAGCTTCTTGCTTCTTGCCCTCTCTCCTTTTCTTTTCTTAGCTTCCTCTGGCGACATTAGCTAACAGCAGCTATAATTTGTAGCAGTCTGCATTGCTGTTAGGTGATCTGTAAATCACTGATGATCCAGTTAAATAGTTGGTGGTGTGTGACTTAGTGCTGTAAAGCGATACGTACTTCATATAGGTGATCATACCATGACAGAAAGTTTTAAAGTGCAAGGCGTATGCAGTGCAGAGTGCTCATGACAGAAACATAATTTACCCAATCACAGGTAGCATCAAAATGATTTTAAATCTGTTATTTTGTGGTAGAAAAGTTACACAATTGGGCTTTAACTTTCACTCAACACCAAAAACTAGAACAGACTCATGGTTCAGTGAGATATGAAGTCTGAAGCTGCTATTAGAGATGATATACAGGCACCCCTTCCTGTTAATACGCTCATTATTGCCTCTGGATGATAGGGGGGAAAGCTTTGACTTGTTATGAGTCTGTCATCAGGCAAAATGTGT
Source organism: Argyrosomus regius (assembly GCA_946959425.1). Taxonomy (NCBI): domain Eukaryota; kingdom Metazoa; phylum Chordata; class Actinopteri; family Sciaenidae; genus Argyrosomus; species Argyrosomus regius. The sequence continues at coordinate 15,682,935 of OX336889.1, read as the reverse complement.
TTCCATTTAGACTGGTGCTTGGGGTAGTGTGAGAAATGTAGTTGATATCATGGTTGTGAATGCATCACATCCTGCTTTACTTTCTTGTTGTCAAGACTTCTCACATCTTTCTCAGATCTCTCAAACACTACTGAAGTGTTAAAAATGTCTATTATTTTTATTATGTTCTTGAAAGCATGTATCGAACACACACACTTTGCTTCTTTCACACTCTTTCCTTCACACCAATGCACTTTCTCTCTCCTCTTGCCGTCGTAAATGCAAGACATATATGCAGTCACTCTGTCTTACAGTAAAGCACATTCACTCTTCCTTCACCTCTCTGGTTGCTCCTCTCTCTCTCTCTCTCTCTCTCTCACACACACATGCACAAACATGGGGTAAGCACGGCTGTGGCTGAGGAGAAGTGACAGTCATGGCCGCTGGTCTCGTTTTTTTAACCGTGCTGGCCAGCAGAGCTCATAATGAGGCTGTGGAACGTTCTAGTGTCATACGGATCTGGTTCCAATACCACTCTGTCCATCGGCTGTGTGTGTGTGTGTGTGTGTGTGAATGCTTGTAACGCGTGTGTTTTGTAATCTACGTTTTATAACTTTAATAATCATGTGAAGAGATCTCTTTTGGCAAGAAACAGCTGGTCTTTACAGCACACACAAGCTCTTTTTATGTGTTTTTATGTGCATGTCTCATTGATCTCTGCAAAGACTGAGAACTGTATTGTAGCAAACACCAAAGCTGTAAGATCATTGATTGAGACTTTCTGTGGACCAATCAATGACTTCAATCTATACCTGCTATTCCTCCTTTCCCTGGTCACTACCTGATAGACACAGCACAGTGCACCACATAGAACTCAATTTGTTTTTATTGTATTTGACATTATTAGTATTTTGTCTTGCTTACCAATAATCAAATACCTTGGAGCATGATTAGGGTTAAAGAGGTCAGAGTAACACACAGTGCTCTTGACATTCGGCTCTCGTGTCACTGGAATCAGAGAAACCAGGTTTAACCCTCATATTGTCTACGTTTCACTCAACAACAGACATCCTTTGTGCATATGGTAATGTGCCAAGAGTCTCCGAAGCAGCTGGTGATTATTTTCCTGACAAAATAATCAAATGGATAATAAGGATGAGACAGACAGAGATGTAAGAAACATTAGTTTATGTTTTATTAGATAGTGAGCTGACAGGAAACGAGAGGAGAGAGGCAGGGGATGAGATGCAACAAAGGTTTCCAGCGGGACTCAAAAACCTGCAATATTGCAATTACATGGTTAGCGTCTTAAATCCCCTAAGGTCCCCGGGACACCCTTAAGACAGATTAACTTGCAGTGAAAGGCAGACTGGGAGGATAAGAGCTTGTAGGGAATCCTGAAGACAGAAAAACTGAGCTGAGTTTGGAGAAAAGTGTGAAAAGAGAGTGTGAAGAAGGTCTCTGAGACTGTTGTTAGTCCAAAACACATATATATAGGAAAGATCAAGAGTAATGGAGGCTGTCATGTGTTGAACTGTCCTTGGCCGAGACACTGAACCCCAAATTGCTCCTGATGGTCAGCAGTCTCTGTGTGTGTGAGTGTGTGTGTGTGTGTGCTTCAAGCGCACTATAAATGCTGGCTTTTACTCTTTTCTCTGCACAGCTCAAATTAAACAGTATGTAGGGGAATGATTGGTAGGAGGTAGTATGTTTTCATCTTTGCAATGTTGTGTAAGTAAAGAGCAGTTCAATGAATGCTCTTGTATTAAATATTAAAGCTATATATTTATGACTAAAGATATTTTCTTTCCACCCAAGTATTTTATACCCTATAAAGTGTATTTACACGAAGACACACGTGAGAGCGAGTCAGATTAGTGGAGATGTTCACTCACTGCAAATGTTAAAAGATTTCAGTTTATCACGTCACTAAAAGGACATGCTGGAAAAGGATGAGCAATAAAACATTCATTCAAACGTTCTCTTTTTGCCGGCTCGATGATGGCTAACAGCTGCCAGGCATGTGACACAGGTGATGTGCTGGTGGCTCTGGGAAACGGAATGAAATTCATTCCTATCAAAACGTCCTCTTGAGGGGAAACAAAATGAAATCTGCTGCTATCGAAACTACCATCAGCTCTGCACTGCCTATGATTGGAGGGTAGATAAAACACTGAGTTGATCCAGTGTGACTCAGTCTTTTCACATCCAGATGTGACAACAGAATTCAAATGTAATCGACCATGCTTGATAATGCCGGGGAGAACATACATAGACTGTTTTGTTGTGTAAAACTAATGTGAATGTATAGGCACCTAAGATGACGAAGAAGACAAAGCTCTTTCACCATTTGCTCATTAACAGTATGTGTAGTCAGTTCAAGTAAAGTCAATACTGGATATACAGCAGTGGCTAAACTTCAGATTGTGTAGTATTTATACCATATATCACTCTTGGTAATGAGATGAACTCAGAGAGTGTTCAGCAGCGTGAGGATGTAGAGAAAACTTGAGATCAAATGTATTTTTAAGTTGACGGTCCAGACATTTGAACATTAGCATGTCAGCAGGTCTTCTTCTAATTATGTCATCACATTTGCGCTGTATGTCTGCATTTGTCCGGCTGCCTGTTCCTCTGTCTGTCTCTGTCTGTTTCTCTGCTTGTCCACGATCTGTCTTATAATATATTAAAGCTCATTAATGTTCCATGTGATCTCTCCCCGAGGGCACATAATATTAGAAGGCCGTTGTCATCTCACATATATATTGCTTCTTCTTCATCTCTCTGTTCACTATGTCTGTTTTCCTCTTGCACTCACTCCGGTCATTTTAACCATATTTAAGGAGAATTTGTGTGTAAAGAGTGTGTCAGCAATGATGTTTTAATACACTTGTACTAACGCACAGCTGGCTATACATGGAAAACATGGAGGCTTGTGCAAACACCTAATTAAGTTATGTAAAATGTCTTAGAACGGCTACAGGCAAGAATATTTTTATCAGTCCCTCCACAAATCTGCAATCCTGCAATTTAACCAATCCTCATATCATCAATAAATTATCTTTGTAATACTGCTGGAAAACAAATAATTTTCTTCATGTGATAATGTAATTCAAACCCCTAGTGATGAGCCCATGTCAGATAAAATCAGACCTCATCCTCAACAGACTTCATTCGCCCTGAGGCAGGCTTCTCAGGTGGTACATACACCCAGAGATTGCATTGCCCCCCCCCTATTGAAATCCTACTAATAAAACCTAAAATTAAGCATCTTGTTTTGTGAAGCTTTTTTTGAGAGCATTACCGAGCTTCAAAGAGAATTAAACCTCTTGTTTATATCTGCTCCAATTAATGGTTTACTAGCTATTTTCCTGTTGCAATTAAACGTGTGCATCTCTTTACGTCCTAGATACCTTGGTAGTGCATCGCAACGTAACCTCTCAGGCTCCCACAGTAACGCACACTGCACTGCAGATGGACCATCCGTAGGGAATTTATATCACACCCCACATAAATTAATTTGACAGTGAAATAAGCAGAGAAGCTATCTGCACCAATTATGATGAATATTATGCATGAGTTTCACTCACTCAGGGCACACTGCCTTGCATTGCTCATTCCTTGGGGAAGCCGTTGGTGAATTCCTGACTTCTGCCATGCATTTGTATCCTACTGCACAACAGTGTCCTCAGTGTTTGGCTCCAAACCATGTTTAGTATGATATTCGGCATGTGCAGCTTTTGCGTTATACAATGTCTATGACTACATATCTAAAGCTTCCTGATACTTTATGGAGAACATTTTAACTAATCCCTTAGATCAAAACATGAGATTGAATTTAAAAGCAATGCCACTAACTGCTGGTACGTGTATTTTTGTGTTTTACATTAGATTTGTATCATTGATAAGGCTCAAAAATCATATCAGTTATCTCAAGGCAATCACATCTTCGTCCTCTATTGTTGCAGTAATGTGCTGGTTTGAATGACTGAAATAGAATGGGTGTATTCAAATATTAATTTGAATGACTAAATGCTTCAGCTGCTGCGGTTTCATTAAGATTGTGTGTTCTTGATGAGACAGAGAGAAGGATTAGAAGAAGAAAGAGAGTGTGTTCCTAGAAAATCTTGGATTGCTGCAGTTGTACGGTATCTTTTAATACTGTGCATATGTATGTGTGATGTGCGTATTCTTTATTTGTAGAAGGAGCTGCAAGCCAAGCACTGACTCATTCTTCCTCTTTGTATGTATGCAGATTCGCAATGTACACACAGACACACGCGTGCACGCACACACACATGTAATGAACATATTTAAATCTAAATCCATGAATGCCTGGAGGAATTCACACAAATCAGCACAGATGCAGACAAGTGAACTAGAAGAAAAACAAAGGTGCATGCACGCTCGTGTTGGCTCAAACAAGTATCCTCTCACACTTCCATCTAATTTCACAAATATAAAAGATGAACACATTGTTTCATGCAGTTTATTTCACAATTATGGTACTCCAGTGCTAAACACATTTGCAAATGTAAGAAAATGTAGGAAAATACAGCAAATTAATACACTGTTGCAGTGCTATACTTATGTTGTCCTCACTGCAGTGTAGGAACTGCAGCTATACAACTCTTCCTCATAAATGTTGGTAAGTCGCTGTAAGCTTCAGTTGCTCTTTACAGTGAAAACAGTAACAAAGACAAATAGAAATATTACCATTTAGCTCAGTGACACATGCTTTTTCTCATGTAAATCTGAACATCAGAGTAAGATAACTTTTGAGACTGGCCTGAAGAAAGTTTTTGAATGTCCTTGATCTGTGGTCCTCAACACTACACACATTCAATAATACTGCTACATGTCCCACTTGCAGGTTTTGGTAGGATTTTGTCCATTTCTTGGCACTGTAAGGTTGGCTACTCTCGACTCCAAAGACAAGAATTTGTTGGCAAGAGCCTGTTCTTGGTTGCTTGCTGAGGAGATCTTGATCTGTAAAGTCTCCTGGTGGCAGTGGGACTCCTGAGTTAGGAGCATTGATGGTGACAGAATTAATAGATCTTCAGGATCTATGAACCTAGGATAATTGGCCTTGCATTTATAATAGTTGTCACTTCTGCCATAGAGAAAGTGAATGTGTCACTTTCTATCTCACACAGGAGACCCAGGCTGCACTGAGCATTGAGCTCATCTCCACTTGAGTCCACATCGTTCACAACTGCAGCACAGTGCTCAGATGGAAAAACTTCCATTCTTTCATTAATTCAAACTTTCATTCAGCCAGTGACATCTGTGTTCTGCTTATCAGGTCGATGGCTTCACCATCGGTTGACAAAGAACAAAGGTTGTCGTCCACATAGAAGTGGCGCTCCACAAAGTTGACTGTGTCACTCACATGTTCTTGTGCACCCTCTCTGATTGCTCTTCTGAGTCCGTAGATAGCTACAGCAGGGAACGGGCATGAACTTTGATCCTGTAGTCTATGATTTCTTTTGTCACATTATTGTCCTTGTACCACAGGAATCTCTTAGTTTATGTGGTCCGCTCGCACCAAAAAGCAATTAAACATTTGCTTTATATCTGCCAAGATAGCAAGCACATCAGAACTCCAAGAAGGGAATAGTTGAGGTCAGGGCCTGTGGAAAGGTTAATTAAGGTGAAACTAACTGTTTTTTCAGAAAAATCTAATCTGTGTTGGTGTGACAGCAAATTTACTCTCTTTTATTGTACCAGCTACTCTTTATTTCCCCTTTTTCCCTTTGTCTTTTTTTTATCTATGCACTATACGGATCTGAGTTTTGAGGTGTGCCATGCATTCCCTCTAATTGGGTTGGAAATAATCACATTATACTGTTGAATGGCTAAGCTGCATCAAATGATAGTGCCACGTCCCTGTCCTTACGCTACATACACGCACACATTCACGCACATTCACCGACACACACTCGTGGGCAGCCAGAACAGCTGCTGGATGTTGAAATGTTCACCCAGCGCACCAACAAAATGAAAAGATAGAACAACAAGTGGAGAGATAAGCAAACATAAAAGAGTGGGCAGGAGAATTGTCTTTGATTTCACCAAATACATCATGATACAGTGTATTTTCAAGTATCTACATATTTCTTGGATTTATTGATTATCTTGTGTAACTGACCTAATCTTGGACAGGTCAGTGTAGTGGAAATGTGTAAAGGCCCAAGAGCTATTCTTATTTTAACGCACAACACAGATAAATACACACACTCACACTGTCCTCATCTTAACCTCTCTTTCTGCCTGTGCTCCCAAACTGTCTCAGAGGATTGCAGATAATTCCCTCATCAACATCCGATCTCATTCATTTTTAACACCATTGATCCCACATCAGCACTTAGTGAAAGATGAGGAGAAAGAAGGGAGATTAAGGACCATAATGAATCTTAACACCAACTTTCATTTTGTGAAATATCGCGCCAAATTACTTCATTAAGTTTATTGATGTTCATTGATCAAAAAATGGGATTTTATTTGAGTTCTAAAAGGAGGGAGAGAAGACGTGATAGATAAAAGTTGAGTAGGAGAATAAGAAAGTGTTACAAGAGAGGATGGTGGGAGATGTATTAGAGGAGTGAATGTGAAGAAGCACACATTGCACGGGCAACTCCTTGATAACACTACAGTGTGTTGACATTGTGTTGGATGTTGTCTTTTTGAGTTGGACTCGTCTTGCGGTCAATGGGATGCGAAAGAAGTGAGAAAAGGTGAAGCGACGAGGTGGAACAGGTAGTGAAAAGAGGTGAGAGGTGAGATAGACAGCAGTAGGAGAAGTGGAAGAAAGAGTAAGAGTGAAGAAAACAAGATGTACAACAAAAAGAGGAAACAAGAGTTGTCGAAGAATGAGGAAAATGGAAGACACAAAATAAAATCTTATTTCATTCTCCACTGACTTTTAACTTTTCACACGTCTGTGATTAATATTCAAAGCCTATATGCAGCAAAGTTTTCAACTAAAAGGATGTGTGTGTGTTTCAGATACTCTTTCTCAGAAATAATTAACCTGTTTCTTTCTCTCCTCCATCTCATTTTCCATTTGCCTCTCTCCTCTCTTCAATTTCAACTTTGTCCTCCCCTTCGCCTCCCTTCCTCCCTGGCTCCATATCCAGGCGTCGCGCCCTGTGGGGGTGGGGTTCTGTGATGGTAACCATGGTCCCCGGCGGCCGCTATGTCTGCAGCGCTCACGCAAGAGAGGACGACTCCACGAACGACCGCGAGGAGCGAATTTTAGCCGTGCTGGGCATCATCGGAACCATCCTCAATCTTTTAGTGGTTATATTTGTGTACATCTACACCTCCGTCACATAAAGTTTTCTGCTTGAGCGAGAGACGTTGGCGCTGTCCCCAGCTTTTCTCCGCACTGCCACAGTCGTCTTTAAGTATTTATATACTGAGGGGGTTTGATTATTCAGCGTAAGCGATAAGATGTGAGGATCATTGGCAGTGTGTTCAGCTGGATAGTAGCCATATCTATCTACACCTGCATCACTGCTTATCCCTTAAGACAGCTTCGCTCTGTTAGCTAAAGACTGCTGCCAATCACAGAGAAGGAGCTACAGGTGGAATCATCTGCTCCTCCTCTCACTTTTAAACTGTATCTTCCCACTTTTCAAGACACTTCCGCACATCCACATGTCGAAATCACTGCGGACAGTATGTCCAGTCTGGTAATGGCAATATGTCTGTGTGTTCATATTGATTCACGGCATTTCTGTGACTGCTTACACAGCAAGAGTTCTGTGTCTTTGATCTGATGGTGGTTATATTTGACTGTGCTGCATCTTCCATTTTGTCACATGACGTGTAAAAGTTTGCGGTTTCTGTCTTTCAACAATCAAGCTTCTTTATGAGATTTAAGATTTTATCACTGCCAGTTAAATCTATCTGAATGGTTTGACAAACAAGGGACCTTTGAGTGACCAAATTATGCTGAGTGAGTTATCAACGGAGGGCCTATCTACTCCTGAGCATCCTTAAATCTACTTGAATAGAACATTGATACAAATAATAATCACTCGCACACATTGCCAAACATCAGTTTCTGTAGTTAGTAGAGTCACTGAAAAAGTTTTACATGGACCTAACGTGTCCACACCTGAGCACACCAGAGGAGAGATTCCTGGCTGTGCTCGGAGTCATCGGCATCGTGCTCAACCTCCTGCTGCTTGTCTTTGTCTATATATACACTTCCACATGATATATACGTGCCTGAACACAGTATCAGTTATGAGATAAGTTGCCACACCTGCCAGATGTGCCAGTGATCATATCGTGTTTTTCAAGCACATCTGTAAATATTGTACCAAAGCACATCCTGGTTCATAGCTGATTTAGGGATCATGTGATATTCGAGGGGGGTTTCTGTGCCTAATACTAAACAAAAGGTGATGAGACACAAGGAGTGTTACCCAGAGCTTAAGGAAAAGTTATTTATTCACCGACTCATTTACAGTAGAAATACACTAAATGTTTTTGTATAAATCTGTGTCCTGCAGTTAGTGGTTTTGTGGATACGGTTCCTTTTCACATATTTGCATGATGAGACGTTTAAGCTCATACAATAATCTTTATCATGCTTTGACCAAAATACCTGACGTAAAGACTGCCATTTTTACAGTAATTGTGTTTGTTGTACATGCTTATTGATGCTGAAACCATCCAGACATGGAACTAGATGGTATCAGTGTTGCAGTCCGTGCAGCAGCTCTGCACACCTTCAATGATATCCCCGTAGAAGGTCGGTACCACAGAGTTATGGTCTATTATCTGGTGTCATGTTTCTCTGATTGGATCTGTAAGTTAGGCACGGAGCAGCATCGCAGAGAGCAAAGTGTGCAACTGAGACAATGTCACACAAATCAAGACAGCGTTGGATTGCAGTGCAACACAAAGGAACGCGACAAGAGAATCAGGTTGAACCAGCGTGGACTGTCTAAAGAACAAAGAGGACATAAAACCTCTATACAAGACCTCACCGTCTGTCTCGTCACAAAAAACTCCCTGGGATTGGGTTACAGCATTTCCGCTGGATGTCACTATGGATTTGATTTTAGGTCGAAGCACTGTGCCTCTAATGGAGGAGCAAATCTAAATGCAGTTGACACGCCAGCAGCGAGGACTGGCCTGAATCTACATTTAATCCTCGTCATTCTCTTCTCCACCAACAAGCTAACGCCAGAGAAGACATAGTACTGAGACGATCCACATGAGTCCCTGCTGTCCTTTCACGTAGCACAATGCTTTTATATATATTTACTGCACACACACGCACACACACATATACACTTGTGAGACGAGAAGGACTTCATTTCACACACCATCAGTCAGATGTTCAGGGACCAGGAGGACCACAGATAATCTGACTGCTCACTTAAACTACTGAAATTTTACATGTTGACTTGTGAGAATAAGTATTGAGATTTTGATAATCATTGCATATAAGATTCCTTGTTATATTGTGTATGTATGCTCTTAGCTTTAGTAACGGTTTATCATTGAGTGTTTTGTTTGGACCGGTGACTTTTAGAAAAAACATCCAAAAGCCACGATCACTACTTGGAAAATGATTGGGATAAAACTCAACAAATATCTCTGGTTCTGATGGTCACAGTCTATTTTTATAAAAGGTGAAAGGTTCAGAAAAGTATTTCCATGGCCATACTTACAGAATGCCTGCAGGAACAATACATTTTCAATAAGAGTTGCTTTGTTGACTTCCAAAATAGCAAAGAGAACAAATCAAAAGGGTTCATATTCAGTTTCACCTCTAATGCATAAATGACATGTCTTGGGGCTCTGCTTCCTGCAGTGCATTTCTCAGAGTTGCCACATTCTGAGATCTTAGCAATTTATTCAGAATAATTCAGCTATGAAAATTGAACCCACATTGAAAGAAACAACCGCTTTTCTTTGACCCTAAAGCCCTCAAACAGCCCTTTGAAGAAGTTAGAACCAGCCAAAATATCCCCAAAACATTCTCACTCTCAAAATGTAAAACTCAATTTGATCCTCACAAAGACATTAATGAAAAGTCCACACACACACACACACACACACTCGCTACTTGCATGTCTCTTCATAAGTTTAACTTTACAAAATCTTTCAGCACGCATCAGGAGATTCAACCGTCGGCATGCTGAGATCGATGTGACTTGCGCACTTACTTCCTGTCACGTCTCATAACAGTACAGTGGAGTCTGTTGAGCTATATCCATTTTAAGCGTGCACCAACGCACAGTGTCAGCCCACCTTTGGTTTGCTAGACATCTCCTTTCAGACTGTGACAGTCGCAGCCACAGCTGTGCAGAAACACATTTGAATACACTTTTAATACCTAAAACTGCTCTTAAGACAGTATGCTGCCTCTAAAGGGTCCCTAGATGTTGGCAAACTAACTAAATGGACAAGCAACTGTTTAGCTCAGGTTTATTAAGATACTGCTTTTGAGGTACCACTTTCTAACAGAGCCCCCTTTATAAATGGTTTATAAGCTGTAACTAATGACTTTATTAGTTCATAAATAACTAACTAATGCTCTAAAGATCAGTTGTAAGATCAGTTTGGGTTGTCCTTTGGCTGTTCCACTTTAATAAAGAGTTATTGGTTGTAACTAGTTTTTAAATAATGTTTCATAAACCCTTTACTGCCATTCAATACTATGGCTTATTAGAAAATAAGAAAGTGGTAGGAATTTATGATTTCCAACATTTATAGCTGTTTTATTACCATACAGTGAGCATAAATACCACACCACACAAGTTCCTAAAAGAAGGTTTCTAATTGATCTTCAAAGCATTGGCAAATTATTTATTAACCATTGCTAAAGCAATTAGTTGCTTCTCATAAACTCTTTTTATCACCTCTGCCAAGGAGGTTATGTTTCCAGTGCCAATTGTTTGTTCGCCTCTTAGCAGGATTATGAAAAAAACTACAACTGCGATTTCCATGACACTTGGTGGAAGGGTGTAGCATGGGCCAAGGACATTTCAGAGAGGATACGAACTTCACCAATGTGGGATTCAAGGCCAGCAGCAAAACTAATATTTTTAGACTGAAACAACTGAAAGACATTTATTTTGTACCAGTATTAAATCTTTTGAAATGAATATTAAAATGTTGTTATATATAAAACACTCTTCAACAATGGTTAGGCGGTATGTTAAGCCAAATGCCGTGAGTACTGTACCTTGGATACATGTAGTCATGTATACTGCATGCAGTTGATCCCAGTTTTACTGCCAAGATGACCAATGAGAGGAAAGAGCCTTGAAGGCAACTACTGGCCATCTGCTGTCTTAACAGACATTCAGCTGCCACCTCCTCAATGTACACACACACAGCATGGCTTTTTTTAAACAATGCAATTCAATTTTTAGATTTATTTATGATTTATTTGATGCATGTTTATGGTATTCTGTTCCATCCTTTTATAATAAATAGGCTAATGTGCACACATAAAGTATGTTATGGAAATAGACTTCAGTGCCAGAGGAAAAATAGGTGCACCTGGGTACACCTTGGACTCCTAACCTCTGCTTCAGGCATGGATTATTAACACAGAACACTGAAAACAAGAAAACGGTGTTCACAGGCAGGCGAACATCCTTCTGAGTCAGGATCAGCCAGCGACTGTGTGCTGTATAGTCAAAGCGAAGACGGATTCTCATGTATTTTCATGATGCCTGAGCTGAATTGAATCTGACCCTGAGAGGGCACATTGGACACAGGCTGTCTGTGTGAGACTAGGCAAGAGGAAATAACGTGGACAAGAGGATCTCTGAGATATTTTAATGTTATTTTAGAGCAACAGAGCGTATGAATTGAATCATCTTCGACAAAAGAAAAAAATAAGAAAAACACTGATTTGCATGGAAAGGCTGAATTGTTGAAGCCCTGTTTTGCACAAATGTGGGCATAACAGATTCAAGTTTCATAGTATTTTCTGCAATAGCTGCAGCGTTTGTTTCACATGTCACTTTACTTTTAACTGCAAATGATTTTTTGAGCAAGCAGGACCAGTGTTCAGGTGTAAGAAGCCCTGATAAATGATCCTTTAACCAAGGTTTTGTGCCACATGCTGATTTACTGACTAACATTCCAGGACAGCAGCTGCTACAGTAATCAAACAAACTGTAGATTTGATATGGGAGCGGTCCAGGATGACTACCCCACCAATAATAACAATAATAAGACAAAATAATAATAATATATATTTTTTTTTAAAGGAAAGAACCGGTGTCCTCTAGCATTGTGTGGATAAAGAAAATTTGTTACGATCCTTGAGAGTTACTAGAGAAACAAATGCTGTGAGATATGGTGTACTAATGTATAGTTATAGTAATGCCAATAAAAATGTCAATTTTATGGCAATAAAAATGAAAAAAAAAAAAAAACACTTTCAGAGAGTTTGACTGTTTGTTTTTATTAATCTACATCTTAAAACTTCACACTTAGAAAATCAGTTTTGGCAACTGTAACTGTACTTCTCCCATAAGCTAAATCTTTATTAATATTTTAGACCTCTGACATTTTATTGTAGTATCTCTCCCACTACTCTGATGCCTCTGATCACAGTCCTGTCCCTCCTAGATCTGTTGTAGCTGGCTGACCACCCTAGGATGTGTTCTGGATAACTGGATTACAATCCCAGCAAACAAAAATCTGACTTGAAAAAGCATCCAAAGCTTTTGAATTTTAAATGACCAACAAATGAGGGTTTCGTGTTATAATTTTGATGCACATACATTTACTCAAATACTGCACTAAATTTGAACTTGTACTTTACTTTTCAATTTTTTAAACTCCACTTCAGTTCTGAGGGATTTTAATAATTACGTTTAATACAATATTGTTTGATACAATAAGGAATTTACAAATAAATTATGTATTTAATAAATGAAATATTATCATAGGTGAAGATAAGACTTTATTGATCCCTTGGTGTATATTGTTATAGTATGTATATATATATATATATATATATATATAAAAATAGTAAAGCCTCACCCTTACCAGCTGCAACATAAATGTACATATTAATGCATTAATAACTATAATCCATGGAGCACCTTGGTAGCTCAATGGTTACAGTTCATACCACAAACAAGGCTGCAACTGTCACTGGTTGGACTCCGGCTGGCAACTTTTGTTGCATGACATACCACTATCTCTGTACTGTATTATTATTATTATTATTATTATTATTGTACTTTATTTTAATGCTGATACTTTTGTACTTTTACTGAAGGTTTTGAATGCTTTTACATGTAACAGTATTTCCTCACTGCATTGCTGATTTTACTTAAAGATCTGAGTACTTCTTCCATATCTGTTTATAGATCATATTTCCAGTCTTTATTCTAATGACTACAGATTTTGTCCATCTGCCCTGATGACTCTTGCCTTAAATGTAGAGCCTGAAAATCCTTTCAGTTGACAAGATAATCAAGCTGAGCAGCCATCCCAACTCCCCCAAATACTGTTTTCTTATTTATGGAGGATCTTTGAAATGGGTTGGAATAACTAAATTAAGGATAAAATCTAGCCTAGCTGTGTATTCACACATTCACTTTTTATCATCCGGATTCAACGTGAGCGTTTGTTGCTGTTGTTCCCTTTAGCTCCTCTAAGGTTTTTTGTTCTTGTTTATCCTTCGGGCTTGTCAGTGGGATGCATCCTAATTCCTTATTGTCTTGAATGCAAGCAGCATGAAAACAAGGTTATCACCGACAGAGCAGAGCTCTTTTTATATAGTATAGCTGCTTTGGCAGACCTGTGCTGTTGTGTGCAGCCATGTTCAGCCAGCCAGATAAACTAACAGTGTGTCCTCAGGCAGCCCATGAGACAATCACTGACCCAGCTAATATGGGTGGCTGCCCTCTGCGAGTACATATACAAATGCATTTATGCACAGACAGACATAAACACCAGCCTATATTTTCCAACATTGGTCTGACTACAGCACCAATGTACAATTGCTCTATTCTGGTTCGCCCTTACCTTCTGAACTCTCTGTACCAAAATCATTTACGATCTCTCCATGGTGCCTCGGTCCATTGTTTCCTGTACTCATATTTTAGTCTTTAGTAAGTTTGCTAGCTCAAGCATGAACTCCATCCCTAGCTCGGAGCCTCGAGCCACTGTCACTGGAACAAGGAAATATGTTTTATGTAAACAGTAATATAATGTCCTACTTTCCTGTTGAGTTTAACGATTCCCTCAGATGTTTACCCAGCCTTGAAAGAAAATACCTACTGAGTCATATAGTGTTTTATGTTAATTCAGATGCACCCAGATCTCTGTTTAATGCACAAGCTACATTGAGTCTAGAGAGATCAAAGTCACTGACGTCATATTTCACTTTCAAACTGAATCATACTCCCCCTAGAACACACCAGGAATATAGTCTCAGGACATTACTTAGTTTACCAGCAGTACAACAAATTTGACCAAATTTTACCATTGAGTCTAAGGACTGAGTCTAAGGACACATGAAAATGAAAACGAAGTAACAGTAACATTATTCTTTTAAAAACCAAACGAACATTCTTATCTCATACTACTTGTCAAGGATGACATAAATAAAGACAAGATTTGTATTTCTATTTAACAGTAATATGCCTATACATATTAAACATGAGCTGTAGAATAGTGTATCATGGTTTACTATTATTATCATTAATGTGCGTTTCTGAGTAATTGACAGTTAAAACAGTAATCAATAGTGAAGGTCAGTTCTGAAAATAACATAGAAAATCCAGTTGCAAACATATAAATGATGTAAAATACTTTCATAAATTATACTGCTTTGTCTTAACAAGGATCAAAAAAGTGACAGGGTGCCAACTTTACATTTACAGTGACATAAACATTAATATTAATTCTTGTTCATGTTTTCCCTTGGCCATGATGTAACGTTGTTTTCCCATGAGGAACGAGGCATATTGTACAACTGCATGATTTCCCTTTTCTAATGTTATTTTAGCATCTTAATAATAAGGAGTGGAGGATAAGAGGATGTGACAGACATCATCATCATCATCATGAACATGTGATGATGTTGATGTGATTTTTTTTTTAAGTCCTTAATGGTGTTTTCAGCGTTTGCCCGCATTCCAAATTATTTATCACTCATGCAGCCCTCAAAGCCTGGAGCTCGGTCAGCACAGCTGGGGCCGAGGGATTCACATAGATAGATATACACACATACAGAGATAATGTCTGAGGATGTAAGAAATGCTTATATAGCTGAAAAGCTCCTCAAATAAAGATCGCAGGTTCTCACGTCTCTGGGGTCTCATTATACTCATCTATACTTATCTGCAGCACATGAGAGTCCCTAGTCAGTTGATTAATGGCCTCTTTTACTCTGTGCTCTGAAGAAGGGCAAAGATCAGGCTGATCCCCGAACATACAGTACATCATGTTATTATTCCAATCAAAACATTACAGAAAGATGGAGGGTATGCTGACAATCAAGAAACAATGTTGTTACATATACATAGATGTATGTACTTTTATAGACTTAAGTCCTAGTTTACAGCTATAAATCAGTTCTGTTTTGCTGAAACTGTTGTAGAGAGGTACTGATTTAATTTTAAATGCTGTTGTTTGCATTGTTGTTGAACTGTATTACATTATACAGAGAGATGTTGTTATTATTCAGCCTCCCCTCATAGTTATAGAGTCACCTGTCAGTGTGAGGCAATTCAATTCAACAGAACCACAAACTGCAGCCTCCAAAAAGATCACCGAATCAACACCTTGTTGGAACAAACATCAAACAAACATCTGAACATTATAACCTAACACACTAATTACTGGTAATGAATAACAAACTGGCAACTGGAGTGCATTTTTCTTATTTGCTACTGTGTAACCAGGACCACCCTCACATATCTGTCATCATTTGGTAGATCAGACAGCAAAAGACATGAATCTAACTTACATACTCGCAAATGTTGATCAAGTAGCAGTAGTCATACGTTATCTCTTGCCATTTTGATAGATTATTTCTCTCTTCAGCATACATTTCCTCAATGTTTCACATTCTAATTAAGACAAATTATCATTTTCATGGACTACACTAGAGGTAGTAGATGACAAATGTCCAGCAGGAGCTTCATGACCCTCATTAACACCTCACCTCCGCCCCTCAGCTTTGCCTGTAATGATGCCTCAGTGGATCTCCATTAAGTTTCTCCAGTGGCACACACTCTGCTCTTCTATCTGCTTTTTTTTTTAAGCATGATGGATGCGAAGAGAGGCAGCCACGAGCCAACTTTATTATGACCTGACACAGAAATAGAGGCTTGGCAGCTGAGCAGCTTATTGGCCTTGTGTGACAGTCTGTGCCATTAGATGCACAGCTAAACAAAACAGCATCCCTTTATTCTCTCATTAATTACAGACCTGTGGGTCTTTGGGGCCCCAAGAGACGAGGATAAAGAAGACTTAAACTCCAAGAGCTACCACTAGTGTCCTGCCATCATCCCTGTGAATGTCTGTTTGTTTTGGGACTGAACGGGATTAAGGTTAAAGCTGTTTTTACTGCGCTGTGAGTGAGTTTGAGGTGTAAGAAATGGAGCCCACCACAACAACGGAACTGAGGAGTAACAGAGGAAAGAGAAACAGCAAAGAGGTAAATTTCAGAAAAGAATATTAATCAGAGGAACATCACACTTTATCCCTCATCTAGTTCCTACAAAAATACAGGTTGGTCCACTTTTTATCTCTATATTAGAGACTATATGATTATACAAATTATCTGACATTTAATGAGTAATCCATTAGCAAAAGAAAAAAAACATGATCTAATCTGAATACTTACTTTCTCTCTAAACATCTAATTTCCAAATGAAATGTATTTTCAATTGACGTAGACATTCTTGATGGTAACATAGTAAAGACTGTTTTGGAGGGACTGTTGCTGCTTGAACTTTTCTTTCCTTCGACAGGTCTGCCACAAAGTGGAGTACTTTAAAAACATATTTAAAAAATGTAATCAAGTAATCGTTGACGACATAAACATAATCCTATTATGCATTTTTCCGACTGTAATCTAAGTAAGAGAGTAACTAAGTTACTTATTTTTTGTAATCTGATTATGTAATTTTAATTTCATGTAACCTGTTACTACTTAACCCTGATTATATTAGACAGGGAGAAAAGACAAAAATAGAGTACTGTGTGTTTATAAATGAATGACATATACAACTTATACTCTTGTATTACATTTGACCACTGGAAAGTAACTACGTACATTTACTCAAGTACTGTACTTAAGAACAGGTGCTTTCAGATGATCATGCATAGTAACAGGTCACGATGAAATAAAACATATTTATGTGGGAAATAACTGCAAATGATAGAGAAGTATAGATTAGGTTCAGTCGAAGAGACTGAAGAGAACAGGGATGTTACCGTGTGGTGTTATGACTGTGTCGATGGCGCCATCAGGTGGCTGAAAAGCGCCAAGACATAAAAATCAACCTAATAATTCCTGTGTTTAGTGCGTGTTAACTGTTCACACT
Organism: Argyrosomus regius; assembly: GCA_946959425.1. NCBI lineage: Eukaryota > Metazoa > Chordata > Actinopteri > Sciaenidae > Argyrosomus > Argyrosomus regius. The sequence goes on along the minus strand of OX336889.1, from coordinate 15,665,395 downwards.
GCACATTTCTCTCTGTCTCCTTCAGGTGGTCGATTCTGTCAATGTGCTACCTGAATCGGCCAAATGCATGGTGGATCCTGACCACGTGCTTGGCATTGTGGGTATTGTGGGGACAGTTCTCAACCTGCTGGTGGTGGTGTTAGTGTATGTCTACACAGCTATCTGACAGGTCTACATGCAGACTGTATGGATGAATTTATGGTGTATCAGTTGGAACTTGTATGGGAAGGACAGATGTATAAATGGGACATCGCCGAATTCATGGACTGATGGAAGGACAACCAGAAGGACCGGACAGCGTGCACTGAACACAGGAGAGTGTTGTAGCTATACAACATGCTAAGTCGAACTTGGAAATTTTTTTTGCAAATTGTATTGGAAATTGCAAAATCTACACAATCACAGAGCGTTATATTCAGTATATGCATTTGTTTTCTGTTTGACACGATTTTTTCTTTTTTTATATTAATGTTTTTTTTTTAAATAAATCTATATTTGCAACAAATAAATTCTTTTGAATACTTCCAATTATTTCCACCTTTTCTTTCATTCACGTCAATGAACCATCAGAGCGACAGTCATGGGCTCTGGCTTATTACATCTCGGAAGACACTTTGCATTTTTAGATACCGTCTAACACATATAAAAACATTTAGCAAAGGTAGTTTGTATGATTGAGTTACATTTATTTTACATTTTTAACACACAGGAGAAAAAGAAGTACATTTTTTAATTACAGCATGAGAAACTTTTAGTGGTCTACCTTCATAGAGGACCAGAAAAAGGATGTGCCGCATAAAAATAAGTGTACAGTTGTTTAAGGGATTGTGTTGAGTGTTATTAATATTTACAAAGAACTGCAGGAAAAAAACTAGGTGATGTAAAAATGTATCTAAAAACATGACATACTCCAGGCAACAAGGACAGGGAATCCTGACAGATACATACATATATAGTGTGACTCTTCATATGCATAGGCATCTTTCCTGTTTGAATCCTACTCTGATATTCAAGGTAAATACCATCATAGTGATGGAAAAACATCAAAATGATATGTATATTTTAAAAACATATGTTGATTTGTTTCTTTAAGGTACAGGAGCTGTAAAAGTCTTTGGATTATTAATGTTAATGTCAGGCAGTATTTGGCAGCTGGTGATGATGTCAATCTTCTCAGACACCGCCTTCAGGTCATCCAGGATTAATCTGATGCTGTGGGAGGCATTGATGATGGCGCTCTGCGAAGTATTCAGCTGAGCTGTCGCACTGTGCACCTTTCACAAAAACAACCTGTCAAACAACTGAAGCTACCAAACTACTGAGATGAAGGTCATCCAACCAAAGCTAATCGCTGTCACAATATGCTTATTATAGGATTCTTGTTCAATTCAATTCAATTCAATTCACAAGACTAAGGAACCTGCTGTTACAAGTGACAAAGGTACTGGCACTTTACATGTACCTCTTCATGACTGGCATAAGATTTATAGTTTGCAAGGTTGATTTACAGCATCTTTTGCTGTATGCAGCATTTTTCGGATTATTTAATTGTATAGCATTAAAATCTTTGGTGTTTTAATATTCTTATCAAGTAACACTGCAACACTGGAGAATAGGTGCAGCAGCCTCTGTAGTAACGGTGTAGCAGAAGAGTATGTCTAATTTACATCTTGTCTATTTGACAAGAAGTGCCCTGAGTCAAACACAGTTTGCATACCTCTCTACTGGCACTGCCGTAAACCTGCCGTACGGTCTGTCCAACATCAGAATACAGCCGGTTGTTAGACTCCTGCAGCTTCTGTTGTAAAAGGGTCTCACCTGGACACAGAGTTACATAGTGAAATAACTTCCAATTGATTGTTCACTTGTGCATTTGATCGAAGCCATCTATGACCAAATATTGATGCAATGAGGCAAAAAACAAACAACAAACTGTTTCAGAGCTCCACATCCCAAATGCATCAGTTTTATTCAGCAAATGGAGCCATTCATATATACATGATGAGAGATGCAACTGAAAGCCAGTAGATCATTGAAATATGTGTGTATCCTCACCGTGCGGCCTGTGTGTGGGGCTCAGCCTGTCTTCCACTATGGACTGTATGTCAGGATGGTCTCTAACTACTATCAGAGGAGGCAGGTCCCTCCTGAGTATCTGGGCGCTCTCCTGGCTCATTGCAGAGGCTCTGTCCGCCTGTTCCTCATCACCCTCCTCGCTGTCTGTTTCAGACGCCTCCCCGGGAACCTGACAGCATCCAAAACCACAGACAAAGCAGATTATAGACTCATGACAGGAGAGGTCAAGACAAAAGGTTGATGATAAACACACTTGTCTCTCTGTATTACTCTCAAACACACACACACAAACACAGGCAAGACAACCTTTGCTCCGACTGTGGCAGTTTGGGGAGTAGACATGGAGGTGATGTAGACCTCATCATCAGAGTCTGTCTCAGAGGCCTCGCCCTGAACCACTATTTTATACCTGCTGGACATAACTGCAAACAGAAAACACAAAAAGGAAGCGTCCTTAGCTACACCGAAACATCGTTACTGTGGGTAAATAACGGTAAGTGACAAAGAGGACAAACAGTTAACTCCAGATAATTCAGCGAGACTCTATAATGTAAAGTTAGCTAAACGCTCAGTGTTAAAATATACAGTTAAACTTTCAAACCTTCTCTGTAGTGTCAATAACACAAATCACATGAGCAGCACGGAAGTGGCTTGTTTTCAAAGAACCAATCAGAGCCAAGCTATCGTGTCACGTGATAAGTGACGTTTTATATCGGGATTGGAAGACGTATGCAATATATTCAAGAGTGCGTTCGCAATGATCACCGGCGTAAACGGGATTATACGCAATTGATAATGTGTTTTCCATATTATATTCCATAACACTCGAGAACAGTGTGTTTTATTGCAGAATGTATGATTGTTTTTTTTCGCTGTATGCCCTCGGTTGTTTAGGAGTATGTAACTCACCGTTACCGGGTGCTTTTTCGTGTTATTCGAGGGATTCCCGCTAACGCCGCCTGCGTGACTCTTGAGGAGTACCCTGGCATAAACATCGAGTGACATCAAGGGGAGCAGCAGACTTGTGTTTACTCGCGTAGCCTACAGATATTTGACAGGTACAGTAGATTTAATTGTTCACTTTGATTTATATTAACGTCAAGATATGTCGTACATGCTCGCACGACTTTGTCCTCATTCTCTCTCGTATGTCGAGATACGGAAAACGAGTTATCACGACACTTGCTAGCTAGCGGGCGCTAACTATCTAGCTAGCGGACGCTCCGCACATTTAGTCTGTTTACGAACAGCTAACTCGGTTAAGGGTTTCACTCTGTCGTTATATTGTGCTCTTTAATCCCCTGTGTGTGTTTGTCAGGAATGGCGGACGAGTCTCTGTTTGACTTTCTCCATATGGAGATCGTGTCACACGTTTACAAGGAGCAGCAGTCCAGTAAAGGAGAGCTGGACAACAAGGTGTGTCCCATGAAGGCGGGAATCAATGAACTGAAACATAATATACAACAGAACATTAGCCCTGTGATACACTGTGGTCTGAATTCACTATCTACTGTTCATCATGCTGTCATCATACCTGCATAAAGCTAGTTAATGTCCACCTTTCAATCAAACCGCTTGACTTTCTTCTCTTCAGGACAGAGCTGTCTGTGTTTCTGTTCTTGAAAGCATGGGCTTCAGGGTGGGACAAGGACTCATTGAGAGGTAGGCGAGCCTCCACATGCTGTATGACAGACTGTAAACACTGCGTGACATGCATCTTCACGTAATTTACGCTCTACGTCTAGGTTGACCCGGGACTCTCCCAGCTTCAAGGATGAGTTGGATGTAATGAAGTTCGTCTGTAAAGACTTCTGGACAAAGGTGTTCAGGAGGCAGGTTGACAACCTCAGAACAAACCATCAGGTAAAATAAAAGTGTAGAGTAACAGTTTGTTCAGGCACGCCATGCTTTTGATTGCGTATTTAGACAGTTACAGTTATTTCTCCAGTCACAGATTCAGAGATATCTGGTCTCATTCTCAGATTAGTAGTCGTTCCACCAACAGGAATTTGGATCTCTTTTGTGAAAATGTGACTTTATTTGTGATTTATTACAGTTTATCTTAGACTAAACTCACTTAAGGTCATGCATTACTTAAATTCCCTTTAAATTACAGGACACATTGTTGGTAAATTAAAGAAATGATAATATGCAAGAGTTTATTCAATGCTTGTTATGTTTCTAGTGTTTTTACTGTACATGCTTTTATTTTTATTTTTTTTGCCATAGGGTACTTATGTCCTGCAGGACAACAAGTTTTCTCTGCTGACTCAGCTCTCCAATGGAAAACAGTACCTAGATCAGGCTCCTAAGGTTAGTATACACGATATACTGGTTTCATCTGGGGCTTGACTAGAAAGAGGGCGTTTGCTTTTTTGGTATACAGCCAAATAAATTACAACCAGTCTCGTTGTAGCTAAGACGAATTTGTTTGTCTGTGTTTCCTCTCAGTACCTCGCTTTTTCGTGCGGCGTGGTGAGAGGAGCTCTGTCCAACCTTGGTCTGGACAGTGTGGTGACAGCCGAGGTCTCTGTCATGCCATCCTGTAAGTACTATCAGAATACCAATGAGTGATTGTCCAATAGTACCAATAGTAGCCAAACTATGTCAGTAGTTTGTCAGATTTATGAGGTATCATAATCTCAGTAATGTAACTTGCTATTAAGGTCCAAACAAATGGTTCACCTCTGCCTCATTCTGTGTTGCCAGGCAAGTTCCAGGTGGTGATTCAGAAGTTGTGACCTGATCCTCTCTGCTACCCTGTGGCTGATGAACTGGGCCCTGTGAGGTTCTGTTAATCCTGAAGAGGAAACCGTGCTTCCTGTCCAACCACAGAGAGAATCAAACACCACCCTGATTTCCACCACTGGGTCGAACAGGAATAGCTAAATTTTGCTGACAACCAGGTAGCCTTGACTGGGCAAAAAGGGTTAGCCAGAGCTTACCTTTTATTTGGGGTACTCTGATGCAGATCAAGATTAGATTTATTCCTCCTGCTTCATGATTTTGATAGGTTATTTCATATTTCAGCAAAATAATGCATAAGGTTCTCAAGTTTTCACTAAATACGCATAGTCTGGCCCCCCCCTAGGCCGAGCTTTATTAAAAAAAAAAAGATTGTCAGTGGCTGTGAATACAATAATGTGAATGTGAATGTATAGTAAATCATATAGTAATGTAATATTCTTTGTAGTATGTTGCAATGTAGAGTCCCCAAATTGAACAGAGGAATAAGTGACAGTGAAAAAGAAAATCAGCAGAATTTAGGACATCGTTTCAAATGATATTTTTCAGGACTATCAACTGCCATACCATCTCTCTTTTTAGCATCCATCCACATAACAGCCGTCTGTCTTTGAAAATCATTACACCTGGCATATCAGATTCATTATTCAGTACTTGTTCCTCTGTGGACACACTGAGCAGCTGTAACCAGCTCCTGGTGCTTTGCTCTGCCTTGTAGCAGATTGCCTTTAGGAGCTCGGTGTTTCATGTATGCTGGTGATTAAATTGGAGTTCATTTTAAGGCAAAATGCAAATCTACAATCAGTCATTAGAACAGCTAATTATGTTATATTTTTTTGGGGGGGAGTAATAACTAAATTTTTTTTTTTTACACATTTGAAAGTGGAATAACATCTACTTGATGATCGCTCTGTTCCTCTGTGGCGAGTTGACCACTCAAACTGGGTTTACAGGTTATTATTATTTGTACCATGATGTACTTTTTTTTTTTTTGTACAAAATTGATATGTAAACATGTAGTATTGAGGTTTTCCATAGCATATAGTATGCTGCAAATGTGATTGAATCATATTGTAAAGCTTTGAAATAATTTCACATGGATTTCTGGGTTACATTTGTCAATGATGGCTTGCTTTGTTTAAAAGTCTCCTAAAACTGCGAGGCCATACGCATGTGCTGTCTGTTTTATTTATTTTCTTCTCTAAACCAAGCATTTTCTTTAAATGGAATAATAATGTCATGACGAAAACAAGGCCCGTTGAACGCGGTGTCAACACGAGAAGGGACTTCACCTCTGGCAGATGCTGTTGCCTCTTTGTGCCACTAGAGGGACACAGAAAGCTGTTGTTATTTTAACATCTAAAGTCCAGTTCTACCTCTCAAACCTTTTTGATGCACTCCCAGTGTTTGTCTGGGGCAAAGGAGAACTCGTACTTGAACAAACCTGGCTGCACAGTGCCATGAAAAAAAACACTTGTGTGTTTATTTACAGGATGTTTTATGCAACAAACTAATCTTTAGCAATTAAGTTTTTTTTTTTTTTTTTTTTTTTTTTTTTTTTGGAATATTTTGAGCCATCACAATTTCTTAAGTTGATTCTTCAAATATATGAGCAATATAATTCATCTGTGATAACACAAGATACCACTCTATTTTTCATTCATGATATTTTAATTAATAAGTGAACAGTTCAGTTATAATGTTACCTTATCTTTTCTGTTTTTATTTCAACAACACATTTCACTGTGTGCACTAGCAGCAACAGCAGGTTCATTTCCCACCATCCCTGCTTGAGTTATTAATATTTCTTTCATGTTGCTGATCCATATCATGAGCTTGGTATTAAGAGGTTTTACTGTAAGTGAGTGTACTGTACCTCTCAGATCAGTATCAAAGATTTGTCCATGCAGGTGTAACTATAATTCATGTAAACCTCGGTCAATCTGAGTTAAATCCATCATCAGATTTGGTACAATAATTTACACTTCAGATATTAACTTTCTGGATTTTCATTACATTTTGGTATGACACCAGTTGATGGATTATGGTGCTCACTTTGCTTTTATTTCTGTCCCTGCTCTATAATAAGTACCACTGACTGTGTTCCAGTGTTCCACTGCCATCAGTGTAATGGTTTTACACAATAAAGGTCCTCACATGTAACTTAATCTGTTAATGTGCTCCCTGTGTGTTTCTCAGTGTGCTCTGAAAAACATGTCATGTGGACGCTACCTCCCTTCTGTGATAACTGTCTATATTAGACACAACATGGATGTTGGAGAAATCCCCAGTCTCAGTATTTCATATCATGGCTGTAAAAAAAGAACGAGCCAACTGGCAGCTGTGCAGTAAATCTTGCCATCGGTTTGGCGTACTCACACTGATATGAAGTTAGGGTTAGGGTTAGGGTTTAATTTGATTTAGATGTTTTTCACTCCTGCAAAAGCACTTAGGTAGTAAAGTATGTGCTGAGTGTTCTACATCTCTTCATCAGCACATCTGTTTAGACGCTCTTTAGAGGTTTTCCACCAACACTGAAACAAAAGCCACCCAATTATGTTTGTTCACAAACCCCACCGTGAAGCACAAAATAAATAGTTGCCATAAAATAGTGGGAGGAGAGAAAGAGACTGCATCTTAAAGAGGCACTCCACTAAACAGTTGTAAAGTGGCTTCTGTGGCGGCTCTCGAGGGAGCATTATAAAGTCGAACCCTGGTGACGTCATCAGGGTTATGTTGGCATGGGTTTGGAGACCTGCTGAACAAATCGTCAGCATGTTTTGTTTTGTTTTAAGGAAAGATCTAATATAAGAGTTCCCGTTGATTGACAAGTGTAGATCCAGTGTTTTTGGAGCTTGACCCAAGATATCTCGTCTTCTGCTGCCTCCATTGTGATTATTTAAAAAAAAATCGATCGATCTCATGCAAGTGCAATACAACATTGCTGGAGTACCCCTTTAATATATTCTTAACCCCTTTGTAGAAAGTTCTGGGTTGGCACTTAAACTGGGTTATGTCCTTACTTCAGTATAGAGGCCCTCGAGACAAGGGTTCTTGAATGAGCTTAAGAGTTCAAGAAAAGTTAAATAAGTTGCCTGGTTTAAGTAGACTGCCGCTCTACTCTGCTACTGCTGATCTGCATGGTGTGTCGTAGGTGACAGCAAGGTGTGTTTGTTTTTGGAACATATGTACCGTAACTGTACAGAGATGTTGTGAGAGAAGAAAACAGTCGGCGTCTGTGTAAATGTGCAGCACCTGACTATAGCCCGCTATTTTGCCCATTTGTTGCAACCCATTTAACACTTTGCACAAATCCTCTCTGAGAAATCTGAAGGAGGGATTATAGAAAGCCTGGGAGGGGGCAGAGTTGTAGAAAGTTGGTGGAGGAGGAGAGGGTGAGATTGAGAGAGTGGGCAGGAGGAAAATGAGATGGAGAGAATGAAGAGTCTCTACAGGAGGCTGGAGGGAAATGACAAGAGAAGTTTATTAGTGTTGGGGGGGCGGAGAGGAAGTAGTGTAGGAGAAGAGAAAGAGGAAAGGGTGAGGATGTGAGAAGTTTTTGTACCTAAACATCTCAAAAACAGTGTGAAGTGAGGGAATCTGGAGCTCTTCGGACAGTGAAGTTGAGATATGATGGTGAGAGTTCAGCAACAGCTGTCTTGTGCTGCTCTCTTAACAAGGCTTCGCTCCACCCTGCATCACAATATCACCCATTCACTCACAAAGAGGAACAGTGAATGGAGAGAGGGAGGAGAGCAAAGGAGGAGGAGGAGGAGGAGGAGGGGGATTTTCAGGGGCTAGAAGAAAGAAATAAGGTGTTGGGGGTCTGCAAGTAAAACCAGCATTCATTCTCTCAAATTGACGACTTGTTAGAATTCAGTTACACTGTCCACATAGACCGGCTGAAGTCTTTTGTAATGTGAGAAGTTGACAGAGACTATTGATCCAGTATTCCTGAGGGCACCTCACTTCAGTCCAATTTGAAATGCAGTTTAAAATCATTGCTGAACCATGATAATTTGGCAGAAGGTGCAAAATTAAATTCAGATTCTAACTGGGGTCAAAACAATGTATGTTAAGGAGCAAACTGATCAATCTGTGCAGCTGTAAAACATCCAAAACATCCCCTAAGAATCAATATTTTGATGCCAACAAACAACAGGATGCTATCAATGAAATATGCTGTAGCTAGATATTTATAATTATTTCATATTTAAACGTGTTTATTGGAATTAGCAGTTAACTAAGTTAACTAGCTATTAGCTACATTAACTAGCACATTAAGATTAAGATGATTCAGCTAGCAGTAGTAGTTAGCTAGTAGCTAGCTTCTGTTTGCTGTGCTAGCCTTAGTCAACAAGTGGGAATGATTTTTTATGAAAGCTTTCACTAATATTGATAATTTCAATCTTAAATGTAACTATTTGTATTAATTGGCAGCTTAACTGGCAGAAGTGTACACGTTAAACACTAACACAGCGAACTAGCTACTAGATAGCTTAGGCTGTGCCATGCTACCTTAGTCAACAAGAGATTACATTTCATTATGAAAGCTTTGACTAATTGACTTGTTACTTATTGGATTGTTTTTATTATAAACTAAACCATTACGACTCTGTCACAGAAGGCCTGTCTTATTTTTCTCAGAGCATCCCGCCAAATCTACAGATGACCAAGTTGCTGTATTTACAACAACCTGTATGATCTCACAGGATGCTGCCCACTTTCATCCTCTCAAATTGCCCCACTTCTTTATCTCACCACTTCTTTTCTGCCCCCGCTATTACCTTTTTTTCCCCTCCCTGCCTACTCATTCAACTTCCTCCACTCATGCATAGTAAGAGTGCGATTCTCTGTCTCACACACACAAACACAAACTTTGTCTCTTGGGGCCATATGTTGACCCGTGGTGGACCTGAATACAGCCATCTGCCTGCCTTTCCTATGTCCCACAGGGCAAGAGTGTGGGAGAATGTCTTTCAGGCACAATACAGCACACACACACACAGAAACCATACGAGCACACACATGCCTTTAACCCCTTCACAGCAACTAATCACTCCCAGACAGCCAGGCCATCTCATGTTAACAGTGACAAGATAATAGCTCTTGTGTGTGCATGAAATAGAGATTCCTGCATGCATCTTTGAGCCTGTTTTTCATTGTGGGACCCTGTGAATGCTGGAAAAAAAACACTTCTTACCACCATCATGAGTTTATTTTTTTAAGTAATGATGATGAAATCCCCTCTTAGTCCTCACCAACGTAATGTTATTAAAGTAAGATATGCTGCAAAGTTGTTTTAATAACCAAAAGTCCTGATTTAACTTTTACATGTGCAATGAGTACAAAAGAAGTTGTGTGCTTTAACCTGCTACTGCCACAGTTACAGCAGATTAAACTACCACACAGCTGCTACACAGAGTGTAGAAAGTGGGGAGATGAAGGGGGGGTGTAATTGAAGGAAAGAAGAGGAACAAAGTCAGGGGAGGAAGGATGGAATCAGTGGAGGCAGTGAGGGAGAAGGGAAATGGGTGGGAGTTTAGGATTGGTCAGATTAAACCCCAAACAAAAGACTTCTTATCTCCACATGAAATCTCAATGGCATGACTACACACTCACTCACACACACACACACACTCACACACACTCTAGTATTTTGCTGTACTACAGCAGACTGATTGTAGCAGAAAAGACGACAATACTTGCTTGAAACAGTCCCTACAATTTAGTCTGTAAAGGCAATTTCAGTTTACATTTTCTTAATTTTTATTTATACTTGGTTTATTCAGTGGAATAAAAAAAGGAAATGCCTTTCTGAATTAATCAGCAACACTGGTCTGTAAGTACATTTTTCAAGCTGAGGCTGCACCACACAATAAATGTATGAATCATTTCCTGCTACCAATAGGTGCAGTTTCACGAGGAAATATGAAGGACCTGTTGTGTTTCACTGTTGTTTAGTGTAACCTGTGGATGAAAACAAAGGTTTCTAATCTCTGATTAATCGTGATAGCCTTATAATAGATCATTAAAATGATATAATCATACTAGAGGAATGTTTGAAAGCTTTGTATTCTGCATTTTCTACAGCATAAAGCATATTTTTAATTTCTTCCCAGTATTAAGTTATTTTATTACTTATTTTTACTTTAGGATGGCATGGTGGTGCACTGTTGCCTCAAAGGGTTCTCCGGCTTCGTCCCACAGTCCAGAGACATAAACTTAATAGGTTAATAGGTGACTCTAAATTGGCCGTAGGTGTGAATGTGAGCATGAATGGTTGTTTGTCCCTATGTGCTCTGTGATAAGCTGGCGACTTGTCCAGGGTATACCCCACCTCTCGCCCAAAGTCAGCTGGGATAGGCTCCAGCCCCACCATGACCCTGATTAGGATAAGCAGTTATTGATTTATTATTATGTTGATTGGATTTTTACTTTTATGGATTAAGAAGATTGCGGTCCCTCTGCAACAAAAAGCCTTCAAATAAGACTTAAACTTTGCAGAAGTCTTTCATTTTCGCTGTGTGCCATCTTAATTTACTCTGAGCCAGTGACATACATACTGATACTTACACATCTGAATAAATGACCCAAGTGTTCCCTTAATTATGACACCAAAATTACTCAAATAGACCTTGTAGTAGCAGAGATATACTTCATTTTGGGTATGTCATTTAGGCCTAAAAAAAGAGGCTGGGGAGGTTAAGGACAACAATTATTGTGCGGGAAAACATCACAACTAATCTATGATCGCTTTCAGAGCAAATTCATAGTTCATCACTTTTGACATTGTGTGTAGAACACAGCTAACCTCAACACTACAGGGCTCACCGGGGAAATGTGATCTACAATGAAAATGACAGTTCACTGGTTTCCTGCTTGCTTCCTTCCTCCCTGCCTGTACCGTGCATCTAAAACGTCACAAATGTGTCAACACGCTTTGAAATATACTACAGCCAGCAAAATAAATACAACAAAGCACAAAGTTCAAGGAAACGTACACACGCGTCCCGTAACTTCAGCCTTGTTGCATCAGCACAACAACACATGGTTTCTGAGCAGAGGTGTCAAACATTCTTGTAGAGATTTTACCTGTGAAGTAGTGAAGTAACACAAATTAAAACAGTTTAAAAAAAAACAAACTTTATTTCCAGTACAAAAAAGCAAAAAAACCCAAATATATTAAACTTGATACAAGCATTAACAACTCAAAATCCTCTATAAATACGTTAAAATAAATTAAAGAAATTAATTTACTAAAGATCATCACCTTTAACACTAAACAGGCCTCAAACATGTTGATGAAAAAGGGATTTTAAATAGACCAGTAACAGAACCGTGTCTGTTCTTCTAACAAACTACATCATTAACACACAAAACAGCCAAGTAAAAAGTCTATAACACTAAGCATACATACGCTAAACCCTACAGAACGCTGGATCTAAGCTCGGCAAGGCAACAGACCTGGCTGCACAGCTTTACGCGTGACCAGGACGCTACACATTCATAACAGTACAAAGTCATAACAGGAAGAATTAATACTGAATGAGAAGGAGAGATGAAATGTGGTGAGTGGGGGAGAGTCACAAAAACATGAATATTTATCAAAAACCTAACACCAGTGCTGCCTGTGGACAAGGGAGAGGGGGGAAAAACCCCCCACTACTGGGAATGTTTAAGATCATCTAAAATACACGTTAGCAGCACAAAGATTTTAGGAAACACGCCAGAGGTAAAGCAGGTCTTTCACAAAAAACAGTCGGGACTTGATTAAACTCAAGCCATGCTCATGTTTACACAAAATAAGATGCAGAGTGATGTGATGGCATCTCATTTTGGGTGTTTTTTTTTTTTGGTCCATCTTTGACTCTCACTATTGGATTTGTGGTGTCAAAGCCCATGAAAATCCAAATGTTCCAGATATGTTGTGAACAAAAGATTTGAAAAAGTATGATTGAGCACATTTGGCTTTTTTTTTTTGTTAAGTTCAAGCCATGTTCCTCCACCTTAAATTTGGTCATTTGGCGTTTTACTCGTGGCAGTTGTAGTCATCTTACTAACAGAGAGAACTGTACTCACACTAGCTTACTTGACAAAAAAAGAAAAGAAAAAAAAAAGACTCCCGCCTCCTCCTCACATCTCTCCTAACAAACCAGCAAATTTCGTTTCAACACTGTAACGCGGCCTGTTAAATAACACTACAGGCACTTCAGTTGTTTAAAAAACGTAACATTCAGCTTCAAGGCCAGTGATCTAAACATAACCTCAGACAGTACAGTTATGAGGGGGACAAAAAAAAAACAATCTCACCAGCTTATAAACAATACTGTGTACAGTTAATGGGGAAACAATAAATCAAGTCACATTGTGTGCCGGTGCCGCCGTAATCAAAACGTTTGGGCTACAAAACAGACGTCTTTGGCTTCGTCACATTCTTTAGATCGCTCGGAAGATGTTGGAAAAATAATAAACGGTGTGGTTAGACTCAACAACAGGTGGCACTGCTCGGCCGGTCACACTGTGATTACAATATCTTCGTCGCAATTTGCCGTTTCAGCATACTATTTGTGATAAAGCATCAAACGCTTCCAGCACTGTTAAACTCTTATTTTGATATGTACTCTGTTACGGCAGCAACATACATTTTATTTTCAGTGACATGAATCTAACAAGTGAATCTCTCTGAGCGTCAGTAAGTTGAGTCTTTGTTTCCTTTGATGCCACACAGGTGCAAGGAATGTCTGAGGTCTCAGTCCAGTGGCTGTGTGTAGGTACATGTGCATTTATAGGGGTCAAGTGTGTGCTCGCGCGTGGATATGTATGTACTGCATATATTGTGTCTCAGCAGAGTATTCGGGGCTGCATGTCTGTGTCTGAATGTATACAAATGTGTATGTTTGTGTAGCCTAAAGGCAGAACCCAGTAGCATCCTCAGGAACAGAGAGCTGACTGAACACCGCCAGACGTCTGCCGTTGGCTTCGTTGATGCCCCCGCAGCATTCAGAGCCACTGAGCGAGCTAGCAGAGCTGCTTCCATCCTGGTCCTGGTCTGACAGGGAGGTGTAGGACAGGGATCGGGCACCAAGTGGCCCTGAAAAGACCCCAGAAGTGCCGGGACTCTGCCTCAGGGAAGGGGAGGCAGTTGGAGAACGCCCACACGGGGAGCAGCCGGAGTCTGGGGAAGGCAGGAATGGAGAGCGGGGATCGGCTGCGGTGGCCTGGCCGATGGGGGGCTGGTACTGGTGGGTAGGGGAGGCCTCGAAGGCAGAGTCCATCTCCAAGAAGGCATGAGAAAGGAGGTCAGTAATGTCGGCGCAAGAAGGAGGGGAGGCCGATGGAGCTCGTGTGAAAGAAACAGTGGCAGGAAGAGCAGGAACAGCAGGCTGCTGAGGGGCTGAGGGAAACCCAGCAAAGCTGAAGCTTTGTCTGACAAGTGGTGGTCTGTGTGAGCGGGAGAAGACGGGCGGCTGCTGGGGAATGCTTGAGGAGGAGGAAGACGAGGAGGAGGAACGAGAGATGGAGTGTTTCTTCTCCTCCTCGTTGTTGTGCACAAAATGGCACCTGATCCCGTACGGACAGAAGCCGATGGTGTGAAACGTACGGCACGGCTCAGTTTTGTACTTTGGGTGTCTGCTGAGATCCCGCAGCTCTTCGGCCCCGTGTGCAAACTGGCACTTCCCGCCATATTTGCAGAGGCCACTCTCAGTGAAAGATCGACACAGTTCAGTCTTATAGCGTGATGAGGTGGACGTGGAGGAGCTAGTGTTCAGTGCGGTGGGGCTGATGTCACTTTGGGAGTGCTTCAGGTCAGTCCCAGGCCATTCTAGATTTGCTGCTGTGGCACTGCTGGTCTCTACCATGCTGATGGAACGTTGGCCAAGGAAGCCTGACTTTCCCCATTGGGTGGGATTAGCAGGCTGGGAGGGCAGAGGGCTTTCTGACTGCTGCCCCCATTGGTTGGAGGTCAGAAATACACTGTCTGGAGGATCAGCTGCGAGGCAGGAGAGAGACGAGAGGGAAAACGACGAGTTGCTTCGTGGCTGACCGATGTAACCGGGTGTTCTCATCGCCAGACTGAGGGATGGTAGCGGTCTGCTCTGCTCCGTCAAGTCGAGATTCAATAGCTGCTGTAAAAAAAGAAAAGACAACACAACATTAGCTGATTCTCTATTTAAAATCAAGCACGAAACTTCTTGGCGGCTTCTTGGTTTCTTTGTCCATCAATAATTGTAAATGTATTCACGTGGAAACTACTGCACAGTGAAAGAACAGCTGTGCTATTGATTAACAATCACAAGGACGTAAAAAACAGGATCAGGCACTACAGTGAAGGTGTGTGGGGGCTGCTGAGGGTGTGTCTATTTGTGCTGCATGTTACTGCTGTGAAAGAATCATGACATAACCTTTTATTTCACTGATTAACCGGCTTTCCCGATGCCGGCGCTCGCTCACTCTCATTTACCGTCTATGTCTCTCTACCTCTCTGTCAAACCATGGGACACAAACTAAAGGAAACTTTTTCGCATCACTATTTTGCAGCGTAAATTGTGACACACACACACAGATTTAGAAGCAATCTGAGAGTCTGATTGGCGGCCACAGTGTGATGTCGGGCTGCGTTTTTCTTTCCAAAAGTTGAATCTGCTGCAATTTTTGACGGACAACCCTGCAGCCCGCACCGCCGCAGCTAAAACAGACTAATATATGGAAAAACCTGCGTTGGATCCTGATCCTGATGATCTGAGTGCGTCCAAACAAAAAACTATAGTAGGCTAGATTAACTTCATTATCCAACATGTTTGCAGACTATTTTTTTAAAATATTAAGTTAATAAATTCCCATCTTTAAACTGTAAAAAAAAAAGCAGTTTTTAAATTAGCATATACGCTGAACTGTATTCATGTGTGATGACATACAAGTACAAAAAACACATTTCTGTCAAATATTTACTCTGGTGTTGTGACCTTCTCAGCCCCTATAGTTTGTTTGTCAAGTAATACAGACACTACAAACTTGGCAGCGCTTCAGTGAAGCAGCAATATGACTAATGTGAGTCACCCATGTTTTTAAAGGCAGTTTCATTAAAGGCTACAAAACAAAAATGAAAGCAAACATGCAACTTCAGACACAGATAAGATGCACTCCGACACAATGTTCTTCAGTATAATAAACTTTTACTCTGCTGTGTTGTGTAGAGGAGTACTTAAAACCCAGATGTGCTTACCTAAATGACAGACTATAGGTATAAAGTTAGGCCAATTGACAATAATAATTAGCTACATTGCTGCCATTTAGGCAATGTGAGTTACACATGACTGCATTTCACACATAAACCCCTCAAAAGTCAAGCAACAAGCTGTTTTTAAAAGATTTAGCCTGGTACTCATGCCTGAATCTCCCATTGTAATGCAAATAAGCAAGTGCAAGCTAACGTTACAATAAATCGCTAAGCAGTGACTCACAGTACTTTTAAGTGACTTACTGGCATCCAGTGAATTAAACACTTTCTCATGCCACCAAGGCAGATTCAATGTTACCCTTAACTGTCGACTTTTACTGGTTTTAAGCATGTAAAAAGTGAACTACGACGGTGTTTTGTTCAACTTGTTGGTGCCGTCTAACGTTAATAAGCTACCGTAATTACTAACTATATGCGAAAAAAAAACTAGCTACCAAAGTTAGCAAGTTAGTAAGACAGTTTAATGGGCCCGTGTTTGCGATGAATCTCAACAGCAACCTCAACAACGCTCTGACAAGTTAGCCTCAAGTCCAGGCTAACTTTGAGAACAAATAAAAAACTGGCAAAAACTCGATGAAACATAAGCTAGAAGCGAATACTACATGGTTACAACACTATCCGCTAAACAAGCGAAGAGAGCGCAAACAACGTAAAGTTAGCAGCGTGGCTAGCGAGCTAACGTCCCCCCCCCCTTCGCCGCCCGTTCTGACTTAGCTCAACTTTAGCTCCGCTCAACTTTCTTTTGCGCTTTTCGCTTACCTTGCACATCATCTCTTCCAGGTCCGAAAACTGGCTGAGGGGATAAGAAGGCATTTTGGCTGACTTATCAAAAACCTTCGTCCCGGTCACGTCTGCCCCCGCAGTGATAGACGTGGGTAGTTCACTGGCATGAGTTGGGGCAGAAGTTTCTAGTTGTGTATGTGGTGCTAAACAAGCCCAAGACCCAGACCACGTGTGGATTTAAAACCTAACACTGCTGCTAGCCACTCCCACGCCTCTGTGAGTCAGCCGAAAGTTGTTTTCACCGGACACAGCAGTCCAAAAAGTGCATGAGGGAACCCAGCTGGATGAAAAGAAGTTTTATCCTACCAACTTTTTTTAACCCCTTAAAGTCTCTTTTCATAGTAGCAGCCCTGTCTTTTGCTATCTTTATTGTAAATGTGTAGCCTGAATTTGCTTAAGTGACATTTGCAAGTCGATTTTTAACTTTGTTGGACTTTATCCAGAAAACTTTTACACCTTTGTTTTAAAATAATGTGCTCTAAGCTGCTGCTAAAGGTGACCTAATAAATTAATGCAAGTTAATGGGTAATTCACCTAACTAACACAGGCTAACTCTATGAGTCTTGTCAAACATGTCTGTATACATAAATATAATATTCTGCTTTTTCTGAGTTTGATGAAAAATACTAACTAGACTAAATCTGATATCGATATATCGGCCAATATTCTTTATATCCCTCAAATGTGGATATCAACCACTTGTTGACAAAGATATGTAATGGAGGCAGGATATTTTACAGTTTAACAATCAACTTTATTGCCTAAAGTGACACATTTGAAACAGTAAACTTCACTGGGATTTTAAGAATTATAAATAACTATACATAAAAAACACAAATATCACAAAGTTAATAGATCAAAATTACTTAAAGTGTTTTTTATGCTTTATGTTCTGTAAAGTTTTCATATTGCACCATATCGGACAACATACCCTTTGATATCTGTAAAAGATCAATATAGACCGATAAAATTAGCATACCAATATATCACATGACATTATTCTGTATACAATTTAGTGGTCTCGGCTAATTTGAATGCTTTCACATCTGAGAAGTGCAGGCTTTGTGACTGATACCACCGCTGATATAAAACCATCACCGCTATCAGATGCAATTTGCACTTTTTTTATGGCTCCTGGCTCATGGCAGATGTTTACAAAACTCCTTCTTGGGTTAAAGCTAGAGCACAAATGTGCTTGTTTCAAATCATTGTAAGCCCCAAATAATGTCTATGTTTAGTCATATGGCTTTTATCAGAGGGGAAAGAAATGTTGTGCAAACAAAGGGAGCCATAAGAAATAGAAAGCAGACAAACACCCAGAAGGAAGGGCAACCACAAAGACAAAAAAAAGAGAGAGGAGCACAGGCAAAAGACAGGAGGACTGAACACATGGGTAGAGAAGACAGCATGGAGACAGCCTAGCCCTGTGAGACAGACAAGGAGGAGTGAAGTCTTTGATTCCAAAGGTAGACGTGTGAAAAATTCCACTGCAGAGAAGAGCCATGCAAGTATCTGACAGTCACACACACACACACACACACACACACACACACGGTTCTTCATCTATCTTTGCAAGGACAAAAAAGGTCAGATTAATTTTTATTCCCTAAACTCAGACCTTAGACTAGACACAACCCAAATTATAACCCCAAACCCTGCTAACCCTGGGAATTGTCAAAGTGAGCACAGGCAGTAAAGATCTCATTCTTTTACCATCATTAGTAAGACATTTGGAGTGACGTTGTCACACCTCTAGCATTGTAAAGTGGATTGCAACAGCATGCCCAGTAGCCTGACGAGTTGGTAAACAGTTGGCTGCAATTGCATGAAAAGAAACAGCTTTCGGTATTATTGTACAGTCCAGTGCTTCTATTGGCCGGATATATAAGATTCCCACCGGGGCAGTAGAACATAAGCACGTACTGTACGCTTAGAATAAAAGCAGCTAAGTAGTTTAAATTAAATTAAAGACAACATTATCAGCCAAGCAGTGGAGAAATATTCTTTTGTAGCTTTGAAGAGCACCTGCAAATGTAGTCAGCGTATGTTCTTGAATGACTTTGAAACCTATTGAAATGCATTAAAGTTAATCAAGAATGTTTTTTTTTTAATCTCTCTAATTGTTCCTGTTCAAAACATAGTCTGAAAAATTGTACAGCTCGCATGAGATCTCTCAAAAAGAGAAGAGAGACACGTCAGAAACTGGTCACGCGGGTGTGCGTAAAATGAGAAATGTAAGTTTTGAAATGCTGAGCTCCACGCTGTGAGGGAACAGTTCTTGAAACCAGCTCTTTGGCTCCGAGCCACTTTAGAAAGATGAGTTCAGCTGAGAACAAAGCCTGCCAAAAAAGCTTTGTTTGTCGGATCCAGCCAAGTGGTCACCATTAAGTGTGTGTGTGTGTGTGTGTGTATACATGCTTGTGTGTGTTTGGCTGAGGGTCTCAATCCCCCAACCCCCCTTTTCCCCATGTACTGTGATGATGTAATGGTACAGGCCCACAGCCTGAAGGTTGTAAAAGGCAGCCAGCCAGCCGTGTTTTGACCTGTGTGATGTGCTGTGCCACGCCAAGATATGGCAATATTGCCACGAAGAAGTCTTCCTAAAGAAAATCTGAAACTAGCTCTCCAATTAGATGCAGCATTGTCCGGATATGAGCTTGTGTCGAGCCCTAATTAAGATGGACTGCAGTTTGAATCTGAAACTCAACTCAACTGACTGTTTGTCACCAGATTTCACTTCCTGACTTTCATTTCATCTTTAGGAAACGGACCACATCTGAACAGAAACACAACACATTTGGGCATTAAGCATTGCAGAGGCTACTTTGTGTCTTCTTGGTACCTGGTTAAATTTGGCTGCTTAGGTAAATCCTCAGTTTTTTGGGGGGTTTGATTGTAGATTATGCACATACTCTCAAAAGGATGTTAGAGAAGTGACAAGAAATGAAGGGAGCAGCCATTACGCCACCACGCCACCTCACATATGTGGATGAATTTCCACCACACATCCAGATACGGTCTGAGAATCCCAGTGTGCACTTAACTGATCATAAGACCCGAGTTGCATTTAATGCCAAGTGTAAACAAGGCCTAATTATATTGCGACTGACCCTTGGGTGCTAACCCAGACGTGAGACACTGCCCTAATTAGTTCATCGTCTTAAGAGGTTGGCTCTGTGTGTTTGTTTGTTAGCCTAAGATGAAGACCACCACTGTGAACAACAAGCCATTAGCAAGATGTCAACAACACGAGTGCCTTGAGGTAAGCAGGCCCTTCTGTTAATTTAGTTAAGTAAACAAGTGTTATCTATAAACAAGCTATTTGGTTGGCTAGTAGACTTTACTTCTATAAACAAATCCCTTTTGGGTGAGGTGGGGGATTACTGAGAGTAGAGAGGAAAGGGGGGAGGGGAGAAGGGAGGAGAAAGGTGATTTGAAAGAGAGTTTTTGCTTCTTGTTGAGTCCAGCTGGGCTAGAGGGTCTTTGGAGCACAATGTGCTCAATGAGCTGCAGAACCAACTAACAAACTAATGGCCCGCCTTCTGTGACTACTCCCGTACACACACACACACACACACACACACACACACACACACACACACGGTGGAAATAACAGAGGGTGGTGAATGGGTGGGATAGAAGGGCTTGTTAGGGAGGAAAGAGATGGGGGTGAGGGGAGGGATGAAGGAGCAGGATTTGGAGGTTATTTAGAAGAAACCGGAGAATACGAGGGAGAGAATCAGGCGAAAGATTCAGTTTCTGGATCCGCAACAAGGGTTATATTTGAAATCAGTCAGCCTAATGACGTGTCACGGGACACATTCCTATGCTTTGTCACATTATCATCCTGCAGTGAAATAATTAGCAAAGTCATTAGGAAAGCATTAGCTGATCCAACATCTGTTTGATATTAGAGCTTTACAGAGGTGACATTGCACTGTAGGGTTGCCGCCGTTGCATTGTACGGCCAATCCAGCAAGGTATTTTTGAAGAAACGGCATGAAATGATGAAGTAATACATTATTTGACAACTCTTGATGAACTCTGCAGTGTGTTTTCATTAACATGAAGAATGGGAAGGCCGCCTGGGGGCTAGTTTTGAAATATAAGGAAATAATGGCGGGGTGAGGAGGTAGGATAGGAGAGCGAGCTAATCCATAATCACAACATTGTCAACAGTGAAACAGTTGTATTGTATTGTATAAAGCCATTTGTTGTTTGTGTGTGTTTGTGTGTGTGTGTGTGTGTGTTACAGGCAGTGGCACAAACACACACACACACACATGCACACTTAGCCTATTGAAACTCTCATGATTAAGTGAAGTCATTCCTCTACAGCCCCACACAGGCTTCTTCAGATAAGAGGCTACTATTACCAGTGACATATTAAAGAGAGAGAGAGAGAGGAGGAGGAGGAGGGGTCTGTAGACCTGATGAACATCTGCTCCTCTTTTCCTCCCTTCTCCACCCCCCTCCTTCACCACCTTTCCTTCTTTCACAATGTACCCCCCCTGCCCCATTCACTTGTGTGTGTGTGTGTGTGTGTGTGTATGCGTGCATTTGTGTGCTTAGAGAGAGCCTTTGGGATTCACAGAGAGTTTGGGATTTAGAAACAGAGTTTCCCTGACAGTGAAAGCAAAGCTACAGTGTAAGTCTTACGAGGTGTAATCAATAGCAAACTAACGCCAACGTTTTATCCAATCTTAGTATCTATTTTGTGATAGTGTATTCCAAAAGTGTATATTGTTTATTATTGATAGGAACAAGTACAGCACTGATATTTCTGATATTTTCTGTCAAAGAATACTTACGAACACAGAAAAGCAGTGGTGGAAGTGTGTAGTGTGGAAATACTCTGTTACAAGTAAAAGTCCTGCATTTAAAATCTTACTTAATACTAAAAAATACCAAAAGTATCAGCATCAAAATATACTGAAAGTACCAAAAGTAAAAGTACTCATCATGCATAATCGCCCTTTTCAGAATCCTATTATTATATCACTGGATTATAATTACTGACGCGTTCATGTGTGCAACAATTTAATGTTGTACCTGCCAAATTTGGTACTAATTATAATTACTTTATATACTGCCAGGTATTCCACATTCATAAATCATAATATATAAGGTGATTGATACTTTTTATATTAATAATCTGAATTTAAGTAAACTACTAAAGTTATGAGATAAATGTAGTGGAGTAAAAAGTAAAATATTTCCCTCTGAGATGTAGTAGAGTAGAAATATAAAGTAGCATAAAATGGAAATACCCAAATAAAGTACAAGTACTTCAAAATTGTATTTAAGTACATTATTAAAGACAACATAGACTGTCAAATGAAGTGAAGCACATCGCATCAAAGCATTAACATAAAGGCAGCCACTTCATGAATAGACATGATAACCAGAGTGACTGCACTGGAATGTTCATTTATGCATAAATACATATATATGACTCACGCTTGTTTCTGTTTTATAGACACACACACACATGCCCCTCCAACACACACACACACACACACACACACACACACACACACACACACACACACACACACACACAGATAAACACACACACACAGATAAACACACACATCCAGAAACGCCGCACAGTAGGGTTCTACTCACAGGCCAAAAGGTCATAACCTAACCTTTGACCTATGGCATCACCCCCCTCCTCCCCCTCGCCTCCTCTTCTGCCCATTGGAATTCACTCCTGTGGATTCAATTAGAAAGCTAGAGAGTAGGAGAGCGAAAGCAGCGCGTAGAAGGGTTAAAAAACAAGATAACAGTGACAAATGTCTGCAGAGAAAGTCGAGCATGGAAAAGGAGACAATGATTCACAGCGTGAGAGCGTGATGGGGAGAGTTAAGACATTAGTTATTTTAAACCATTTGATTTCGGGGAACATCAGGTGAGAACAAGACAAACAGACGAGGGTGTGTGGACACTGATCCCTTATGTTTTATACTTCTTTTTCATGGTTAATGCTCCTTTGAGATTGAGTGATCTCTTAATGCTACAACATACAATGATATCATGATATTTCATGGCATATTGTTTTGATATTCACTATAGATGCACTGTAATTCTTATTTTACTGTTTAATCTGTCTTATTCTTTTTTATCTTGTCATGTTATGTGTGTCTTGTGTTTCTTTCATATTTGGATCTTATGTTAATCATTATTGTCTTGTTGTTGAAAGGTGCTTTACCTAAATTATTTTCAAATATATTAGTAAGACATAAATATTTGTTTAAAATAATTTTTGCTGTAAGAACGAAAACTGTAATAATAAAGTTGTTACATATATTTATGTATATATATTTATGTTGTTATATATATTTATATATTACAAGACTTTATTAAAATTATTAAGCATGTTTATGTAATGGAGATACTGACCTTTTTCTTTTAAACTGCAGGTAAGCAGATATCCGTCATATTGGGCTAAATGAAGAGTGTCATATAGTGGCTTATTAATGCCCAAAGAGATGCATAACATTTATGTTTAGGTCAAACTGTTAGGGAGCAACACAGAGGCAGAGAGTGACTAAATACATCCTGTGTGATTACTGGGATGTTGCTGGGATTTGCTGCATTCTACTGCCCTCCGCTGGATACAGGCAACACTCTCAATTTAAGTTGGTTCATCTCCACACATGATAAAAGAAGTCAAGGTGAGAAGAAAGCAGTAGACATAAGTAGATGTGTGATTTACACATCATTGTGACAGGCTGTTAGAAGGCATACAGTAACACATCCAACATCACACATGATTTTATTGCCACACTGAGAAGTTTCATTTCATATTAGAACTGTGATTGGTGATTCATGTTTATGTGAAGAGATTATGCCATGATTGTGCATTAAAATGGATTTTATGAAAAGTATGTGTGTTTAAAACACTATGCTACAACTTATTATTCATTTCTATGGTTGGCACAGTGCTGCAGTGGTTAGCACTGTCGCCTCACAGTTCCTGGTTCGAACCTCGACTGGGGCCTTTCTGTGTTTGCATGTTCTCCCTGTGTCTGCGGGTACTCTGGCTTCCTCCCACAGTCCAAAGATATTTAATTAACAGGTTAATTGGTGACTAAATTGCCCGTAGGTGTGAATAATTGTTTGTCTCTATGTGCCCTGTGATGAACTGGCGACTCGTCCAGGGTGTACCCCACCTTTTGCCCAAAGTCACCTGGGATAGGCTCCACCTCCACTGTGATGGATGGATGGAGGTCCATGTCTTTGATCCAGCGGGGGGAGCTGTTGTACCATTTCCAAGTTAGTTCTGGTGCACTTCACTGGGTTGATTAGATTTATTTGGCTTTATAAAGAAATGAGAAACACCATCTGCATATGTTACCCCAGGCTTTATATGTATTTATTTTTTTCGTTTTTTCGTGTTTTTCGTGTGCATACTACTATGCACATGAAACAAGTGCTCTTTTTGAGAGGAAGAGGCCAAGGCAGGGAGCCAGAGCAGCCAAGCAAACACCAGACCAGTAGGTAGGGAAACTTACACAACCCTAGTCCCTGGAAGCGAGCCACATAACAGTGTGTGTGCTTGTGTGTGTGTGTGTGTGTGTGTGTTAAGCAACAGTTCCTGGAGATCCTCCTGAACCAAAACAAAACAAACAGCCAAATCTTTGTTCTAATAACACAGACAGGGTTTATCTCTTTGTGTTTCTGTTGGCCTCATGTGTAACCAGAAGGAACAGTAAAGCCTTAAATATGTCTTTCATTCAGGAAACAGGAAACTAAAAATATATATATATATATATTTATATACAAGGAATGTGATCAGAGATTTCCACTGAAAGATCACATTCCTTTATCCAAATTTCCAGTTTTGCAGTTTGTGATCAGATTCATGAGAAATTCATTTTTATGAAAGGGAAAATATTGGAAAATGCAGAGAAGTGAGAGAGAAAAGCAAGAAAAACAGACATAAAGAGAAAAAGCTCATGGAAAAAGGTTATGATAGATAATTTAAATGTGTGTGTGTGTGTGTGTGTGTGTGTGTGTGTGTGTGTGTGTGAATGAGACAGAGCGAGTGAGAGTGAGTTGGCTGGGTGCATTTCAAATATTGTACCTTGAAATAAAGGAAAGTCACAAAAATGTAATTAGAACAGTTTGTCTTATATGGTGTAAGTAGAAAAAAAAGTGGAACTAATTAGTACAAATCTACTCCAGTAAATCCTTAGAAGGGGATTTTTTTTTTCCATAATTACCTCAGGCTTGGAGTGGAACAAGATCACTCATGTAAAAAAAAAGACAAGAGTGCAGAGTGATGTCAGGTGTTTGGATACTGAAGCGCAGCCAAATGTGGAACAGGCGTCATAAGGCTGTGTTGCAACAAATTTATTTATTGAAGCAATTTAAAGGGGCAACACAGAATACCAGAATTCCAACGTCAGACTTTTTTTTTTTTTTTTAAAGATATTTTTTTGGCCTTTTTGAACTTTATTTGACAGAGACTGCTTGAAGAGTGACAGGAAATGTGCGGAGAGAGAGATGGGGAATGACACGCGGGAAAAAGCCACAGGTCAGATTCGAACCCTGGGCCGCCATGGCAAGGACTGAGCCTTTGTACATGGGGCGGTTGCTCTACCAACTGAGCTAAACGACATTTAGTGCCATGGACTTGTGAAGGAGGGAGGAAAACACAAACAATCAACATCCATCCATCATCCAATTTGTGTTTCTTATGACAACTGAAAGAGAGAAGGAAGATAGGACAGGAGACAGAGCAGCAACAAGATGTTTAATCCAGGCAAATCCTTTGGTAATTTTAGTGAGATTTAACTGCGACAATGATAAGACGATGGGTATGCATGTTCCTTAACAGATTACATGATCTGGATGACTCACAGTCTCTAAACCTGTAGCTAAGGAATGTATGTTGAATGCCCGAAGCTTTAAATTCATAAACATCATATTTAAACTCAAAATAAACAGAATCGAGTATTTAAATAAAACATTTCCTTTTGGCAGTGTTGTGTGGCACATAGTGGTTGTTTCTGCTGCACTGAGAAATCTGTGCAAAGATAATGAGGTCCCTTGTGCAGTTCTAACAATGGTTCTTTAAACAGCTTTTCTGTTTATTTCTGCTTCTATAAAATGATCTTAGTCGTAATCATAAGGTATAATAATAACATTCAACATTAATTTACTGTAACTGATGTGTCTTCATCTTAAAGCGGGCTCATAATGTGTAAGAAAGTGCATCGGCAGGGTCTTAATGTGTGTATTTATGTTCATTTTTGCTGTCTAAAACGTTATATGCTTCAGAACTGTTATGCCTGTGTGAGGCTTATGCAAAATGGTCGTCATGAGGCCAGGTGAATTAACTTCTGTGTACATTATCAGTGTGTATACATAGTTTTGTACACGTACCTTTCAATGTTTGACCCTATCTAGACAGAAGTGGGGCAGCAGGTATCACATTTCATTTTTTTGTTGGAATGTATGTTTATAACTCCCTCAGAGCATTACAATTTATTTTCATGTCAGCTGTGAGAGGTTTATGTGAATATACTGTGGTGCCTGTGCCGTTTCTACCTTCATTTGAAAGCTCTCTGTGTACACTCTCCGTGACAAGATGCCCTTTATACATAATGGTAATGGAGTGTGAGCGTATGTTTGTATGTACGAAACGTTCACGAAAGACAAAACTGTTTATCCGTTAACGCAGGTCAAAGACATGCAATGCTACAATAGTAGCTGATGTGTAGATGTGAGCGTCAGTGTGTGCGTGTGTCTCCATGCAACTGAATGCGAGCCAAAGGATGATTCCCGGTCTGTATATTCTCACATTGCGCTCACCCGACTGTATCCAGGCAACAGCTCATAATATTGATCAGTGTTTGATCAGAGGGATATTGATGGATCTGGAGCCTCATATCTAATGACGTCTTCAACTTTCTTTTATTTAGATATTGGTATCCAGGAAACTTGTAATTAAAACAGTTCTTTGTGTGTATGTGTGACTGTTCGTGCTCATATGTGTGTATTTAGATGTCTTTTTCCTCCCATTCCTTGTCTTTCCTTTCTGGTAAGTATCGATATAAAAGTTGGGATGTGTTTTCCCACGTATGCATGTTCATCCCTTTGTGTGTGTGTCACTAAAATGTGGTTTTGTATGTGTGATGGGAAGTGTCTATGCCACAGTTTCCTGTTCCACCTTGCCCCAGTAGTTTCCATGTTTTGTACCAGCTTGCATGCCTGTGAATCATGAGAACCACTGCCAATTACTTCATAATGTCAGTGTCCTTAAAAAAGTCCTCATGTTGTCATTGAATTTGATGTGCAGACAACATTTCCTGGAGCAAGATTCTCATGGTTGCTGCACAGTACAAAATGGAAAGTCCAAAGTTTGACCCTGAGGGATGAAGCAAAGATCTTATTCATTCATTCTTTAAATGATGTTGCCTTTGAAGAAACGTCATGCCAAAGAGACACCCAATGAATTCTTAGAGGGATATATCTGTCATTTCTTTTCTGTATTTACAAATTGCTTTCATTGCAGTCTTAAAGATCACACACTCCAAACAGTTTATGTCATGTCATGATACTCAGATCTAGTCATCCTTGGCTGCCCACAGACGTTACGTGTAATCGTTTTCTTGCCAGCTTTCCAAAGTATTCCAACGTATTGTTGTGTAATATTGTTTCTGTCACAAAAAGAAAAAAAGTTGTATGTTTGACGGTAGAATTGTGATACTGGAGCTTTGTTGTCTTTAATTATCATGCTTTAATATCTCCTTTAACTGTAAAAGGCGTAATGAGATGTAAATGAGTGTAAATGTCCAGATGTACTGTACATGGTAACCATTTATTGCAGCCTAAACATAAGACTATTGCAGGTGCTCATCCAGTAAATGATGCTCATTACACATCTTTGTAATGACAAATATCATCTAAACTTTTGAAGACTTGTAGAAACATGTACATTTAATATAATGTAATTCATTTTGAAATGTCTGAAGGCGATGACACAGTCATTTTTTTTTTGAAGCATCTCTAGGTGATGTGATTCACTGTCTACTGAGGAGCTTAATGTAAACATTATGTCATGTTGAACAGTATGTGTGTGTGTGTGTGTGTGTATAAAGATGAGGTAAAAGCATACCCAGACACTACACTATGTTCTCCTGAGAACAAACAGGAAAGGCGAGAACACACACCTCTTTGGACAACCAAATGAATTTTTTTTCCATTGTTAAGTCCTTATTAACACTTTGTTGGGTCGCTTACAAAACACTCTGCCCAGCGTCACCAGAATCTGTGCTTCCTCTTTTTTTTTACAGCCGTCAGTGTCTCTAAACCACCTCACACCACACGTCACTTCTCAAAAGTTCAGCCCATCTCTGTGTGTGCACACTTCGATGTACCCTACCGTTAGTAACTTCCCAATCTGTGTAGGTTTATCGTTGTGGTTGGTTTGTGTGTAACGGTAATTTTTTGATTTGTTGACCACTGCTTTCTTGTGATAATAGTTTCTTGCTGCTTGAGAAATCCCAGCATGAGATGGGGTGAATGGGAGGGGGATATATTACTGTAAGTGTGACGCTGTAATTTGCTGCATTGCACAGGACACAACAAGCAATTGTACAATGTAGTACAAAACTCCTGAAACAAAATATTTGTTGAAACGGAGAGGTGATTGAACTCTTATCACTATCATAGGGTAAATATAATGGTGTATACATGGTGCACAAATGTTAATTCTTGGGTGTGTGTGACAAAATAATCTCAACTCAAGGCATAACCAGCTTTTTTCGAGCTTTTAACCACAACAGTGGTCATATGTGTGGAAAAGCCCTACGATCTCACAAATACAGCCGTTTGTCATTGTGTGACTGACACTTAATCACACTTCCGCTTAGCTAGTATTATTTGCTGATGAAGACCATTAGATTACATTACACATTAGATGTGGCTGAAAACCGTAATATGGCAAATATGAGATGCATTGTACTGGATTGCATGGTAAAACAGATTGCATGGTAAAACAGGAGAGGAGAGGAGAGGAGAGGAGAGGAGAGGACTCTCCTCTCCTCTCCTCTCCTCTCCTCTCCTCTCCTCTCCTCTCCTCTCCTCTCCTCTCCTCTCCTCTTCCATGATGCTTATTTTCATAAGAAGGAATTCTGCTGGTCTCTGCACTGCTAGTGTCACTGTGGTATGTATTCCTGGGAGAGAAGCCAAGGCTAAACACACATACG
The DNA here is from genome assembly GCA_946959425.1 of Argyrosomus regius. Taxonomy (NCBI): domain Eukaryota; kingdom Metazoa; phylum Chordata; class Actinopteri; family Sciaenidae; genus Argyrosomus; species Argyrosomus regius. The sequence goes on along the minus strand of OX336889.1, from coordinate 15,636,325 downwards.
CCATATCCATTCCTTTCCTTTCAATAACCAAACTCACCATACACACACACACACGCGCACACACACACACACACACACACACACACCTCGCTAACCACTTCATTTTCTGCCCACCTGTATAAACATAGCAGTGTGTATATGTGCATATGTGTGTGAGAGCTTCCTCACAGAGAGGCCTATTGTCCTCCGGGCTAAGATGTGTGTGCTGTGTCATGAATTGGCTCGGCAGCCACAAGCCCACTGCTGATTTTAGCTTCAGACTAAAACACTGGACCTAAAATAACATGTCCAGAAAGCAGCTGAGCCCTAATACTACCCTCAGCTCTGAGGCTTTTTAAAGATCAGGACTTAGATCATAATGTCTTGAAAGCTCTCACACACATAAAAAATGTTGCCATGCAGTGGAAAATCAGAATATTGTCAGAGAATATCTCAGTGAAGAAGAAATAAGTAACAGTAGGCAGCAAATCAGTTTTTAATGCTATCTGATGATGTTTAATGTTTATGCACATCACTAATGTTGCAGAAGTTACTAAAAGCCTATTATATCAGTAATGATGATCTGAATCTGAATCTGAACTAAAAAATAAAACACAAAAACACATTTTTATTCTTTATTTGGATCCTCCATTAGCTAGTCGTCCTGGGGTCCGTACAAAAACAGCAATAAAAAGACAATGATATAAAATCACACTGTATAAATAAGACAAGAAACTGCAATATGATCATTTTACCATGTTAACCACTCAAGTTTTATTTTTAAAGTCTAAATGAAGCATTTTATTTGAGTCTTTCTTGCTCAAGCAGTCACTGCATCCCACTGCCACTGATACGCTCTGTGAATGAAGCTCATGTATGTTAGTGAAAATATGACGAATACAGGTTGAAGTATCATCACCATTAACCACCAGTTAGCGGCATACAATGTACGAAGGCTCAATCCTTGCCGCAGTGGCCCAGGGTTCAGACCTGTGGCCCTCTGCTACATGTCATTCCCCCTCTCTCTCCTCGCGTTCCTGTCACTCTTCAGCTGTCTAAAGTTTGAAAAGCCCAAAAAATATATCTGAAAAAAAAAGAAAGAAATTCTTGTAGGTTGAGTCACAACCTGGGTAAGATTACAAACATTGGCCATGGAGATCAACTTTTTATGTGATGGACACATTTCAGAAAACTACTGTCTACTATATCTAGGGTGTCACATATTCTATCCAAATAATTCACATTTGACCTGGGTGGCCTTTAACAACAACCATTTATGGTAGGTTAAGAGTATGAAAAAAAACCTGGCCATTTTAGATCATATCTTTCTTTCTGTAGCACAACTGAAATGTGATCCTGAAGATAAAATGCAGCTCCACCATCATATGTATCTTTTCTATATAACTTATATCCTTCAGCAGACAAACAAAAACTGTCAAAATCCTAACCAATGGCAGGACACTGGACATATCATCAGAAATAGTAAGATGTCTTTTTTACCTCTCTGTGCGGTTGGAACATTTGTTAAGCCAAAATCATGACCTAACGTAGCATGGTGTATTTGCTTTAACAGGAGCAGTAGAAACAGGATGTAAACAACATACTGACATATTATCTCTGCATGAAGTTGATGTGGTGAATGTGTATTTAGAGTCATGTGTATCACACTTCGTCTATCTCTGGTATAATGTACACCAACACTTCAGCTGCTATTATGCCAAGTTTGGTGCTGCACTGGTAGCATACAGTGGGTTTTATCATAGTCACTTTGTGGTAAACAGCTGCCCACTGCGTCTGGAAACAACAGTGACGAGAGCAGTGAGACGGTGCTAAAATGGTCTGTAGAGCTGACACAACCCGCAAAGTTAATGATAACTTTCTTTGGGTGCATCGATACGAGTGATCCCTTTCTTATTACACATAATCCTCGATAAAAATATTGATTATAGCATCCAAAGAAATGAATTGTGAGGGATAAATAAGGCCTCCAATGACTCATGCTAAGACAAAAAAAAAAAAAAAGCCAGTGCCTCAAAACATCCTGCCTCAGAATCATAAGCTAATAAAACTGAGTTGATGATTTAACACTGTCTCAATGGGCCTGTAGACTATTACTAAAGTTGGTTTCAAACTGCCAAAAAACACTTCTTTACAAATTCCACAATCCTTACTACACTACTTACTATACTATTAATACTAGTCCACACTCAAGAGTCCATAAAATAAAGCCTTTTGATCACACATATATGATATAAACTGGTGATTTGTGCTGTTTTGAAACTAAACTAAGGCTCTTTGCCTGAGCCATTGTTTGAAATTTAGCCTTTAACACAGTAAGCTGTTTTTGGTCTCGTGTGCAGGTCACACATCTGTTGTTAATAACACATTGACGCAGTGCTAATTTATTTTCATACCATATTAAGAAAAGGACTTAAAAACAGGAAGTGTGAAGTCTAAAAGGAGAAGCATGTACTGAGTGTGAACATGAACAGGAAGTGTGCAGTGAGCATGTATGGGCCAGCCTGTTATGAAAGATCTACTTTAATAAGACAAACAGATGTGAAACTGTCTAAAGGGACTTTTTTCATCTGCCCAACACCCTGATGCAACTGATCACATTGACTACAGTTGATAAAAGTCTGACATTTCTGGTAGTAAGACCCAAAACTAATATCTAACTTTGAACTATACTTTATACTCACAAATGTGTCGTGATATGGGCCTTGAAATGGCTCTCAAACGGAGCTTTGGTTCTCACCCCTGGGGTGGGGGAGAGGAATGTGGTGTAGATCTAAAGTTGAATGAATCTTAATCATGTGGGAACAATGAACAAGCAAGAGTGCTTTCACTTCAGCTGGTTTATCAAGATTCAGGTTAGCTAAATGCATTCAGGCAAACAAAGCGAAATATAAAAGTACAAGATGAACTGATGTTTGACAGGAAAGCAAAGGAACACAAGTGACACTTGTAAAGCAAACACATCAGTTAAAAGCCAAAGTTGAAGAATATGATAAAAATTATCTTGATCTCGTGTTCATGGTCAATGTAGCGGGGAAGGCTTTTGTGCTTAAACTCTATAGCAGTGTAGGCGAGGTTGAACTCACGCTCATGTTCTTGATAATTATACTGTAGCTTCTAAAGAAACATTTGTTGAATCATTTGTGCATATACGGGTGCACCTTATATGTCTATCAGACTCCAGTATAATTTTTTACATAAGGCTGGCATCCAAGTGATTAATCTTGTTTTTTATATCTGCGCCACAACCCACGGGTGCTGTTTCTGCTTTTCAGATCAGTTCCTACATACTCATCTAGATTCACTTCCTGTTCTGTAAAAGGAAGGCGGCAGCAATTAGATGACAATATGTAGCAATTCTTTATGTTGGACGCACGTCTTCTCACTTTTGTATGCAATGTTTTGCAAACCGTAGTTTTCAGATCAGAGTTACAGCTGCTCCAAACATGGCTCAGTTGGAAATTCTACGGTTAGTGCCAAAGAAAAAGACAGCCTTTCAGCAAGGTTAAGCAGTGAAAATATTCTTTCTATAGCATACACTTAAACGGATATTGATTTTCTTTTGTGGTGGGCTTTCTTTGTGTGGCTAAAATATACAAAAATAAATAAGTGCAAAGTGGAGGGCTGCTGGGGCTGCAGCCCACCTTAGTAGTAGCTTCATGTGGTAGTGGCAATATAAGCTGCAGCAGTTTTTTATACACCTATCTTGTCTTTCTTTTTTTAATTTCAGATATGTGAAATGATTCACCCATGGTGATCTCCCGCTTTTCAAACAATGGACTGGATTTAAAGAATAATGCTGACATCCGAGTTCTGAAGCTGAGAAGTTCTTTGAGCGACAGCGAGCTCAACCAGTCGTTTTTTGGCTGGACTTTTATTTAAATGACTGTGGGGACATCTTCAGTACAAACGACCAAGTGCCAAAGCTGTTTTTACTGGAGGCTGGTAACAGAACTTCACATGTACACTGACCTCTGAGGTATCTTATCATGCAATGATATCAGTGTGTCGACATTTCCTTAGATCACTATGCTATGATGTTATTTCCACACACGTTTTACATTTAACTGTACAAAATTCACTACATAACACACAAGTGTTGCACACACGTATCCAGGGCAGCACACATGTGGCATGCTGACCACCTTCTACTCTAGGTAATACACTAACTATGGATAAGAACTTCAAACAACCTCACTGCAAAATACCCGAACTATCCCTTTAAGCATACTGAGAAAAATAAAAATAAAGCTCCCCTGGGAATAGCAGCATACTTTTGAAGCTCAGCAAATGATTCCAGGGAACCAGATATAGAGAATTTTATCATGAACAAGTCTGTCACCAGTGCCAAATAACACTAGCCAGTGAAAGTAAAAGTGTCAAGAGGAAGAGTAAAGTAAAAGGAAAAGAGAAGTGGTCAGGAGGGCTAGGAGAGGGGGAGTTTGGGGAATTTTTCTGCCTTCACCCTTGCAGAGTTTACCAACTTTTAGCCCCCTTCCTCCTCCTCCTCCTCCTCCTCAATCTCCTCCCCCTGCTCCCTGTGTTTGCGTCACAACGCCTGGGTTGGCGCAACAGTGAAGCTGGAGGAAAAGAGGCCAGGAGGAGGCGGAGGCGGAGGAGGAGGAGGAGGGAGAGTTCTGCAGCTGAGGAATGTGGCAGAGAGAGAGAACATGGCTATAAAAGGATAGCACTTCCACTCTGTTGCTGTGATGTCACTACTCAAATATTTCCTCCTTCCTTCCCTTCCAACTCTGACTTACTGACGCTGCCATTTCTCCTTAATTTCTCTGGATCTCTCCTCCTTTGTTTCTAGCTAAATAAGCACGTAACTATGGAGGTTTAAGTGAAAGTTGTGTTTGTTTTAGTGCGTGGACAGATGAATCACCATGCATGACATATCATGGGCCTTTTATCATAGTATCTACAATGTCTATATCATGGATATGTGCACAAAAAATACATAGCTTCTCTGACATACCTAGTGTTGCCAAATCATATTCAGTAGTAGCTACTGATTTGGAGGTCTGTATTGATTGAACATGAACATATGGACATTGAACATATTGAACATAATGAGATAGACTGACTGAGTGTAAATTTGTGAAAAGTCAGTCATTTAGATGCAATCTGCAATCATCATCTGCTACTCAAAACAAGTGCTGTAATGTATTAAAGGTATGGGTTGGCTATGCTAATGAATCATCGCCTGTATCAGGAAGTGAAATGGAAGACTCATTTTAAAATAATTAGAAGAAGTTGTTATGTCTTTCTGATTTAGACTTAGTTAACTGATAAATAATAAAAAATAAAGTATATGTTTAAAGGTGACATTCCCAAATCTTCACTTTCCTCAGTTATCCTGTTTTAACTCTAAAAGTCCCATTTTTTCTTTAATATTTTTGTTTGCACGTGACGAATGATTCATAGTGATGACTCAAGAAAACATAACTGATTTTAGTCTTCTAAGCACTTCGCTAAGCATCATGGGAAAGCCATAACACCTTGAACAGCAGAGGGTAATAATGCAATGTTAAAGTGGACGTGAACTTCTGTTAAACGACACAAGTAGAAGAATGGATGACCCTTCAGACTTTGTCGCTTGTCTTTAAAGATAGTTTCAATCATGTTTCTGACTACAGGAAACTTCACATGACTGAAAGGTTTTTTTAGGGGGAGTATGGGGACAAAGCTCAAAGTGCCTATTTTCAAGTATTTTAAAGAGCATTAACCTTTTTTCATCTTTTCCCGGAAAGAAAATATGGTAGTGCTTTCCAGTGACCTAGTTTGTAAAGAAGAAGTTACATAACACGATTCGTCATTCTCTGAACTGATTGACGAAGGTTTGGGGTTGAAAGATTACTCAACCATAATGCTTAATCTGCAGGTTATGACAGAGAGAGAGAGGGAGGGAGAGGTTTTTTTTAGGAGAAGTAAGAAAATCAAGGCTGAAACCTGACTGCTCTTGAGTATACACACAGAAGCACTCACACGTAAGCACATTCTGCAGGTAGGAATGTGACTGTGTGTGTGTGTGTGTGTGTGTGTGTGTGTGTGTGTGTGCAATCTTGGTTGCTGATTGCTTCAGGTTGAAAAGTTCCAACCAAACTGGCCAAACCAGCAGCAAAGTAGAAGAAAACAGATTGCTGACAGAAACTCCACCTTATACCCGATGATAAGAACAAATTCACACTCCTCACCACCTTAAAAACTATTTTTCTCAAAGGAGTCACTGAAGTTTCACCCTTTCTTATCTTCTTTCTGTTAGCTTTTAATCCCTCTTGTCTCTCCCCAGTGATTCAGCTCATGTCTCTTATCCACTCAGTTCACAGTCAATTCAAGTCTATTAAAGTTTAAAAAGGTTAACTTCTACTTATCTTCTACCTACCCCTTACTTTGCTCCACAGTATTTCTTTGTTGTTTGCAGTTATGCCATGCATGAATGCCTGTTTTGTCCTGTTGCTTAAGTTACGTTGGATAACAGTATCTCTCAATCTGTTTCTCACCTTTAGACGACATAATATGTAATTGGTTTAATAGATCTCCACCCAGGTTTGAACTTTATCTCTAAGGTGTGTGTGTGTGTGTGTGTGTGTGTGTCTGTTCATGTTGTGTGCTCAGGATCAGGTGACTTGGGTAAAGAGAGTTTTGACAGCACTGGCTTTGTGGCTGATTATTAACAGTTCCACAGACGGCAGTGGTAATGTGAGGCCTGTGTTAAGAATGACCAGCCGCAGTGGTTTGGTCAGGGGGATGAAGTGAGATGAAACAAATATTTGGTAATAATTAAATGAATACTGAAAGAAAATACTTTGTTTAATTAAAATAAAGCGACTAAACTGATGCCAAGAGTTAAACATACTTGGTGGGAGCGACAGTTAAGGTGTGTTTTTTTCATTTCATTTGAGCATTCATTTGGTGCAGGATTTTCACATATTTTCACATAAAGTTAGTTCAAGTCAAAGGGTAATAAATCTAACTGTAGCTCTACAGTGTTGTGTGAGGTAGGAGAGGTGCATTTTGGTGAACTTTAACCAGTCTGGTCTTATAGAACAGGCTGGGAAGTTAATATTTGTGAAACCACAAACACACACTGATTGCTTCTTTTTGTCTTTGCTGTTTACTCTTTGTGGCCATTGTCCATCGCCATAGCAACACATCCTGCCATTGGTCCAAAGGGGAACAAAGGTTGAAGACACAATGAATAGTAGAAGCCACAGATGACATTTAATGAGTGTGTTGCTCATGTGTTTTGAATCACGCAGATTTCAGCTTCAGACAGTTTTAAGCTTTGCAGCAATTTTTTTTTTAAAGCCAAATATGGCTTTTCATACACAAGGTGTGATACAAGAGTTTACCAAGTGTAATGTGGAAACTGTTCCAAAGGACTGCTTTGAGAGAGAATTTCTAATGACAGGAAATGTGTCCATCTGTATATCAAATTTTGGCCCAAACAATGTGTTAGACATTAATCTTGGTGACAGCGCCTCTATGGGTGTAGTTTGTTTCCTTGGTTTGGAGTAAAGAGAACAAAAACAAAGCATTGTTCTCTTAAGTACTCATATGTTTCCTGCTCACTGCGTTTTTAAAATACAACTATTCTTCACTATGCCTAATGTTTTATTTCACCCTTTCTGCTGGTCAGAAGCAAAACAGTGAAGGGAATAAAAAAATATTTCATCATGAGCATTATTACTCATGACTTATGAGGTGTATGTGGAGACAAGGTGTCTCATGAGACAGTATGATGAGGGAAATGGGACTGGATTGGGGAAAAAAAGATACAGGTAGGTGTTTAGATTGGAGATCTGGTCAAGTAGAATTATTTATTTTTGTTTAATGATAGCTTTTAAATGTACTACTGAATTTAATGGACTTTCCCTACTATGTTTTCACTTCCACTTCCACAGTTGACATGCACAATATGCATGCCATTGTATATGCCTGTCTGTATTAATCATATTCGTATTGGGAGTGGTTTACCATTATTATAAGAATTAGAATTAATTAAAAAAACATGTCCCCTTCTGAAAGGGGAAATTTAGGTTTACTCATTATTATTAAGGAACTGCTAAAAGTATATAACACTAGCATGACAACCTTTGTTTAAACCCGTTTTACTCCCTTTTTGTAGAAAATCCCCTGAATATTACATAAATTTGTTCATTTTAGATCACACACAGTCCTACAATTGGATCATCATTATGTTCTTCTCACCACAGCAGAGTTTGTGTGGAGGTGGATCGAGACCAATTACAGTTTGAAACCAGCCAAAGTCAATCAGAACCTAAAATAAAAAAAAGTTAATTTCAACTAAACCAAACAGCTGAGGTATAAAACCAGATCTCTGCAGTATGTTTGTTATGTTACAGATTAAGAGGTAGTAATAGAAGTGACTGTGTAGTGTTGTAAATCAAAACCTTCCATACCCATTTCTTAGGCTTTGAATTTCTTCAAGACCCCACGTGTTCCTTGGATATCTGATTTCTCTGCATTAGACTCCATCATCAACAACCTGTACTCACACAAAGTTACTTTAAATGTCTGCAATCATCATTTCTGGCTGATTAGACATTGTTTTACTATGTAAGTTGTGAGTATATCAAATGTCTCAAACACGTCAGACTAATGCAATACGTTCTTCTGTTTGTGTCTGTTTCTTAGGTACTGTGAGCCATTATTCTGAAAAATGTTTTTTCCAAATTGCAGCCTTGCTACACAGAATCAAGTGCTTTGACAGTGTGACGGGTGGTGGCTATGCTAGTGGGTTGCACAACACAAAATCAGACTGGGGGTGTAAAGGAGAAGTTGCAACAGGGTATTTTCATGAACTTCTGCTTAACATGTAAATGTGGCTTACACAATCCATGTCCATAAAAGTTCCTGTCTTCTAGGCTCTGAACCTTGGCAGTAGAGCTCAGGAAACAGAGGCCATCAATCAATTCTGCTGAAAGCTGAAGATGACTTCTGCTGCAAATTTCCAGTGAAGAGAGTGCATTATGTGTTACCTCGTGACAAAAATGGATTCATACATGCTATGCTGTTGGTCTTTGTTGATACATCAGCTTTAGATCAGATTTTACAATTTCCAACTAATCCTCCCCGTTATTTTACTTTAGATTGGTTTAGTTCAGCTGGATGGACCGAAAGCAGCGTTATGCAAGACTTAGTGTTTTTTGCAATTTGGCAATTTAGAGAAATTACAGTTTTGGATTGGATTTGGATGTTAGTGCAACTTTGCTAACATAGCCAAACATAAAACAAGTGCAGCAACACAAGACCTAACAAGCCAGCCAATTAAGCTTTTCCTCTTCCAGCGCCCTCTTTGGTCTCTTTGCCTCTGCCATGATGTCCATAGAAGTTGCTGGGCCCAACTCCATTTCATCTCTTTTGGCTGTGGTTCTGGTGGCCATTTCCTCCCAACATTACCCACTCCAGGCCTGAAAACCTCCTCCTACCAGTAGTCCAAAGTGCTTGTGCTAGCAATGTAAACACCAACACCCCTCCGAGCTCCCAGTCTGGGCACAGCTAACTGAGCTAACTAGCTAACAGCAGCTACAGTTAGCAGCAGTTAGCAGTTGCATTAGCAACAAGTAAAGTTTTCTGTCTGTCAGAAAACCCTGTAAATCACTGAGAGATAAGAAAGAGCAGCTGTAGGACATCAGAGGGAAAACCATAAAACATTCTATTTCCATAAAACACCGTCCAATTTCACCAAAACCAGTAACACAGTTGGTGGTGTGTGATATTAAACACAGGTTACATAGCGTGATAACAGGTGTACATTACAGAGATACATTTCTCCCTATTATGAGTCTATCATCAGAATCATTTTGAGACTGTTAAGTTAAGCTGTTAAGTCAAGTCATCCCTGCTGTGTAGCCAGGTACACTATTTTCAGCTGTGAATTCCCAGTAGGGATGTTGCTGTTGTTTTTTTTAAAGATTTTGTCATAGATCATGAAATTGCACAGGCCACTTAATTCTGGAATGTAATGATAAACAGGGATGTAGATCAGGGTTGACATTTAGTGACGGCCCAGTTTCCGGTAGAAAACGGGGCCTTTTGCAACTGCATTGATTGATTCTGCCATGAAATTCTTTAATTCTGTCCTTTGGTTATTGTTTTCTTCCCCGACTGCACTCCATCTTACAACTAAGTTTTACTGGAAAGAAGAAGAAGTTTCTGGAATGTCCATTATGTTTTAGATTTCACAGAGCTTTCTTGTGAGCACCCTATACTGGTATTTGCTCTTGCAGTTGTAGTTCTGGATCTGATATTCAATATAATGTGGGGCCCTTATTTCAACATACGTGTTTATTTCTGTTTGTAGAGATCCAAAGGTATTTTGTCATACATGACTTAAGAGGTGAAGAAGGCGACATAACAGAAATTAGGTGTCTTATGAGACATTATGATGAGGGAAATGGGACAGGGTGGGAAAAATAAAGCACTGGTGCGTTGGAGACCTGGTCAAATAGAATTATGTATTTTTCTTAAATACTACTACTACTACTACTTTATTTCAAGTAATCTCACTACTATATTTTCAGTTCCACTTACAGTTAACATACATAATATGTAGTCATTGTAAACAGTATGTGTCTCCATTAATCATACTTTGTTCCATTACTCCCCTGTACACTGTTTGAGCATAATGGTTTACCATTGGAATAAGTCTGTCAGTCAATTCAGTATTTTGTTATATTAATTTCAAGAATCACCACAAAGGGCACGACTACGTGTTGCAAAGCATCTGGGCTTTTACCTGGTTTTGAAAAGCTGTCTGATAATGAGTGTACGTGCCACCATTTGTGAGGTGATCTAAATGCTGTCACCTGTACTGTGTACACAACAAATACACTGTGTGCCACAAAACACAGTAGGAGAGAGAAACAGAGGCTCAGAATTCCACATGCAATCGACTATTCTTTCTCAGTTTCTGTGCATGGAGCCTGTACAGAATATAAAATCAGGTATGTGAACCTAACTTAGAACTAGGCCTAGGCCTTGTGGACACACAATTAGTATTATAATACTATGAGACTGACATGCAGTATGGTGTCCTGATTTATGTTGATCTGATTTACAACTTTACAGTAATTAACTGATCTTCAGCAACTACCTAAAAACTGTCCAAACTCTCTTCTTTCCTCTTTTGAAACCAGTTACTGCTTACAACACAGCCAATATTGTTGACTGTGTCAACACATCAATTAAATTGCATGTTAGTATTAATAACATCCCACATTCAAGGTAAAGTATATCTCCAATTACACCTTTATCTTTTTTTAAATTGGGTACTGTAGGTGGGGTTGTTTCTAAAATGTGAAGGTGCAAGTTATAATTTATATATGTAATCTATAAGTTATGTAAGTGGCCTATATCTTTAACTCAGAGGACTTCTTGTGTGAGGATCTAAGAATAATCGCTGAAGAACAAATGAGTCAAAAAGAGCAGGATACATTCATTTCTTTATTCAGAAATTTATTTATTTTGTCCCTTTCAGGAAATTAAAAATATAAGATTCTCTTTTTTACTGCGTTTTCTCACATTGGTATTCACAGACCTTGAAATATTTCTCCATAAATAACGTACAAAATACATTTTTTTTCTTTAAAGACAAATAAATATCATAATAAATATATTAGTTTAAGTTAAACAACACAAGGCAACCAATAACCGAAAGGAATACTGCGGTGTTAAAGTCCCTGAACCAGGTTGTCCAAACAAACAGGGCACGATAAAAGATGGGGTGCGATTTTAGAAACTAGCAAAGATAACAGAATGTTTTACAGAACCAAATCTTACAAAGCGTGTCAGGGGACAGATATTCAGATCTAAACTCACTGACATACATTTTGATCTTTTAGCATTCTGCAACTTCCACATGCTTGCACCCCAGGTCTTAGAACAATGACACATACACCCACACATGCATATATACAGACGCGTACACACACACACACGCACACGCACACACAGAGCAGAGTGAAGTATGAAGCTTTGGTTGAATGCTACTAGGAGATTTGACAGTTCTCCCATTTGAATTAGCTGTAAAGTGCATATCACAGATAAAATGGCATCAATGACACATGTCAGGTCTCACTGATTAAGGCTACTGAATCAAACATACTGTTCGTGGCACTGAGAGTGAATATCCTATAAGGCAGGGAAAATCTTTAAGGAACAGGAATTAATTATTATCACTAAAGATAAGCCAGTTTGATCACCAGGCTAATTCATTGGTACTTTCAAGACCTGCAGAGGAGTTAATTTTTATGGAATACCACATACAAAGGTCTAATAGGCTACACAACATTTGAAAGTATAAAAATAGAGTCTGATAACATTTGGGTACTAAAAATCATCTCAGTATTTGTAGTTTATCCAAGGCATAAATTAAGAACTTTAAGTGTTATTGTGTCATCAAAAAAGTTGACTTGTCCTGATCAGTTCTGGTACTGAACAAAGTCCAGATGAACAGACACAGTTAACAAGGTGTCAGTTCTCTTCTGTTCTTTGTCTTTGGATCTATTTAGTCAGACAGGGACAGGCGTTCAAACACAGTGAGTCTTTTGGTGGCTGACCCATCGAAAACTGGAGACTCGGTTCCACTGGAGCCTCCGCTGCTGCTGCTGTAGCTGTCCTCCAGGGAGTCCTCGGAGGAGAAACGCTGGAGTCCAGCAGGCTTCACGAATCCCCCGTGGCCTCCAGGAAACAGCTTGCTGTCCTGGTGGTGCCCGTCTTCCACATTGGTGAAGGCTCTGCTGTTGTTGCTGTTAAAGTTATTTCCATGGCCACACACACAGCGTGAGGCCTTTGGCTCCAGGATGACAGGAATGTTGTGGATGTCTCCAGTGCTGGCACGGGTCTGATAGTTGCCAAACTGGAATGCGGCTGGCTCCCGCTGCAGGGAGTCACCAAACACTGGGGAGAGGAGATCAGCAGGAGGAGGAGAAACAGAGGGAGCACGGCTGAACCCCATGTTAGGATCATTGAAGGATGATGAAGGGAATGCTGGAGGAGGTGAGCTACGTGAAGAGCCCAGGAAACCAGCAAAGCTGACACTCTGGCGGAGCTGGTGGCGAGTTGCTGTGGCAGCCGGTTGCTGCTGGTTCTGGAATTTGGCAGATGGTAACGGACCTCCGCTGATTTTGTCCTCATGGATGAAATGGCAACGTGAGCCATAGGGGCAGTAGCCAAAGTTGTAGAAGGTTCTGCAGGGCTCTGTCTTGTACTTGGGGTGGCGGAACAGTCCTCGCAGCTCTGCTTCACCATGGGCAAACTGGCACTTACTGCCATATTTGCAGCTGCCAGTCTCCTGGAAGCCACGGCACAGCTCAGTCTTGTAACGATTAGGAGACACCATCGGTTGAACCTGGGCTGGGAGGGTAGATGTGGGAGGGAACCCCGGCGGTGGAGCCACAGTAGTGGCAGGGCCTGAGGGAAAAGCCTCCAGATTCTTCAGCTGTCCAAAGTTGGAGAGCAGGCTGCTGCTGGACTCGGTCAGACTCATGGAGCGGTCGGACCTGAAGGGGGGTTGTTTTGGTTTGGAGACAGGGCCCTGGCTCCAGATGTTGTTTGACCAGATAGAGCTGCCGTCATTACTATTAACATGCTCGGTGCTCATGCTGTGGCTCGAAGAGTCAGGAGCGGAGGGGGGAGAGAAGAAGGAGACTGACCGGTTCAGCCGACTCTGCCCTGGGACTTTCAGTTGAGACTGTGGCGGGAGCAATCCATCGTCCAGCGCCAGGTTCATGAAGTTCTGTTACAGATGGTCGACACAGTTAACATACAGACATTGATAGTACTCATTTCCATGTTGAATATTCATAGTTGTCCTTTTTGATCCTACCTTACACAACAAATCTATTTCAAGTTCTTTAATGAGCTAAATATAACTTTTTCTACAGCAGGTTCATATTTAAGATCGTTCATTTCTTTAAAAAAAGAAATGAGACAAAAAATATCAAAAGACGTTCAAAAGTTTTGTTGAAAACAAAACAAAACTTTACAGCACTAGAAGTTACATTAATAACAGGTAGGTAAGAAACATTTATCTGCTGTTTTCATGAAATTACATAAATGTAGATAGCAGTTTGTTATTTCTCATGAATATTCTGCTGGTGGGAAATTCAAGAAACAAACAACTGTCTCCCTGATCTCATTATCATTAAAATGGAGGAATCCTCTGTGATTAAACTCAGTTCAAAAGGAATTTACTGTCATATCAGTGATTCCCAGAGGATTAAAACACGCAGGACCTCACACAAACACTTCGAGAAAGGAGTTACAGCGCCAACACACTCCAACTTCATGAAGCCTTTATTTTTTTCCATAACAACAAAAAAAGAAAAATTCGCAAACTTTGACTCACCTTTGTGAAAATGTCGTCAAGCATTTCGGACATGCTGTACTCCTTTTGACCAAAAGAAGAAGATTCAGCTCTGAACCACGGGTGACTGTTTGATACCTGTGTCCAGACTTGAGTTAACTCACTGTCACTGCCTGATTTTTTATAGGGCTCGAAGAAAACTCCTCCCATGGAGGAGTTTCCACTTGCTATGTTCCGGGATGACCCCCCTTCTGTCTCAGGTTTCATAGTGAGCTCAGAGGAGGGCGGGTGTAGTACAACAACAACAAAAAAAAAAAAAAAAAAAAAAAAAAAAAAAGAAAAAAACGGTGTATTTTTAGCTAGCTGTGTGAAATGTTTCAGTTTCGTAGGCATGTGAAAGCAAACTGACTTATACATAACACTCCTGTGTTTAATCTTACTATTCTTATTCTTATGAACACCCCTATGAGTTATGAGAGGTGATCAATCATTCCAGCTCTATGAAAGTTGTGTAGAGGCAAAGAAAGTTTGTTTAGACCAGTACACACTAACACCTCATCCCACATAGGCTTCTTTCTGTAGAAAACCACAAAACAGGCACTTCTTTATATATCATGAATGTACAGCATATACATTACTGTGACTAATGGTAGGTTTCTAGGAAATGATTATTTTGTCCCTAATCACATTACTGTGTCTGAGTGTGTTTTTATCGACCGAAAGATGTATGTATTTACCAGAATATATACATTTCCCCTTATTTCCTTCAGGTTATGAGAGTTTCAGTAGTTTCAACCGAACCACTGAAAGTCCAACAGCCATGAGAACACAACCAATAGAAGTATTGATTATTAGATGGCAGAAACCTTTGGGATGAACACAAGATAGAAGTGAGTAAAAATAAACATCAGGGGTGAGTTATCTAAATTAACCTGAACACTGGACTCTCATCTACGATTATACTTTACAAGTTGTCTACTTTTATTCTGTATTAAATCCTCCTTCCTGCATGTTGTAATCATAACGTGCAAAGTGCATTTTTTTGAAGTTGTTTTTATGGAAGATGGAGGGCACTTTCATGACCCACAACAGGAAATAAGGCTGTTCTTGCCAAATAGATCTGACGATCTCATTAGCAGCAGATTATTGTTAGTGGCTGATGTTTTGAGTTTTTTTAACCACAGGTTTCCATGGTGAGCGTTGCAGCAGTTATGTTTTTCTCTTTCTTTTTTTCTTCTAAAAGAAATTCAGAAGTGTGTTTGTGATCTTGTGGTAGGGTTATATGTGAGTTAGGCACACACATTACACGGGCTGTTTTCATACAGTGTCATCTGACTGAAAATGTCACACACTCTTTTCTTGGGACCTATAAATACACTTATCACACGTTAAATCAATTATAAGACTCATAATAGCTTATCTGAGCAGATCTGTGTCACTGACCTGTTTTATTTGACAAATGATGAGTGATGAAAGGTTATTGGGATTTAGCAGTAAGATATGAGGGGTAAACATGGACAAGAGCAATGACAAGTTTACGTGTGGTTTCTACAGCTGTTGTGCTGAAATCAGCTAATTGAAAGATGACATTTTTGTCTGTACTGCTGCTGTTGCATGCGTCGCCCACTCACATGAGTCATTTTCAATCCTGGCAATGACGGAGCATACGTTCTAATAAAATGTTGTGCAAGTGTAGAAAACTCAGTGCAATATTGATGTTTAAGTGGTAACGCATGACTATGATAGACAGAAGAAGGGTGCCACCAGAAAAAAAACAAAAAACACCAGACTCAAAACACGCACACACAAGAGTATTCATTCAGTAACTCATTTAGTAATTTGTCTTATGCAGGTATATGCTATAATTTTGCGTTAGTTTCGGTAAATGTGATGTACTCATTGTGACGTATCTGTGTGATGTAAGACTGTATCTGTTTTTTTCCAAGAAATGAATATACTGCGGTCATCTCCTGTTTCGAGTCTTATTGTATTTTAAAAAGTCAAAAGTATCAATATATATCACCCAACTCTTCAGGACTAAAAGTCTCACAAAGTGGAATTACACATGTGAAGCAACAGTATATTAAAATTAAGAACAAAGCCTAAGTATAAATATTGCAAACGCAGGTTAGTAACTTCCCACTTCTGCTTCAAGTGACATTGAACCTTGGTTTCGTTACAAGTTTACCATCAGACCACGTCTATGTTCCCACTGTACTTTCTTGTGTGTGTGTTCCCACATCATAAGTCCTCTCCATACGTGTCTATCTCATGTCTGTTGTTTTTTTAATTTGATTTATTTGAGTTTGTGAAATGACTGTAATATGCTGTTGCATTTGTTCTTTACATTAAGTCACAGGGATGCTTGGCTGTGAATGCAAGAAGAGAACTAAACTGGACTTCACAACTCACAGGCCTCTTACGCAGACAGATGGACAAACTGACGGGCTGACCAAAGCCAAGCAGGCCTCTCATGTTCAGCTATTAATAACTGAAGCTGGATATAAATAACTTACCTAACTATAGACCTGACAGCATTAGATCCTTGGGAAAATTAAGAGGCAGTCTACAGGGTGTGGAAAAATTTCCCACGTCAGTTTTCTAATTTTTTTCTCCTCCCGTTTTTCCTCTGCTTCCGTCAGACTTTTTTTTTTTTTTTACCGGCCTGCCTGTAAATTGGCATAGGCAGTGAGTGACGTGTGTTTGTAGTATGTGTTTTTCTGTGTGTCTGTGTCTTGTGGTTACTTTGCTCTACCTTGTTTCTGTTCTGCTCTTGCCTCAGTTGCATGGAAAGTTAGGGAGGGGCACCCACACACATACTCCTCTCAGGAGCATTCCTGCTGATGGTAGCTTCCAGGTTGTTGTGATGTTTTATTTATTTTTTTTGGCTTGGTGACTAAGAGAGTGAGTGCTCAATGCCAAGTTTTCCACCAGGGTTTTTTTTTTTCTTTCTTTTCTAAAATGACATACCTGCGTACATGTTGATTTTCAACATGTCAGGACATGGTCCTACAATGCTGCGTCACTGATGTTGTGGGAAATCTGTAATATGAGAAATGGAGGCAAAAGGTTGCAAAGCTGAGACGAGACCATAAATAAATAAATAAAATAAACAAATGAACAAAAACACACAACACAAAGATCTGACAGAACCTGCAAGCTCAAGTGTTTACAACTTTTTTACCTTTGATACATTTTCAGTATTGTGTCATGTAAATTTTTAGAGACCACATTGTACTGAGAGACCATTCCTCAACTGGAAATCCCTGTTTTTAAATCCTTTTACAGCAACCGATCCCTGTACTTAATTTCATTTTCTAACTCAAGTAAATTCCCTCTTATCACATGAACGTTAATATCCCATAACATAAAACCAAACTGACTTTGGTGTGATTTCTTCCAATAAACTCACATTGATGTTTTTCTTTTACGTCTGTGATGTGAAACCTAATAGAAAAAAAAAGTCATCTTGTTGCTGAATAGCTGAATAAAACCACAGGTTTTTGGTACAAATTAGCATATACAGGATTTTTTTTTTTTTTTTTTTTTTTTTTTTACTGTAAATCATAAAGAGAAGAAGAAGCAACTGCATAAAACATATACCCCACACCCTTGCATGGTGTCTGTGTACTGTGACAGTGTAATGTCATTAAGCTGTATAGATGGATCATTAACTAAAACAGGTCTGTGTTTGCCCATATCAACCATGTAGCTTCTGCTTTTACATGAAGCTCAACCAGGAGAAAAGAACAGCATTTGAAAACATAAAGAAAGTCAGTCCATTTCTGCTCAGCTAGTTTTACACATGCTTTGAGTTTAACTTTAGTAAAATTGCCTTAATTAGTAAAAGTAAAGTAAAAGTACAGAATTATTATAAGGAATGTGTAGTTTAATCTGTATTTGTCATTTTTTATAGCCTGTTCATATCTGATAATCTTAATCAGAAAAGTCACTTCTCTGGCAGCTTAATAAATGTATTGGAGAAAAAGTACAACACAATATTCTGTGTTGTTTAGTCTGTGTTGTATTGTGGAGTAATATAAACTGGAAATACACAAATAAAGTAGCTGTTTAGTTTCATAAGTTTAGAATTTATAAGATATAATATATCTTATTAAAGGCAGGTTCAACTGTGTTGTGGTGCTGCTGCTGTTAAAAACAACTTCATTTCTCTTCCCACAGCTTTGGTTTCCAGCAGCAATATACAATTTTTGTAGTAACGCTGAAAAGAAATTGTGACCGTGCTGGATTATTTTCATCCCTCAGGAAACCCTTTCTGAAGAGACATGTGCTATTCTGCCCAAACAGGAGGGAAACTGAGGGGAACTTTTTGAGGAGTCTGACTCAGTGGATTGCTGTAAATAGCTAAGTCATGATCATATGGCTCATGGTGACTGTCAGGTGAGGTCAACATGCAAAGAAGACGCCCAGAGGCTACTAAGGATTCCGTTATGAGGAAACAAAATTGATGCTGATGAAGATATTGACGGCGATGAATGGTATGGATTTCATGAATCATTTTTATGCCAACGTTATGGCTTTAATCCCTCTGCTGCTTTTGCTTTAGTTTCTATTGCCTTAGTTTTTCATTTCCTTTATCCCTCTATCTCAGGCCTTCACTTAAAGTCCCTGACAGATACAGTTTGACCAGCCAGTGCCTCTAATAAGTGGTACCTTGCAAATATTTAACCATGCTCTCCACAACATTGCTATGGTGACATGCCAAACATTGCACACATAAGCAAGCACAGGTTCAGTAGTTACTTAGCAACAGCTATGAGGCAGGTTTGTAAAGCTAACATGACTGCCGCAGAAATGTGACAAGAGCGACCTACTTAATGTCTCTGAATTTATCAGGTGATTCATCAGGATGGGGTGATAGATGAAGGGATGGCTCGAAAGGAAGAGGAGGAAAGGGAGTATGAGAAGGCACGAGGGAAAGTGAGTCAGTGGTTTAGGTTGGTCTGTAGCCCATGTTGACTTTTAGGCCTGGGGAAAGCACCTGTCTCTCCCTACATGTGTCAGTGTCTCCGTCTTTATCTTGTTCATGCCAAGTGACAGATAAGGATGTTTGTGTGTAAGATAATTTGATAGGTATTGTTGACTTTGGAAATTGTGTACTGAACACACACAGGGCCACTGTGAACGTGCAAACACATACGTTACTATAAGGGTAATTTGACTTGATACAACCGATCCTTACTGAAAGAGGCAATATATATATATATATATATATATATATATATAAATATGAGTAAATGAGCCAGAGTTAGCAGGTCATTTTTATGTGTTGCCCCTGCCCAGATGTGACCAAGAAAAAAACTACATAATATTTAAGTTACACCCTGTTTTCTTCATGCTATAGAAGGCAGTTGAAGACATTGAGAAATCCCCACATGTTGTAACAACATGCATGTATCTCTGTGTTTACGACAGTCTATACGATGAGTTAATTATGACCACCATTACCAGTAACTTAGCAAGTCAAAATACAGGATGACTGATGGATTCTTTCTGTATGTGTCACCCTATAGGAGCAACAAGGAAACACGAAACAGTCATTTAGCAATCTTCGTTGTGTTCTCCTTTCTCAAGTGTTGGACTGACACTCATTTACCACAAATCAATGATCTAACCAAGTCTGTTTCCAGGTCCTTTGTCTATTACTGTGCACATGTATCTCTATTCTTTTCTGTCATTCTCCTTTTAATTCTGTCAATGTTTATTATCATTAATCATTAATAACTGGGATATTATGAAATTAGGGCGTTGGATGAAAAAGGTGGGGTTAGGAAACCAACAATAGCATGATTACTGTTGATGACACCAAAGATCACAAGAAAGGTGGTGAATGATATTCAGGTGATGTTTGCTTCCTCCAGTATGCCAGTCCAGTCCTATATGTTTTCATGATTTCATTGAGAAAAGCCAGGGCTGAGTCTAGTAATATGTGATTACGGTGTCAATTTGAGTTTCACTTCACTCCGGCTGATGTGGAAAGTAATAATATAATTTTTTTTTTTTTTTTTATTCATTTCAGTGCTGTGTTTTGAAAGTAATGATGCTATGTTGATTTATATAATAGAATCATACAGTAGAAGAACAAAAGCATGGAGCATTAACATAATAATAATAATAATAATAATAATAATAATAATAATAATAATAATAATAATAACAATAATAATAAACTTATGAATGAACTTCTGCATGAATACGACATTAAAACTTAAAAGGACGTCAGTGAACTGTCATGAACCGTAGCTCAGTTTATTGAGGACGGCTGTTCTGAGGACGTCAAACTGTTGAACTGAAAGGGTTAAAGATGTACACAGCACAAGGGTGTAGCTTGTGGTATAGATCAGCATGACGCTGGACGGGTTAGACTTGTTTCTGCCTTCTCAAGGAGGGATCAACTGTGATGCAGCTAAACACTCAAAGCCAAAAGTAAAAAAGTCATGTGGACACACATACTTCTTTCCAGATAGGTAAGAGAGATGTCCTTGGCAGGCACAAACTATTACAAATCATCTTGGCCTATGTACAAATGTAATCTGAGTGTGTCAAGCTGTACAGAAAGTTCTTAATTTTTTTAAAAAATCATTATTGCAAAGCTCGTCAATAATGAGGAAATGTTTTTCTTGCTTCCTCTATCAGCACAGAAGTGTGGTTTTGGAGGACTTTCTGCTCTGGGCCAAGCTCTATCATAAGACAGATGCTCAAATAAAAATACTAATAATTCTAAAATTCTTTGCTAAGTTCTAGCTGTGACAGCTGAAACTGAAACAGTTTAGGTTATTACTGCAATTAATGCTTGTGTTTTCCAGCATGAAAGTTGTTTATCAGCCTTTTTTGCCTCAGGGAAGTCAGAAGTGGAAATCTGGAATGTATGTGTGGTGCACATGTGTGTGTGTGTTCCCATTCTGAAGGGGTGTTTTCTCCGCTGAGTTATACATTTCTCATCCACATCCCAAACAAATTTCTCAGAGTGAAGTTTTTCCCCCCCTCAGGAACAAACAGGCACTTAACAGATGAAGAAGAAAAAAAATCTGCTTTATGCTGCAATCCTTCACACTGACCGTGAAGGATTGAGGCACAAAACAAATCAAATTCTGCTGTTGTGAAATTGATTTGATCTTCCGATCTGATGACATATACATAAAAACTTTTCACTTTACGGTCAGACTTTAAAAAATGCAGCAGAAAGTTAAAGATCAGTCCTAATTCATTTTTACAGGTTCGGTAATGCAGCAAACATTTGGCTATAACTCACTGAGGGCCTCGTTTCACCTGTCAAGTTGTAGAAAGAGCAAAACATAAAGTGGGGGGAGAAAAAAAAGGAGAGGGGTGGTTGATTAGAACAGAAAATTATCTAAGTCGTGTTGTAAAATGGAGCTTCTTGGCAGTTTTGCAACCATCATCACACAAGCCATAATTAAAACAATTTTAATATCTTTTTTATATATATATATATTTTTGGACTTTTCAAGTTTATTGGATAGAGACAGCTGAAGAGTGACAGGAATGTGGGGAGACAGAGAGAGAGATGGTGAATGACATGCAGCAAAGGGCCGCAGGTCGGATTCGAACACTGGGCCGCTACGGCAAGTTGTACATGGGGCGGATGCTCTACCAACTGAGCCAATTGACACCCCAATTAAAACAATCTATATCTATCTATTTGTGGTTTGATTCTGTACACTTTGTTGGCAATGCTGAGCTACTACTACTAAAGTCATGCCTTGAGATTTGGAGTCTATTCCTGACGTTTGAGGAGACTTGCCTCTCAATCTCGATGTAGCTGTTTCCATCCCTCCAAGTGCAAACATACATAAAACATAATAATAGTAATAAAAGGTCTGACTTTCTCTGAGTAAATATGTTGCGAACACTGAGCTATCCTTTAAAAACCTCAGCATGTTGGCACTGCAAATGCTTCATCAGCAAGTCGATGACCTACCCCTCTGTGTGAGTGTGTGCGTGCTCTTGGGTGTGTTTGCAGGCTCTCTGTCAGTTCAAGGTCACCATTGCATGTCGTCAGTATCGCCGCCCGTCGCTACATTATGACTCACTCAGCGTGGAGGTGTTTTCCCGCTGCGCCGGCCCTGTGGCAGATCTACTGTGATTACTACAAATAAAGCAGGCTGGCTCCGTGGCTGCTGTCCAGGTTTCATCCTGTGTCCACCGAGCGCTGCGTTAAGCGGGAAGAACCGAGCAGATGTTTTGGGGTTTTATTTTTAGGACTATTTAATCATGGTGTTCTTTTGCCAAAGCTAGAAGGACATGGACAGATTTGAGTGCTGTTGACAACACCCAAAAGGAATCTCATCCACCAGCAAAAAAAAAAGAACAAAATAAAATTGTTGAGAAAGTTGGTAAATGATCTGACACCGAATAAACAGAACTGAAGTATTAATGATTACGACTGAATGGAAAATTGCTTGCTCCAGCACTTCCAGAAACAAAAGAGGATAGTAGATGACACTGTGTTGTGCCAGGAAGGACATTAGATTCCCTCAGTTACAGGAAATCATTGACCTGCAGTCTATTGGGGGAGTTTTCAAAACCCCAACCTTTCATCTCTCTAATCACAAACTCTTCAATATTGAGCAATACTACAGAGTAGACTAGACACAGCTGTACATGTCAATTCCTAACTTGTCTTTAATTTTCTTCACTCTGTGCTTCATCAACTTTTTTTTATTTTTCTTTGTCCTCCAGCATGTGTTTCACCTCCCGCAGAGACTTTTAATAGATTCTCTAGAGTTCTGCTATTTCTCAATACTTCGGCCCCCCCCCTCGCCCCCTCCACCCTCGTTTCCAGCCGTCCTCCATTTCCCTTCCCACTTTTCCAGAGCACCACATTGCTCTTCCTTCTCACACGGAAATGGGGCCAGGATGAAGAGAGGCAGAAGAATGAGGGGGGAGGGATAGACGGGAAGCCACAGTCGGAAAATGAAACAAATGAAACAAAATGTTCTGAACTGCTGGCTGAAGCGACTGCCAGGAAATGAGCTTGGGGCGAAACTACCCCTTAACGTTTATGAACTGCCCTTAAATTAGATGATAGGTGAAAAACATCCCTAAAAACCAAAAAAGAAAATTGAAATTATACATCAACAGTGTCATAATTGTCACATTATAGAGGGATTTTTATGAAATTGCCCCAGGAATGCTTCAGTTTGATTCTCTATCCATAAAAAAAGCCCTCTTGTGATAAAGATTTTGTTGCCTGTGAGAAGGAACACGGAAGAGAAGAAGGAGACAAAGAGAGCACAGGAAAAGGAGATGAATCCTTTGAAACGTTTTCTGACAGCTTCCAGTAAAACTGGAGGTTTCTGGCTAATACACAGAGTGTAGGCTGGCTGAGTTCTGTTAGACAAAATCATTTTATAGCTGCAAAAACGCAATCTGTGAGAAGTTCAACTTGTTATTCCCAGACCTCCAATACATTTTGAATAAACTTGAATGAGAAATGCATTAGCAATAAAGTAATTTCCAACATTATTGGAATATTATCTCACTAGTTTCTCTTTGTTTACCCTCACTAGGTTTTCTGATAATAATTTAAATTAAACAAAAGACATGCAAACAGAAGTCAATTTTCTTTTCAAAAAATAGAAACTGAAATGAAAATTTCCTCAGAAATGCAGTCTTTCCTTCCCATCCATGAGATTAGTCAAACTCTTGGAAAATCTCAATTGCAGCAGTGCTACGAGGAGGTCATAAAACAACGTTGTTTATTTTCACACACTGCAATCCCCCCTCCCCCCCACCCCACACCCCCATCAGCAGTAAAGCACAAAGACAACTTAGTCAGCCTATGTTCTGGTGGGGTGTGTGTACAGTCGTATGATACATTTGGAGTTAAAGAATGACCACTTTCTACGTCATTACACAGTCTGCCTCTTTGATGTTATGCCACTATCTTCTCATATCTCTCAGTCCTGCTTGACTCCATTCCAGTCACAACTGATAACACCTGTGTGCCTCTAAACCTTATTCGTGGATAATAGTCTTACCTTTCTATCTGTATACTGTTGAAGTAATCTCTCCTAAGCCTTCTGTCTAACTCTCTCCCTCCTACTGTTTCTTTAAAAGGAAAAGTATGTTCCTGGCTGCACTGAAGGAACAACGCACACACAACGAGGGAGAGATCAGCATGAGGGAAGAGGGGAGTTTCACAGATGTGTCTTGGCTAAAATTGTAATAATACGCAATAACGGACACAGAGAGTGTGGATTTTTGTCCATTTTAGCCTCCAAATCAAAGTTTTTGTCATTTTATACCTCTTTTTCCTCTGAACCGTGTTGACTGAGCCACATTTTGCTGTCTTGATAGTCACCACTTAATAGTTAAGTTGGGTTGATCAGTATAGTTGCTGTGGAAAATAAGTGATAGACTAGCAGAAATTGTTTTTACAAGAGTAACCAAGAAGATGATAAGGATTAATTACTTAATCAGTTTATATTTTTATAAGACAGGATCATTTGGTGTCAACCAAGACACTCAAACAATATAAATTTATGACAAGTGAAAGTCCAGGTGTGTTTATGGTGACTTCATTGTGACCTTAGATGTGGTGATAGTAAGTACGTATGATGGTGAAAATAAAGGGTGTACATTAGGTACTTGACACGTACACTATGGCTGCTTTGGCAGAGGCCTTGTTAAGAAGTTAGAGCAAAATGGCTAGATGTTGAGCATGAAAGCGACATGGATTATTATTCTGGTAACAATGTCATATGTTTCTATGTATTTTGCCTTATTCTTTTATTTATTCTATCTATTTTGGGGAGAATTGTGAGCACAAACATATAACACATGCATACATGTAAAAGAACAGTGTGATGTGTATTTACACTTTTTACATATCAGTATTATCACAAAATCTAATATGAGCAGGAGTCTCAATAAATAAGTCACTAACATCGGGCCACTAAGGACGGAGAATACAAAGAGAGACTGAAACTCCTCTGCTCTCTTCCTCTATCTCACATACACTTTGTATTTCCCACTACACCACTATTGACACACACATAGGTACACACACACACACACACACACACACACATACACACAAGCACACATAGGACTTCAGCTGTACATCACAAACAATTTCTCTCTCTCTCTCACACACACACACACACACACACTGACTACTGCTTCTCACTCCTCACATTTGAAAGACTCTCTTGTAAAGTGTGTGAAACAGTATGAGGGTGTAAAGATGTAATGGAAAGGTAGTGTGACTGTGTATGCCTGTGTGTTTTTCACACAGATGTTAAAAACACAAGATCATGTTCATATGACACATTCCAGATCATCTTTGCAAATCAAAAATGAAGAAAACACACATTTAGGAAGTAAAATGAACATTTAAGGAGCACAGCTGACTCTAAAGTAGTGTCTAAATTTCAAAGAACTCATATTAGGATTACATCGAACTCAGGCCACCTGCTGATAAGCTCTGGCACATCAACAGTGGCTGCTTTGATACATGGAAATGCATCCTACATATAAATAGAGTGATGTCTTATAGTATTTATCTGGCTTTACGGCGCTTAAATCTGGCTCACTGATACCAGCGAGAGACTAGCTGAATAATAATTACAGCTCTTTATAGCCCAGTATATTTTCCATACTGGTGTTATTCAACTGGTTCCTTCTTAAAAGAATAATATCACATAACATCAATGCTGAGCTAGTTTGTTTACTTAAGATCATCAGGCAGGATGAAATATATTTATCAAACTCTGGCAGGAAGTTATTATAGCCTTAAGTGCAGTGATGTAAATTAAAATGTATAAAAAATTATAATGTGACCACACTTTCTCCACATCCTTTGTCATTAGCTTCAAGAGTAAAAATAAACGGTGGTTGGTATTTTCCAAAATATGTTGATTAGGTTTGGCGGGTCACACCTATCAGGTGACAGTGATTATTTCATCATTTCAAAAACTACTACTCACACACACCTACGCACACACACACACATATGCCTTAGGCAACAATTTGGAATACACCACCCTCCCATACATCATTTTTACAGTGACAGGAAAATAACTACAGTGCATTTGATCACAGATGGCAACCCAGGAGAGTTGAGGAATGAACTACACAAACACACACAATGGAATCATAATTTAAAAAGTACAAAGTACATAATAACTGTGTACAGAAGTAATTGTAGGTGGTAGAGTAAACTGCGTGGATGAAAGCATTGCCTGACATTTAGAACAAACACGCTACATTAATTTGATGAACCACAAACTGAGCATGTGCATTTGTTTTTTAAGTGTGTGTGTGTATGAAACCTGGAGACGAGTTTTAGGGTGTGGCCTGGCATTGCTCAAGTTTGACAAAGGCGAGGTCTTGTGACATCAGCAGGTGAAACCTGTTTTCAGTTTGTGGCAGGAAATGATGCAGGCACACTGGCGGGTGTTTGTGTATGTGGGTACAGTTTAAAAAAAACCAACAAAAATCCCTTTTATCTCCATGCTGGCTTATGTGTTCGTACAAAGGGGGACACGATTATTCAACTGTAAGTTGTGTTTAAATGTACACACAGCCTGAAAAAGAAGAAACAGTGGTTCTTGATTCAGTGTTGTAAAGTTTAGCCCTTCATAAGGTAGTACTTCCTCCTCACAGACTGGGTGGACTGAGTGTTTTGACTGGCAGTTAAAGTAATGGCTGGGCAGACCACATTATATAATGGAGTCTGAGTCACTGACTTGTTTATATGACAGACAACACACACACAAAAGTCAATGCTGCGTGAGTGATGAAGTAAAGAGGACTGGGCTAGAGGTAGAGAGATGAACACACACACACACACACACACACACACACACACACACACACACGCACACACGTTTGGTGAGTCAGTGAGGAATGTGTGCTATGTGGGCTGAATGCTCAGCATGAGGACAGCAGCTGGGACCCTTCATGCTGGTGCTTGACAAGCTAAAAGGAATGTACTATCTCTCACAACTGTCAATGTATCTTGAACAATCTTGCAGTTGTATGATTTTGTGGAGCCAAAAAAACTAAACAAAACATATTCCAGGTGTTGCTATGAAAAACCCATGTGGAGATTCCAAATCCATATTTATCCAAATCAAAGTACTGCAGTGGAAGAAGTATTCTTTAGATCCTTCACTTAAATGCATCAATACAACAATATAAACGTACTCTAAAGTCCAAAATTCAACTTCAGTGTATGTAAGTGTGAGTGTAAGTGTAAGTACAGACGTATTGTCAAAGTGAAAGCACTGATCTTGCAGTAAAACGTCTCCTGTGATTGTTATTTTATTCATGTACAACATTATTTGATTGTTAATACAGACACAACAATGTGTAAGCAGCATTTTATTTCTGAAGTGGAGCTAGTTTTAACTACTTTATATACAGTTAGGTAGTTTAGCTCAGTGGTTTCCTAACCTAGAGGTTGGCCTCCTCCAATGAGTCACTAGATAAACCTGTGAGATTGTGAGATGATTAATGGGAGGGAAAACAAGAAAAAACAAAGTTCTGTGAACTTGTGAAGAGGAAAGATACATACAACATTTTTTTCCAATCTCTGCTTTTCTGTATAATTTTGGATAATTTGACCGCTTTGGGCGTCAAATAGTTGTTTAAAATGAAACCATCTGACACATTTAGAATCTAAGGAAATGCTTCTGGTGGAAATGTTAATAACTCACTGACATCTGAAACATGACAAAGGTCCCAAACACACTGCTTTTTACATAAAGGCCGCAAGACAAAAAGGTTTACACTGTATATACAGACATCCACACGTTTGTCAATGTTGTGATTCCTAATCTTAGCTATAATAGCAGTAAAGCTAATTTGTCACATTGAACTAATTGCTGTTCATGTGTTCTAAAAAGCATCAGAGACATTTAGTCAGAAATACTTACACAGTATTCAGCTTCTCTCCTGAACTTGTCAGCACTGATCTTATCTTCTTTTCCCGACTTCTTTGTATGATCACGCTCCCTTATCACAAGCTAGCACTATCCAGTAATAAGAGACAGAGACTATTGCAGGAAAGAGTTAGACAAAAAAAAAAAGTAGCTGTTAGAAATTAACAAAAGGTTACTGGAAATCTGTTGGGCAAATTACCACGGTTCATTTCCAGTCACTCTCCATGGTTTTCCTGTCCTTGAGCGTTTGTATCAGTGTTTGTTTGCACTCTGGTCTCCCTTTTTTCAGCTGGTCAGCTCTTACAAGAAGAGGAAAGATACATACAACATTCAACAGTGTCGTCCATAAGGCTGCCAGCTGTGTTACCAAGCAGATCAGTCTATTTCATTGTTTTATTTATTGCAGCTGTTTGGCAATATAACAAGTCTAAAAATACGCGGGAGTCCAATGGAAAGAATGTGTTGTCATATGGAAAGCTTTTCATTATATGAGGATCCTAAATTATTACAGTAATCTGTGACCACATGGGTGCATCCAAAAGTGCAGTAATGGGAATTAAGTCTTCGTCATGATGTCAAGAGTACACAAATCCTGCATGATTCACAGGAATAAATAATGTGGGTGAGTATGTACATGTGAGTAAGATCACTAGTAACTGTGTGAAAAGTGCTCGCCGTTACATTATAATGACTCCCATATGTGTGGGGAGAGGAGACTCATTCAGTTAGTCTCTGAGAGATAACGGACATATAATAGATAACTTACACTCAGTCATTGTACCTATCTGTAAAGACTCCACACTTTAAAGGATGTAGGTGACTTTTCTGTGAACTTTAATGTCCATGCTTGAGCCACTTTGTCTAATTTACCATAAGTTGTCACAAATATGCTAGAAGGGATTTTTTTTTACTGTATTTTCCATTGCAGAACTAATTAACATGGCCTTTTATTTTCATTATGTTCACCATTACACCCCTGTGTTTTATATTTAAAATAGTGGGAACAGTACTGTGAGTATAACACCATCTTTAATTGTAACAAGGATGTTTCATACAGGGATGGCCGCCTTTCCTGGATTGAGCCTCATTTCCTGTGTATTGGATACATTCAGAATCACCTCACAGTTCCAAGGAATTTAGGAGTCATTTAAACCTATTAGCATTTGAAAGTCACTGTTTTGCAATGGACATTTGCATATAACTGATGTGTCATAGAGAGCCACATGCAAAGTGTTGTGACAGTTTAACTAAAAAGAAATCTACAGAATTGAGAGGTACTCTCACCTGCTCTGTGTTTTAAGATAAGATCATGTGAATTTGTTTGTCTATGAGTGCTAACAGCAAAAAAGGGAAAGAAGAAAGTATGGAATAACAGATACAAGGGAAACACGATATGAGTGCTAACACTAGTCTAATACTACTTCTTTATTGTGCTATATTTTACTAAGTTGAACCGTTTGATACTGTCCTATACCAAACTAAACTAAATTAAACTTTGCTGTTCTGTGAAGTACTGACTGTACAATACTATAGTATTCTATACCAGTGTTTTTCAGTCAGTGGTTTGCCCTGGGCAGAAGCTAATGCTATTTGGGGGCCTTGGTTTGTACAAATTTAGAAACCTCTGTGCTATACTGTACTCTACTTAACTAAACTAAACTGTACTATACTGTACTTCCTTATACTATACTTATACACACAACTATTATTAACTAACAACAACTAAATTGTTCTGTACCAAACCAAACCAAACTAAACTAAACTAGTCCACACTGTTTATGAAATGATGTGTGTATTATGTAATTATTATCACATGTGATGTAGAACCGCTGATAAAATTAAACACAACATATTCTTATTTTTTTAAATGTTTTTTTATAATATGTATAGTATTTTCTAATGAAGACATAACTTGAGCTTTACATATAGTGATGCAATTAATTGTAGCGCTTTAACTTCACTTTTGAATGAAGCACTTGTATTTAGGAAGACATAGAAATTACAATATTTGGGGATTATTCTCCCTAAAGTAGAGTTAGCTGTAAGAACGTGCACCCTGGAAACAGAAACATTTGTTTTATAGAATAGTTACAAAGCAAATGTGCTCAAAGGAATCAAAATGTACACGCTGTTACTGTTAGTGTATAAACCGGAAACGTCGATGTGGCCTGCTAAACGTGTTACACACAGAATAGAAGCTTTCAAGGCCGCTGAGACCATCTGCAATGATTATGACATCATGAGCTGAGATTTCCTGCTCAGTTGTTTTTTCTCTGCATCTGAACACCAGTGTGCCATCTTAGAATAGACATCCATTGTTAGCCACTTTATTTCAGTTTGAAGTCGTACAAGAAACCAGGAAATTACAGAGAAGTTTCCAGCCCTGATCGTACACTTTATTTCCCACCACCTACAGATCATTTCCCCCCCTTGTTGTGATGCTACACAGAGCCAGTGTGCATATTATGCAGTGTAAAACCACAATGAGACGGGCTCACATGACAAGGATAGGTACCATCAAAGGATAAACTACAGTGACTCATGACCACAATGTCTTGATTTGAGTCTACATCACATGAAACTGTAAAGTTTCTCACGTACTGTACCAGTTACTGTATCTTTTAAAAAAAAAAAAAAGGCATGTTTGTCATTACCGCACTGCGTCATATACATTTACCGTCCCTCCTGTTTCACACTGTTGGGGACAAATCTATCCAAAAGATATGTATCTGTGTACATGTAGGTGTTTGCCTTCTACCTAACCTCTTAACTGTGAGACAAAAGTTAACAGTGTTTCAAGGGAGCATCATCTAGATAGGCGGTTGCTAAGTGCCAATATACTAGTATGTACATAATAATTAGAATGACGTATGGCTGATTAAATGATGTGTCCTATGTAACTTCTGAACGGCAACACCATTTTTTAAATGAAAACTAAATCAAAACCAGCCTATCATTGCTGAGGTTAGCTAATGTTATCTGACTTTAGTTAGACCTTACTGTCTTTGTCCTGAGCCAGATTGCTGACTTTACTATACTTATGCTACTATAAAGTTTTTTTCCATTTGCCATTTTCGTGTAATTGTCACTTCTGTAACATAGCCCCATTTTAAAGCGTAATTATAGCCAGGTCAGTCATAAAACAGACCCAAGGCCATAGACTTACAGGACATTCTTTTTTAGCATCTTACGTCCTCAATAGTGTTGCTGTGTGTCCTAAATTTGATCTTAACCTCACAAACAAAAGAATCTTGAACCTAGGTCGAAGAGATACTGAACTCCATGTGCCGCATAATGAAGAATGTGTGCTGAATACATGGGAGAGGGAAGAGCTGCTGATAGAGCAGCTGTTTTCCCATGTGTGCGTGCATGCACAAATATGTGGCATCATTACACTTCAGTATCAGTTTTCAAGGATATCATGCAATCAGTTTTACATTATTGTAAAGGGTGTATTATTCCTCCTCTTTTTAAAAAAGAATAAAATGTGATAGCTGGGATTAGAGGGGATCTAAATCCTTGTTGAGAAGTACACAAAACAGAAAATAGTCAGCTCTTGAGCAAAACACTCAACTATAAACTTTTTTTAGGCTGCAGGTTCTTCTGGCTGAGACAAAATAAAACTAGAAAAAATCCACTGAACCTTTTCTTAAATCTTTTACTGGCAAAGCTAGCTCTAACCACCCCCACCCTAAAGGGAAGGGAACGATCTTATCGTTTGAACTGTAGATTTACCCCTGAGGTTTGAGGTCTGCACGTCATACACGTGTCATACATTCAGAGTAGCTGTGCTGACACCTGCCCTGACAGGGCATGCTTGGCTTTCGTTAATACACACCCTACTGGGGGTGTGTATCAATGGAGGCATCTGGTAGAAGAGAGAAAAGGCACACAACTTGGCACAAAATCAAAACACCTTGATGTGTCACAAGAGGAAGTAAAGTAGTCTGTATTTTGTTTGTGTACAAGCATGCATCATGAGTCAGTGCTCTAAGATTCCTACAACACTGATGATATCACATGACCCAAATGACTGGACACAGATGGAAAAGCTGACAGGACAGCTTTTATTGCAGCTTTTATTACTTCAGATTAGAGTAAGACAATGAACAGTAATGTTAAGTCATAATGATCTTGTGTAAAAATGCTGTTTTCCATGGTGGAAACAATGCTAATACAACACCAGACGCTTACAGAGCTACATGTCTATTTGATATAATTAGCCAGAGATGTTGTCCAATGTTCCAATATGCTTTTGGAAAATTTAGTCATTAATTTTCTAGGAGTGTAAATTGAAGTTACAACTTTGTTCCCATCTTTCTAAACTAAGTGACTGCATTGCCGTTAAAATGTACTTCATTGCGTAACAGTGAATGCATCATGGTTCATGATGTTCAGCACTGATTCTGACTGTCTTTAGCTCAGTAGTACGTTCTGTCTGTTAGTCCAAGCAGTACAAAACTATAAGGTTTAAATATCACAGCAACCAACTATTTGACACACTTCAATTGCTTTCTATGGCTTTTTCTGAGATTTAAAGATTTTATTTTTAAGATTCAGTGTTAAAGATTTGTTCATACATGTACAGAAAAAAAACCCATACAACATATGTTTATGTTCAAGCGAGAAAGTCCTATAGTCACTGTATTAATTACTACAGAGAGGAGGTTGGGGTGGTTACTTAAATAAACCATGTGGTTATTACCTTATTCTTGAGTATTAGTATAACAATGTTGAGACATATTCATAAAGTTATACTGATAATCTGTGTTGTAATGATGTAAACTCTAATATTGTATTACTGTAATGTGTACTTATGAACCTTGATGATGTTTTATTATATCACAAACTACTCAGTCATGCTAATCATATGCTGTCATACCTTTTCCAGTTGTGATACATTGCATGTTTATGCCGGTGAGTGTAAGCCAATAACACAAAACTGCTTTGTGTTGCATTTCCCTCAGTGCTTCAAAAGTTCAGCCATGTGCCCTTTAGCCATCTCACACAGCAAACAGACTTTGGCCTGTCAGTATCTGCGTTAAGGAAACAACAACTACTTATGGAAATTTTATCAATAGGAGCTTCCTCATGTACTTTATTTTTATATATACACATAAATAACTCAGTTCATCAAAAGTGTGTGAGTGTAATCAAATTGCAGAACTGTTGTATTGGAAATATTGTTAAAGGTTAACTTCCTCTTGGTTATATTCATTTTTAGCTACTGGTCAGGGTCACATTGTATGTGTTTGTGTGTGTAGGAGGAAAAACACATGTAAAAATGTACACCAACACACAGACACAGATCTAATCTGGAGAAAGGGTTAAGAACACTACTATAGGTATAATTCTCTTCATTTATATTTTGTGTTGGGTATCTAAGACAAATTCATAAATATATCTGTATGATCTAACGATGATAGAACTGGGTGTGTCTCTGCTCTCTCACAGGTAGAAACTGATCTTGGAAACAGGATTTTAATCTTGGCCAATCAGAAACTGAGTAACTAGTGACAATGGAAAGAATTTACTTGCAGCGAATCAGAAACGTTTAATAGCAACAACAGACGTTATCATGTATCAGGTTTTGTTTTTTTAGTAGATCCCTTAGGTTGAGGGTTGGGTTTCGCTTGACATGTAACGTGAAACCTGATTATTTAAAATAAAATAATCTTTTTTTTTTTTTTTTACATGTACTGTGTTTTATGTTGATGTGTTGAGTGTTCCTTTCTCCCAATCAGTCCTGTCAGATCAGATGTTTGCTTGCTCAATTTGGTCTGAGTCTAAAGCTGTGTCTCAATTTGGATACTTCCGTTAATACACTTTTATGTAGTACACTGTGTACACTATACTACATATAATTAAGTAATATCACATGAGAGGAAGTTATGTTGTACTCAATATCAGCATGGCTGTGATTTGGTCGTTGATCACAGCGTGCTGATATTCAGTACATCATAATTTTGAGTGTGATATTGCTTTTATACAACAGCTCTACAAGCACCATTTATTAGTTTACAGTAATAAATGGCAACATATTATGATTTGTTTGTTTATTTAATAATTTATTTGGCTCCACCAACACAAATAGTTCTGCAACTGGACTGGGACCACACTGTTGCCAAGCAACACATCAAGATTTTCCTGAACATTAGGTTTGCTAGCTTCGATCTACATTTAACCGCAGTCTAGTCGACGTTAATATTTTTGAGACTGTCTGAAAACAGTTCAAAGCCCCATGTTGTTGCCTAAAAGGGCTTATGTCATATGAGCACACCTGGAGAAGTATCGAGGCCTCTTTCCTCCCCTTTGTCCTCTTCTGATGACCATTCATAATTTACTGTACATCAAATGTCATTTGTAGTCGTAGATAATGAGTGTAACAAATTTAGAAAACCTGTGAAGCAGAGTGATACATGTAGTTAAAAGTCCCAGTGCTGTTGTGCTCTATATCACCACTCATGGAATGACTCATGTCCAATCACATGACTTGGTCAGAACTAACTGCATCCACATTAGAAATATGTAAAAAGAATGGATAAAAACATAAAGTACAACTTCAATTTCAGACATTTTAGAAACGGTCCCTCATTAATGCATGCTATGATACTTTACCATATGTCTTATTGCATTATATGTTGGGCCTCTTGACTCCTCACACAAATGGACTCGATATAGAAAATACAATTAACTGAGCTTTGAGAATTTTAGATTATTTTCAAATTAATGTCTGGTTTATAAAACAAAAAAAAAACGGTTAGGTTTGGCCTCTCACTACTTGACTTTGTATATACTCACTCAGTACCCTGTATACAAGACTGCCGGGCAATCAGACTTTCCTTGTAAAAGACATGATTCAGTGAACTCTCTGACGCCTGATGATGTGAAGAGCTGAAGCTCTGTCAGCACTTTCAAAACCAACTTAAACAGATTGTCAAAAGCTGCTCAACTCTGTTCTCACTGACCTTAAATTCTATGTTAGGGTCTTCCGTGACCTGCTTTCTCATTTCACCCTCTTCTCCCTAGAGCAAAGGAAAAAACTACAGTGGCTGTGAAAAACCCTGTCTAGAACCAGTGTTTAGTTTGTCTGTCCTGGGCTCCTATAGAAACATAGGAGGTTGACAGAGCAAACTACATGCCTTAGAGCCCCCTAAATCCTACACACTGGGCCTTTGAATAAAAAATAAATAAATATTTCTTTGTGTGTTTAAGCATTTTTCTTGTGAAACAGTGTTTTGGAGTCAAAGATATAAATATTATGGGACAAGTAAAGTATTATATCATATTCCAGTAACAGTCTGACACATGGAGGTTAATGGTTTCTTTAAAAAATGGAGTCCAGCCAAACCCTGAATCACATACTGTAAGACCGGAAACTGCTTCTGTACTTATCTTTGTGGGGGAAACTATTAAGCACGTAGCACTTCTGGCAACATCCCAGTGAGTGATAACCATAGATCCTAACTCCAGACTGTGGGAGAGAAGTGATATCAATCATGACCTGAAACTCAGACATCAAGAAGTAAGATTTAAGATCACGACCAAGGAAAATTTATTTGGTTTGTTTTGGAGAAGTGAGATTCATTAAACCAAAATGGAGTAAATACAAGAGTGACTCAGCAAAAAGACTGATGGCTTACAGTTAATAGAAAAACCTTCTGTCAGAGGAAGTGCCAGCTAACAAAAAGATATCACTTGTTTTAAGTCACGAGTGGATTTACCTGTCAGCAGCAGTAGGGGAAAGTATGTGTGTTTTTACAGTTTTTATTGAGCAATGGTAACAACTATCTAATGCCTAATAAACATATCATTATATTTTCTCCCACTTTTTAACCTTAAAGATCAGGCCTTTCATTGGATGCTGTTACTTTAAGCATTAGGGTTAGACAGCAGTGCTTGGGACTGGCTACTAAACACTGACAGACAAATGAGCTATTTTAACAGGTTTTCTCCTGCTGACACAGTCACACTTTCTTGTTAAGTCTGGTGCTTATGCGGCCATGTGGTTACATGCGGTTGTGTGTTTTATTAGATCAGCTGATTCACTATATATATTTATCTGAGTGTGCATAAGTTAGTTAGTGTGTTGGTGTAAGTTCCTGTGAGCCCACATAGTATGATTCATTTAGTCACTTGACCAAATGATAGTGTAGATGTATTATTTTCCTGGCTGATCGAGTATGTGTGTATGTTTATCTCAGAGGAGTTATGTCTATACTGAATGTCTGTTATTATGAGTGTATGTATGTGTTTTATTACACCGGGTGAGTATACACAGTAAATGTGGCTGACGTCAGGGTGTCTCTACTTGCTCAGTGTGTGTGTGTGTGTGTGTGTGTGTGTGTGTGTGTGTGTGTGTGTGTGTGTAAGAGCATGCAGGCTCATGAGTGGGTGAAGTTCATAGATTTATAGTTTTATTCCATCCGTGTCAAAGTGCTTTATGATGCCAAAAGTCAAACAGATGTCTGACAATGTCTGAATCATCTCCATTTATAATGATTAGTCTGGAGAATCTACCAACATTTACTTCAAGTCTAAACACATACATAATCTTATTGTGTCAACAGAAATCTACCAAAAAAAAAATAAAAAAAATAAGTCAAAGCACTAGATGCCACTAAATCCTACACACTGCTCCTTTAAAGTGTAAATTGACTCTGAATGACGGCACCTTACACGTGTCACCTGTTGGCCATGCCATAGCAGCACTGACAAACGTGACTAGCTGCTGAGTCCAAAGTCCTGGCAACATGAAAATGACAAACTTTATGATTTTTGACAATTAACCTGTACACTAACAACACTTTAAGCAGTCCTCTGGAGAACCGTTAAATTAGGTGACCATTGGACAGTGTGGATAATGATTGGAAAACACAAGTACGGATTTACTCAAGTGTAAAGTTTGTGTGTTGCTTAAACTTTGTCAGTTAGCTCTTCTAATGTGTGGTGTCACTTTGTGGTCATATAGTCAAATACAAAGTGAGAATTTTAACAGTACAGATGCAGAGTGACTCAATTGTTTCACTCTGAATAGTTTCATATTCACAGCCGTCTGTTGACTGCAAATGTTTTATCACACGTATAATGACGTGGAGAGTACATAATTATGTGATTGACCGTACTTGTTGACGTATATTACTGTCCGTAACTTAAAAGGATTTTTTGTTTTCGCTCATGATTTATATTTTCAAACCTGCAGCTCACGCACCTCAAAACATCTGTTTTTCATATGTCCTTTGTGTGTAGTACGCTATGATATACATTCGTTCTGTCCCTCTCTCCCCCACACAGTGTTGTGACTACGATAGCTGCTTTAAAGTGAGGCATGTGTATTTATAGCTTTTACTGAGGCTGTAGAGCTTAAGGGAAGACTCAAACCCATGTACTGATTCACATAGAGACATGTGTGAGTGCATCTACTCACATACATATTACAACAAGGTAACCATTTCACTTATAAATTCATCCATCCACCTGCTAAGAAACCTTGTGGTTTGACAATAGCAGCCAAGTGTGACTCTAGAATTGTGTCAGGGAGTTGTAGGTGGTTTTCCACAGTTTATAAATGTTGCACCAGAAAAAAACAAACATCAAATACAGACCCCAACACTGCAGAGGAAGTAGGCCCTTACTTTCCATTAGCCATTTCCGCCCTAACTCTACACGTGCACCAAGAACAGGCCTAAAGTGGTGATCTAACAGACTCTGAAAAAAGGTGTGATAGTAGTTGTCGTGGGCGGGCGTGTTTGTTTCTAAAAGTGAAGAGCTGTTGGACCGCAAGACACAAATTTGTATTTTGGCCATAGAAAGAAACCATTACACAGTACATCTTCTGCCCATGAACAAATGGAAGTGTTTGTAGTGGGCTGAGCGACCAATGTCGGACTGTCAACATGTGGAAAATTTAAAAGGTTCGTCGATCAGTCTGATCAGATGAATGCTGATTGCAGTCTCAGGGTGCGATGTAAAAAACATAAGGTGATGGTGTCCATTCATAGATTGATGCCACTCTAAACCACAAATTGATGTTTATATAACTTGCTTGTTTATATAACTTGCTGAACTGTTTCTTGTTTGGTAGAGCAGTGGAGACTGCTGCAAGATACTTGTCCCAACCACAAAATAGTGGTGATTGGTTCTCATTTTTACACGTTGGCGTTTGAGCAGCGTTTTCAAAGCTCAGTGGAAACAAGACTCAGAGGCAGAACAGAGAGCAACAAGATAAAAGTAAAAGTTTAAGTTCACCTGTAGTACACACAAAGGTCAAAAGCAGGCAGAAAAAAACAGGCAAACTTATCCCAAAAAGGCAGCAACTGAATGCTTGAACATTAAGGCAGAAGCACAGTAGATGATGTTATAGGGAATGGATGAAATGGGCTGGTATAAAGATCTGGACACACATTCTCATTCAGTGTTTTTTCTTTAGTGGTTTATTTTCTACTTTTGACAACTGCCCTTGAAGACACATTGAAAGTTCTTGAAATTTTCCAGATTGACTGACCTGACTGTCCTAAAGTAATGACCAACTGTTGTTTACTTAGTTGAGCAGTTCTGCCATAATATGAATTACTACAGTAGTCAAATAGGGCCATTTCCTGCCTCTGAACAACATGATTGATGATCTTAAGCACATTAAGAAGGATATAAAATTCCACTAATTAACTTCTGACAGGGCACACCTGTTAATTAAAACCATTCCAGTGCATAAAGCTGTCATCAAAGCAAATATTTAGTTTTGTTTACACCTTTTAACCACATAATTGCATCAAAGTAGAAGATAATACAATAAAGAAAAAAAATCAATGAAGAAGAAGGTGTGTCCAAATTTGACCCAAACTGTATAATTCAAGACTGACGGGGAAAAAAAGGGAAGTGCACTGGGAGGCAAGGGGGGTCAGGGGAGAGGAGTTACTGTGAGGCAGTGGCAGGCTCTGAAATGGAGGGCGAACTGAAGCATGAGGCAGCATGAGAATGTGAAAGTAGAAGTCTGCGGGCATTGTGACAGCATTAATGAAAAGCTAGTTACAATGTGCTATTTAGAGGTGTTTGTAGGGGGAAAATTCTGTTTCTTTATTTTTAGGACTCAGCCAGATAGCTGTTTCCCTTTGTTTCCAGCCCAGTTAGCAAGATGCTGACTATAGCTTTATATTTAGTGGTATCAATTTTTTTTTACGTCTCTGGGCGAATAAGCATATTTCCCAAAATGTTGAATTTCCCCTTGAATACTGACGCAGGCAGACATCCATCCATGACCAATATGTCCCCACATAGAAATGAAGCCTCCTTTCATAGTGCAACTGTTCATTCGGATCATTGACTGACATTAAGTCAAGTTGTTACCTCTAACGTTAGTCACTAACATTAACAGTGTGACACGTAAATGTCTGCATGATAAGCTTTGACACCTGCATGTTAGCGATCCCTTGTGGATTCACTGCAACAACATTTCACGTTTCAGCTGCTGTCAGGACCAAAAGTGAAGCAATACAGTAATTATTTCTTTCCTCATTTGTACAGGCAGAACGAGAGAAGAGGGCGTGTGAGCCCAAGTGTTCTTTATGTACAGAACATTATGTACTAAGAAGGCTTTTGATTAGATTTGAATAGCATTCTTTACCCCCACTGGAACCTTCCTCTCCTACGTACGGAGGGGCCTCACTTCCTCTTTCGAAAGCCTTTCCATTTCCTCTCTGTCTGAGGCGGCGTTCTGCTTTAAAAGCAAAACTGCTCAGACTTTAACAGATTTCTGTTTGAGTTCAGGAGGCAGCAGACAGTCAGGAGTAATGTAACAGATGCTTTATCACTGGCCTAACCTGTTTCTGGTCATCTTTTATACTGACACATTCTAGTATATATTGTCAGTGGCTGAAAATATACAGTACATTATGAGGAATTGTTTGTTCAGCCAGACTTCTTCTTACTGATGCAGCACCATGTGAACAAAATATTTAAAAACACGTCAGTGTGCCTAAAAGCTGCCAACAGAAGTGGTTATTGATCTTTTTAGTGCACGCACATAAAGTTATTAATAGAAAATGTCACAGGCACTGTAAACCTTCAAAAAGGCCAATGTACACAATAAACTGTCAGACTTTACACATACTAAACTAACTGAATAACTGAATTTTAACTAATGTATTTAAAAAAAAATGTTTTAGAGTCAATTGAGTTCACCCACAACGCCCACAATAGACGTGCGCCATGGCAAAACCTTTGTGAGACAAGGCCTGGTCATGTGAGCCTAAAGGAGAAATACGGAACAAAAACAATCTCACTAAATGTGCTGAAAATGACATGGAAAAATGCCACATTGACGAGGCATTGGCTCTCAAAAGCAGAAGTACAGAAACTTCTGACATACAAAAACGTTTTCCTATCTGTCTGCTTTCCATCAGCTCCACAATGATGTTGAAAGAACAGTTTACTCGTGTCATGCTTAAATTCACTGACCCGATTCATCATGCAATTCTCTTTTTATTTCACTTGTCCAGGACATAATAGTTCAAACACTCTTCAATCATAATGACTCATGTTGCTGGTTTACACAATATGGAAAGAAGAGAGAACAGTATGGAAAATTTCATCACCACTGAAAAAAATACACATTAATCAAAAGCCACACATTACTTGACGTTTGTTTCCTTTCAATTTGGGCATTATGAGTTTTTATGTGTTTCTTTGAAAAGGTATGCATTTACTTTACACACTGTGGCTTCCCTCCATTCTAATAATGTTTGTTTTACTAATGTGGTGCTGCCACCTGCTGCTCAAAGTAAGTCAGTAAAACAGATTCAGAGTCAGTATCGAGGTCAAATTTACTGGTAGACGGTACAGTTTGTACTATTAGTCACATTTGCTGGATTACTCATGTAGGTCACATTACACGTACCGCATGGACACAAATTTCAGATATGCATTTTTCTTTTCGAAATTTGATCTCTTTCAGGAACTTGATAACTTCATTACATAGAAAGAAACTAAAACCCCTGAGCAGAAATAAACAAACAAACAAAAAAAAAACACAGTCCTAGATTTGAAATGTAAATGTTCTAAAAATCACAAAACAAAGAGAATGTGCAGAGATGGAAATTCAGTCAGCTAAGGATTTACTAAAAGGCTACTGGTTGGACTGTTTTCCACTGAAGTGCACTTTGGATTGTAGTATGTGTTTAAGTTGCGCAAGAAGGTCGCTTTGTCTGATGTTGTGTTTGTTCAAGCTCAGATTTTCTTGGAAAACGTCAAATCAGACTATGACCTGCACGTTCCCTGCTGTTTGATTTAAACGTCAAACTTGAATAAAGTTTGTGAACTACGTGTCATGGATCCTGTCAAATAGATTCAACAAAATCAAATTTTTTGTTCAAAATATCAGTTCTATATTTCCTCAACAGGTGAACGATTGTATCAAACCTTGTTTTAAACTGCAGCGCCTTCTGCACATAATTCAGCTGGCTCCATTTGCCTTTTCACCTTCATATTATAAATATTAAATTTAAATGACTTGTAGTGACACCTTAAAGGCATCCGGGCCAATGACATGACAGCAAGATTGGAAACCTATTCAGCTCCTTATTGTCTGCTGAATGAACTACAACTTGAGTCCTTTAAGCTTCCTAACGCATGTTAATGAGATTCATCTCTTTGTACTTGGGTTCAGTAAAACAAACTAGGTGCCTATTACACGACTCATATATGTCATTATGTCGCTTTCTATTCTCTACTTGAGACAGCAAGTCAGTGGACAAAGGTATCATTATTACTCAGGGCCATTTTGGGAAATCAAGCCCTCTTATTTCCTCTGTGACAGAGCCTTGTTCAGCAGCTGAGTATCTGTTCTCTTTCTCACACACACACAAAGACAACATGATTTAAGGAGTACAGATGTCCCTCACATAGTGTCTACATTTCTAAGAACTCAGATTCAGATTACAGTAAACACAGTACACTAGCTGACATCAATTTTTTTTTTTTAGACTAAAAGACATGCGATACAGTATGCTCACACCCTCTGATATTTGCCAGGAATACACAAACTGTGTGAACCATAACAGTTTACCGTAAATCGATGGTAGTGTTCAAGTCATTTGAACCAGAAACATCCCTCTCTCACACTCTTACACACACACTGGATGGTTAATTTAAATAATGGTTCATTTTTTGCTTAAGCTGGCGGGCTGGTCCTTCAGAACAGCAGTGCCATTCAAGCAGAGAGGCACAATTTACTGTAAGATATTTCTGAATGTGTCACAAACTCATTCATTCTCACATAATTTCAGACATCATTAGGACCAAATTTTACTGAAACTGACGTAGAGTCATGCTGCCAGTTTTTGCAAAGGCCCTCTTTAGCTTTTTATCTGATCGCTTACATGTGGACCCGGTCTGGGCCTTATGGCAGTGTGTACGCAATGCATCTTGGGCTATAGTGAAGGACGACGTACTAAATTGATGACCTATAAGTACACAAGAAACACACGTCTGATTTCCGTTCAGTTCACTGTAATGCAAATGATGTGTTTGGGCTCTTTTATCTGCCAAGATAAGCAGCAAATGTTTATGAACACACTGATTTCAATATTGAACTAGTAACCGCAACATCTCCAGATTTGCTAAAGAAATGCATGATTTTTTTTTTTAGTTGTTGAGTGTGTTGAAACTTTAAAAACTTTGTGAAATGCTATCTACGACAAATACTTAATTTTTTGAGACTTCTTGTAAATTCACGAAACATTGTATTAGTAGTTATTGTCAAATGCGATGTAAAAAC
This sequence comes from Argyrosomus regius, assembly GCA_946959425.1. Classification (NCBI taxonomy): domain Eukaryota; kingdom Metazoa; phylum Chordata; class Actinopteri; family Sciaenidae; genus Argyrosomus; species Argyrosomus regius. The sequence goes on along the minus strand of OX336889.1, from coordinate 15,593,292 downwards.
ATCAGATTCCACACACTCAGAGAAAGTGTGTGTGCTGCTAATTGTTCAGTTTTAAAATCCCACAGCCACCACAGAGTATCTTTCCTGCAGGGTGGCTGACAATACAGGTAAAACGTGATCTATTTGCATATAAAGTGGGCAAGTGAGATCTGATCACAAGACCACTTGAGACATATGTGGAGAAGCATTTTAATGCTGACGTGCTTAAAGCTGTCCACGTGTGATCAGATCGCCCAGGATGCATGTTAATGCCAGGTAAACAAAAACCTTTACCAAGAAATGTAGACATGCAGCCAACTCTTAGAGACTGTAGGGAGGTTTCTGTAAGTTAACCACCAACTGCCTGACAAAATTAAATCTGGCTCATTTACAAATCCCAAATAGTATTATGACTCAATACAAATAACCCCTGAGAAATGAGCTTCAGTGTAAGAAAACTCCAGACTTTCCAAAAAACTTTGGAATAATCCTTTTAGCCAGCAGGGGCCAAAGACAGCCACCCAGCAAATCATCTCTTTTACGTTAGAATTCAATTTGGGTTTCAGACGAGTAGCGACCCTGACTCCTCTTTATTCTTTTCTCATTGAGATAAGTAGCAATTTAGATGTGAAGTAATTTAAGGGGGGGAAAAAAATACGGAAAAGCAAATGATTGCCAAAACAAGCACGACTGGACTGAAAGCAGCCTGAGAGTTCATGTTTGGATTTGCAATTAGCTCCCCCACGTAACTGTTTTAAAAGGCAAATGTTTCCCCACATTAGGGAACTGAATCATTGCTATTACACACACGTCTGTGTTCTGACCTTCTTAGTGAAAGTGAAATTGTTCAGGCAGGTGTTTATGTCCATGCGTCTCTGTGGGTGTGCACTTTTCAATCCTATATTCTACCCACTCGCTTAGCCTTGCTAGTGTCTCTCCAAGACTTTGAATGTTGGTGATATGTGTTTATACGCTGAGGGGCATAGAAAGGTGTCTCAACTCTGCAATTTTCAGAGTACCGCCCCTTCCTGAACAAACACATAAACACACTCATGCAGATCTGAGAACGCATGAATCAGATGTGAGAGATGCACTTACATAACCTCCTCACCACACATTCACATTTGAACCATTACACAATTTCACAAGTGTCCTCTGTAAACATCCAGGAACCTACTGGAAAAATCCCAGAGGTGTTTTTTTATTTAGGCAGCAGAGGGTGAGTATGTACATGTAGGTGGGAAAGTGTGAAGGAATGAGTGGGGTCACAGGTTGTGAACTGGTTTGACTACACACAGGACTACATTGCATGGGTGTCTACTTGATGAATGACCAAAATGCACTAGACAGTCTCCTGGGAGCGGTGGGTAGTTTCTAAAATTCATGTACGGTCATAACGACTTTCTGTACAGTAAAATATGAATCAACTCATTAATGTTATGATGAAAGAGAGCAATTAAATGTATCAAACATGACATAAATTTGTACTTGTACACTTTTTTTAAGTTATACCACTAGTAGCCTGAGGCATATGTTGTATTATTTAGACTGCAAAGGCCGGAAAAAGTTTTGGCACCATAAAATCTCTCAGAGTTTTGGATCTTTTCTTCAGCAACTTATAAATGTGACCATTTGAAATGTCCTGTAACGATTCTTCTGAGTTCTGACATTGCTCTGAAAGTCCCAGTGGCGGAGAAACTTTTCAGATCATTTACTTTGTACTGTAAATGTACTGACCTAATGTACCCGGCCTCTCGCCCAATGTCGGTTGGGATTGGCTCCAACCCTCTGTGACCATGATAAGGATAAGTGGTTATAGAAAATGGATGGATGTAAATGTACTTACAGTATATAAAGTAAAAGTACTCAATGGAGAAAAATATCTTTAAAAAATTCAGCTGATATGTTCTCAATCGATTGATTAGTCCATAAAAGGTCTGAGAAATGCTATCATTAAGACCCTAAAGTGACACTTTCACAATGTTTGTTTTGTCCAACAAATAGTACAAACCTCATAATGATTAAAACTATTTGTTTCAATTGTATTTGTATATACTGTTGGGTACTATTTATCTCTCAGGTACTTCAGATTTGTACAGCACGTTTAGTTACATTTCACCACTGGAAAGTCCCAACCTAGACTGTGATGTAACACAAATGCACAAACATCATCAACAAAATCCATTATTGCACCCCAAATCGAACGTGTGAGTCAAAAAGACTGGGAGTTACTGGGAGTAATCATGTGATAAATAGGTGAGCATATTCAAAGTATCTCTGCTCTCTGATCATAACTACATACTCTTGACAATATAGGAACACTTTTGCTCTGCCTGTGATCACTTTGCTCGTTGAGGCGTACTTACTGCATTGTTTAGTAGACTCTTTGTTCCAGACACATCCACGGCTCAATGAGTCACTTCACTGAACAAAAGAGATCCCAGGTGAATTTAGACTTATGTAGCGGGGTCCCCTCCAATCATAAATAAATAACTCCATCAGAAGAAGCCAGATGCTTCACTAGTTCAGCTGCACAGCAGGAAACTGTAGAATATAGGGCAGGGGTTGATTGTTGGGAGCTTGGAGTGGTTCAGCTGGTCAACAAGACACTTGTACTTAATTAGCCTCAGCCTCTATATCTGTGCATTACAGGAGGTACTGAAAAATGATGCGGTGTACTGTACAACAAAAGCAGATCATACTGACAAGCAGTAAATGCTACTGAATGTAAGCTTGTATCTTACTAAGAGATCACTAAAAATTAAAATGTCTGTTTGAACAGATTTATTGTAATGAGGTAGACAGTGGGTGGAGATGAAGTAATTCAAGCAAGCAGCAACTACCACTGTTGAGTTTGATTAAACAACCAATTAAACAAAACAAAGATTTTCTTTAACTTTTATTTTTCATAATTGCTACTGAGCTACAAAAAGGAAGAAGTGGGACTAAATACCTGTGGAGGTATGTTGGTTATTTTCAGAGGGAAGTAGAGGGGTTTCCAGTTTGCTTTGACACACTTACAGTAAATGTTTTTTCAAGCCAACTCCTTCTGGCCATTACAGGAAAGGATTTTATGGCTCTTTCAAACCTCAAAACAAGAAAACTTTGGGCCAGTCACTTGCAGGTTGCATGGAAGTGAGTGTACACAGCCGGTGCTTTAGGAAACTGTCTATAGGGCTTTGTTTATCGTCATCCACCCTTAACCTCAAGACTCTGTACCTGCAGAAGCCTTTCTCCCTACTGTAATGATGCCAGCATCAACCCTTGAAACCCTTCCTTCAGGGCTTTTACTCATCTATGCTGGCGCGTGGGAGGCCCGAGGGACAAATGGCCATAAATGTACTTCCCCAGGCTCATTGAAAACTAGTGGTTCACAATACACAAGCATCAGCCCAAAAAACACCATCTTCATGCCTTATATTCTGTGAATGTTATATAAAAAAGCTGTATGTGAATAACAAAGAGGGAAGTCCACACAGTAACCATTTAATTAAATCAAATGATTTACTGAGTACAACGTAAGCAAACTGTGCTGGGTTAAGTGGGAGTGAAGTTGGGTGCTATGAAGTCTCAACAAACACACCAGCCTTCTAGGAGGGAGCGGGAGAAAGCTAATGAAGGCTGCAGTCAGGTGACAACAATCACTCAATAAGGTGGGACGGGCCAAACCATCAGGAAGACTTAAAAGAGGTAACAGAGGAAGGCCAGCACAACACATTTATTTATTTTATGGGTCCAACTCACTCAAAGTGGCTTACTGTTTTGTCACAGATTGGTCCTGTCTCCAAAAATTCACTACTCATCCTCCTGGTCAACTTCGGTCCATGTTTGCAGTCAGTCTGAACCATTCAACGCACATTATCCAGATTGAAATTACAAAATCGGCCTCCCCCCAGTGGGCTTACACTACTCGACTTTGGCTGTATAATAAGTGCAGAATTAACAGCTACAGGAGCTCTAGGCCTGTCAAGCAGAAATTCTCTTCTTCTCAATATTATTATAAACTGTTGGTCTAAGCGTTAACCTCCCATAAGGAGACCAAACAAAGAAATTAAACTATAAAATTACACCAGTTTATCAGCACCGTTTGTCATGTTGCATCTTCAGTATAAACGCTGCAGCAACTCCTTTTAACGAACTGAAAGTTGACACCTCTGTTCAGCAAATATAATTATATTAGAGCCGGTAAAGTGTGTTTTTGTCTGGAGCTGTATGAATAGGTATCAACCTGAGACAGTGATCTGATATAAATGGGTTGAATGTAGGTTGACTGTGGCTTCATTATTCTGGGTTATGAGTCAAAGTGGTTTAAATGATCCATAGGCTGGGAGCACAGCTCGAAGGGAGGCCAGTAACATAGAACTATAAAATGCAGAACATGCTTGTTAGGTTGTCAGTACGTGAGACACCTTACTGCATTATTTTAGGCTTAAGTTGAAGATGCTCACCTGAAATGTGCACATGTTGTTATCCACTCTTAACTGTGTGTGTATCTGTATCCGTACATCTAAATCAATTTTTCACTGTTATCTTCAGCTTTATCAGCCAAACTCTCAGTATATGTTTTTTCTCTTCCAAGCTCAGAGCTTTGTGTTTGTGTTGTGTGTTTGTAATTCTGCTCCCACGTATGAGTAAATCCGACTGCATACACTCCATGTGTGTAGGTAGGTATCCGCTCACATCTGAGAGGTCTGCGTGAGTGTGTTTGTGTGTCTTCTCTCTTTAAGTTTGTTTAGGTCTGTGTGTTTGTGCGAGCATCTTCATGTTTGTGACGGTGCGTGCGTGGGCTAATGTGTCCATGGGTGTATCTCCATGGAAGGCAGGGAATCTCTATTTTAGGTTCTCACGTTGACAAAACAGTAGGCTGCTGAAATAGTATATGCTACCAGCTCTGTGTGTGCACAGTTGCGGATGTGTGTGGGAGTGAAAGATTGCAGCACGTTAGGGAAAAGACAGTGATGAAGATTGTGTGTGCATTTCAAAAATAAAGGCAATGAGGGAAATAAAATCTCTAACAGAGCAAATAACGCTGAATAATAGAATAAAAATGGACGTTAGATCACATATCAGATGCTAACGCAGTAAAATAAAAAGTGATACAGTGTAGAGAATAGCACACTATGGTGTAAAATGCTCACTTGTTCTATCAATCGACCGAACAATCTACAGACAAGAAGGCAATCATTGCTCCGGATTGTCCCAGCAGTGTACCTCATACCTCAAGTGTGAGATCAAGATTCGTATTATTGCAGGACTGGTGATATGAGGAAGGAATTCCAGAGGCTCGTATACAGTGTTTTCTCTGCATTGTTTCAAGGTTGTGCAGAATATAATGACAACTTTAAACCATAAAACTACCCATTTAAAAAAGGTGATTCAATATTAAATGATAACGGTGTCAGCAAATCACATGAAAACAAACAAACAAACAAACAAACAAAAAAACAGAATCAATGAATTAACCCTAGTGAGAAGCATTGTCTGTGTAGCCAAAGTCTAATATAGCTTATTCCTCTGTGTAATAGAGCTCCATCATTATTCAAAAGCACACATCAGTGAGCCACGAAGGTGCACTGGCTGACACTTTCCTTTATTATAATATGCATGGGCACTGTAGTTTATTTCACCACCTGAAATATTTACTACAACATCAGTCCCCAACCTTTTTCTAGTAAACTGATGACCCTTGACTAAGTGACACGTTCTATGGATATTACATATTTCATATTCAGTGCATAACAATAATAGTACAGAGAATTATCTAAAAAAAAATTAACGTGATGACTGCAGGAGTTTGAGTCAGACAAGTGATTGGGTTCAACTTGAAGCCGATTATTACAGAGACTTGGTAACTGAACACAAAAACAGACAAAGAACTGAGGTACAGAGCGCAGAAGAGAACACAGACAACCAGACAAGAGGAAACCAAAAACACAGACTGAATACAAAAATGAAGGCAAGACGATGAGACAGGTGAAAACTAATCAGGGTGGAAGGCAGGAGGTAAAGCCACAGACACAAGGATCGGGGAGAATTACAAAATAAAACAGGTAAAACTAAACCATAAACCCCAAACCATGACAGTTTCTATCTGAAATACATTACATACATTGTTTTATGTAGAAACAAATGAGACTGGTGCAGAGTAGGTAAGTGAGAAAGTATTGGGGGATGGACTAGGATTGGTTTGGGGCTTTTTTTATTGGAATTTGTTATATTGGCAGCCTTTAACACTTTACCTGTGTGTCACAAGTTAAAACGGCACTCAGATTTTCCATTGTGATATGTTGGTACTTGATAATTCAATGTGTAGAATGGCTAATATTTCACGCCTTACCAAGCTTCTACACAAGCCTTAATATGTACAATCAGCTTACACACACTGACGTGGCACTCACTCTCTGAAATGGCTCAATCCCACCGACATTAAACCATCTGGGGACATAAAGACATTTTGGGTAAGCCAGAGACAGCACAATATGCTTTGAATGCTTTAAGTTTTTTTTTCTTTTTTCTTTTATGCGTGAAAAAAGAGCACGTCTCCAAAACTAGCCCACCCCATGTTGATTCACCGTTGTAAAAATTATCATTTTAGAGCCAGCAGTGCTTCTCCCTCTAGTACAATGCAGCAACTGCATGGTTCAACCCAATTAAATGCTAATAAAAGAGGTCATTTTAACAGCTGAGCCAGCACACTTGCAAATTAAGCACTGAATAGACTAAATTAATGAAAAATTTGTCTTTTGACCAAAAAACTGGCAATCCCCCATTGACGATTGTTTAGTTAAAACAGCAACTTCAGTCAAAGACATGCAGCGGCTGAAGCAGATCACATTTAACTGTGAATCCAGAAAGAAACTATAAAGCTGAGCCAGCTCGACAGCCTGCAATGTACTATGCTTATGGATCTATTTTTTATCATATAAAAAAAAACACTGGGGTTTGATAATCTGTGAATCTGCTGTAGCAGTGGTTGATTAAGCTGATTTGTTGGCTGGAGTAACACACCTGCATTGAAGTCATTACTGAGTTTGGCAGATAACAGCTGTTACTGTCCTGGAGGCTTGTTTTATGTTAATAAGCATGTTTTTCTTCTCCTCACTTACAAGCAAACTGAATAGATTTTTAATTTAAATGAACACATGCTTATGGATCAATAGCTACTCTGACTACCTAGAATTTTAGTGTAATTCTTAAAATCCATGCTATTACATCTACCACCTGATCCTGCAGGTTTACACTCTTCAACATCAATCAAACTGGAGGTATACTCTGCAGGCACTCTGCAGGGCTCCAAGTCACTGTATCTCCACTTTAATATCCTTGTAGTCTGCCTCCTGAAACACTTTCTAGAGCCCCCACAACTCATCCCAGATACTGCAGCCTATCTTGTCTCAAACCTCACCAAATTCCTTCATGTTAGCTCTGCCCTGCACTCAATAAATGAGCTACTCAGACTACTTTAAAATCCCTGATGTTGGCACACATGGCTGTGAAGGGATCTGCAGCGCCATAACTCCAGGCAATGGTTAGGTACGTGTCCATGCTCATGCATTCTGTCACGACTGGCTACTTGGCTCCAATTTTCCTGCACCAGGCTGGTTGTCACCACACCCACTCCTCAAATCCTGTGGTGGAATAATCTCAAGACAGATTAAAAGAGTCAGTCAATATATTCTATCATCCTCCACATCCTCCACTGATTTCTCAAGCAAAGGTTCTTCTGTTTCATTAGCCAGAGCTATATTCCTTTTCCTTTTCTCATACGCAATCCTGATTTTCCTATAATAACGTGAAGCCCTTGAAGCTGACACTCCTCATTTTTGTTTATTTGTAATTTTAGTTTTCCCTCCAGATAATCATCAGGTACTGCAGATGTTGAAAGCTATTGAGCTAAAACTTGTGCTAATGTCTGCAATGATCGCTTGTTTTAAATGAATGGTAATGCAACAAAAGTAGCATTAACCTTCACATACCTAGAAGTAAGACAGCTGGGCCTGCTGTTCACACAATGAGGTCTGTCTTATAACTCATCGAAAGCTATTTCAGCAAACTGTTGCTAGGGCAGCTTGTGAAGTAGGCGTATGGAGACACAGCACATTGTATATGTATTTATATTTATTTAATAATAACTTAGACCATAAAAGCATTAAACTTTTGAAATATTCTCTACAATTTAACAGTTTTTCTGACCTTTTTTTCAGAGTTCATCAGGAGAAGCACTGAAGCTGCTGAAGAAAATATGCTTATAGCTGTAAAATGTATCATTCAAACATGACCAGGCAAGCTGAACAGAGCCAGACAGTCTGTGAGGAACAGTTTGTCAAAACCTGAAAGCTTTCAGCCAGAACTTTTTCTTCTGGAGTTTCTGTTCATGTTGTTTCCACAAGTATTTATTTACGTGTCAGCTGGATGTTGGGAAACATTTCCGGGGTGTTGGGCAACACTCTCCCTGCAAAAGAAAAGTTGGTGTGTAACAGTATGTACTGTACCTCACAGTAGGACTTGGCCAGCACTCATCGTACACATACATTTCTCATTAACGTCATCAAGAGATGCCTTAGGCAAATAGCAAACTGTGAGCTTTGGCTGGGAAAAAGTGTCATGTTGTTACATCCATCATGTTCAATTATGAGGTACAAAAAACAGGTGTGCAGAGTGCTTGGAGCTGATAACTTTTGAACTGAAAAATCCTCTATTTATTTAAGTGTTACTTATATACATTACAGGCTAATCTAATATTCAGATGAGATATCACTGCAGTTTCTAAATGTGGTATAATCTGATGGCAAGAACAGTAGGAATTTCACAAATGCCAATGTTGTTTATATCCAGCCAGACAGAGCTTTGGAGCTCTTAACCCAGAGGTATACCACATATACACATGGGTCGTTTATCATTACAAAGAGTTCACCTTGTTTAATCAGGGTTAAGCTTATTTGTGTATACTTGAGATTATTCAGGTAGTCACCTTTTGCTTTTTGATGACAGCTCTTGACATTTTCTCAATAAGTTTCATGAGGTCTTTCTTACAGTCTTGATATATCTTATATGCTGAGCACTTGTTTGCTGCTTTTCCTTCCCTCTGCGGTCAGACTAATCCCAAACCATCTCAAATCACAAACCAGATGGGATGGCATGTTGCTGCATAATGCTATGGTAGCCATGCTGGTTAAGTGTGCCTTGGATTTTGAACATTGGTAACAGTGTCACCAGGAAAGAATACCCATGCCATCACACCTCCTTCTTCATGCTTCATGGTGGGAACCACACATGCAGATGCAATCTGTTCACTTTCTCTGCGTCTCATAAAGACACGGGAGTTGGAAATTTGGACTCATCAGACCAAAGTACAGATTTTCACTGGTGTAATGTCAGTTCCCTGTGTTTCTTGGCCCAGACAGTTCTCTTCTTGTTGTCGGTCTCCCTCAGTTGTGGTTTATTTGGAGCAATTCCATCATGAAGGCCTGATTCACGCAGTCTCCTATGAACAATTGATGTAGAGATGTGTCTGCTATTTGAATTCTGTGAAGCTTTATGTAGGCTCTAATCTGAGGAGCTGTTAATTGGCGATACCTGAGGGTGGTCACTGTAAAAAACTTATCCTGGACTGTCGTATCTGTTGTATCTTTAACTTAGCTGAACGGTTCTTGCCATGATATGAATTACTACAGGAGTTGAATAGAGCTATTTACTGTATTCCAACACTACCTCTGAATGCCACAACTGATGGTCTCAAATGCATTAAGAAGCCAATAAATTCCACTAATTAACTTTTGACAAAGCACATCTGTTGAATAAATGTATTCATTTCAGGTGACTATGTTTTTAGCTGATTCAGAGAATGCCAAGTGTGCAAAGCTGTCTACTTTGTAGAATCTAAAAGATAAAACATATTTTTGCTTTGTTTACACTTTTTTTTTGATCATATATTTCCAAATGTGTTATTTAATTGCATTCATTCATTTCGGTGTTAATCTACAATGTAGAAAGTAACACAAATAAAGAATGTTAATATCAATATGTGTGGTTCATTTTTTAAACACTAGATGACAGTAATACATTTCAGAGAAGGAAAAACTAGAGGGCGATGCAGCAAGCAGAAAAGAGGGGAAGGAGAGGGATGGGAAGGAGGTGGGATGGGAAAAGGACAAGAGGTAGAAGGCAAGGCAGGGGACAAAAGAGGAATGGGAAGGGAATGAGAGGAGAAGACTGAGAAAAGCAAAAGACTGGATAATTAAAATAAAAACACAATGAGGCCTCGGTAAGTATATGAAAAGCAAAGAAAGTACATCAGAGCCACAAAAAACGAGTGGGTAAGAGATCAGTGTGGGACGTCTGGGAAAAGGGGGTGATGAATTTGAAAAAAAGAAAAAAAAATTGAATAGACAAGGAGACAGATTGGGAGATAAATGGATGTGGATGGAGACAAGAGTGGATCTGTATTCCAAGGGCAGTGATAGGAGAGATATCAGATTTGAAAGTGTTTCACTGATATTTTAAATCAGATTCTGGGTGTCCAACTGTCATCAAAGAAACAAATTAACTTCAATTCTCCACTGTCTGTTTTATCTGATCTCTCTCTCTTCCTCTGTCTCTCTGCCACTCCCACAATCTGTCTCTCTCCATTTCTTTCCCCTCTGTCATCTACTGTCTTTTACTCCCACGACAAGGGTTTTTAGGAATTCACACTCAGACTTTAAAAAGTCGAGTATAAATCTATGTTACATTTACAGGCTTTAAAAGGAAAAAAAACAAGTAAAGATTTTTACAGCATGTTATAAAGTTAAAAGCATCCGCAGGACATTACCAGCCTATAATCCTACACTATGACATCCATCCACGTGTCTGAAGTGGCAACAACTGAAGGCGATGCTTGGACACTTTAATAGTGCTTTAACACAGTGTGACATGTAATGCAGTGCCAGGAGTTGTATCCAGTTGAAGTTTGCCGCTGCTGCAGCTGGTTGAGTCTCTTATATGAAACTGGACAACGGCTAAAAGATTTGCAGCATGCAATGACATGAATCAAATTTGTATACTGTTTGAACAGTCTACTGGCAATATGCACTCCGTTAAACTTTATTAAGGGGAAGGAAGCTGCTAAACAAATCTGACAAACAATTAATTTCCTCTCTGTCGATAACATCTTAATGCACTGAATCCATTGCAGGGGTAGTTTAACATTTGGGCAAATAGGTCCCTTTCTTGCTGTGTTTTCAATCAGGAGATCAGTAGCACTCTAATATCTGTCCAGCTGCATGTTAGAAGTTGATCTTCAGTTGACGGTTTAGTGTGTGCTGAGGAAACCACAGAAAATCACAATCAACATAGAAGACGTAGCCTTAATATATGTTTGGCAACATCTGGAAAACTGTTGCATTTCTCTATCCCTCCTCCATTGTATCTCTCATCAGCATTTAGGGTCCCCTTCTGAACATGATCTGTTACTCATCCTAGGGGTTCAGGAACAACACCAATAATATCTGTCTTGGGCCTCCACCAAGAGTTCTCCCAGATGTGTGAATGTCAAAGTGACAAACTAATACAAACATGCTCTTACACAGGCCATGAAACTTTCATCACATACATCTTAATACAAATGCATCCTAAAGGTCTTCATTTTTTTGTTTGTTTCTGCACATAAAAACATCTTTACAGACCTTAAACAGACCTTCATTCATAAAATAGCAGCCAGTCTAACTTCAGAAAGTAATACGTCAATTTGTTTTTCTGTCTTTTATATCAAAGATTAGAAGCTGTACTGCATAGCTGAAAAAAGCAACAGCCTTTTTGCCATTAGCTTCAGATCTGGTCAGGAAACCTCACTACATGTAGCATTCAAATACTGTGGGGGGTCTCCTGTTCGTGCCACACATGGCTCAGGATGAAACAGTCTGTAAACAGCAGAACAAAAATGCTCTACTGGAAATCACTACTGGAATTAGAGCATGAATTTAGAGGATCGGTTGCAGTGTTGAGCTCACGCAGAGCTGCTCGTTGTTGTGATATTTAAGCATCGCCCCATCTGTTATTACAGATCTGAAATAGATAATAGGCTGTTAAAAGAAGTAGGAACATCATAAATCCTCCAGAAGCCTTATCAGTCTTTATGTGTGTAAGTGAGTGTCAGGGAAAATGGGGGAAGGGTTTTCTGGAGGTATCAGGGTTACAAAGGTGGAAATACCTATCACATGTGTTTTGTGTAATAATGTTGATATGCTTCTACAGACAAATGTAATTCCAGCATGAGAAAGCCAGCCGGCCTCACACCTGCTGTCAGTGTTCGTCAGAGTTGCGTTGAGTTAATGGTACACTGCTGCATCACAACAGGTCATTTTAAACCCCGCTGACCATTCATCTCAACAGCAAAGGGCTGGTGGGACTATCGACCCTGCGGATAATCATCTGACTGTCCAACTGTATGTGAGAAAATGTGTGTAAGTGTTTATGTGGGAAGCACAGTTATGTGAACACACATATGAGTCTGCATGTACATACTTGTATTTCTGACATAAAGACATATACATGATGAAATACATGATCATGATATGAACTGTTTCACTGAGTCCCTTCTACCACTCCTCATACCAGTCACTTCTGTGAAAAGAAAAATTTTTTTTAAAAATTATATTTTACAATATTTCCATAGAAACATGTTTAAAACAAACCAATGCAAATAATGCTGCTGCTCTCTTCTGTGTGAAATGCTCCAGTACAACTCTTATCAAGCCAGAAAATGAAAGCACCTTTCATACAACCATGCAGCCTAAAGTGCTTGACAAAGCAAAAATGAAACAACAAAAACAAATCAAAAGACAAAAGAAAATCTAAACAAAAATGAACAACAATAAATAATATCAAAACAACAAGAACAATAACATGTAAAACATCAATGAAAAGTGGCTTAACATTTCCCTTTATGGCTGTAATCAGCCTGAATTCAAGACAATGAAAGTATGTGAGCAAAGGAATGGAAGTGGGAAAGTACATCAGAGACACAAAAAGGGATGGGTAAGAGGCTTTCTGTGCAGGACGTATGGGAAAGGGGGTGATGAGCCTTGAATAGACAAGGAGACAGTTTGGGATATAAATGCATGTGGATAGAGAGAGAAGAGTGGATCTGTATTAATGGCAGGAAAATATACCATAAAAATGTCCCCTGGGCCTTCTCAAAACCTTCCTCACAATCTTACTTTTGCCATAAGTAGTTTACTTATTCAGGTCATATGATGTGAAAAATTCTCAAAGGGGGTTAAATCTTGAACTCTTTGTGCTCTGTAACTGTTGATAGTGAAATTGCTTTCATCCATTTATACTCTGTTCAGGCTCATAGGACAATTTATCTAAGACTTTCACTTCTGAGACTTTTAATAGAATAGACACACATTACATTCTTACACTCAGTGTCAATATCAGAAAAGTATGACTACTATCAATCAGTATGGTTAATGACAGAGATTCTATTCTCATGCCCTGGATTGAGAATAAAATTATTGATATTGTAGATCTAAAGTGAGCTATTTCTCTTTATTATCCGAAGGGAAGTTTCAGGCTCTGCATGTCCATTGTCTTTACTGTGAATGACTGTCAGCGTGTGTCATGACATGTAAGTGTGTCAGACTCAAGCAACACATTAACCAAACGTGTTAATATAAATGAAGGTGTTGTATGCTGAGTCATGGTGAGTCTGCACTTCCCACGCAACAACATCAGTTTCCTACTGGGAGAGAAACCTTGCGTGGCAGATCCCCTCCATGCACCTGTTTTTTTCACCAGGAAATTCTCAGGATGTTTGGGAGTTTGACGCTTTTAAAAATAATTTCATTGGCCACGACTGAAGCCGTTTTTTTATTACAACTCATGGTAATGTATTCCTACTGATCCCACCCTGTTACATACAGCTGTGCAGTGTGCTGCTGAGTGCAAAATTATCAAAAGCCAGTAGAGGATAGGGAGCTGCATGTGCGCATTAATAATCTGTAATAAGTCTTCCTATGTCAGGCATATGGCTCTAAGTGTGTCTGTGTTTGCACACCGTCATGACTCACACTTCTGTGAGCCACATAAATGTTATATTACAGCTGGAGGAGTATTTCTTAGTCTATTCTAAGTCTTTTTTTTATATATATATAAATATTGAAACACTCACATACATTTACCCAGCCCCAGGTGGCTTTCTTTCAAATCCATGATTATGGAGCTCGATTATCCAATAATCTAAATAAAAAGCAAAGGTTAAAGTAAAATAAAGGTTAAAAAATGAAGTTGCACATTTCTTTCCCCCACAGCAGCAGTGATTTATCCAACTCTCTGACTTTCAACCTCTCTGACAGCTTCCATCTATTTCCATTTCAATCATTCTGATGCTCTGGCAGAGCTATTACACCTATCAAGTCATCTAGTAATAGCTTACACACACACATACAAACACACACACTCCCCATCTTCTATTTTAGATGCTCTTTCTGGCTGAAATGAAGATGTATTCTATTACACAGAAGTAAACATTTAACACCATTTTCACATCCTGAATGTCCCTCAGAGAGTTTAACGACGAATCAACTATTCACCATTAAAGGGATCGTTTGGGTATTTTGAAGTTGGGTTGTATGAAGTAATCATCCATAGTCAGTGTATTACCTACTACAGACAGCAGTCAGCATGCTCCGATACAAAAATGTGTTCAAATGTATGCTATATTAGGATTTTTACTGCTCTACCTCAGACAGCTTTTTTCTATGACACTAACCGTAGAACATCCGCCTTCCTGCACATAAGCCAAACAGTGCCATACACTGTATTACACTACAGGTCAGCAACTATTGAACAGTTTATAAAATTTGGAAAAGATATCCCTGACCTCGACATTCTCTGAAATTTGATAGAAACCACCAAGCTTTAGCAATCTGCTTAACCATGCCACTTTAATACTTTACTTGTGCAAAGTACCGCACAAATGTTAGCATGCTAACCCGGCAAAGATGTTGGACAAGTATTACACTTGCTTGACATCAACAACACTGTGAGCATGTTAGCATACTGACAATACCATCACGTTTAAAGCACTACTGATATGTAGCAGCACAAAAGTTCAGCTGCAACAGGCAAACGCATCAGCCTCGCATCTGTCTGTCTGTCTGGCTGGTCCAGCACTACTGCGTTAAAAAGGAAAGAGTGATTAGAGTCCATAACAGCATGGCCACAGCGGCTATGTATTGAATTTCTTACTTCTGTGGTATTTCACTCATGCAATTTTTTGAAAGTAGAAATTATTCACTTGCTGGGTTAAATTAAGCTGAAATAAATAAATAACACATGTCCCAGTGTTTGCATTGTATTGCTCTCTGTTTAAATGCTTGTCTGTAATCCATTGGTGGTAGTTATGCTTGTACCTCACCCCATCTGTGGGTGGTCTGCACTACAGGAAACAGACAATGAAAGAGAAAAATAGCTATCAACAGAATGTGCTGTACATGGGTAATCTGCTTTGACGACTGTCCTGGTGGGTTTTTCACAGACATAAAAAGAATGGATCTGTGCAGAAGGACAAAAGCCATGCTGAGGGATAAAGGTGCATAGAGAACCATAGATAAACCATATTTGTAGGAGAAAGGGTTCGTTTTGGGTGAAAATCCAAGAGAAAATCCAAGAGAAGATAAAGCATAGAGGAATGAGGCAATCTGACAGAGAAACAGAGAAGATCGAGTCAAGACAAATAAAATAGAAAAGAAAGACAAAGAAAGAAAGTACATGTGTTTGTGTGGGAGTATCTTCAGTCAGTTTGTTTATGTAATATAGGATGTGCCTCCCAGCATACTGTACGTGTATACGTGTCTGTATTTGTGTGTATATAAAGTATAAGAGTGTGTGTGTGTGTGTGTGTGATGTTTTGTCCTTGTGTCTCCTCACCGGCACTGAATGTTCCCTCTCTGCTTCAAGGACGGTGACAGAGGGAGTGCAAGAAAGAAGACATGTGAGTATGAAAGACTTGCAGACAGCTTTAAGAACTCCTTCACTCCTTTCACTGCATTCACATTGCTTTCTACCCTCCACTGCATTTCTTTTCTTTCACTTTCAGGTCCTGCAACCTGACTTCCAAATGTAGGAGAATATACTGTAGGGAGTGTGAAGCAATTTAAGATTTCACTGTGTTGTTTCATATCCTCCCCGTTATGCCAACTGTGATACATGTATTTCTTGTCCTTACTCTTCTGTCCTTGTTTTTCCTTCTTTCATTCCTCTGTTTTTCCTCTCTTTGATGCTCCTGACAATTCCCTGCAGTCTGTTTTTCTTCCCTCCTGTTTATCCCCCTCCACTTTCTCCTTTTGTCTCCTCTGTTCCTCTGTCATCTCCCTTCTCTGTTCTGTCCTATGTCACTCTTCCCGTATACCCCTCTGAAGTCCTCTTAGCCACCTTCTCTCTCTCACTTTTTCTGGTTCTTGTCTCCCTCTTTGCTGTGCTCTGTGCTCTGTCTGCTAACTCCCTTCAGGCAGTTCATTCTCCCCCTGACCTTGGTCACGCTGAACAGTCTGCTGACATACTATACTCCCTCATGTCTCTCTCGAAATTCAGTCTCCGCCTTTCAGAATGCAATCTCTTCCTTTTTTTGAATGTGTCTTTTAGGGAGTTGCTTGGAAATGACATGCGACACCAGCAACTATGAATTTGTTCCTGTTCCTATAGTACCTATAGTATGTTCATCCATCTCAACCATGGCACGACATCTAATGATTACAAGTGATTTTATCATCTGTCTCCCCTGCCTCTTCTTTATGTCTATTCTCCATCTTGCCAGCTCTCCAGAAACCTCTTTCAAGTAACACATGCATTAATAAATCTCAATCAGGCCATTCCTCACATTATCCTCATGCATGTCCACATTTCCACACTACTAAACGAATCTACATCACCTGTCCGGCACACACAGAAACCTTTGAATTATTTATGTCTACATCAATAAATCCGAGGACACATACAATTAAACTGCATAAACTCTATAATTCATGACCCACCGTTGAAAGGTTTTCACCTGTCAACGCGATTTTCCAGAGAAAAGCATCTTCTGCTGCACCACATGTCAGAGTGCCATGCATGAACAAAGACACACTGCAACAGAGACAGAACACTTCCTGCAGCCAGCCTGATGGGCTGTTTATGTGATGACCCCCTGCTGCCAAGGAGCTTGTGTGCCTGCTTCAGTGATTCTGACGGGCACAGCCACATCCATACAAACTTCTTTTAAAAAAGAAAGAGAGCAATGAAATTACAAAAAACAAATGGCACTGTAAGGAAAGCATACTCAAATGCAATGCCTTGATTCCACCATCACATCTGCAGCTCTGTTTTGGTCCATTCTACATGTGGCTTTATGCCATACCAGAGTTTCAGAAGCATTTTGCTCACCAGATTTTGTTACTTTGCTCAGATTTTCCATGATTTATGTTCTCCTGCCATGAGAAAGTGTCTGTTTTTGAACTCAGGAGTTTACACTTAATCAAATGCTTATATGTGCCATTTCTTTGTCTGACTTCCTGCTAGCAACTTGTGCTAAGAATAGGGTAACTATGTATTTTCTTCGAGGAGCAGCACTTTTAGGGTGCTTCTGAAATGAGCTGCAACGCCTCTGGTAGAATCTCAAACATTGCCTATCCGTGTTACAGCCCAAATGTGCTGAAGTCGGAACCTGTTGCAGTCAAGCCTGGTGAATATTAAGTCTTATGAAGTCTAAAAATGATCCTGATCATTACCTTAGTAATAATAATCACTGAGAGTTAGCGTTACTGCTATTTAAGTAAGTAAATATTTTATTTTGAAGGAGGAATATTTCAAATCACATAAACGGATATGTACTGATGTTACTAATGGAGCCACAGAGGGCTTGTTTGATAAGATTATGTTGTATGTGTTTGATAATATTATAAACCGATGACATATACCTGAATAAATATACATACTTGCATGTCTGCAGGGATGTAATGAGGACATTTGTGTTAAAGATCAACATAATGCTGAATAATAAAAAGGTTATCTCAGCTATGCTATAATCACAACTTTGGATACATTTCACAAAATTATCTTGCTGTCTCAACATGCCAATTATCCTGCCAATGTAGTAAATACTTGAAATACTTGTAACATGTGAAAGTTGAGCCAGGTTCTACTTTATTTGTTTTTGCTGGCGCTCTCTGCAATGGCACCCTTACTGTGTCAACACAGTGGTCCCATTCAAATAAATGAGGGGACTGTTTTACAGTCAGTGCTGTTGTGTCTGTCTGAATATTGGTTACAACAAACACCACTAGCTTTGTTTTCAGATATGAATCCAGTGAAGGATTGTGTCCCACTCTAGCAAACTAGGGAGTGATTTGGGTCTGTATTGCCTGCTGCTCAGAGGGGAGCTTGTCTTCACAGATGTTTCACCAGTCTAGTTATTCCTGTGCGCTACATGCTTGTCATCTGCCTGAAATCTTTTTCCTGAATTGTTTACCTGTTGCCAATGCACTCCTTGCTGGTTGTTTGCCTCATTATGCCATCCATTGCCAAATGCAATCAACCAGGAAAAAGCTTTGCAACCCACCGACTGTTTCTGCTTTTGGGTCTACACCTGGTCTACCTGAACTGGTACAACAGCCAACAAAATGTTTAGGTCACATCTGAAACAGAGCATGAAAAAACACATACAGTCAAGTTTTGACAGTAGAAGGGTTTTAAAAGGGGTTTGCTTCTGTTGTCTCTAGTCACATTTTATGCACTTTCATATGAGCCTGCTCTGCTCCCATTCAAATTGAAAAGTAAACGCCTTTCATATTGTCCCTATGGCTTCAGATTGATCTATGTAAGACAGGTGTAGCTGTGGCTCAGCAGGGGCTTGGTATGTTGTAGCTTGATTTTGTCTGTTTGGGTCAAAAGATCATGTTCATCTTAACAGAATTATCACTGATGTAACAGGTGGAAATCTTGTAACCCTTAGGAGGTGGGATTGATTTCTGGAAAATGTCTGTATTCTCAGCATAAAATTTGTATTTCTACAATAGGAGTTTTGTGGTTATTACAATGGGAATCATATTCACCTCAAATATACAGTAAGGTTAGGGTTATTGTGAATATTGTCAATTATTGTCAATCTTCCACTGCTTTAAAAACACACAGGTTAACCTGTGTATATATTCAGTTTGTTGTGAAATAACAAAGAATAAAACAATTTTTTTCACACTGGAAAACAAAGTCTCTGGGGTTTCCTGTTTCCTGAGTGTGTTTAGAGCATGATGGATCTCCACAGTTTGATTTAGGTCAAAGCCATGCTACAGAGAAATATCAGTCACTTAAGAACTCACAAATAGAGTATGTCAAAACTGTTCTGGTTTGTTCTTGACCAGTATTAAATCTGGTCATCAGAACATTGTACTTATGATTGAAATGGCAACTTACCAGTCATGTTGGTTTTCATTTCAAATGTAGCCTGTGACCCAGAAATAATGAATATAAACAGCTACTTTTTCATAGAAACCCCAGAAGCAGGAGTCTAATGTTATTATTAAAATGTGCAACCTGGGCCTCCTCTATTACCAATAACTGAGAAAGCTATTACAAGACTGGAAAAATGATAAGAGCTTTTACACTCAAATGAGACTTTTCCAAATTACTTCACAGTAGAGCTGTAGAGTGCATTGGCATGGAGTAACGGGTTTGGGATGGGACCATCTTTTTTTCATATTTACAGGAGACATTATGCATTATGACAAACTGTTTAGCCCCCAGCCAGATGAATTATTTTTTAAGCAACAGAATTCTGTGGTATTTGCCTTTAATTGAAGCTACTTAAGCTGTAGTTTACTATTTATCTTCATTGGGCTCGCTCAGCCTCTCCCCTGGGCACTCTGTGGCTGCTGTTAGGTTGTACAGTAAATCGTGACTGTGGTTTTAAATCCTCACAATGATCCCTGCAGCAAACAGTGAAGTGAAACAAGCAGGCTGCAGTATTTCCAGAATCCATATCAGCTTCCCCCCAAAACACCATGTGATGGAACCATAATGGGGTCATAAAACAACAACGGCTTTCAAATACTATTAAAGGCAAGTCTAAACAACAGTCATCTTCTGCTGAGCAGCAAATTCAACAAACACAATCCCCACTGACTCTAGCCAAATGTTTATGTAACTTAATGCAGAAATACATCTTCAAGGCTAGCTGTGTTCCATCAACAAGCTAAGACAGAGTGTATTATCAGCTCATTTTAGCTGATCATTGATTTATATTCTCTGTTTCTAACCTCAATAAAAACTATGAAATTAAATATGAAATACATGTTCATTTACTCATTCAAGGCAGTTTCCAAACCTACACATATCTCCATATTTTCACTAGGGGAATGAAGTGGTCAGAAGAATCCCAATGAATTATAAACTTTGGTGTGTGGTTTAGTTGTTGGGTTAAATCCATCACAGTCCATGTGACAAAATTATGACAAAAACCATAGTCATTAATATTTATAATACTTCAAATAGATTGAGGAGACCCAGCATACAATCTGCCATGTCTGTCAAAGCCCCACCTTTTCCTGCTCCAAAAATAAAAATTCAGCTGCCTCCACATTAAATCATCCTTCTCTCCATGTCATTTTATGCAAAATGAGGCTGTGAAGTACAACTTTTGTTATAAATGGCAAAGTTTTGAACATGTTTTGTGCATCACCTCATGCTAGACACTTAAGCCTGACAATATGTTTTAGATAAAATAATTTCTCTTTCCAGACAGCTACTTATCTCTGTTCTTATTACTGTATGCAAATCAGCTTTCGAAGACGAGAAACTGACTTGATTATCCATCAGTGCAAACAGCATGTGTTTTTTTAAGTTACATTTTGTTGCATTGTAATCAAACTGAGAGCATTTGAACTGAATTGTTTTGACAACTCGTCTCTGGTGGTTTGTTCAAGTTAACATGGAAAAAAAAAATGGGTTCTGCAATGTAAAAATCTGCCACACCAGTAAACTACCCCGTCTACTGCACTCCACTGTTGTCCTTTCTCTGATCTCTAACTTCAGATGCTCTGGTAAGATTTGAAGGAACAAATTCTTTTGACCTCACTGACAAGTCCAATATATATTTAATGCATTAGAGGCACGAAGCAACTTGAGTTTTTGACCAGATCTAAAAATGTTTGCACTGTCTGTACAAAAGGTGAATATTGCAGCTTCTAATTTGGTCATTGCATTAGTATTACATGTACTGCACCTTTCAGTGTACAAATTTTTAATACATGTACTTAGAATCGGTCAACAGGTCAACCCAGCACTTTCACCTTGCCGTCATGAGAAAACATTTCCATTAGTGACTCAATTAATGTTAATTGTGGAGTTTGCATGTTCTCTCTATGTCTGTTTGAGTGTGAATGTAGGCGTGAATATGAGTGTGAATAGTTGTTTGTCTCGATGTGTCAGCCCTGGGATGAACTGGCTGAAGGTCAATCCCATTGTCAGCTGGGATTGACCTTCAAAGAGTAAGTGGAAAATGAATGGTTGGACTCAATTAAGTATTACATTATGTTATATATATTTTTTCTTTTTGATTAAAACTGTCATACCAGATATTTTATTCTCCTTCTGTCATGTATGTAATCCTCCACAGTTATTACTTTGCTGTATGTGTGAGTAGGGCTGCTCTATTCTCAGTGGAAATATCAGGACCATGGAGAGCTCTAACCTGCTGCATGTTACCCTTACACTGGCATCGTCTTACTTTTATATTCCTCTTCTGTCCTCTCTAATGTCGTTCTACACTTTCTCCTTTCATGATTGATCGTTGATGATTGTAGTACTTTGCATTGTTTCTTCCTTTTTCAAAGATTTCTTTGATAAGTTTCCAAATGTCCTTGTGTCCCGTCTAACATGTACCTGTAAAGCCCATGAGAATGTTATTGTGATACATGTGAACAGGAACGACGTACAAACAAGGTTAAAAAAGGAATGCAAGGACTGATCATGGTCATCAAAAAGACAAATCAAAACAAAGAGGAAAATTTATAGGAACACTTCTAAGAACTGAATATTATGTAATGTTGAGGAGTAAAGTTAATGCATATATTTAAGATGTAAGGCTTTGAAGTAAATATAATTTATATTTTAGTTAATTTACTAAAAAATCATTTTTTCTATGGTTACACAGTTAACTATTTACATGTTTATCTATTTTTATTTAGACTTTTCCTGTAGTCTAATTCTTCTGACTGGTTAGTTCAGTCACATGTAACTCAGAACCAGGAAGTGTCGTTGTTGTGAAGGTAATGAAGTGTTGAAATCAGTAAAGTGCTGCTTGAGAAAGTTAGCCATCTCTATCCTGCTGTTTTCTCCTCATTAAGAGTTATCCAACCACCACATACCAAACCCTCACTCACATTACAATTATAAGATAATGCTGACTTACCAGCTTCCAGGGAGTTTGTTCTGAAGCCAAGAGCCCTGATGGCAAAACCCATTGCCTATAGATTTACAGTTTCAAATAGTCAGTTGAAACCTTGCCATGGACTGCAGGCTACGATTTGGAACATCCAGGAGGTTGGTGCTAAATCTTGGTGCCAAATCCATCAACGTCTTAAACATTGTCAGAAACATCCA
Organism: Argyrosomus regius; assembly: GCA_946959425.1. NCBI lineage: Eukaryota > Metazoa > Chordata > Actinopteri > Sciaenidae > Argyrosomus > Argyrosomus regius. The sequence goes on along the minus strand of OX336889.1, from coordinate 15,570,696 downwards.
TCCATCCTCATCAGGGTAGCAGGGGACTGGACCTGATCCCAGCTGACATTGGGTGAAAGGCGGGGGGGCACCCTAGACAAGTCGCCAGTTCATCACAGGGCTGACACATAGAGACAGACAACCATTCATGCTCACATATACAGCTATGAGCAATTTAGAGTCACAGTTAACCTGCATGTCTTTCGGCCCGAGGCAGGGACTAAAACAAATTTAGATTTTAATTTCTACAGCATCAAGAATGCACTTAGATAAGCATAAAATATCCGGGAATTACAGGCTCACTGGTCAATCTCGGCGTGTTCTCATTGTTCCCAGCTAAAACTAATCCAGTCATCAACACAGCCCAGTATGAGGAGACATAAGCTCTGAGTTGAGTGATGCAGATCTCTCATGCTTTATTCAATCGTCTTGTCACACACATGCCAAGATGTCCTCTCTCTTATCTGCTCCTTGGTTTGCTCACAAGCTGGAGAAAAACCCGCCACCAGCAGCACAAATATACATGTTCGCATTACGTGTGTCTTTTCTTCTTCTATCTGATTATGTGACAAGGCCTTGGCCCTTTGCTGTTCCCCCAGCACAGACCCCATGCCACAACATAACAGCCACATTAAACTGTTGATATTAATAGTAATGCCTGTCCTAGTTATGTGCACTACGGCATGCATTATCATATCAAAGCAATCGTTCCCACAAGGTTATTCTATTACCATCATGGTCAACCCCAGGGTCTGTTACGGCATCCTAATTTCAGGAGATTCCACATTTAAAGAACGACTTCTTCATAACTCTTTGAGAAGACAAGGCGGAAAAATACAACCTTTTGCCTGGATTTAGAGGATAAAACAGATGTATCCTCTCAGTATCAAATCTCTCAGTAGCAAATCAGTGTGCACATCAATTAATTGATGGTGTAGTCACTCAATCCTTGATATTTTTTGATGGAAAAAGAGAAAGACCATGACATGCAGTATATAATTCACCAGGCTGGATCAGTGAAAAGCAAGGTAAACAATGGAAGCCAGCCAAAAGCTCAGTCGATTTGTTTGCCAGTTGTCTTTTACATGCAGAGGAAAATGTCAGGCCTCTTTCCACAAGAGTCTTGTACTTCCAATGTCTTACAATGATATTTCCAACTTTGTCTGCAGTTTGAAGACAACAACCGGCTGATAAACTCTTGAAAGTTGACGGGGGGGCCACCAAAACGCCCAGTGACTTTTGGTTTTCTTCTTGATGCCAAGCTCTTTTGGGGAGGAGGCATAGGTTCAGCCTGACCTTCAGGTTCTCAGAAAAATATTTGTGTTGTGACCTTTAAACAATGCATTTCCTGAATTGGGATGGAAAGTGTTAGATGTATAGCCCTGGACACCAAAATAACTGTATCAGTTTGTTATCATAAGCCTGTTTTTGTTGGTTCCTCAGTCCAGTTTTCTACTGCAAACCTACAGAAAAATGTCCACATACTTCTCTAAATACTGATGCCTACAGCTTCTGTGTTTTAGAGAGCTGTGCAGCAGTCACTAGACGGTTCAGCTGGCATTTGACAAACACTCATCCATACAACATTCTTATTTAAACAGACATGCGGGCAAGAGGAGGCATCATGCATTTCAAGTCCCTCCCTAGAGGGACAAACTCACAACCTCTGGATTAATAACACAAACAGCCACACATGCAGCTTGGCATACATGAGCGCCTGCGGAGGGAGGGATGCACGAACGTCCATACGCTCAAGCTCCCAAACACACATTGGTTTATAATCCAGATAACACATGCTGCTGATACAGAACATATGGAACATGGGCCACAGAACTCCAGGGAAACCATAGCAACCACTGATTAAAGAATCTGTGCTTAATTGAGCAGCTGTTTTCCCACAATTCACTGCCCTATCAAATATTGAATATGATAAGCCAACACAAATATGGTGACTAGCCAGCCCCAAAATATAGTAAATCAGTAAAACCAATTTTGTCTCTCCATGTTTTTTACTGGTCTGCTGCCCATAGGCAAGGACATATCTTCAAACTGTCCTCCAAACCAAGCTGTTGTGGTGCTAAATTAGTTCTGCTGCAGCGTTAAATTTATGATCAGATGGATGGTCTGGTTTGGTTCATATATTCCCACACAGAAAACTTATATATATAAATTATCTTTGACACAGAGCTTGCAAGATATAAATCATCTATAATGCAACAGTACAAACAAAACTAAGCACAGGTGGCAGGACAAAGAGCTACGGATATGTATTCAGGGTTATTTAACCATTGAGGCAGCCACCCAGCTATGGAAGGAACATCATCCACTACCCACTTTTCTTTGAAATGACAGCATGCTTAAAGCGTGGGTTCAATAGCATATTTCACCTGTTCTCAGACTATGGTATGCGTAACACCGGTGTTACTTGACCTTCCTGTAGTGAGGAATCTCATCAATTTAACATCTAATATCATCAAAATACTACATCTTTTTGAATTAAAGTAAACTATGAGATCACTGGAATGTGATTTAATATTAGGCATTCCTTGAAATGCTGCTGTATCTTAATATTGTATGTGTCAAAATGGTTGTATTCCGAGAGCCTAATATTTTCTGAGGTGGTATATGGTGTAAAAAGTTTGAGAATCACCGGAAAATGTCATTATTCTAACTTTTAAAACTGGAGTAACGCATTGCAGGGCCTCTTTCTGGCGCCGGGTACCTCCAGTACCTCCAGCAGCTGCCTGTTTCTGCACAAACTGCAAAGAATCATATCATCACATAGTCCTCCACCTGGCAGTCCGCGAAAGTGCTGCCCTTATGGTACAAAGCACAATAGGTCCTGACCGAAGGTCTTATCCTTTTTTCACACTGTGTTGGCATCCTTGGTGCTGATACTGTTGTTTTGTGGCACCATCTCTTACACTGGCTTCATCTTATTTTTATATACCTCTTTAATCCTTTCTGTTGTCCTTCTATACTTTCTCCTTCCCTCGTTGATCATTGATAATTGTTGTACTTTGCACTTTGTTTCTTCCTTTTTCAAAGATTTTTTTGATAGATTTCCAAACCCACTTAAGAGGATTGTCCTTGTGTCCTGTCTACATGTGCCCATTAAAATGATCGGTGATACATTTAAACGAAGTAAAAAGAAGGTAACAAAATGAATGCAACACAAGTTCATCATAAACATCTCAAATTATAGCAAAGAGGATAATCTATAAGATAGCTTCTAAGGAATTATGATTATAAGATAATACTCATCTTGCCAGCTTCCACTGAGGTTTGATCTGAAGCCAAGAGTCCTGATGGCAAAGACGCATCACCTATAGATTTAAGGTTTGGAACAGCCAATTGAAACCTGTCCAAGGACTGCAGGCTATTTGGATTTGGAGCATCCAGAAGGTTAGTGCTAAATCTTGGCACCAAATCCATCATTTTCTTAAAAAATATCAGCAAGATTTTAAAACTAATTTAGATTTGTATTTATTATTAAGATTGCACTTAGATGAGGAACAAATATCCAGAAGTTACAGGCTCACCGGTCAATTTATAGAGATTAGTGTCTGCGTTAGTGTCTTCTAAATCTGCTTGTAAATCTGTCTGTATTGACTGAGTGTGTGCTGATGAGAAAGCGAGAAAGGTTGTCTAAAAGCTGGTAAAATATCTCTGAAACACAGCACAACTCCCCGTTATTCTGATTGCAGTAGCTTGAAGAAAGAGACGACTGATGGTGTGCTTTTAAAAAAGATGTTTATAAGATTCTGTGATTTAGAACAAATCGATTGACCATCAGCATCAGCAGCATTATTTTCTCAACAAAACAGCAGATATCCTGTTACATTTCACATGGCATACAGGAAGTCCTCTGTAAGACAATCAGAGCTCTGACCTATTCTGTAAGATTTGTCTGCTGCTCATGTTCATATCCACGGGTCAATTTATTCTCTTCAGGATGTATATGAGATAAGCATCAAGTATAGCTTTTTGCTTTTTGCTGTGTAAATATTTAAATATGAGCATGAAAAAATAAAGAAAAACAACCATGATTCAACTGTAGCATCTATGTCTTTAAATTGTGGTATTAACAAATGTAGTAACAGAATGAATGCCTTTACTCAATGAAATGCTAAAACTAAAACTAAAGGTACAGTTTCAGTCCTCCAAGCTATACACTGACATATAATGAACACCAAACCATTCACAGCAGAAATATACAATGCCAAAGTTAACATACATTTCACCACCTTGTGTTTTTACATGAAATTTTAGTTGGGGTTTTTTTTGTAGCCTGGGACCAAATGCGAAAGTTTCACACTACACAGTAAAATTGGAAATATGCTTTTGAAGATACTTGAAAGGTTTCTGTCTGGCACAATAAAAGGGAAAAAAATGTTTAATAATTACATTTTGAATGTGTAGCCATTCATTACACTGCAGTCTAACATCTTGTTAGGGAAAACAATAGATAGGAAGTTGTTCAGGTTGGATGCTAATTAGGTGTTCATTAGTCTGTTATTTAGTGTTTGAGTGTGGGTGTATGTAGAGGGGTAGGTGTGATGCTCTGGCCACTTACAGGTGTTGTTTTTTTGTCCATTTAATTAAGTGAAGGAGGTAATTTATTTGTTGGTGCCACTAGAAATAATTGTGCACTTGTTGCCCTGATTCTGTCTTCAACCTCTTTCACAGAGCTCCAGTATATTTAAATACATATTGACAGAATGACATGTTAACTTATACACTGGGGGCTATGAACTATGCAAGCTTACAGTGGATGAACAAAAAGTTTTGAGATTTGCGAAATGCGAAAAAGGGGAACGTGATGTTGTGATACTAAGGGTGCTTTTACACCAGAATAGTCCAGGGGTTAGGGTTAGGGTTTCGGGGAAAAATTCGCCAAAAAATTTCACACCTTCATTTGGTTTGGTTCACTTTCACACTGCACTTTTGAAAGCGGACCAAACTGCCTGGACAACGTCATGCAGTTACAACAGCTGCTCCCTTGGGGCGGTATTGTCCGAAACAAGCACTGACCAGGAAGAAGAAAACCCGGCTCATCGAAAACGGAAATCCATCCCCTTCAGCCGGCTTGTTCACAACAAAAACAAACAAATGGAGCAAATTTATGCAGTCTTCGGGTTTCTGTTTTTACTTTGGTGTTCAAACTTAATTGTTTTTTCATAAGAAACTGGCGAGGCAGTCCAGCATGTTGCTCTGTACATGAGACAAATGCAGCAGTACCGAAAAAGACAGCGGAGAGTGAGAGACTACGACGCGCTGCTGTGGTTATACAGACGCCTCTCTTTGGTTCGCTGGATAGTTTGTTTGCATTTCCCAAACAAACCGGGACCCATGTTTTCAGACGGACCAGAGTTCGATTGTTTGGTCCGCACCAGAGTTCAGATGAGCTTTCACACCTGCCCAAATGAAGTGGACTATCCAAGGAAACAAACTCTAGTCCATTAAAGCTCTGGCGTGAAAGCTAGCCCTATTGTTGAATTCAAATTAGTGCTGAGATACAATATGAACAATGGAAAGTAGTGATACTGGACTTCTGTTACTTTAAGTAAAATATAAAAGGGGAACCTCACCACATTTTTGAAAGTCTGGTTAGAGGTCTTGGAGAGTGCTAATGAAGCTCAGCAATTAAAGTCAGGAAGATATTGCATGTTTATATTCTCTCTCTCTCTCTCTCTCTCTCTCTCTCTCTCTCTCACTCTCTGGGCCAGTCATCTTGTTGCTGTCAAATTTTCAAACTGTTTTCCTTTCTCTGTCGCTGTTAGCTGTAATTTCAGTGTCAGTTACCTCCGGTTTCATCAGAATCAGCCACCATGGGTGTCCACTGAGTTTATTAGTCCCACTCCACGTCACATCCTTACAGATGTTCAGCCATCGCTCTTTATTCATTCAACACCACCACCAGCATCCCTAATATAGCCTCCAGGTTTTGACAAGGACAAGAATGAGATTTATTTTTAAACTGTCCATTGTGAGTCTGATAGTGTTAGGCGAGTTCAGTACTGAATTGGTGGCGTAGTCTTTGGAATGCAACCATCACTTTTCACTTCATATTCATTTCTTCCATCAGTGAAATCCCTCCATCTCTGAGTGAGAATAGACCCTTTTCACAGCAGACCTTTTGACTTGACAAAGCAGGAGGCACAGGTGTAAGCACACAAAATTCCTGAGCCCTGGAACTGGCTCACCTAAGTGTGAATGTTCTGCTTTGACAAGTCAAAATGTCCACTGTGAAAAGAGTTTATTGCGTGATACAGAAAAGCTTGAAATAAATAAGCACACTGTGATGGATCACCTCAAAGTGAAAATAAGGGCACCTACAGTAAAAGCTGGATTGCATCCATGGTATATTCTATAATAAATATCTATTGAGGTGATGAATATGAAGGTCACATTTGCTAGCACAAAAGGTACAGATGCTGTTATTTGGAGGATATCTGTGCATATTTTGGTCTAGAATCTTTCATGAATATACTATACAGAAATTAGCATAAACACTGTCACTAACACATCCAAACTAACATTGTTAGACCACAAGTGTCAGTGCCAACATTATTACAAACAGGCAGCTACAATTTGAAGACTAGGAGATGAGAAATATGTTTCTCAGAAGAAACACAATCTGGCAAAACTGTGAGATATGAAGACAAAAAACCCTCAAGGGCAGGTTTTCTAATCACATGTAACAAGGTCACATCCAAAGCAGCAAGATAACACTAATCACATCTGTGAGAAAATGAATGTCACTGCAATGGGAAAACTAAAGTATTTTAACAAAGAATATTACTAAAATATGCATTGGAATGTGCAAGTAACGCAAAACAATTTCAATAAACTAGGCCATGAATAATTGTGAGGTTATGTAAACATAAGGCTGCTGGGAAGTTTAACATGAATAAGACACAAAATCTGGAATAATAATATCAATATACTGCACAATACACAAAGAGTTTTGAGAGCAATTAAAGATGGTGTCCTAACATTAAGTGGGTAGACTTTTCATAGAAACTACAATTTATCCCATCAGAGGAAAAAACAACAACAAAAAAAAAAAACAGCCTTCGCACTATTTATGTACTCCAATCAACAGCATCTTCAAGGAAGGGTGGGCGATCCCATTTTCCCTGAGAAGACTGCAGAGATTAAGGATGTTTTTTTAATGTATTTAAAGATGATTCTAATCAGTACAGTTACCATGGTGATGTATTAGCTTAAAGCAGTCTTTATTTATAAAATGCTTTGTATTTCATATCAGTCTAAACCACTGTTACACAATCAAGAGCTATATGATTAGGATGTATGCAGTAATGTGTGAAGAACACAGTGTGCTCAGGATGAGACATAAATAAGTCTGCAGCTAGCAGCTCTGTGAGGCTGATCTTATGGGCTGATTGGTTTTGCAGGTGTTTTGTCATAAGTACTGGTTCGCTTAACTCTTTCACCTTCTGATGGTGCTAAAGTAAATAGCATGGGTTTAACACAGTACAATGTATTGTAGGGACCTTGTCTATTAAGCAAATTTCACAGCAATCCATCTAATAGTTGTCAAGATACTGATTCTTCCTTTGCTTAACATGAATACCTAAATTTCATAGTTGTTCAATAGTTGTTAAGGTGTATAAATCTGGACCAAAGTAGTCAACAGACCAAGATTGCTGGCTCTAGAGCTACAACGCAATCTTTACCTCTGCTCACCCATCATCCCATCTATTATCTCATTTTTCTTTTCACTCCCTACAAGACACTCATTAAGAAGAAATAATGTCCATTTTTAGATGTAATTAACTTGATATAAATAATACAAAAAAATCATTGAGTACTCTGCTGAGGGATTCAACAGGGACAGCAGTTCGTTATAGCTCATTGCTGATTATGACAACAGGGATGCTCCATCAAAATCAACCTCCCAGTAAACCAATCTTTGTGCTGCTGGTCACTGGACGGTTAATTAGATGTCTGTGCTTTGGGATTGATCTCACTGAACATTTATTTTATGCTTAGCTTTGAGAATAAAAGGGTGACAGCCTGCATATATATGGAATTCTTAATCATCAAACATTTTAGTTCAGTGTGTTATGCTCTATTTTATTGCTGTGTATATTTTTGTCTCTACATGTTTCTGTACCTATCATTGCAATTGGTAACATACACACCTGAAAGAGAAGACAGTACATACACACATATTCTTCACAGTCCACAGATTTCATAATAATAATCAAAACACTAACAATATGTTTGGATATATTTCCTTATTTGGGTGCTTGTTTCCCGGCTGTTCTTCAGTTTGTTTGCAAGGTGGCTCGTGTCGAGTGGAGAATATCGAGGAGGTAGTGTGTCAGTCTCAGATCAGCAAACTCATCTGTCATTGCTAATGTTTCAACGTGTCACTGCAGATGTTCAGGAGAGCACAGGATATTAATGGAGTGTAGTCTCTCCACCTCATTTCATCTGATGAATATCAACAAAGATTATAGACAAAATGGAGAGGAGAGAAGTTACTGGACTAGAGCAAGGTCTAGACGAGATAACAGGAAAACACAAGAAGTAAAAAATCTTTTGTTGGTGAAATTTGACTGTTTCTTAAAAACAAGTAATTTGATCTTTGAACGAAGTGTTTCCCCCCCCCCCCCCCCCCCGTATCAGCCTATACTCTCAGTTTGATCTATAATTAAGATGTCAATAATAGAGATTTCTGCAGTCAGGAGTCAATCCTGGAGAAACAACAAACACTGAATCCTAAAATGTTAGAGTGGTGTGTTTCCTTCACCACACCGTGATATATAAATCATGAAGAATGCATGTTAGTACTTCAGTTAAACATTTCATCATTGTCAGGGCCAGAAATCCCCGAGAAGGCAGAGGAAACTTTATTTCAGCACAATGTAGGTGTATGCTGATACATGGGGTATTTCATTTAATGTGATTTGGCAGGATTAAACTGGAGGGCTGGCTTGGAGTCTTCATTATACTTTCCATCTACTGATGAATTAATATTTAAAATCTTAGACAGCTAAGCAGACAAACAGACAAAAGAAGGCCTAAACAAAGCAGACAGTGTTTTACAGCTTTGATGCACTGTTTGTTGTCAGATCCATCCACACACTATTTTAGTACATATTACTTGTGTATTTCCATCAAGCCATAGCTCTCTGGAACAAGCGGTTGAATTGAAGATATACTACAGGGACTTCTTGATATACTGTCTTTCAATGAGCAGTTTGTGCAATTATTTTTTGCGTGAGTGTAACAAGCTGGAAAAGAAATCAATCTTGATAAATTGTGGCGTACTGAGATCAATTTATCAAATCAATCATTACACCATGTGTAATTGCTGCGCCTGGGAAAAATCCCCATGAGCTCTCCTTTCGCTAACCCCTACCACATACCAGTCCATGTCTCCACAGATAACACTCGACAGTCATAATGATTTAATTTATGCAGCACAAACATTTATCAATTAGTGAATTGATTAGTGACTGTCTCTACAGCTTAGTCACAGTCACAGCACTGTCAGTCTTCTCGGGCAACATTCTCTCCTTTAAAACATAAACTATATCAAACCAAATGCTAACATACTACTACGGAGCAGCACTTTACTTGATGAATGCATTCCTCAAATTGTGACTGAGATGAGATCAAATTTGCAGCTGCATCCACTACAAATTTCCTGCTGTTGTTTCATTAATTATTGTTTGTGAAGTATTTGTATGACAATTTTGTTTTTCATACAAACTGTTTCAAACGGACTGTTCGACTGGCCAAAAATGCAAAAAGAAAAAGTGTGTGTATTCACAACAGGCCTGTCATTTCACAAGGTTAACAGCATATGTTGACTTGTAATGCTTACTTTAAAAATAACATCATGCAGAGGGTGCTCACAATGTTCATGTGATATTTGTCTACATATTTTTTAAATGGTCTCTTCTCTCAGTTTTAGTAAGAATAAGTAATAATGCAAATAAATGACTAATATTAAAAAGGTCACTCATGGTGAAGATCCCACATCGAATTATCCCCCAACTCTGCAGTTCCACTTAGGAGGTTCCACCCTCACTGTTTTGGCTCATTAACCTCATTTTTGGGGGCAGCAAGCAGGCGTTTCTAGCAAAAAAGCTCTGATGAATTCACTCGATACTATCTGTCTAAAGAAAATAGCAACTAGCTGGTTAAAAATGAAATGACTGATCTGACAGAGATGAAAAATCCATTCTTGGGAGATTTATTTAATATCATAATAATAATGACTTTTATGAGCACGCACCTAATTGAAGGAATCCTGCAGCGATACAGCAAAAGATTAATCCAAATGTCTGAAAATGTTGTCATATTGTGTCCATGTTGTCTTTCTCTGTGCCCTTCTTGTGAACTTGGATGTTAGTTTTGCTTACAGTTGTGTTTTCCCTGTCCTCAGGAAAGTGTGTCGCCATGCCAACACATTCCCAACACACAGTCTCTCTGTCTCACTCGCACACATCAATACGGCTCTCTCACCCGGCCAACCCTCCGGCGGCAGCTCGGAAGCAGTGGTGTGCTTCTGGCCTTTGTTGTGTCAAAGTGTTGCCAACTGTCTCCTCTCTCTCCAGGCCTCTGGCTATCTATATACCATGTCCACCCCCAGTGTCCCTCTTGTTCTTGTTGTCTCTCTCCCTGTCTTTTGATCCTTTCACTCATCCTCACGCTTCCTCTTTTCCTACTCTTTCTTCTTCTACCACACTTAGCTTTGTTTTCTAGTACAGTTATGTCCTTCATTCATTCCTCTTATCTTCTCGTCTTGCCTCTGTTTCTGTTCTCTGTTCAAAACACCCCCCAAAAGAGATGCATATATAGCTTGAACACAAATGCATTGCAGTCAGTGAAATGTATGGTGTGCACGTAGAGGCTTGGGTGTAAGGCGGTGAGTATTTTAAGCTATTTGTCGGTTTTATTTGTAGTGAATAAGTCTGGAAATAACACTTGACAGGCATAAAGATCACAGCCCATCACAGCAGGAATGACATTTAATAAGACATAAATAGATATTTAAGGAGGAAAAATGATTCAATCAGTTTTCTCGCGGCTCCATCACAGTGACATTGACAAGCATTTTTTGCTCAAACAAAAGGACCATCACTAAAGGGATTGATGTAGGTGTTTCTTCTGACGGTCTCAGATCACCGGTTTGCACTGCCGCTACAAGATCTTTGCAGTGGATGTCACGAATGTGTGCAGTCACGATTTGTGTAAAATTTAGTAACCTAGTAACACCACATCTCTGTCTTATAGATGGCAGATTGTTAATATTAGCTGTCAAACTGTGCAGGTTGTTTCGCAGTGAGGAAAGGTCGATGTATGTGAAAAAAATCTGAAATGTTAGAAATGTTGATACGCATTGTCACGCTCATCAATATAGTGATCTGGGAGCTGTCTGCCATGAAACATAATGTCCACCATAACCATAAAAACCTGTAAAATATAAATGGCAATGTAAATGGGTTTCACACTCTGGTGAATATTATGTACAAAAGAATGCAAATCTTCATTGATCCCATGTGAAATAAATAACAGTAATAACAAAAATAAGTAACAGCATACTAACAAATGAGCAAATAAAGCCGGTTCAAAAACTCCTTTCACTAAAATATTCGCTTTGTCCTTCTAAGGTACAGTATTACTGTATTATTACACTCCTATTCTCCAACCCGTAGTCAATAATCTCCCCTTTGTTCCTTCACAGCCTTTTAGTTGTGAGAGTCTGAGTCAATTTAGTGAAAATTCACTCAATTCAGTGAGTTGACATGAACCTTAAACTCTAAAATAACTATAATTTTAGGTGACAACCTCCACAGATTCAGGATTCCTGTCTTTCTGTGGTGCTCTCCACTGTCTGCACTGTTTTGGCCAGTGGGACTGATTGTACCGTCTGCACTCCACTGCGCCCGCACTGTACTGCTAAAACTCCAGTTTAGGTGTAGGACCGGCGCTGTGTTTAAAAAAAAAAGACTTCCAAAGGAACAAAATTTTCTTGCATTATGTTAGTGAAATAAGGGATAAGTTACAAAGATGCATAATAGATTAATAACGTTAAGTCTGGATGAACACCTGTTGTCATGGTAACCTCAGTCAAAGCTTGTTGGAAGAAGTTAAATACACAATATTTACTCTGCCATTACTGTAGCATCATACGAACAAACAGTTGAATGATGAACAAAAGAATCCATTCAGGTGCTAAATTAATTATACTAAAGTGTCTATACTAAAGCAACTTACAGTTCTGTCATGACTGAAATCTCATTAGAAACATTGACATTTTTAACAAGGACATGATGACCCTTAAATTCAAGGATTCAAGGAGTTTTATTTGTCATTTCAACACATGTTAACATGGGATGGAACGAAATTAGTTTCCCTGGTCCCGGAGCAGCCCAATGTCGAGTATAAAATAGAAAAAAACTAGCTAACTAAGTATAAATATTAAATAAACAACATAAAATATGCAATATGCAAATATGTTTGATATGAGAGAACTTTCAAACCAAGCAACTGATTCAGGCTATTTAACCCTGATCTTGGTCAGGGTCATTTTGCTGTGACATTAGTCTGATAAATGAGTTTCAGCTCAAAGGACAATTATACAACAGTTAGTTCCGACCAAGTAATTTGATTGGACAAGAGTCATCAAGTGCTGATATGGAGCACAACAGCCCTGGTACTTTTAACTACATGTGTCACTCACGCTTCACGGGTGTTTTAAATTTGTTTAATTAACGGTAGTTATCTATCTTAGGTTGTAATGCGCAGAGATGAACAAGGTGTGTGCATGTGACATCAGGCAAATTAGATAAGAGCAAAAACAAAGCTAAAACTGTCCACAACAGGGGCTTTAAGCTGCTTTCAGACATTGCTAAGTCTCAAAAATGTGAATGTTGACTAGGCTACGGTGACACGTAGAGTTATAGATCAAAGCTAGCAAGCTAATGTTGAGGAAAATGTTGATGTGTTGCTTGGCAACAGTGCAGCCAGTCACAGTCCAGTTGCAGAACTATTTATGTTGGCAGAGCCAACAAATGATTCAATAGGCAAACACATCATAATCTGTTGTCACTTATTAATGTAAACTAATAAATAGTGCTTGTAGAACTGTTCTCACTCAACGCCATGCTGTTGAACTGAATATGAGCACGCTGTGAATGACTTCGGCAATCAGCAAAATTGTGACTATGACTGAATCACAGCCAGACAACATTACAACTTCGAATGTGACATTGCTTAAATTAAAATTCTGCCGTCCTTCATTAAAATTTAAAATCATTATCATCATAAAACATTATACAATTTAAAAGAAAACAACTCTGAATCATCCTGATACTGACACAATGTTTGACTTGACAATCAGTTGTTATTCATAGCTATTTATTTATCTCTATCACCAAAAGCCTCACCTCCTATGTATTAATGAAGTGTCTTGCTGCAAATATTTAACATTCTATTCTGCAGCAAACATTTGTCAACGCTGGAAAGTTCACTGGAAGTTTATTTTAAAAGTAATTTGCAGTATTTCAGTAACTTAGTTTCAGCAATTTATGCCAGAAGCTGACTTATTAAGGTCTCTCATTGCCTTTCCACTTCCTATCCCCTCCTCTCATCTGCCTTTTGTTCTTGCCAACCATTATTCTCTGTTGAGCATCCTGACTAACAAACCACTGTTGCCCTCAAACACAGACTGTACACACTGACAGAGAAAAGTAGCTCACCCGCAGACTCAGTGTTTAAATGAACCACATTGGGAAATACGAATATCTACAAGGCACATAACCAGGAAGAGGGAAAACAGACAGCGTGTGTGTGGACACGGGCATGATATCGAAAGCTCTGCATACGTGTGCCCTATGTGCATACATGTGTGTGATATTTGTTGTGTGTTTATGTTGCGACTGTTTCTGTTTGGGTTTCAGTGTCTGGCATGTCCTGCTGTAATTTGGCTCTCCACTAAATAAAGACTTGGGCCTAAAAACATAAACTAACCCAAACTCCTGTCACTTACAATGTCTACAATATCTTTGCTTTTTCAGACACTACCGAAAAATGATTATTTTTGTGTTTGAGTTCAATGAAACATACAAATATATACTCACCATGAACCGCATGTGAAGCTCAGAATGTGGTGGCTATGGCTGTCGTCATCTTGGCAGTCTGGCCTTCAGCTTATCTAAAAATTGGCAAAGACATGGTTCGTCAGTGGACCTGAATTGGGCTGAATGATGCCTGGTTGCTCAAACAAGGCAATTGCAAGGGCACCGACCTGTCAGCCAAAGCAGTCTCATCCCTTTCTTTCTTCTCCTGATCTCTCTCCATATTCTTCCTCTCTCTCTCTCTCTCTCTCTCTCTCTCTCTCTCTCTCATTATTGTCCACTCGTGTTTTCTTTCTCTTCACCTCCAGTAGCTAAATCCAAGTGTCCATCTGCATTTGTATGGCCTAATTTGTATCTGTCTACTTGAGTGTGTATGTGTGTGGTCTGCATACTCAAATGCAGGGATTGACCTTGTGCATCCAACTGTATCTTCTCTTTATTTTCCCACAGGTGTGTACAAGCCTGTGTGTGTGTGTATGTCTGTTGGTACATTATGTTATGTCTGTTTGTGTGCAGAGCATTTGTCCTTGTGCATTCAAGCAAATCAGCATTCGTTATAATTTTTCCCAGGTGTGTGTGTGTATGTATGTTTGTGTGTCTTTTGTGCTAGTGTGTTTGTGTGTGTCCGTGTGTCTTTAAACCAACAGGGCACCTACAGATGCAGTCTATTCAATTTAGCAGGTTTGGGAGAAGAGCAGGTCACCAGTCAGACATTGTTTAGTCAACAAACACACCATGCTCAGGTACACACACACACAAACAGACACACAAAACAGGAGAACAATTGCATTTACCTGAATGAAAATTTAAAAAAAAATGATAACCTTCTATTTAATTCAAAAGTTTCCTCTTTTTCCTGTGATGAGAATTTTCCTATTTCACTTGTGTCATGATATTCATGATTCTTCTTGCACACACTGCAGAAAAAGTGACTACCTCTGTGTATTAACGTGTTTTAATCTGCCATTCCTGTCATGGCCACTAGAGGCTCAACAGCCTTTCTCCTGAGAATCAAAGTCAGTACATTATGGCATGATTAGCTAGTTGAGCCAGTGAGTCAGTTTCATTGAAATGAGGGCTTACAGGTATCTTTTATGTGCGTGCGTCTGTGTGTGCATATGTGTGTCCTTTTACACAAGTCTGAGCCACAATGGTTCCCTCATTAGGGCAGGCTTTTATAGCTCCAGTCATGCTTAAAATCCAGGTCTGAAAAAACCTTCAAGCAGGACTATTCAATTTCATTTTATTGGGCCAAAATTTAAAACCAGGAAATGTAGCAGCCAGTTCTTCTAACAGCATCTAGCTAGGAATGCAGTCAGACAAGGGTACATTTTAAATAGCGGATGTCATAGTTTTAATTTGTAGTCATTTACCTCATCCACAACAGCCAGCATGGATTCATTCATGGTTTCTGAGTCTTTGGATGGTCCTTTGGTCTTTTCTAAGATCCAAGATACATGAAGGGAAGCTGCTGTAGCTCTCTCTTGGCCCAGCATGACCACACCAGGGTAATATAGGTCTGATCATAAGATGCAAACAAACTTTGCACTTTAGCTGTGATCCCCTGGGAAAGCATTCGGAGATGGCGGTAACATTAAAATAAGAAGACAACGAGTACCATCTCTCTGCCAGCTCAGACAGGGTTAAACTGATTTAAGGTGAGTTTTTTATTGTCAATTTTGCAACAGAGACCAGAAGCACACTACAGCTACCGAGCTGCCGCCAGAGGGTTGGTGAGAGAGAGACAGTGAGAGAAAACAGGCGAGATAGAGGCATATTGATGTATGTGAACGAGGCAGAGAGACTGTGTGTTGGGAATGTGTTGGCAGAGTTGACAGAGATATATTTTCATAGCAAGCACTTCCCTACTTGTGACTGTCAATAGCCAGATGTTTTGAAAAGCTACAAAGTCTGGTTGTAACTCACATGAGAAAACATTGATTTTTACTGCCGGTGTGCAACATCTATAAACATCCTGCTAGATCAGTACTACACATGTGAAACTTAACAAAGATGGGAAGGAAGAGAAATGGCGCATGTGTTGTGTTGTAGTTTACTTATTTTGTCATATATTTATGTATGCTGGGCCATTCTGAGGTTGCTTCTAGACCAGATGTGGCCCGTGGGTATACCCATACATCCATAATGTATACTGATGCATGACTCTTAGTCTCTGGGTCAGGACCTTGACCCATACCATTTTGATCCAATAATACATCTCAATATGTCCCTGCTTCCTAAATACTAATTTCTTTCAAATCCCACATCCCCAGTTTGTAATGCTTTAGAGGCTGCCCTCATGAGCTACATTAGACATAATACAGCTCTTTTCACAGGCTGAGAAGTGCTAATGACAAGTAAACAAAGCTTCATTTGAAAATCATTGGACTTAACCAGGAAACAACATTAATATAGCAATCTCTTACAGTAAAGTTTAAATGGCTGTGCTGCTTAAGTATCCATGAGCAAGACTGAATCCCGTCCAGTTGCAGTGGTTACTGCAGTGAAAGCATTATTTCTCTTTGGGGATCAATCAAAGAGTAAAATATCAGCTGATGCTGACAGTTGTAGAATCCATGCGTGTGTGTGTTTTGAACTGATGGGAGATAAATGTGAAACTGTCTGCCAGGCCAGTCTTGTAAATAAGAATTTAAGTGACCCTTGTGGTCAAGTAAATCTAAAAGCAAAAGCTGAACAAAATATGCTTGTGATTGAATTTGTATGTGTGTGCTTTTACTGTACCAGAAGCTGATGTAATCTGAGGAAGTTGTGTGTGCGTGTGTGTGTGTGTGTGTGTGTGTGTGTGTGTGTGTGTGTGTGTGTAGGCATCCAGTACTTTTGCAAAGCAGCACAAAATGTGTGTTCACACTATTTATGTTTGGAGCAGTTTAGTCAAGTTCTTGAAAGTTTTCTCTTTTAGTTTGGTTCAATTGGAGGATGAGAAAAAAAACACATAGGAACATTGTAGACCCACTGCCGAGGCCACATGAGTCCTTGATGAAATGAACTCAGCTCAATTCATAGGAAGTATCATGGGTCCATCTGAGGGTTGTGATTTCAATTTGTGTTCTTTTTTATCGGTTTTATCCTGCATAAACATCGCAGAATAATCATGCCCAGCTAAAGTCAAAGGTGTTGGCTCGAGTCTGATCTTTCACAGTGTCTCGCAAACTGAACAAATACAACTGTCTGGTGCAGGCCAAAGAAATGTTGCACCTAAAGTCACCAGCTGTCATAATATGAGTTACAACTATATGCAATTCATGTCAAATATTAATCATTGGCATTTTAAAGGTAGAATTTCAATTAGGTTACTCTGTAAGGAGGTGCTCCATAAACCTCACGCTGAACTTGTCAAAACAATTCAAGTCACTCTGTTTTTTTCATTATTCACCATATTTCCTGTGGAGTGTTCTTATGGAGTGTTTTATTACAGGCTAAAACACAGTCTGAGGGAGAAAAGAGAGAGAGAGGGAGAGGAAGAGTAGCGAAGAATCAAAGAAACAAAGAAATGGATGGAAAAAGAGAGAGGAAAAAGTCAAGTGGAGCTGCTCTCTTTTACCGTGCTGTATTGTTTTCCCCATAAAATCCTGAGAGGGGACATACATCTTGCTTTTTAGATTAATGAATCTGCATCCAAATCTCCCAGGGAAAACTCTATAAAAAACAATTCAACAATTACTCCTCTCCTGCGTTCCATCTTTTGCAGAGAAGCACACACACACACACACAGAGTTATTGACCAGCTTCACCTTGTCTTTCTCTCCTGCTCCTCTCCTCCACTCTTGCTCGCTCATGCAGAAAACCAGCCAAACCCAAGAGGTGTATGACTGAAAAGCCTTTCAGGAATTTTTAAAAGACACTTTTTAAAGATAGTACCGGGCTGCTGCTGCCAGAGGACGACATGTATCTTCTAAATGTATTCTGTCACAGAGTTTCAGGTCAACTGCTTTAATCTATCAGTGTGTTTGAATGCACAGAAGGAACCAGGTTACTGGGAGAATTAAGGTTAACACAGGACATCAGGGGGATGTGTAGGGCATGCTCTGTGATAACCTGGTTACTATAATACCAGTATTTTTCTCTAACCTGGTTCCAAAGCACCTTTATTGTACTGAGGAGACAACACAACTCTTAGCAGCAGATTGTAAACACTGTTTTGTCTCTGTTGTCATCTCTCTTGGGGGGAAAAAAATTGTGGATCAATATTTTCTTTTCAATGGAGAAGAAGCTCTATATAAGACAAACTAGAGAATGAATTGATTCATCTAATTCCATCTCATCCCCTAGTTGTTTTTCTCTCACATAGATGCAGTTTATCTCTTCCTCGATTTCTTTCTTTTGTATTTTTGCCTTTACTTCTTCTGTTCTCTCAAAAACTCAGAGACTTTCAGCTCATAGCCTGTGGGGTGTGGAGCGCTGGAATGGTGACTGAGAAGTTGAAGTAGACAATCTAAGAGAAAGTTAAATGTATTTGGTTCTGTGAAGCTGCGGGGAGATGCGGTTCACTGAATATAAAAAGATCTTGATGTTGAGATGCTTCTGCACATCACTTGTTTGAAACACTAGAAATCATTCTCCTTTTTTGCACATAAAAAGTAACAGCTCTTGGTTTGATTAATCTCACACATCATAAAAAATGTAAGTGGCCCTATGTTTGGAGTATTTGGCTATGTGACTTTGTAATTCTAATTGACTTGTATACTGTAAATGTCTGCCGATCCTGTCGACCATATGGTGAAAACATTTAATGACATCTGGTCGACATCTCGCTGCCTGCTCCAGATCCAGTTGTTATAGCTTTTATGTTACGTTATTATTTCTGACTTGGTTACTAGTCTTCTCATTGTTGCCTACAATCTGTTCTCTGTTAGTCAATCTGAGTAGCACCAGCAAAAAGCTTCTATAATCAATCCAGTGCTGTTTGTTCTGGTATATGTTGCCCAAACTGTTGTTCTTTTATGTCTTAACTTAAATTAAATCTTCCCATCTTCAAGTGTGATATTTGAACACTCCAGTCTATGGCACTAAATTTAGAAATTTAAATTAAAAAAAATATATTTTTGGTGCCATCATTTGTTTATTTATTTATCATTTGTTTGTTTATTGTTGCTTTTAAATCAATTTAAATCACAGAGTATTGTTGCAAATGTTTCTTATTTTAATCAGATTTTATTCCTCCAGGAATAAAACACATTCAGCCCAGGAGTACACTTGGAGTAGCACACTGCAGCACACTGCAGCACACTTTCATGACGTATTATCATTATTATATTATAGTAATATTATTGAGTTACAGTTTTAAGCACTGTGATAAACTGAGAGTTTGTCCAGGGTGTATCCCAACTCTCGCCTAATGTCAGCTGGGATTGGCTTCATTCCCCCGCGACCCTGATAAGGATAAGCAGTTATGAAAATGGATGGATGGAAATTCTGTTTCATTTCATGTGTATTTGTAAAGCACAATTTCTTGTATCATCACCTCATCTCCATCAATCATCAGTTTCTTGACCTACTGTTTCTTGGCCTACTGTACATAGAGTAACAGTTCACTGGCTTCACATTCCTGTAGAAAGTCTGCTTTCCTCTTGCACAAAAATATGTTCTGAAAATGCATAAAAACAGGACAGGGGAAGAATATTAAATTATTCGTATTTGAGATACTGTGCAGAACATTTCAATGGCACCACCTTTACTGCACTCTAACGATCCCTCTGATCTTATTACATGCTCTGTTGTCTAATGGAACCCCTGTAGAGTCTTTGGGGTGTTTTAATATGAGGATAATCCATTCAGCGTTGGTATTTGACTTATGTCTTTTGAGGTTCTTTGATATTTTTATGCTATTGTCTTCACACTTGAGGTGAGTTTAGATAAGCTTAGTATGTGAGTGTTCATACACCCACACCTGCTGGAATGAATATGGGCTCTTTTTTTAGTTGGTTTACTGCAGCCTATGTGCCTCAGTCTTCAGCGTGTATATTTTTTTGGAAATGGATGACAACATGTGGTGGAACTCATGCAGCAAGTTGAAGTAGAATAGTCCACTGTCTCAGGGAATGGGATTGTCAACAGAGAAAACATCATGAAAAAATAAAATTAGACATGATATCTGATATTCCTCCTTTATCGCAAGCAAACCTCAAATGACTGCCATATTTGTTTTTTTTTTTTTATGCTACATAAAACACTCAGTTGCCAGTTTTTTTAGTAACCCTCATTGGTACAGATGTGGAGAGAAAAATAGTAGAACCATCTATACCTGTACAACACTATAAATCAGTCGAACCACAAACTACAGCATCCACATTTGAGTCAGCACCTCTAAAACAGACATTATGCAGACCTGCTGCATTAAACTGTATCAGTGCAGATTTATCTAGATGTGCACATATGCGTGTATCAGTTTGACTCAGTTCATGGAGCTTGTCGTCTATCCTTGGGTCAAAACTCAAAAGGCTATTTATCCAAAGCTCTCCCCCTTCTATCTATCCTAGATACTGTTTGGATTTGCAAGTCTTGTCTATTTCTCTGTGTTTTCCTGGTGTTTTCCCTGCCTGTCGTGTTCTGTGTTTGGTCTTGTCTCCCCTCTCTGTAGAGGCTTGGGCGTGGCTGACCTAATTTCTCCTGCCACTCGTCCATTGATCCACACCTGCTCTGCTTCCACACCTGCAACTCATCCACCCATCAAGCTCCTGCAGTATATAGCTCCGGTTCATCCTTCGAGATTCTGCTGGTTTGTTGTAGTAACCTTATCGGTAACCTGAGAGAATACATTTTTGAAGAATCTTTTTTTGACTAGTGTTTTGGCTGCTAGCCTTGACTATCACGTTTTTTGCTTTGTCCTCTAGCCCTGCCACGTTCAGCCTGCCTTCCTTTTTACTCTCTGGACTTCTCCCTCACACCCATGGATCACCTCCACTGTCGCTCTCCCTTTCTCCTGCCTGTGGTCTGCATTGTTGGTTCAGCGTTCCAACTAAGCTCACGCTTTAACCGATACATGATGTAACAAAGCATCTTTTCATTGGTCAATACATCTCTAAATGCTCACTGTAGATGGAAGAGACTATATAGAAAAAAGTCAAAATCATCAAGTGTGGAGATATTTGTGTTTTTAATGGACACTGATATGTTTTGTCAAGTCAAAATGTTGAAAAGATACAGTGGTCAGTTTTATAGGCATCAGGAATAATAAGAAAAAAAACTTACAAATAAAAGAAAATGACAAAACAAAACTTTGGACTGAGCTGAGTGCACAACAGTTTCCCTTAATATCTTACAGTAATTACTTATTGAAAGGCTTGTGCCACACTAAGCATCCTGGGTCATTAAATGAGCACAATGGACTCCTGTTTCGAGGAAATGAACAGAAATAAATCTAAAAGAACAGAAAAACACTGAATTACAGTCTCGCACCCTGGGATTTAAAAAATCACGCACTTTCATTAGCATAGCTCACATATTCTGGCTATTTTGGGGGTCATTCCACACTGGTTAGACCGCTATAGAGTTGAGCTACACTAAGTGGCTATCAGTCTATTTTATGCATCAATCTGGGAGATGCAATTTAGATAGCAGCAAAAGTAAACAAGAGTAATCCACACAGCTAACTTCATGACAGCCATCAAACAAACATACCCTGCAACTGATTACTGTTGTTGTAAATAAGCCAATAAAGTCAGTGCACCTGTGGTGTCACACCCACACATGAAGGTCCACCAGCACAAAAGTATGAAAAGGTGCAGCTGCCAGCTTCTTCCTCTTTGTCTAAATGAGCATTAATAGGATGATTCTAATATAGCAGGAAGAAGTGATGATCCCAGTGGTAACATTAAGTACTGCTCACAGCTGTGTTGTTGTTGTTTTTATATCAAAATGTACCCACGAGGCTGTGTGAATCTTTGCATGGAGGACGAGAGCAGCACGAAAGTCAGTCTAACCCGAGCCTGCTGAAGATATTCTCACAAATATCACACGCATTAAGTCAAAGCCAGCTAACTGAATAAAAAGAATAAGACTCCTTGTATGCATGAAGCTGCTGAGCTATAGAAATGTGTCATGACGATGATGTTGAACTGCTGGCGTCCAGTTAACGCATTATTGAGTTATTCTGTCACTGCGTCCTCTGTGAACGTGTGTGCCTGCATATTTACTATGATCCCATTGTTATTCTGATCTCAAACTGCTGATGAAGCTGTTTGTGTGTTTGCGTGTGTTACAGCTTCATATTGTGTGTTCCAACTCAACAAACTCATGGAGACTTCTTTCATACACCGAGCAATAATATCACTGGCTTAATGGACCTCTTGGGACTCACAACATGCAGCAATGCACGTTGTGATTACTCTTCATGATAGCTCTAATGAAGCTCCGCTGCTGATTCGCAGGTTTCAGGGTCAGGGTTATGCTTGTGTGTGTGTGTGTGTGTGTGTGTGTGTGTGTGTGTTCGACTGCGTTGGTGAATCTTACTAAAACGAATGCCATGATCTAGACAGCCAATTAAAACAATCTGCAACAAAAACCCCATAGAATACATTTACAGTATGCCGTATAGAGACCATGCTTGTATTCTTATTTTAACAAGAGGATTCCACAGAGGCTGGTGTCTCCTTTGCAAGTCAGCCTTGTGTGAGAATAAATGAATAGAAAGTAGTCAGAGGGCTAAAAATAAATCACAATAAGAGAACAATATTTTATAACAGAGTGGTGAAAATAATGTTCTTAGTGGAAAGCACTTTATTTAAAAATTCAGACATGTCATTCTCAGGGCCACGGTAGTTAAGGCAGGATGTAACTCCTGGAGAACAGAAAACAGAAAAAACTATAGTGCATTAAAGCATTTGAAAGAAACGGAAGTATTGTAGTGGTGGTACAGACTTTATAATGAAAGTTTCAGTTTGCACTACTTCATTTAAAAATATGGGGTGAGAGGGACATGTTATAAGTGGTGTAAGAAAACATGTCATGTGTACATACACTAAAACCAAGACATTAATTTACAGTCAACTGGGAGGAAAATGAGGGGATTGTTACAAAAGTTACAGAGGACATGTATGAAATAAGATATATAAGATATATATACTTGAATTTAAAAATGCACACTGATTCATGTGAATTTGTTTGAGTCTAAAGACCAAAATGCTGTACATCTATATCTTTTATTGAGAGTCCAATGCACCAATCAAGAAGACTTTATGGTCAGTAAGAACTTTGATGTAAATTTTACCAATAAAAAAAGTAACAAGACTCGAAACCTACGACTGTGTGGTCAATGAGCTGAATTGGCCACAGTTCTACATAGATAGCCGGTGGTAGTGTCTAAAATGTGGATTGCTGGATATTAAATATTCATCAGCAATTTTCTATAGTGGTCCCAGTAATATTTGTTCTCTAAGTATATTGGAATAGCATATCACATAATATGGTTAAACTGTGTTGGAGTTAATAAATGTTAATGATAAGATGCCAGGACCAGCAGAATAGTCAGTTGTTAGCATGAAATAGATTTTGAATGAGCGGTGGTCAATAAGTAGAACCTGTAAAAGCCCCATGAGGATCTATTAGAGATGTATTCCCATCTATTCATTTTGAATGAGCAACAGCTAATGGGGGAAACTTGTCTGACCAATGGCGTAGCTTCATTAGTCAGACTTTTGTATTTATGGGTCAGGCTCTGCTTTGCTGCCCTCCAGCCTACAAATGTTAAAAACTATGATATGTTTGCAAGAATGTAAAATATGTATTTGTATATAGGGTGTTTAGGTAAAATTTATGGATGTCCTCAAAAACATGAGATAACTAAAATAACACTACTGCCCAGAGCCAGAAATAATATATTTATCTTAAAAACCATCTTCTTTAAGAGTCTGCCACTCAAAACCTCTACTTCAATGCTGTCAATCACATCTGTCTTTGTTATTTTATTTTACTTTTTATGTTACTGTCATTACGGTTTACGTCTCTCCTCTCTTTCCCGCTTATGACCTAGATTTTAAGACACAATGTTCTGCTGCACTCCCTCACTACTTACCTAGTATGCATGTTTTATTAATTGCTGGGCTGGGTTAAGGTTTCTGCAAAACAACGGACCCCATCAACACAGCGACAAACACAGAAACTTCAAACACTGACACAAAAATGCAAACTTCTAAACAAACTAGACTCTATGTGCATGCACTTGTACAGCTACACACACACACACACACACACACACACACACACACACACACACACACACACACACACACCCTCCACATGCATATGGTCACATTAATAACTTATACAGTAGGTGTCTCAAAGCCATTACATCTCTCAGCAGATTTCAGCAGGTCTACTTTTACTCCACCATCAGCATATTTAACTTATTGCTGTAATTTCTGTACAGCATGTCTATGTGTGTGTGTGTGTGTGTGTGTGTGTGTGTGTCTGAGTCTGTGTGTGTGCATGTTTCAATTATATACTGATATGATACTTTCATAAGTCAAAAGTTAAATCAGAAACCGTGGGTAATAACGGCAATCCATAGCAGCTGAGCTCAGTTTTGAGTGGAGACAGCATACTAATTCATTCAGTTCAAGATTAGATTTTTCCATACATTTTCAATGTCTCAACTGAATTTAAATGATTACTGAATTTTAATTAGTCTGTTATTGATTTCCTATTTTACTTCATGACAAACGTGCCAATTTTCAGTTACTGAAACTACCTTCCTGCCTATCCAAAATGAGGGAAACAGCGCCCCCCTGGGTTGTGACGGCTGCTAGAGGGCAGTCAGTGTGGTCAAAGATGGTATTGCACCCTACAGCAGTTGAGGTAGTCCTGCTTGCAGGTCGCAGGTGAAGTTGACATCCTAATTAAGTATCAAACGATTAGTTATACTTTGCCCGTCTGAGACACAGAGTTTGGAGAGGCCTCTGCAAGAAGAAATAAACTCTGAAGCAGTCAGTTGAACTCACAACAAACAAGCAAACTTATCAACAGTTTATTTAAAATCAACAAGGAGAGTTATCCTGTTTTCCAGTGTGGCTAGCTGATGATGCTAGCTGAATTCCTGCTACAAACAAGTCAAATGACCGACACAGGAATATTATGGATATTATGGACAACTTCATCTCCACTCAAGAACAGGTAGCAGACATCAAACCGTGTGTCAAATACACTCTCCTTTACCTGTCTGTGTTTTTGCTGGCTGGTTTCTGTCCTTATGTTTATATGGCTTGTCTGTGTGGATTTAACTCCTTGCAGTGCACATGTTGAGTTTATGGTGTGCTGTTTCTTGTTTACTCAAACTCTTGTACATCATTTCTCCCATTTTGCATATATCCGTGGTGGTTCAGTCACCTGTTGGTAGTGTGGATTTGTGCACAAAGTGCACGACACCATAAAGGACTGGTGTAACCCTGCTACAAACCTGAAAGTATTAACTTTGTTTGTAAAATGGCACATTACCTTATTGTGTACCTTATTTCATTAGATGACTTGACTTGGGCCCTGAATTACTCCACTGCTAAAAGTTCATTTAGCTGGACGTCTTCAGATTTTCTTCTGTTTGTATGGGAGCATATGTGTATCAGTGCAATTGTGTCTGCATGCACACTCCACTCCACTGGATAATCCTATTGTGCACAATCAGATGAATCTTTATTTAGTCTTCTAATGCTTTTGCTTAAGGCAGTGCTGTGTTTGTGAGCGTGTGAGCTTGTAAATGTCTGTGTTTTGTGCATGCGGCTGTTTATACATCTGTAATTCGAAAGCCAGGAGCTGCTTTCTCAACGGGCACAGTTCAACAGAATCAAAACGTAAAATGCATTCGCTACTTTACGTTGAGTCAGTTTACAATTTAACAAGTTAAAACAGTTCGATGGCTTTCAGGTTTAAACAATGCATTGTCCGGGTCTTGAAGTTTTGCCACTAGAGCAGGCAGCCCAAGTGAGTCCATGCATTATTGCATGCAGCCTGAGCTCCTCAGCGCTCCTGGGGGAAAATATCACCTTTCGCTGGAAGGTAATTGGCATTAAGCAAGCATGATTTTTCAACTAAGCCCGGCACTTCTTATGATGTCAGCGATAGTGTGCCCTGCTACCCCGTGCCTCTAATCATACAGTGTAGCTCTGCTCACAGCTAATTTGTAGAAAAACTTGTAAACCTGACATAGATAATAGGCCTCATGGAAAAACTATGCAAACGCACAGATGTAACCTTAACATATTCTTCACCAGTTAAAGGAAAATGTTGTGTTGTTCAGTATATTGATTTTCATGTCTAGTTAATTGGTAAGAGCAACATGTGAAATGTGTTTGGGAGCATTTGAGACACAGAAACAGTGAGTTTGTGGCACACACTTGCAAATAATGATTGAAGAAAAGACGTTTGTGGTTGTCTGTACAAGATCACTGGATTTGTTCTTGTTAGCTCCTCATAATTGATCCAGCAGTATACTGTCTGGCTGTGTAAGTAGAGAGCCATAGTTCACACCCATCAGTGTAACCTCTCCAATTATCGCTGCAATGTTCTCGTCTGTGCTGCTTTGTTTGAATTCTGTCGTGCATCATTAGGCATTACACTCGTGATATTATGTTAAAAAGGTCAAGTATTACAATTGCTTTTGATCATATTACTCACTCTGCATGAAAGGTTATAAAACCTGAACATCATGGGCTGTCGGTATTATAATAGCTGAGGAGTGTGGTAATGGCATGGAATAACACCTTCTGACAGATGCTTGAACTTCAGTAAAGTAACACCCATGCAAAATGTAGTTTACTTGAGCAGTCCATTAAATTCAGAAATGTCGTCATTAATTTCAACTTATGGTTCAAACCTTTATAAAGCCAGAAATCATTCATTATGAAACAAGAACTTCTACCCCACACTTATTTTCACATTGAATGGTGTCACATTGAATGGTGTTGCATTGGCGAGCTGTCGGAGGGGAGCTGAGATTGTTTCCACGACTGTGCCAGTTTGTTACCTTAGTAACTCCTCCTATACCACAATGTGAGGAGATGTGGTGATGGCAGTCCAGTGGCATTGCATCCTTGGTGCCAAGAATGAGTGTGTGTTGTACAGGCTGCCTGCTCAGCGCAGGTTGACAGCTCAGCACATGTGTTTTTATAATGTTTTTTTGTCACTGTATTTGGTAAAGGCACATCTTCATAGACTAGAGATGCACAGATATTAGAGCGGTGGCATACAGGAGGGTCCTTTCCTGTCAAAGTGGTTATGAAGCTAATGCAAACGGAGATTTTACAATACTGGATCATGACATATGGAAAGAATCTGCAGATGATCTTGTGGAAGGAAGAAAAGGAGAGGGATATATGGTGACAGAAGAAGTTTTAAGAGCAATTTATTGCTAGTTATGTGGTTCGGCATTCAGAATTGGTGCATCCCTAATATAAATTACACAAACCCCCCTTTTCCACTTTTGTTCTACGTTTTTCAACCAGCTTACACGTGATCACACTGACAAAAAGGTGTGATTCTGATCATATTATTGGTGCAAGCCAGCCAGAATAAACATTAATGAGTGATTCTTACCAGCTCCATAATCCATGCCACTTAGTTGGTAGAATATAATAACAGGCTTTTCTTTACTCTGTCGACTCTCTTTACAGCCCCCTGTGGTCAGCAGGTATTCATCTGCACTCTCTCACTGTTGCACACTGTCAAAGGCAGATCTGCTGGTTAAATTTTGTACAAACAGCACCACATTGTTGCAAAACGACCACAAGAACCTCTGTGCTTATGTGCTCATGAAATGAGTTGCTTTCATGAATTATTCTACAGTTTCTGCAGGTGTAGCTGAGACGGATGCATTGAAACAGTTCACGAAGAAAAACTCCACATCAATTAAAACTTTTCACAAATAAGTGCCTCAGGACCGTCCCTTCCTCTGTCCATTCCTGACAGGCATCATTTTGTTTTTAACGAGTCCGACCATAGTATTGCCTGCAGCCATGTATTTTTAATTCACAATACAGGTAAGTGTTTGACTGTGATCACCAACATGGTGAGAGAAAGAGACTGAGGGTTAGATTTTATTGTGGTCTAGCCAGAATCTATTTAATTTATATGTATATCACCATGGTTATGTTTGTCGCAATATGAAGAAACAATTATTTGGTTCCCAGATTGTCAGCAATGATTTTGGCATGTAAAACAGTCAGCTCTAACTGAATTAAGCTTTAAAAATGATTTCAGGAATGGAGAAATGCAACATGAAAAGAACAGACCACATTTTAATTCCACTTCCACATTTTATTTATGGCACCATGGTGGTATTTAACTGCAGGTGGTAATTTTAGGGATAATTGTGATGACAAATAAAACTGCGCACTGTTTCGAGTCCAAAACGTGAACTCTCTTGGCAGTATGTGTATTCATATTTGAAAGTCTGCATGCCCCAGCCAACAATAAATCCTGGCCACAGACATACCACAAGTGGGTTTGGCACACCCTGGATACATTGGGCAGACTGTATTTGACTGCGATCTGTGCAGCGCTGCAGGGTTCATGAGTTTTATGTGTGTCTGTCATGTCTGGCATATACAGACATCTAGCTCTACTGGCTGAAGGAATATTTCCAATTTCCAGTAGGAATCCAAGAATTATTCTGAGATGCAGGATGAACACAGGGCCCAGAGAGATTTTAATGTCAGTACTCTTCCAACCTGATTGTTCTGATAAAACATGTCAGAGGTTTGAAACACACTCAGTGTTCCACTGTGAGGGGACGCTGCTTTCCCCTCGTGTATTTTACTCGAGGGGTTTCCAAAGACTAGTGATACTAGAAACCTGGTGCAGCATTACTGTTATGCAGAGACACTCAGCAGATCTCAGATCTATGTGACTTGATGTTTTCTTAATATTAAAAGAGTATATTTCGATATTTTAACAGGGAAATAATAAGTTTTACTCTCATATTTGTGCCCTTTTAATAATAATGTTCTTTTTTGTCAGAGCTCATATTTTATTCGATTGAGCTTTACAGTCTGAGGAATCATTAATCACTTCTATTCCTGAATTCTGAATTTAATTTTATGTTGTGTACTGTCTTCAGGAATAAATTTCAGTACTTTTCAAATCACACTTTTATCTCTCTGTACCTGGAGGAAAAGAACTGTTGCCAAGTTCTGTGATGAGTAGTTTACGACGACCCATTCCGCACATCGTAAAAATCTAAAGTAGTCCATATCCAGACCCAGTCTGTGGATCTATAAAACAACTTTTTATCAGCCACAGAAAGTGATCAAGCAAGGAGCTGTGGAGCGGCAATGGCTGAAATATTTTTCACCCCTGGGTGATAAAAACACTTTTGCTTACAGCTGATCTTTTGCTTTGAAATATCGCTTTAAGTATGTTTGTGTGCTGACATTTCTCTTGGATCTTGGTTGGAAATAAGTAAGTGAGTCTTTTTCTAGCTTGTGTTCGACTCTTTGAACTTGTGCAAAGCTCTGCAGCGAAAGCAGAAATAAAAACAGAAAGCAAGTTGTGTAGAGAGGTGTCTCTCGAGGACACTGCAGCCGTGGTCCCCCTGCGAGCCCTTTGACATCTGGGCTGCATCTGTAGAACGCTGTGTCATCTCTACGGTGCCAAAATGGATGGCGAGATAAAATATCTACCAGAGATCAAAGCACAGATCCTGTCAGCTGTGCTCTCTTTAAAGGTCACGTCGCACATCAGTATATAATAGAGTAAGATGGTGGGGGTGGGGGGTAGAAAAAAGAGTGAGATGAGGATAGAGACAAAGATAAATGGAAAGAGAGTAATAGTGAAATAAAAGAGACAGGTGGGGGTTACAAAGGAGATCAGGTGAGATAAGAGGCGGAAGGGTGGAGAGAACAAGGCGTCTGACAGAAACTATGACACTGCAAAGATTATGAGCTGATTCTCAGTTTATATGCTGGAGGCATCGAACCAGGAAAGAATGAAGTTACAGAGCAGCCACATTTGACTTAAACTGTTGTTAAAGAATCCCTTATTCCTTGGCCTGTAGCCTAACTTTTGATATCATTTATTCCTGCTAACTAACAAAGAAACAAATGGGACCAAAACATTGCCTTCCTGGAAGAGGAATGTTAATTGCATCAAGAATAATAGGCCAGAGCACTTTCATTTCAGGCCACAACAGGCCTTATGATCACATAAATCGCTGCCGGGCTTCTCTGTAACCACATAATCTTTAACACATCGAGTAATATCTCTTTAAAGTCTGAAAACCTCGCAGATTCTGGTGTGTCTGGCAAAAATAAACCACAAGCTCGAAAATGAAGGACTGGTATCTTGTTCAGCTCCCTCACCAAAGCTTTTGGACACAGGATACAATCACTGTTTGTCAGCTCTGGCACACGCAAATGTAAATGCCAGGTCAGGCTGACATTGGCCTGTAATTTCCCTAGCTAACTGAGCTCAGCTCTGTGTGTTTCTTATCATTCAGGCTGGCAATCGAGCAGCATGCTGAATGGATTATTGGCTTATCCTGGTGAAAATGTAATATTCTGGGCAAAGAGGAAAATATCTCAAGAAGTCTGTGTTCTCAATAAAGGACAAGGAGTACCTCATCAATTTAAATGATTACAAGACACCAGATAAATGGTTTGAAGTGGTTGTCCGAGTCAAAGTATTAGTTGGTCAACAGTAACTTTCCACAACACAAGGCTTCATAGTATATTTTATGCACCGACATCATGAGGAGATGGGGAAAAGGATACTGTAGGATGCAAAAAAAAAAAAAAAAAAAAACGCAAAATAGGTTTCCTCAAAATGTTTTGAAAAAGCTTCAGAGGTATAAAGGCTCAAAGTCAAGGTAGGAGTAATTATGGCTGTCACGATAATCACAATAATGATATGCCACTCTGTTCACAAGCCAATTGCAGGGGATAGCAAGCCCACAACTGCATGTGACGATACATCACATCACATCACATCACATCACGTCATTGCTTTCAGTCTTT
Organism: Argyrosomus regius; assembly: GCA_946959425.1. Taxonomy (NCBI): domain Eukaryota; kingdom Metazoa; phylum Chordata; class Actinopteri; family Sciaenidae; genus Argyrosomus; species Argyrosomus regius. The sequence goes on along the minus strand of OX336889.1, from coordinate 15,539,636 downwards.
GCTTTCTAAGATAGAAAAGCCTCCCAGAGCATCTACGCTCAAGAGATTTGACACAGCAGAAGGAATCCTCAGATTCTCACCTCTGCCCAGGTTTACAAAATCACCCTCGCTCGCTCTGGTGCCACCAGCAGAAACCTGAAAACACACACTGATCTGCTAATTATCCAGATTCGCCAGATCTGTGCTGTTGGCACCCCACCGGCGGCTCACCGTTGTTCCAGTTTAAAGAGTTAGCTATTAACTGGCGGCTTTTAGCCTAGCGCTTACTGTTATTCTCACCACATCGTTATTAGGCTGAAACCCGCCCAGTTAACAGGGTCACTCACTCATTAAACAGAACACAGACAGACCCAGGAGGAGAGAGTGTGTTTAAGTGATTAGTACAACCAGGTACAGAGATGAAACATTGTGCTGCTATACCCATTACAAAAAAAAAAAAAAATGCAGCTAATGCCGCATGCCGTGCTGCTGAACCACCATGAAACGCCACAAGGGAGATTCCTTCACTGTGACAGTCGTAAGAGGGATCTGAGATGACACGATTTCAGTTTATATTAATATCTTCCAATGCCCTAGTTGTCAACAATTGATTGTATTTAATTGGACCAATACTTAAAAGACTGTGTCATTTGCCATTAGTTCAGAGCATATGATGCTCATTCTCTGGTTTTCTATCATAATCATTTCACATCTGGATTTCTAGACAGGAGAAGACCCAAGGGAATATGTCAAATGAGCACTACACGAAGTTGAGAGGAGGTTTATTTAATTCGGGTAATAGCTGAGTATGGGAAAAATAAGAAAGTACAACCACAGACACCGCCAATGAGACGGACACTTCTGATCTGAATGGCAGTCTTCAGGGCTGGTGTTCACAATGTCCTATGAGGCTAACGCTTTTCTCCGACTGTAATAGTCGGGTAGTAAATTCAAAGGATAATGGATTAATTTCACTGCTGATTTTCTTCAAAAAGACTTCTCAAAGCAAAGTTTAAAAAAAAAAAAATCATGAAAGACGTGACAAGTTGAAGGAGAGTGTTAGGAGAGATTAAAAATAAGTGCTGTCGATACAGAGAAAATTCTCGCTGTAGGTTCTAAGCTGTCATCCTCTCCGTTTGTCACATGCCTTGTTACTCCATAACTTTTCTGGGACGTGACTAAATCTCTTGTTGATGAATCTTAAAAAGTTTCAACACTTGTCACTCTTTTATATATATATATATTTCACTTTAGTGGCTTACTTGACAATGAGACATCCTGTAGGCTTTGCTAAATTATACTCTTGATGGAGTTTGTGACAAAGTCACTGAATAAAATCTCACCATTTTCACCTGGTCCGGACTGTTTCTTTCCTGGTCTTGGTGTGGCTGTGCTAATCGATTTATGATTTAGAAAAGGTTTCCTACGTTCCACGATCAGAGGCTGGATTTACACAGGAACACAATCCTAAACTTTAAAGGTTGTATATACTCATTGTATATCATGTTAAAGCAGATGTCAGTTCTGCATCACATTGGATTAAGAATCATATATCTTTGTTTCAGTGTCATATTGAAGGTACAGATAACAGGACGAAAATACTGAAGGAGCAGTTCTTCCTCTGAAGACCAGGCAGAGCAATGAGAGGACAGAGGAAAGAAAGAAATGAACAAGATCAGGAAACAAGCCTTGAGGTGAGAGCAGCAATCTGGCAGCCAAAAAGCAAGAATCCAATCAAATAAGCTGCTATAGTGTTTAGAAAACTTAACTGACTGTCTGACTGCTTTGCTGCATCTTTGACTCTGTCTGTTATGAAGGCTGCTGGCACAGTCTGGCGCTAAATTAGTTTGTCTGTCTGTCTGTCTGTCTGTCTGTCTGTCTGTCTGTCTGTTTGTCTCTCTGTTTGTCAAGGTGAGCTGCAAGCTCAAAGCTGCTGAACGTCTGTGTTGTAGCTGGTTGGAATAAGTCATGGTTTGCTTATTTTTACCCATTTTTACCTGTCTGGGCAGACACAGGTGATGCTGCAGACTTGTGCTGCATGACCATATAATTTTTAACAACAGCTGCTTTTGTGAGGCTTAGGCACAGCTGTGTTTTGAGCTAATTGTTAAAGCTACCATAGCAGCATTCACCCAATTACAATGCAAACATGCTAATGTCTACAGTTTATATGTTTACCATGTTCGCTGTTTTAGATCTGGATGTTCATGCTGACATTTCGTAATTAGTACTAAAGGAGGATAAGGCTTAAATGGACAACTTTGACCTCAACAATAATCTTAGTTTTCACGAGTTTGTCAGCTGAAATCCAAATGCACACCACCTACTGTGATATTGCTCTGCTGGCTATTTTATGATAGGTGGGGTTAGCTTTTCACTAAAAATTACATTTTTTACATAGATTTATATGCAACTGCCAAGTCGAGACAAGTCTACTGACTATCTATTGCCATATACTATAGTTTCATTGTCCAGAATTAAAAATGTTAAGTATAAACACATAAGTATCTAACACAACAATAGCAATGACAAAATCAGTAAAATTGTCAGTATATTTCATTAGGTATGGTGGATATGATCCACGCAAGGGTTCTCAAACTTATTATTCAAAGGTCTGCATCAGATTTTGAACTTACTTATAACATTTAACATCTAACATCTCTCGCAATTAGGTCAGCACAATACTGAAGCAGACAAGATTTTGACACTTACTTCATATTTATTACTACAGTAGCTTGATTACTAAAGAGGACAAGACACATTTTGTATCTGCAGCTGAGGAGCTGATGGCAGATTCTTAGGTGTAATGTTAATGCTTGAACTCAGCTGAAATCCCACACAACACTCTCTCCAGCACTTAGGGTCGTCGTGTCAATGATGGAGAAATAAACCTCATTAAAAGCACATTTATTTGAGGAAAGGGTCATTGTGAATGATCTCCAGCTACACTATTCAACATCACCAATGATTTATTGATCAATAAAACATTCATGTTACACTTCATCATGTATAACTAAAGGTATGGCCTGGGTCCGGATTTCCCTCCAGACTTTGAGAAGCTCTGCTGTCGGGGCTGCTGGCTACACTTTTAGACTTTTAGTCTAAGTGAATTTCATGATAGGAGTGCACAAGCATCTGCCCTGAGTTCACTACAACTGGAAATTAGTCCAAAACTCTGAAATTGCTTCAAATATCATCTAGTTTAAGGTCAGTACTAACCTGTCCCTGACTCACCTCCATTTTTGTAGTTGGTACCTTCTTCATCTGCCGCTATGTGTCACAGAGTGTGATGGGACTTGGTGTGTTGCCTCATTACTGGGAGCTGCAGGAGCCTCCCACTGCCTAAAGCTTTAGTTGTCGCTGGTAACCCTGGCTAGATGACACAGCTAGTGAAAGTGAAAGGAGCTAATAAGCCAGTTCACACAGAATGAAGGAAGTACCAGGGGGTCTGTGTATATGCACTGTGTGTTTGTTTGTCTGCCTGGTGTGGCTCTGTTCAGCTATGTGACACTGTAAGTGGTGTTCAAAACTGCAGTTCAAGGACAGGAATAGACACATTTCTAGACAGAATTGGTGAATTGTCTGGCAAGTATACAAATAATTGTCTGGCAGCCTGATGACAAAACAAAACAAAATAAGACCACAAGTCCATAAATGAATAACTTAGTCCAGCAGGTCATCAGCTTCTTGTGCCACTGATTTCAAAATACACCCGGCCATACATATTCTTGAGTTTAGTTTGTGGTTAGATTGGTACCTTCAGGAATTTTTAATCAGGTATAGACACATTGATGTTAAATCATCAATCAGATAATAACGAATTATTCATTAGGTAGCCCCAAACTCATCATTTATAACGATTTATTAAATATTTAGTTTTAAAGGTTCCCAAACAGAGCATGTGTTATTAATGCTGCATACAAGACTAGACTGCTTTTTGTTGTTCTACAGGTGGAGCTGATTTATGAGTCGATTTTATGCTCTGGATTCATGTGATTCAGACAAATTTTAGGCTGTGACTACTTTTTACGTGAACCCCATTAATGTCAACACGGTGCACTACATAATCATGTCATTAATCAGCATTGCTTTGGTTGAGAGTGCGCTATCGATCAGGCTTGTAAGCGCATTACTGCCAGATTTTCTGGCTGTATTTATAGCAGGATCTGTTGGTATAATTGCGATCAAGCTGCTATAATGAGTCAGGTAGATGAGCACATGCTGTAATTTGCCAAAGAGGGCAGTGAAGCAGACAGGCTGCAGTCTGAAACTCAGGCAATTCTGCTACCAGAAAGTCTTATCAGCTCAGTTTTTTAACAGTAATTTTGTGAAGGACGGCAAAATATATCACCAGACAGACTCACATGTACACATTTTCATGTTTCATGTGGATATGCGCTAAGCACACTTTTAATTGGAACAAACAGCCTGATATATTCAATACCTGAGACACTAAACCTTGTGCTGGCCTTATGTCTGCATTTTGACAAAGTAATTGCATCTGACCCTGCAGAATATAGAGTATGAAGGTCAGTTTATCACTTTGTAGTACAGTCAGTGATTCATACTTACCTGCTCCAAACATTGTTACCCGTCTTGGCTGAACAGTCTGTCTCTCTGTTCAAACGGAGGTGACCATGAGGCTTAAAGAGACCCTGTTGCAAGCAGGTTTTCTACAGCCCCATTATTCTGCTACACAAGAATGGCCTTCATTTAGGAGATATATTTACCACCACGGTCAGCGTGACTAACATTTGAAGTGAGAGATTATAAGTCCATGGAGATGTAAAAAGTATAATCAGTTTGTTCACTTTGTTTCTGTAATGACATGAGCGTGGCGCAAGCGGTTTGCACTTTTCAGGTGTTTGGTGTGTATGCATGATTAGAGTGGAACTACAATGACCTTAAAGGTGCAATCTATAAGATATGACTGGAAATCTAGTTCATGAATGTTTAAACATTCAAAAAACAGAACGTGAAGAGGTTACAGTTTGACATCAAAGACATCTATGTACTGTGTTGTAGTGATATCCACTGAAATGAGCATGCTAACCAGCTAGCTCTGGCCCGTCTTGTCTCCTACTAACTCTTGTGCCTTGATAGACAAGAGGTCCAACATGAGGACAAAAAAATGGAGAATGGAGGTGAAAACTTGGGCCACACAATGGGCCTTTTATTGTACTTATTAACAACAAAGTGCTGTAATAGAAACAAGTAGTTGCCAAGAATAAGACTTTAAAGAGAAAAGTCACCAAGCTGCTCTACTTTAATGATCTACCAGCTTGCAATGCTTGTTTGACTTCATGCTGTAAGCTGCAATACACTGAACTTTACTTAGGGAGCTCTGCTGCCCTAAACAATTTATACAATTTATATATTTATAAAAAAAACTGAAGGATTGTTTGTTTTCCAGGAGGATAGAGAGAGAGAGAGAGAGACAGAGAGACAGAGAGAGAGAGGGAGACATACTGGACACAGAGGAACCATCAAACCATAGCTTGACAACTTTCTCGACTTGCATGACACATATAGGTGATAGATAAGGTGGCAGGAACAGACTTTACTGTTCCACCTGACAGCACGAGTGTTGAATGTTTACATGTGTAATCACGGTTTTGAGTGTTTTTTTTGTTCCAGGCTGTAAAAAATAGGGTGCCATTGTGGATGTGCAGCATACACATGTCCAGAGGGTGAAGTTGCACAAGTGTAATTTAAACTGATATGATTCTCCTGTGGTGAGGGAAATAAACAAATGGTTCCATTTTCCCTGAAATGAAATAAAACATGACTCCTCATCCACTTTGTCATGTTTGCTGTTGTGTGCAGTGGAGCTCTCTGTGCACCTGTGGGTAAAAGTCACAATGTATAAGTTGTCAAACTTGGCATCAGTGAGGGGAAAAAAACATCTAAAATGATATTTTTTTATATATTTTTCCACTATGATGCACTACACAGGATAAAATGAGCACTTGTCATTTCAAACACTGATTCTTTAGTTTGGTGTCACATGTCTTTGGTTTAGACCATTTTAAGTGCGTGTAGTTTGACTTCACATTAAAGGTCCAGTGTGTAGAACTTAGTTGCTAATCTAGTGGTGTAATTGCTACATTGCAGTCTCCTCACATCACCCTAACCTTCCTAGTGTAAAGGAGAAACAACACTTGAAAGGCCCTATTTAGAGTCAGTATTTAGTTTTTCTGTTCTGGGCTACTGCAGGAACGTGGTGTTTTAACATCCATGAAAGAGGACCTGCTCCCACTGTAGATATAAAAGGATAGTTTTTTAAGTAACAAAAATAAAAAGCTTCTTATTTTCAGGTGATTATACATGCATTAAAACATAGTTATGAATACTATATTCCATGTCTGCCTTATTTTGAAAATAAAGGCCCCAAATCTTACACACTGCATCTTTAAATAAAACCTATAGACATGTAAAATCACAAAGAAGGTATATTTTATTTTTATTACATTTTGTTGAAATAGATACAGAAAAATACACTTTAAAGTATCACTTCATATATTGCATCATGTTTCTAGTGTTTTTAATGTATTCCATTATTATTATTATTATTATTATTATTTTATTTTTATTTTTGTTTTGGTCATGTGAATCCATGAAGGCAGATGCTGACTGCGAGGTTGGCGACCACACATACAGTAACAACATGTGCATACGGTCTAATGCGGTATGGGTGTGTTTGAGCAGGAAGCAGACTCAGGTCCTACTGTGCCAGCTGGTGCACCTGTTTCAGGTCATGTTAATTGGCTCAGGACAGAGTGAAGCATGGCTTCTCATTCACACCGAGACACAGAGAGAGGGAGGAAGGGGAAGTGACACTGCCACCCTCTGCAGTATCCAATCCATGTGTTAATGAACAGGCCTGCGCTCTGGTAGACTGTCCCTGACGAGTTTTTATGTTGGGTTTTTTTTTAACACAGCAGGGTCAGCGTGGAGCCTGGCAGCCCACATACTGTGACGGGGTCGGCGACCCGTTGAATTGCATCCTGTGCTCATGACCTCGTCTGGGACGTCCAGATTGTTATCAAACCGTTTGATAATTCGGTCAGACCTTGCTGTGTGAGTGTTCAGACGAGTCAAACTATCACTCAGCGAAGAAGCACACCCTAACTTGTATCGCCTCTTCTCTTTTTACCAGCTTTGTATTTTCTGACAACAGGCAACGATTTAATGAAATGTGTGTTTATTTTTTAATACTAATTATTCCCAGGAGGTGAGTAACACTGCAGCTATAACTGATTCACTAATTTGCTCATTAGATTGCTCATCCATAATTCAATTCGGTATATTATATACAGTATTTTTATAAAACACATCTGTAGGTCTTTTGATGTGGGTTCAGAACACAGTTTGTTTTCATTCTTCTTGCACAGAGAAAATAAGCAGCCCGGAACAAGTTGCAGTTGGGGATAATTTGTCACTGAAATTGTATAGCAAAGTATGGAAGGACGTCTCATATAATTGCCGTGGCATTTAGGACAGGAACCTTATTATCTATCCAATCATGTTCAGTAAAGTTCAAGCTATTTTTTTTTTTCAACCAACTGATGCTCAAGGTTTTTTGTCCTCTTTCACACATACAGTACCATGCAGCGATGGGACTGAGTAATTTTCTCAATAATCTCAGCTTCCTTTATTTCTCTGTCAGTCTTTTTATATAATTCTATAAATTAATAACTCATTGTGTAGTAATAGGTTTTAGCTACAGTATTGGTGTGTCTCTTCGTCTGTCTGCTTGTTTACTTGTCTCTCCAAGCCATCTATCTCTCTCAGTTTGACAGTTACCCATCTGAATGAATAAATCATCAGATGCCCTTGTGAGACAGATCAGAGGTCTCAGGGTTAAGTGTGGTAATAATATTCACTCATGGTTGATTCACTTCACACCTCCAGGAGTCAAAGTCCACAAATATTAAAGAAAAACAGTGTGCCACTTTTTTACAGTACAGCCACGTTTTTACGCTATGAAAAGTGAAAATCCAATTAAAGAATTAAAATCTAAAATACTTGAGCCAAATTAGTCCCAATTTGTAAAAATGAACACACATTTAATAGTTTCTTTACTATTTTACATTTCACATTACTGTCAATGGTTTTCCACAAACTCTAAAACGTATAATTGCTTATCCACGTCTCAAGGTTGTTCTCAAAATTATTCAAAAATTAGGAAGTATGCAAAGCAGGGAAGGGAATTTTAAGCTTTAATTATGAAGCTAAATCCAGAAGTTAGTTTGTCACACATAGAAAACAAAATCTGCCTCTAAAGCTCACATAGTGAATGTTATATTTCATCAGAGGTGCTGGTAGGTACTTTTATCTTGGAGCTGTTTCCCTCTGTTGCCAGCATTTGTGCTAAGCTAAGCTAAATGGCCGCCAGATGTAACTTAATATCTATTGTACAGACATAAAAGTGGTGTCAAGCTTCTCACCTAATTCTCAGCAAAAAAGCAGATAAGCATTTCTCAAAATGTCAGTGTCCCATTTTAAAATATTAAACGTACTGTCCTGTCTATTAAATGGACAAAATTGAATAAGTCAGAGAGATTGTTAAAGGCTGCTGAGAAGTGGATTGTCAAGATGTCTAACACTGTGTACATCCACTCTACACCACACACACACACGCGCACACAAGCTTTCTTTATTATCTACATGCTTGCACACAGGCTTAGAAGCTATAATTATGAACAGAACAGCTTTGTTTCTGTTTCATTTCATGAACTATGGCTTTTAAAAGCATGTGATTTGTGTGCTGGCTTGGAGGTGTTGTGATTGACAGAGGGGCTGGTTCAGTGTAAGTGCAATTAAAATAATACCCTTTTATTTCAGTCTCTGCAAAGAATGTTCTTGTTTCACCACCATGACTATGATAAATCATGAAAATCAAGTTTTCTTTATTGTTCAATGGCTCACTGTTATCAGGGCTTTGTGGATGGTGACGGGGCAAAGATAAAAACAGACAAAAGTCATTCAGTCATTTTCACTGGCAACTAAGGGTCCAATTAACGGGATGTGTGGCAAATTAATCCATTCATTAATTTTAAACGGGTCAGTTCTCGTTCTAAAGTAGTTTGATGTTAAATAAATACAAAGGAACAAAATGATTGTTTGACAATAGAATTCAACGTCTATTCACCACAAACCTTTTACTGAATTAGATGTGAGAACTGAGATGAAGAAAATATGCCACAACAGTGTTGCATAATAAATGTTCTCAGCATTGCCGACACTTTTTTTTTTGAAACATCACTCCTTCACACAGAAACCACCATCCCACTGAACAACCCATGTCAATGTACCTCCTTACAGCCTTATATTTGCTTTCTTCGGTGTGTCGTGTGCGCGTTGAAATGACTGCCCTACATTTGAAAATGCCACATCAACTCTATTGTTGTTTGTCAAATCCATTTGAAATTCAGTTGAAGCCAGCCCACCCACAGCCTGCACCCGCCTCTTTGAGCGCAGAGTGCCGTCACTGTGAGCGCTCTAACTCAGGCGCTTTTGGAGTAGAGAATGGTGTGTTTCTGATTTTCTGTCGAGTTCAGTTCCCTTATATGGAACTGGGTTGACAGCTTGAATGCTGTTACACTCTGCACGCCTCAGTTAAACCCAGCTATAGCCCACCACTACACACACTTTACACTTTACTGTGCCCTGACAGCAACACAAGCCTTTTTACACACACACACGCACGTTTCTCTACTGAATACACACTCAAAACGGGTACACAAAGCTATCCATGCATGTACATGAACTATGTGCCGGCTGGAAACATGGTCTAATGAACGCCGCACAAACTTCTGTGGTTGTGTGTGAGCGTTGTCACGTGTCAGCTCGTGGGGGAAAAGGAAGTACCATAAACCAGATTTTCTTGGTATGACAAAGTGATTTATCAAATGAAACGTCTGATTAATTATAACAAGAAGAGGTGAGGTAAACAAAGGAAACAAACAAAGGAACAAAGGGCGAGTGGATGCTGTTTAAAAAAAAAAAAAAAATCACTAACAATTTATTTACCAGAAACATAGTGAAACAACACCCCTAAACCTAGTTATAATATACAGAAATATTCTCAGTGTGTGCAAATCAGTTGAAATAAACTAAACCTGCCAATTCCCTATCTAACAAACAAATACCTCCAAGTGCTGCTCCAATCAGGGTCCCCCAGATCTCCCAATTAGGAGTTAGCGACCACATATATTTGCATGCACCAAAACACTGCACGCAAACTGAAGATAATGCGGCGGCAGCCGTAACAGCATGCATACAGATGCTCGTAGACGCATACACAATGCAAGACAAGCATGCTGACTTCACAAAATGCACTTTCTCTTTAGTGAATTGAGCATAGGTAACACCATTATTCCACATTGATGCCTTTTAAAGGAATCAATAATACAGCACATTTTGGAAAATATTCACTTTTTTTTGTGCATATTTTATGAGGGTTAAATGTGAGTATTGACACCACACTCATGTTTGTGATCATAAACATGAAGCTAAATCTAGCACTTAGCTTGGCACGCATACAAAACAAAAATCTGCCTAACAGCACCTCTAAAGCTTACATAGTTAATGTTACATTTTATAAGAGGTGCTGGTAGGTACTTTTTCTTGCCCTCAAACAGAACCCGGCAAGCTGTTTCCAGCTTTTGTGCTAAGCTAAGCTAAATGGCCGCCAGATGTAACTTAATATCTATTGTACAGACAAAAGTGGTGTCAAGCTTCTCACCTGATTCTCAGCAAAAAAAGCAGATAAGCATTTCTCAAAATGTCAGTGTCCCTTTTCAAATATTAAACGTACTGTCCTGTCCATTAAATGGATAAAATTGAATAAGTCAGAGAGATTGTTAAAGGCTGCTGAGAAGTGGATTGCCAAGATGTACCCCACACACACACACACACACACACGCACACGCACACACACACACACACACACACACACACACACACACACACAAGCTTTCTTTATTATCTACATGCTTGCACACAGTCTTAGTAACCCGTAAGTGCTAATGTTAAAAGGCTTTTCAAACCCTATTACCCCTCTCTCTAAATTCTCTTTATCTCTTCCTCCTGCTCTTATTTCCTCCTCTCCACTTTCATTCTCAAGCCATGCTCTTTCCTGGTCCTTCCCTTTCCCCCCGCTGCTGTCCTTTCACTCTCACTCATACACACAATCACATGCAGTGACATTCGGATTTCCAGCTTTTATTCAAATGCTGAATTATTAAGAGAGACAATTTTAAGGAGGTCTGCTCTGCATTGCTGCGAAAACACAATCTCCATTTCAACCGCAAGTGTGAGAAGCGACGTGAGCGAGTGAGCCAGAAAAGGAGAGAGGAGGGAAGCGAAATTAGGGCAGTGATTTGAAATTCCATTTATGAATAAAAAGGAAGTTTAGAAAGTTGTTCACAGGCATTAAACATTCTAAGTGTGTGAGGTTTTGGCAGCGCCGCATCACTGAGTGAGCATTACAGCATGTTTGCATGTGTGTATTTGTCTTTGTAGTGGTTTTCTGTGTGTGTGTGTGTGTGTGTGTGTTTGTGTGAACATGTACACTATGTGTCTCCCAGTGTACAATAGGTGTCATTGTACACCAGGCAACTACTCCAGTGCCTGACCTTTACTGTTCCACAGCATTTTATTGACCTACTCCACTTTTTGTCTTTGGGCCAACATTTTCGACTTTATTTATTTATTTTGTTGTGACTGCAAATGGATTTTTCTCTTTTTTTTTTTCCCTTTTTTTTTTATTCAAGCAACAGTCCAAATGGTGGCAGTATCAGCCAGCTAGGCGGACGCTGCACTGTCCTCAAGGTATGCTGGATTTATTTTGCATATTGTGCACTGCTTTTCACACCTGCACACAGCCTTGTTCATTTTCTACAAATATGTAACTATTTATACAGTGGTACAGATAAAATGCATATTTCCTGAGCTCATAGGATGCGGACACTTATTTTTGATGACTTTCATAATTGCGAGTGCTGATAGAGTGCAGTAGAGAGATTTGTTTTTTTCCATATTGTTTGAAGTCCTGAGCCTGGTGTCATGTGTCTTTGTAGTCATCAATCTGTCTTGCATTGGTTATTTCTGATACCCCAACATGGTGTTCTGTTGTAAGCTGCCAGTATTAACTTCGTCTTTATAAATACTGCTCCACGCTTTTGTACTGCACCTTCATGACCTTAAATTAAGTGTCCCTGACAGAACAATCATTCAGTTTTTCTTTTCTGATATAAATGTAGCAACTCCCAACCTGTAACATTTTGTTCAGTTTGTCTTAAACTGAAGGCAATAATTCAGTTTTTGACCTACAGCTTTACTGAGTTGTCTGTTTGTGCCTCATAACTCCATCTGGAGTGGCAACAAAATCCGAAGGTGGACAGACACGTGGCAAAGAAACCAGGAAAAGCTACACACGCTCTCTCTCACGCACAAATACACACTCACAAGAAGCACAATGAATCTGTGAATCATGGGTAAAGAAAAAAAAAAAAGAGCTTAAAACGGTTATCAAACAGAACAGGCATGTCTATCCCATTATCTTATCCCTTACAGCTCACCCTTAACCCTGTTCACTGCCTCCTCAAAAACCTTTTTAGAAATGCGTAGATGCTTAGAAATGGCACAGTTGCTGGTATGATGTCTTTCATGTTGGGATGGTGGGTTTAAGACACTGTGATCACACAAATCGCCTATTAGAAGATATTTTGGCACCTACAAGGAACACTATGAATTCAAAAAATAGATTTGGAAGCTGTATTACATAAAAAAAATATATAAATTAGATACAGCCAACTTACGTTGGAGATGCACATAAATTTCAGAATATCTTTGAAGTTTGGTTTGCCCCCCCCCTTCGCTTTCATGACAGCATGCACTGCAGCTGGCATGGACTCCACAAGTGTGTGTGTGTAAAACCTGATAACCCATGTTATCCCAGCATGATTTGACAACTTTCCAAAGAGCTTCTTGTAATGTCACAGAACGCTGGGCTTTCTCAGACTTCAGAAATGTTCAATGGGGTTGATGGTAGGACGAAAATCTATGACAGACAGGGCTTCTTGGTCTTCAAGTAGTTCTTGCAAAGCTTTGAGGTGTTTTTGTGGTCGTTATCCTGCCTCAGTATGAATCCTTCTCCACAAAGATACAAACCAGAGGGTGTATGTCTCTGAAGAATGGAGTGCTGCTTCTTTTTGGTCAGAGTGAAGTCAATTCAGAACACCCCCAGACTTGAGTATTCCCACCATCATGTTTCATTGTGGGTTTGATGATTCTGCTTGTCTCCTTACATACACTTTTCTGTTACTGCCATCTCAAACTTGGATTCATCAGTAATAGGACTTTTTTCCAGTCATCCAATGTGAAATGCTGGTATTATTTAGTCAACTCCACATTTGGCCTTGTTTCCCCTCTTGAGAAGTGGTTTAGAAACTGCTACTCATCCTCTGAGACCACTGCAAGACAGCCTTATTTATCAAATTCTGTATCTGCGATGAAGTTGCTTTTCTATCTCTTAGGAAGCTAAGCTTAATATATTGATCTTCTGATGGAGTGGTCACTTATAGTTCCATGCACTGCTCCCTTAGAAACCGTAAGTCTAGCCATGATTTGAAGTCTAGCCCCTCTTGGCTTAGAATACCATTTAAAAACCAACCTCAGAACCAAATGGCAGTGACCAGTATTTCCGGGCCTCTTGTGTAGCGGATATATTGGCCAAGACTTCCTATCAGTCCAATTAGCAACTTGAGCAAACATATATCTGCTCCCACCTCTTTTCCTCTCCACATGAACCTTGCGACCAGTGGCTGCTTAAATGTGATTGGTCGATACTACTTGGACTTGCTCTACCAACTGAGCTAAACGGCACCCCAATACTACTTGGACTTTTAATGGAAACCAGATTATGCATTCATATGCAGATATCAGTTTGTAGAGGGTAGCTCATAACCAAAGGGATTGATGGCAGGAACAGAACAGACTGCCCTCTTTGTTGATCTTCAGTGTCATCTCACAGACTCTGTAGTAAAGATAATACAGACACAGCACAGCTAAGATGGTCAAGGGAGCTACAACTGCTTCTCTACACAATCTCACATTGTAGCATCTTGACACACAGAACAAAAGGGTGGTGGCCCTGATCATTAATTGAAGACAAGTATAATTAAATTCAATTGAATTTCATTCTTACATCTCTTATAATAATATGATAGCACTTGCATTATTGCTGATAACCTATTTGCATATCAGCGTCATCAATCAAATTAATGTTAGCCAGCTGGAAGTTGTCCTGGAATAACATACTGTATTATTCATGCGTATGCGTAACTGTACATTTCTGTCAGATTTAATACAGTAAAAATGTTTGAACTGGCTGATCGCCCTCAGTTGTATGTCTCCACAGTATTTGACATTTATTGAACCTAAAAATGACTTACTTTAAGTTTAATGCTCAACCCCCAAAACCCAGTAGACCTTGTTTCCTATTACATTAACCTGTTGTGTCTTGATCACAGAAGGAAAGGGAAAGAAGAAAATGCAAAAATACATCATCAGTATTCATCATACTGTTCTCTAAAGGGAGCAATGTAAGGCTGTAAAAGTATTGGATCATAGGCCTGCAGGTGGAACAAGATTCAGTACGTCTCAGTACAATTTTCCAAGGAATGCAATGTATTCAGGGCCACATTATTTTCATCATTGATTAATCTTTTATTTTTTAAATAAACGTAAGAAGATACTGGAAAATATCATCAGATTGCAAAACCCAGTTTAAACTTAAAACAAAAATAATCAGTAAAACTTGACATTTAACAACCTGGAACCACAAACAATTAGCATAATATTTGCTGGTTAATTTTCTAGTAATCATCCAATTGAATGCCATCAGAATAAATGGGATCCTTTATTCACTTCTTCATTTCACCTCTTTATGTTAACTATACTGTATTTTATTATGCTGCCAAATGCATCTGTAATGCCTTCCAAATTATCATCCATTGCATTGACATTTCAGGCGTTTCCCCGTTTTTTCTTTTCTTGTTGTATCGACTTGTCAGCCGAAAGGGAGAGGAAACATTTCCAAGTGTAGAAACTTCAACGATGGAAATGAAGACTGATTTAAAATGCTGACTGATGATGTCTCCTGAGAAACTCCTCAGCGCTTTCTGTGATGTCAAACTTTACTACCAACATTCTTGTTAAAGTTTTTTCATATGTGTCCCCTCAATCCGCCTACATGCTGAAAGTGAAGTAGTGGATATCTTCGCTTTATCTCAGTTCGCCAGAAGAAGTGAATGAAATCAGCACTTAAGCAGCCAGCAGTGTGTACGTTTTGTGTATAGTCTTTTTCTGGATTTCTTCATTTAGTTTGTAATACATGCAGGAACTCCTCCTTAAAGATCTTTTTCCTTAGCAACAGAATACACAAAGAAATACACAGGCAACTCGCACTGTCTGTCTTTTGACTAGTTTTTCAAATACACTCAGATTAAGTAGCATAGTAGCAGCTATGCAATCTTGTCAGCTTGTCACTTGTCAGTGAAAATTGAGGTTCTGAATGCAAAATAGGATATTTGTGCATGATGTGGGGCAGGGGAAAGAAAAGAGAACCACACCTTCTTAGTTGGTGGAAGGTCAATTGTTGTTACAGCTTGTTACATTTTTGTTGCTTGAGAAAGGGGGCAGAGGGACCAAACTCATTGAAATGGAGCTGAATGGAAATTACCTTGTGACTGTTTTTTCTTTTAGTTTAAGTAGCTGTGTAATCCATTTATAATCCTTATAGCAATATCTTTTAATTGACCGAACAGCAGTTGCAATAGCTGTAAAAACAAAACAAAAAAAAAAAAAAACACAGTCTTGCTTGAATTGAATTTTCTTACCCGGGGGGACCTTTTCACCTTTTTCATGCAATAACTTGGTCATAGCCACTGATTTGGCCATGTGTTCTGTACTGTGAGTGCCTGTTAAAAGAAACACACACACACCCTAGTCACTCTCCTAGTCATTTAATTATCTGCATCAGGGGTATATGAGTATTTCACTTGCTTCAGTTGTTAATGCTGCATATGCTTTTATGTTGTTTCTGATTAAACGCAGATTAAATCTGTAAATAAACTTAACTAGGATGAAATGTGAAAAAAGCTTGTACCTGCATCCATAAATATACTGTACAGACTGATAAATATACAGTCACACACATGCACACATATTTCTGCATACCTGCACATACACGCGGGTTCATCTGGTCCCCTCCCTTTGGCCCATAAACATTTCATCAATGTGTCGAGAGACAAAATCATCCTCATCAAATATTCATTCCGACATGTCAGGTAAGCCACTCTTCCTGCCTTCACTCACGCAACAACACAGCCATTTCCTGTGAAATTAAACGTAGTACCTCTTCCCCAAAGCTGAGCTGCCTCTGTGCGAAGGGGAGAGGAGGAGAGTACGCTCTCATTTCTTCATGTGTGGGATGCACCATATGACAGTGCAAGACCACATAAATATTTAAATCAAAGTATACAAGGAAATCTGTAACTCCCATTTTTCCTTCACGCACACCGCATACTCTGTGAATGTAAATATTGTGGCTGTCTGAGAGCACCCTCCTCAAGGGAATATCTACAGTACATGCACTGCAGCAGTCACATGCACACACAAACTGTACACGCGGTAGTAGCGAGATGCATTGATGCATTTAATGTGTAGGAGTTCTGTTTACCTCTACATCCTCACTCCCACCCGCTCTCAACAATGCGTGTGTGCAGTTCTTGTGCATTGTTTGAGCTTGGTTATGTAACATATGGTGAATCGAGTTCAGACATCTTTTAAGATTTTTTTTTTGTATGTGAAGCGTGAGGATATTGTTTTAGGAAACTGTGGAAGAGGGGGAGATAAAAGGAAAGGGGAAGCGAATAAAGGAGAGGAAGTGATGCTGGAGGAAAAAAGTGAAAGATAAAAAGGCAGGTTAGGAGAAGTGGTGGCAGAAGAGGACAGCAAGCGAATCAGGAGAGTTGAAAGACAAATAAAAAGGGAGTAACAAGAATATAAATGCTTGCTTTAAATCAACAGCAGCTCTTATCTAACACTGCAAACAAACACACATTTTCAGTCTTTAGCGTTAGATAATAAAACCGAATAATCAGCAGGTATCTGCCTCCTCTCACTGGCCTCTGGATGAGAATAAAACAACGCATGACTTACTGTTCCTCCTCCATCCTTCCCACTGTTGTTCCCCCCTCCTTCCCTCCCTCCCGCTTCCTTCTCTCTATACTCCCACCATCTTTCTATCATTCCTCCATCTCTCCCTCAATCTTCCCTGCATCCTACCCGCCCTCACTCCTCACTCCCACCCGACCTCCATCATCACTCTATCACTCACCCTGCCCTCCCGCTATACACTCCGTTCCTCACCTCTTGTCTCCGTCTCCCTTTTTGTTTGTTCCTTCCTTCATCCGACTCCACTCTCTACCTCCATATTTTTCTCTATCATCCATTTAAACGTCTTTATCTTCACATTTCAAATCTGAATTGAACCATTTACACACACATACACGCACACGCACACACACACACACACACACACACACACACACATACACTCACAGTGCAGTCAAACAGAAGAGAAAACAAAACATCTTCCCACAGATGATTCTAGGTTACATAAATGTTTTGCTTGGATTCCTTGACATTTGCTACTGTTTTTTGTTGTTGTTGTTGTTGTTGTTTTAAATCAGTATTATTGTTGTTTCATACTGATTCTATGATGTACATAGACCAGGAGGTTGATGTGCACTGTACAAACCCATATTTAATAACTGTGTGACTAAATTAGTTTTTCTCATCTAGAAAATCTGTGTTGATACGGGCTGATGTTCCAATGGATACTGCAACTTTTCAGATCATACTTATATAAAATGATGCTCATTGTGTGAGGACTTAATGAGGGCATTAATGATCATGTAAATTCAAATAATAAACTTACAGAGAACAAGTTCTGACTTACAGTTTGACCTTGAAGAGTTTGCATGCAAAGTCTTTAATCATTAAACATAAAATCTAAGGTGTAATGGGAATTGGCTTGCTGTTTTCACCTAAACTGGACAATATTTAAACTCAATAGTAAAAATTCACAGACAGTTATTATTTTATCTCTTGTACTGAATATGTGGCATGTAACATTATGGTGCTTCATGTGGTTTTTAGCCTTTTTTAAGTAAATGACTAAAAAATACTGTGCAGCAACACCCTGGGGAGGAGATGTATTATTCTTTACAAAGGGGACTAAAAAGCAGCGTGTTGCTGTCCTTAACATTTATTTTCACAACACGATCTTGTGTGTGTGCATGAAAGAAGGGGACTAAAGAGAGGACATGGCACTGTGTTGTTCATTTTGTCCCTCCACAAAAAAGGCTATTGTTGACCATGGATTTCTGCAGACGGAAGAAACTCACTAAAAATCTGTCAGTGGAAAATTTCAATCTGCCATGGAGTCACAGATCTTCATCTTCACACTAGTCTGACACAAAATCACTCTTGTCTGTAATCTGGGAAAACACCTTTTCAAAAGATCCTTTTTTATGTCATGGTCCAGACAAGTCCTTTCATTACTGCAGTGATCTGAGAGTGCTGTGGTCTTTGGACATGTAATTTGCCTGTTACAACTTTTTCTATTAAGACTTACAAGTCAAATATATGCCAGATTGCTAATTGGCTATGCTAGTTTAAGGTAATTTAAAGCCTGCCAGCTGCCACACATTAGGAGATGTATCATGACTATCTTTATTATTGGCTATAGCTCAGTTGGTCCAGATCAAGGAGGAAAAAATACATGGTTTTCTTTTAGTAATGATCCATTTTGTGTTCAGACTGACTTATTACAAACAAAGCAAGGGGAGTAAACATAATTAATAACATAAGATAACTAATTGTGCAGTTTTGGTGACTGTCATAGTATCCTGTGGTTGGTCTCCTTTGCTGTCACACCAAAAACAAAGGGCAGTCCGGTGCAGTTGTTCGATAGCTCTGACACCAGCCCAAACATAGCCAGCCACACAGGAAAACACAGCAGAAGTAGTTTGGACTGAACCAAAGAGGCTGGATGGGAAAGGACTCAATGTAGAAAATCAGTGCAATTCCATTATCTTTTCCTCACAGACCAAAAGGTTAAAATGTCCATGATAGTGATTAGTTTCTGATCTATACCACAGAATGATCAACACCCAAAATTAAACTTTTGACTTCCTGCTGCTACATTTTTATACAAGTGGAGTTTTGTCTGAGGCAGTGCTACTGAAAGATTTCAAAGTATTGTAAGAAGAAACACAGGAGACTCTGCTCGGATTGCTTTAGGACAGAAACTGCTAAATTTTTCTGAGACATTTCTTTTGTTAACTGAAAGGACACTGCACTACTTTTTTAACCGGCTAATCAAAGCTTGAAGAAGAAGCGAACATTACAACCAAATTTCTGGCTGCTGGCGGTAGCCTGTGTTGGTTGGTGGAATCACTTATTCACAGTGGATCAATTTGATGGAACTACTAGGGCCACAAAGGCCTACATTTATTGTGATTGTAGTGTCTTCTAAAAGAATTATGTAACATTCAATACTGACAACTACTAGTCGATTGATTGATTAGTCAATAGACAGAACAATGTCAATACCTCATACATCATTTTAGTCCTTTTTTTTTTTAAAGTTTCAGCTTCATAGATGTGTCGATTTACAGCAAATATTCACATCTTTGGGTTTTGGACTGTTTGTTGGCCAATATTATTTACTTAGATGTTTTTTAAAGATCCTTGAGCTTGTAGTTGCAGCCAAATAATATTTTGACAGTGCTGGTCACACATTTAATAGATGTTTTATAGGTGGGTAGATATAACTTTGAGATGTCTAAAGCTAAACCATTGAGCCTGTGCTGCCATACAGCTAGTGATCCAGCTAAGCCCATAGTCACTTAGCTGAGAGGTTTACAGTTGGGTCACTGTTAGCCCCCTTATCCTCTGCCCTGCAAGCACTCAATTGACTGGGTCAGTACACATGCACACACACAGATGTGCCCCATTCATGATGGATGCTCCAACTGGAAGCTTGTCAGATAGTACTCAGCTTTTCTGAGCCCTGGCAGATCACCTCCTGTAGCTGTAGTTTTTATTTGTATAGCCGTCTTAGAGCTGCTGTGCTGTTTCACAACCAACAGGACATGGAGAAAGTATGTTTTATGTATATTTTTTTTCTGATGTTAGAGATTACATTACATTATCCCTCAACCCCACTGGTGAATGTTGTTGATAATGCCCTGCTGTGCTTGTTTATCTTAAAATCATGGCTTCTATCTGTGTATCTCTTTTGTTATAACAATAACTTCAACAGCACTGGCTTTATAGACACCAACTTTGTTTACATGTACAAAATGATGAGACTGCACTCTGCAGCAGAGTTGTTATGTTTGTTTACTATCTGCTACAAATCTCACCAAAAGCCACTTCATTAAAGCACGGTCCCAGTAATCCATGGCCCTGTGTATGTGTTGTCGGTGTCCCAGGGCTCAGTGTTTGAGCTGGAAGCACTGCAGCTGAAAAACAGGGACACAGCAGTATGAGTGTACAAATGGAAATGAATGCAATATTTGAAACAGGCCTGTTAATTTCATGTTTTCAAATCACAAATTATCTGCCCAATGGCCTCCTACCGAGTGGACCGTCTGCTGTTTGTATTTTGCAATTTGTATTCAAATTAACAGAAACAGAACAGGGCTGCTTTTTAGCTGTGGTGCAACGATGACTCCTAGAAGCAATGTTGTAACACTTGTTGAGGTAACTGCTGATAAAGTCACTCAGAGTTAATTAAGTGAATTTGTAAAAGGGTCTGTGCAGCTCAGTGTATGCTGAAAAGCCTCCTCTGAATGCACTTAATATGTCTGTTTGCCCTTGAATGAAAATCTTATTCTCTCCTAGAGTCAGCTGCATACAAAACAGAAACATGGCTCTGCAGTGGGTGCATTACATTGCGGCTCAAAATTTGATTTTATAACAACCACTGGACTATAGAAATGTTACTGCTGAAAATCAATCAGTGGTGCACAGCACTGCGTGGTCTGGGCGCCCATGAGACCATTACATTGTCAGAAGCATTTGTTTTAGCTCCATACAAACAGAGACATTGTTCTATCGTGTTTTGGTGTTTGTGATTTTACTGCACCAGAAAAAAAAATAAAATTATATTTTTCCTACAAAGGCTGAGGAACATTGTGGGCTGTTGAAAATCTTAGACCATTAAATTGTGAAAGTGCGTGTTTACCCATGCGTATTTCTATCAACTGTCTCAAAACTGTTTACATTCTGCCTTACTCAATGAAAACCCAACTACCAACAGCAGGAAATATTTTTAGTATTTTCCATTTAAGAGATATTATGTGTATCCATAACTACAGTCTTGTCAACTGGAAAAGTTTTTTTTTCAAAGGGAGTATGGCGAATCATGCACGCTGCTGCATGTTGTGAACTCTTCTTCTACTTACTGATGCACATGTCTGTCACGTGTGTGGTTGAAGTGTGTGTAGTCAAAATCCAAAAAAAAAAGAAAAGTGTGCATAGACAACCAGCCATGCAAAAGTAACTGCGGTCTGGGTTTAGGTCTGGTGTATATATAATTGATAGACTATGCATGATAAATTAAATATAGCATTGCTACATGTTGTTTCCATAGTCTTGTTTCGTGACAGGCACGCTGCATACATTACATAGCAGTACTAAATTTTTCATTTTTTTTTATTATCAGTCCTTCTGAGTAGCAGATGGACTCAATTTACAGATGATTCTGTCCTCTGTTGCAGTTTTAATTCAAACTGTTAGCATGCATTTCCTCTAGAGCAGTGCTGCATGTGTTTATGGAATCAATGCACCCTTTACATTGCAAGCAGTACTAAGTTTTATACTATATTATATCCTATTGTAGGAGATGTTGCTTTTCCAAGACGCTGATTAAACTGAATAATAATAAAGTCCATGCATTTTCTATAGAGAGTTTCTTTACATTTGTGTGTAATTTGAAGTCACAGTGGGTTTAAGTATTCGCTTTGCTTTATCGTGACCACTGCAGGGTCTAATACAGAAGACACGTCCAACCTGTCTTGCTTCTCCTTATGAGACATGGTTTATTTTTGTTGTATTCTCAAGATTTCCAACTTGGCATGAATTCTTCAAGACAACCTTTTATCGCCATAAAGCAGTTCCCATATATAAAGAAATACCTGTGGCGTGGCATGGCGGCCAAAAACGAATTGGCTTTCTTCCTCTGGCAGCACATCTGTGCCTCGATGTACCTGCCCCACCTATATTGACTACCACCCAAATTAACATGAAAACATCCTAATGCCAACTGCTGGCCAAACATTTTGAAATGGCTCCTACAGTGACGCACAAACAGAACACTGTATATTCACCAATGCAGAAGTTAGCATTTTAGCAGCTCCCCTCTAGTGGATATCCCCACCCAATGAAACTGACACTTTACACTTGATCTGTGCTGCTCTTAAGTTAGGACCATCTCCATGAACAAGACTGCCCTTCAGCTCCAGCACTGTGGGGAGAGGCAGCGGCAGTCAGGCAGAGCACTTATATTCAGCACTACATCCTCTGTTGTCTGCCATGCCACATACAGGGTAACATCGCTCCTGGCAATCCTCCATCAAATTGTCAGCCATATCAGCTGCTCAGCAACAGCAGTCTGAGCCTGGAGACACATCAAGGAGATGAAGTGAGTTCAACAACTCTCTGAGAATTGGGCCTTATAGTTTAACCTTCTGTCAAACTGCTGTTGGATTCAGCTGTTGGGGATGATGATACCTGGACAATTAAGAATATACACACTAAAAAGTTGGATTTCCTGGAAGGGAAACTTTGGCAACTCTTTTCACTTAAAGTTCTGATCTTTCCAAAGGAAAACATTTCGGTTTCATCATCATTGTCTCTGTATATAAAGCGACATCCCCTGTTTCAGAGTGTAATACCACTGCAGTTGTAAACGTGCAATACTTTTGATCAAATCTAGCGAACTGACAACTTTGCTAACAGCCAAACATTAAGCAAGGTCAACAACACAGGACATAGCAGCCAGCTAATATTACTTACTAGTCCAACAGCAGGAAGCCCACCTTGGCGTCTGTCTTTGAGCCTTTTATTTCAACGACTAAAAGTCAGTTCTTGCTCGGTCACTCTCTCCTTTTCTCTTCTTAGCTTTATCCGTCAACGTCTTCTTCGGTTCTGCCCTGACATTGCCCTCGGGCCTGAAAACCTCCTCTTCCCGGGGGTCCAAAATGCCTGTTGTACTAACAGGCGGAGCAGCTGCAGGACATCAGAGGGAAAGCAGAAAACATTTTCTCTAAAAAAATATGATCCAGTTTCACCAAAATAAGAGAAATAGTTTGTATTGTGGGACCTATTGGCCTAAAGTGTTACATATTTCTCACGGTGATGGTGTTTGGAGCACAAAGTTGCATAGTTCAAAGAACAGGTGTGTGAGAGTGTGAAGTTAGGGTAGCATCGACATGATTTAAAATGTGATGGTAGAAAATACACAATGTTGCCTTACCTCAAAGAACTAAGTGAACAAAGCACTCTTTATTTCTAGAAGAAGAAAGAATCATCATATCACTAAAACACAGGCGCACAGTACAAACATACTTTTACAAGCTTTGCCATTACACTGATGACTAAGTGAGGAAAAGACTATTATGCAAACAAAAGTTGACATTAGTACATACATACTTTATGCTGCCATGTCCTCTGTCTGACTCTGCAGTGAATTAAAGTTGTCGGCGTCTGGCTAATCAACCAAATCACCTGATCAGCTCTCCACTTCACTCCCTCTAATCACAGGATTTAGGTCGCAATTACACTCTCATCTTGATTCCCTTTCTTTCTTGTCAAGTGTGTCTATATGGAAGTTCTATGCATATGAATATGTGTGATTGCGAGACGTATTGTGTGTGCGTGTGTATGCTTGACAGAGGTTTATTCTTTTTTTTTACAAGGCAGAGGATAAGGTAATTATATAACAGCTAAAGCCAGACAGCGTAACTTTTTCTAACCAAGGCCACTGTGGCCACAAGATAATTACAAGATAAATAAAAATGCTAAAATGTAGAGGTAAAGTAGCACATGCAGAGAGCCAACAGTAACAAGCCTAAGACATGAGTGAAATATGTATTTTTTTAGGACTTAATGTGAAAGATAGTTGAACATTAATAACAAAAGACCTGCACGGCTGTCTTTGTTATGCACATTCAAAAGATAGAGGTTATCCCACACAGCTATGGACTGTCAGAACCAGATGGTTCAAACATCCACTTTAATTAACAGTTTCAGCAGAGATAGAGCAGAAAAGTCCACACACCAGTTCATCTGCTCCTGCTGTTTGCATTTCCTGACAAGACCTCAGCCTGATGTCTACAGACAGCTGTTAGCTAATGTACGCTTGCCCAGCAGGTACAGTAGGGACAGACTGAAAGAAGTAGAATCAGCACGCTGATCGGTCGACAAACCAGACATAATGTATCTTCAACAAACGCAGTCAGAGTGCAGATTAGTCTTTTTTTATCATGAGATGGCCAGAGGGAGGTAGCCACTTTAAGACAGGCGGAGGCACCTGCAGTTTAGTCCCATAAACTGCGGTGTGTGTGTGTGTGTGTGTGTGTGTGTGTGTGTGTGTGTATATATTGTGCTGTTATGATGTATGCCACTTTCAGACTGAAAGAAAAGTTGTTGTGTACTAAAAAATATAAAAATAATACAATTCTTTCATGATGTAGATGTTTTACACATGTGCAAACACAACAGTTACAACAATTATTTGAATTAATTTGGTATTTTGTCCAATCAATAGTGTAAACACCCTAAAACATTGAATTTCAGGTAACATAACATCGATAAAAGTGGCAAAATCTACCATTTTGTGAAGGTGGAAACGCACCGCGGCTTATTAGGTTAAACCGCTTCTTAGGGTTCCCCCACTTGCCAAATCCCACTTTAACCTCAACTAAATTGTCAGGTTAGACTTTTAAGTCTGTTGGTTGCATAAATATTATGACTGACTGTCTTAATTTGAGGTAGGAAAGTTAACTAACTCTCCCCCTGGCTGAGTCGGAGGTGAGAGCTTTGTTTCTATGGCAACACTCTGTTAAAATGTCAGTTGAAAGACACAGGTATATTGATCGTTTTTGCAACAGAAAAGGACGAGGGGAGCAAATTTTTCACTGGTGAGATTTCAACAACCATATCAAAACTTGCCTCAGTTAGAGAAACTACAAGGTACACAACTGCCTTACCTTCACAGCATATTTACTCTTTCATTAACCGCATCTTCAGCTTCACTTTATCTTGCTGAAACCTGCTGTCACCTGTAGCTGACTGTCGTCTCGTTTCCGTTCTCTCTTCTCTCTGATCACCTGTCTACCTTTCTGCTACCCCCGTCTCTTCTCACCTGCTGCCTCACTCAGTCCGTTCAAGACAGGGTTGCTCAAAAAAAATAAACACATACATTATATAGCGTTTCTTCACACGGACGTGTGAGCTCAGCATTAGCATACCAAAACTACCATCACAATGTAAAGAAAAAAATCTATAATATTTTGACTAATGTCACCAAAATAATCATAAGAGACATTATTGGTCTCATGTCACCTGTGTCACTTTCACATGTCATTGGCCATCGTCTCTTCCTCTTGACGTGGGCTGCTATCAGATGACCGGTAGTCAGACCACTGTTGATCCCTCATGTTCTGTTTTTCCGTTCACCATTTATCCCCCAAAACAGACGTGACTGGCCCCCAAAAAATGTCTACTTTGAAGAATAAATAATATAAAACACTTTGGTTTGTTAACCACATGATTCCATATGTGTTCTTTCATAGTTTTGATGCTCATTTTTATCATTGTTAATCTGCAATGTAGGAAGTAATAACACTAAAATAAAAAAATAAAATAAAATAAAATAATAAAAAGAAAAAATCAATGAGAAGGTGTGTCCAAACTTTCTATTTTTACTTTCTATCCATGTTTTATTTTTAACTAACTAACTGCCTCCTGGTCCTACAAGAAAACATAACGCAACATTTAAATCAAGCTTGTTCAGACAAATAACATGCATGAAATACATAATGGCTTTCAGAGAGGAAAATAAGTGTATGACCTTTCGATCACTAGACACTCCAGGAGGCCCTAAAACATTACACCACTTGTGTAATAACCTGTGGATAAATGCTACGACTTGATCATAAACCAATGGATGGGGTTACAAAGGTTATCTTGCATGCACATTAACATTGTCAAAGGTCTTATCTAGCGCTACTTAAAATACATCTGACAGATTTGCAAAGGCCCAGTCTGTTATTTGCCAGCAGCAACCTTGAAAGACAGTTACAATGGATGCCTATTCTCTCTCCAAATCACTGGTACAGCAGCATGAATGTAAATGCACATTCTGGACTACTGACATTGTCAGTAGGACTGACACAGTAGGCTGTGTATGAATGGTCTTTCTCTTCCAGGAGCACCCTGCTCTATGCTTGCAGTTATATATTCACACCTGGAAGCTGCCCAGCACATCCAAAGGCTGATCTGTGAGCTACTGAGCAGCTCCACTGGAGCAGCTGGGGGTTAAGTGCCATGTTGAAGGGCACCTTAGCAAGCAGTAGCTTGTTCACTTACCCCAGCCAGATTTATCCTGCTGGTCATGCTGAGAGCAAACCGACAACTTTTCAATCATAAGAAGCATGAAAGAAGTTCGAGCAGTTCAGACTTGTTTAGACCACCGCTGGCACTTAAAGCAACACGGTGCAACTTCTCAAATGTAATATAACAGAATTTGTTTCACTTTGATGCCACACTGGTTGTTAACGTGCTAGTTTCTGATGATAAGTGCAATCAAGTTAAATGCACATTGGTATTGCACTCCAAGACTGGAGACGCTAAATTATAAAAATACCAATATCTATGCAAATTTTTTTTTTAAATGTTGGCTGGTAGATTACAGGCAGCAATTGTTCTTCAACAATGAATATACACAGTTTTGGAATGAAAGTGGTAAGTTTTACCAATGTTTCCAGGCAACATGAATTGAAGTCGTAAATGGCTTGGTAGATCTTGTTATTTTAAGTTCCCAGCAGCGGTGCCAGGCAAAGTGAAATTCTGTGTACCGCTGACTGATTGAA
Source organism: Argyrosomus regius (assembly GCA_946959425.1). Classification (NCBI taxonomy): domain Eukaryota; kingdom Metazoa; phylum Chordata; class Actinopteri; family Sciaenidae; genus Argyrosomus; species Argyrosomus regius. The sequence continues at coordinate 15,512,415 of OX336889.1, read as the reverse complement.
ACAGCAGCCAGGTGGAGTTGAAAGACGCGACCCCAGCTCGGCCTGCCATATCAAGGCCCTCGGGGAGTTTCAGAGACTGGCACAACTTCACTAATGATGGGTGAAATGTTTCATCTCTTCATCACATCCCACCCACCATCCCACTCTGCCTGTCTATCACTCTGTTTTGTGTTTGTCTCTCTTCCACTCTGTCCCTCTCCGATCTCCTCTATCTCTCGCTCACCCCACCTTCCTTCTCACATTCTGTCCCCCCCCCCCTTAATCTCTCTCTTAGTCTCACCTCGTCTTCCCCGCTGTCTCGTTTCACACTGTGTCCGTGTCTGCAGTAACTTAATGACCCAGTACTGCAGGTAGAAAACATGGGGCTCTGGTTCTCTATTATCTACTACATCGCCAGGGAGGAGTCTACCTTATGTGTGTATACTCCGCGTTTAAGTCAGAATGTGTGTGTGGGGGGCATTGAGCTGGTTGATCTATTATCTGTCACACGGTGAGAGAGGAGACTCATTCTGCAACAGTTTTGTGTGTATGTGTGTGTGAGACTGTGTGTGTGGAAGGATACTGCTGACAGGGATACTGCAGGATATGTTGAAACGAGAAGTAAATGAGAGAGGGAAAGGCAGGATAAAAAAACAGCACGATATAAAGAAGAATAAAAGACTTTCCTCTTATATGTAGCAAGCATATGTGCCTGTGTGTGTGTGTGTGTGTATTATGGATGTGTACATTCTGTACTTGCAAGCAGTTTTGCATATGCACATCTGTGCATCTGTACCAAAGTGCTGTCCTTCCTCCTGGCAGTCCTTGAGTCATAAGTCACTGTTTAGCATGCTGGCCCATAATTGGAAGATTAATGGGTCTGCTGGCCAGTGTTCTGCAGTGTGATTGGGTGATTTAGTACCAGCTGGTTCGTCGGCTACTGAATTGATCTATATTATTATTCAGATACGGTTTGGCTCATTGGCAGGTCTGTGTGTGTGTGTGGGAGAGGGAGGGTTAGCGTTGGGCAAGTAGTGGTTCGAGTACGTCTCTAAGAAACACACACTACTGACTAAGTTACCTAAGTAAATAGTGTGTGTGTGTGTGTGTGTGTGTGTGTGTGTGTGTGTGTGTGTGTGTTAGTAGCTGATGAGCCAACCGTAGGGGATGGCAAGCCATTGCCACATCTGCATGTGACACCACATTACATCATCATGCCATCATCGACATGTACATCATTATGTTCAGTCTTTGTGTTTTAAGACCAAAAAGCGTCCCATAGCAGCTAGGCAAAAAAAAAAAAAAAAAAAACACATCAGAAGGAGTGTGCTGTCACAAACATAATATTGTTCTACGGACCAGAATTTTGTCACATAGCCTCTGCCTCGCTTGCTCTGGAACTCACGACTGGAAACACCAGCAGTCTTTTAGTAGAAAACACCAATTGGTCTGCTAATTATCCCAATTTGCCACAGCTGTGGTGTTGGCATCTCGCAGCTCACCAGTGTTTGGGTTTAACGAGTTAACTGTTAACTGTGCCTACTGTTGTTATCGCCACATTGTTATTAGGCTGATAGCCGCCAGTTAACAGGGTCACTCACTCATTAAACGAAACACAGTCAGACCCAGGAGGAGTGTGTGTGCAGGTGATTAGTACAAACACTTACTGAGATGAAACATTTCACCAAGATGAAACATTATCCCACTGTACCCCTTACTAAGTAAGTTGCAGAAAAAAAGGCAGTAATGCCTATGCTGCGCTGTTGAGACACCCTAAATTACCGCAGGAGAAATTACTTGACTTGCAACAGTCCTACCTACCTCTCTGTGTGCAAACTGAAGACACACTGCTCATTGAAAGCTGCACAATTTCAGATGTTTACATGAAGATGGATCAAATGACTGTCACTGTTCACCTCAGCTGTACAGAGCGTTTTAGTGTCTTTCAGCTCATTGTTTTGGTTTATTTCCAGCTGCAGCTATTTTCAAAGAAAATGCTCTGATAAACGATTGTGTTTTTAGATTTATAGAAATAAATGAACCTTCACAGTCATGATATATATGGATAATGGATATACATGTATTCTCTTATTACTAGGGTAAACTGTATGTTTTATACTTTATGCTTTTATTATGCATATGCTTGTTTGTTTTGTTTTTCTTTTTTTTTCCCTCCCCTGTGTTGCAGCATTTAAGGGTTAACATCACTGATATCCAGTTGCTTCCTGTCTCTCACATGGTGTGGCTTGACACAATACACTACTTAACCCCAAAATTATCTTGCAACCTTATCGTATCTGCTGGCTGGCTACAAATGCAAGCTTAAAATCAATCAATCTGAGTTTAAAGCAGCTACAATCAATACTTTTATAATTATTATGTATCAAGTGAAAATAATGATGATAATTGATGATGATGATGAATACTGAAAGAAGTCGGTTCATTCTCACCACTCCTATAGTATCATTTTCGCAGCAGGCAGCTGCTCCCCTCAAAGCTCTAAAACCTAACTCTGTAATACCTGCTCAGCATCAAACTGCAGCTGTTAGCGACTATCTGGTGAACAAAGTGGAGTATTTAGCAGCTAAAGAGCCAAATATTTGCCTCAGGAGGGGGTAGAGACCAAATTAGAGCTAAAAGAGAAATTCACCAGGTGGCCAGAAACAACTCTATGAATGTGAATGTTGCCAAATGTGTGTTAACAGATCAACTTAAAAGATCATATGTCAATGGTATGTTGACAACTTGTTTCCGTTGGCCAAAATCAATTGTTATTTAAGTAAGAGGCTGGGGTAGTGTCCCCAGTAGAAATATCCTGTCTTATATAGTCAGTAATTGTAAAGTTTATAAAAAAAAAGGAAAGGTTGTATATCTTGCAGGCCCACAATGTTTTGTAATGCAGTTTTTGTTATCCCGGCAGCTACAATTGACTGATAACAGAAGTGATAACATAGACATTTTTTAAGCTAATAATGCATCAGTGCTGAATGTGAGCTTTTTGTATCGGCCTCCATACAAATCAAAGAGCAATACCCCACCGCAATGCACAACCACCATACAAGGAAAATTTATATTTAGGATTTCTCTAGAGACAGTAGCCTCAATAGATCATAATATAATGCACCCTAAAACATGCTGTGTTTGAGTAAAGGGTAATACTCTCATTTTTTTTTTTTTCCTGACAAGAAATTCTTGTTCACTGAAGTTGAAAGATATGATACAGGCAGACAGGAAGTAGTAGTACATCAATGCTGTATGATAAAACTCCTAAAATGCAGCGAATATTATCAAGCGTGGAGTTATTTCTTTCTTTCTTTATTTTTTCTGTATCCTAATTAGACCTATTCATTCAAAGAGAAAGAACAAAGAATATTTATCAAATAAAATAGATGTTAATTACCCAACCAAAAACAAAGCATGCTTTTTATTTTTCTGAATCTTTTCTTTTATCTGCAGCCGGAATCCTGCATTCATCCATTATTTGTGAGTGAATCCATTCCTGAAGCCGCAGATAAATACCTATTTAAACTACAGAGAAAATTAGACCAAGGGCGCGGCTTCTTTTCAAATATTTAATCATGTCAACACATATCATTAATACATTTCCTGTTATTCAAACATAAATTTTGACCTTTTGACCTTTAATTTTCCTTCACCCATACAGAAAACACAGTTCGTGAATAAACATAAAGACCGTTTGTGCCAGTAAAGATGTTTCTCATCATTGTGTATTCCATACACATCTATACATTGGTGTACCCTGATGTATAAACATAATTAAAAGGACATGACTAAAGCTCTTCTGGCATACAGAACACTGTTATTACTGATGTATATTACTCATAATCTCCAAATTCCCAAAGATCTCCTACAGGTCTATGTGTCATTCTCTTCCCTAGACTAAAGAATCCCGTCCTCTGAGGACGACTTCTTACATCGTCACTTGCGTTCTATTACAGTGCGAAGATGAGCTGTTGACAGTGCAGAGAAGTCTGCATGTGTTTTAGCACTTCAAGTGCCAGGTGCTGAAAGCTAAAATCTTTCTATTTAAAGATGGAGATGATAGTGGCCTCCCAAAGCAGCTGTTGGGCACTTTGTGCTCAAAATAAATTAAGGTGATTGGTGGGCACAGGTCTATAGGGTCTACATCGCAGCCAGTTGCCTGTTGGGAAGTGTGTTCATCATCCTTTGTCATATCTCTGCATTAGTCATACCTCCTTTGGTACTATTATATAATCCCCTTTAGAATATCCGGCTGTCCCCACAGTAATGCAGCCTCCTGGCCTTTATTTAAAAATGCTGCAAGAGTCAGCTATTACAACATTACTCATAATCTCTTTAACGCTCTTTCATGCATTATAAAAAAACTTGGTGTTGGTCTCCTTTTGCATGTGGTGCTGGTGTCACAACTCATCTATTGAGTCCTAAACATCTTTATATATTTGGAAAGTTTCCCAGTCCAAAAGGCGATCAAATAAAAAATAATTAAAATACTAAATCTTATTCCAACCCAAGCAGATAATAATGTTACAGCTTTATTTAAGTGGCAATCTTTAAGGCTTTAGCTCCGGTTCATTTGGTGACACCTATTGGTCGTAACAGCTAATAAGTCACAGAATTCTGTGGGCAGCAAAACAAATCATTATTGTTTTTAATAAAGAAATCAGGCAACAATTGGCCTTTTCCATCATTCTGCGAGCCACTGAGATATATATATATATATATTTTTGCTGCACTCGGCATGAATCTGCAAATAGTGAAAGTGAGGAGTTTAACTGGCTGAAAAGTTAGTGTGCAGCCTGTCGCTTGCAGCTCACTGTGGCTGCTCCTTCTTGTTCCATTACTCCCTGAAATATTTCAAACTGATGCACTGTCAAAAAAATGCCAAATATAACCCTTATCTTGTTTCATAGACACATTTTTAGGGGGCTGAAAGGTGCAGGCACATTGATTACATTAAAAGACACACAAGCAGCTAGTCTTAAGTGTGACATCAGCTTAAGGTAGGAAACTGGGGAAACACAAGCTGCAATAAACTGGTTTACTCTACAACCTGCTTGTATTGTCTTCCATACTTCTGACTGTGCCAGATGCATATTTTAGGTGTAAGCTGAAAAATCTTGAAGTTCGATGTGATTTCTTCCTGTTTGAATATGTCTCACTGTAGCATATAGTTCAGAAACTGACTCATTTTAGACATACTGTAGGTTCATTTCAAGCAGACTTTAGATTTAATTTGCGATACAAAACCCCAACGATTAATGAACCAATAATAAAGCTCCCATCGGGCTGCAGCAGTACATACACACAGTGTCCTGTGTGTTGTCGTGGATGTAATCTCGTAAATTCCTCTATTTGAAATCATGTTAAGTGTTTCTATGGCCAAGATGTTTGGCCAACAATGTTTCATATTTTTTTCTTGCCTAAGCAATTCTAAATATCAGAGGGACTAAGGGTATGTTCACAGATCATTTCTTTATTCTTTGTTAAAAGTAAAACAGAAAGCATCATCAGCCTCTGAGACTGACTATTGATAGTCAAAACAAAAGGAAAGAAAAAAACAACAACGTTGTCTGGAAAGCAGCACAAGCAGGTAATCTTTCCATCAAATAATCTCTGGGTTTGTGTTTGAGAAATGCAGACAGTGAAAAACCCCCAAAAGGATCTGCCAGTGATGCTGCATTGGCTGTTTTTCCTCATTTCCAAGTAGGTGAACTACATTTTATCAAAGAGTATCCTCTCTTGATTTGCTGTCTGGAGAGTACTCGTGTTTTTTCAGTGCCTGGCAGAACCGTGACCGAGCATAAAATTCATGAAACTTCGTATGCAATATGCACAATTTGTTACCCCACAGAAGTCAAGTAGACGACCACAGTCGGTCTTGGCCCTTTTGTTGGAGGAGTAGCGCTTCATAGATATATTCGCTTCTTTAACGCTATGGTTACAGTTGTAGTAAGAACTTAGAATTAAACTTTAGTTACAGCACACAGAGAAATGTGCCACATGCTATTTGTCATCAGTTTTTAGATGGGAACCATTCCACCCATGGGTGCCAGCCACTACCTGGTTCAAGCAGGCTGACTCTAAATGAATCTCCAATACGTTTCAGTCCAGGGCTTCATACCTGTGGTGCTTGAACACATGCCAAGAGTACCAATGTGCTTGTTATATTTATCATTGCTTTTTAGCAGAGAAAAAAAAGAAAGAACCTCCCATTTAAAGCCAAAATCATGTTCCAAGTACATTTATCAAGAATTATCACAACCTGACAACCCATGAAGGAAAACTGGCACACATCCATGTAGAGGCTTCAAGGATTAGACATTTCTTGGATGACTGTTTTTCTTTTCTGTGTGATTGTAGGGATTTACACGTACGTACACAGAGATTAATCAGACAAAAATAATTCTGAATATTTCCAGTGTCAACATGTGCTTATCTTTGCATGGTGACTATACAGTAGGTAACCTATCCAATGCAGTTTACAGCACTAAGTATTCAAAGGCTACATTCATGAGACTAGACTTTCAGGGGAAGATTTTTACATGATGGCCAGTGCATATTCATATATAAAAAGTCCAGTGCACCACTTGGTTATTACCTGACTCACAGCACCATGGGCCAGATGTATAAATGATGCATATGCACAAAAAACACGCATTAGCCTTTTCCCAACACATAAATGATGATTGAGATGTTACCGCGGCAATCGTTTACTGGTAGGCCCACATATGATGAATTAGTGGTACCTGCGCTATAAATAACCACATCCGAAACAGCCGCTCTGTAATCACAGCTGTTCTGATGCTGTTGGGGAACCTTGCTGAAGCGACGCAATCTGTTAAATTGCGCTTTGTCTTCTTTGCCGTTCTTATCATTGACAGGTGTAATGAGAGGTGGAACGGGCACAAGTATAGATACGGATGTTTAAGAGCGTTTCTGACATGGACACATGGAAATGAAGCTTGTGCTGTGACCCATTTCCACAATGATTGAGATTTATAAAACAGAACCACACATACATAGCTTTATAAATCTGATGAAAAAAAGCCATATTATCCCCAAGTCTTTTGTTACACATTATAATTAATGTATATTATTTCATGCAGGTCATTTTAAAGGTCCAGTGTGCAAGAGGACTTATTGGCAGCAATGGAATATGATATTTATTAGTATGTCTTCATTAGTGTATAATCACCTGAAAATAAGAACCGCTATGTTTTCGTTGTCTTATAATGAGCCCATTTTATCTACAGTGAGAGCGGGTCCTCTTCCACGGAGTCCGCCATGTGGAACCGCCATTTTTCTACAGTAGCCCAGAACAGACAAACTACAACTGAGTTTAGATATGGACTTTTGCTTTTAATGTCAATTTGGCAGCCATAGTTTTTCTTGCATGTTTGGAAGGACTAAATCCTAAATCCTACACTCTGGACCTTTACCTTGTTACCATATATATCAAAACCTTGTCTATGTTGAAACGAACTGTGGGTGTTTCTGGATTTGGAGAGTCAAGATGATACAGTGGCAGATTTATGCAAATCACACAGATAATCTCTATGGGAGTTGGACACCCTGAGGAGAAGGTGATCACATTAAGTCTGCGCTGCTACACTAAACATTTCTGGATCTCATGCAACACATTTTTGAAGTATGTTTAATTTTCCATTTATACATGAGGGACATGACTTAAAAGATTAAGGATAACAGGGTAAAAGGGTAAAAGATTTAAGCAATTTGCGCCAGTTTGCACAAACTCTAGGTGGGTGAGAGAATAACTGCAGCCTTGCCGTGAGCCCATGACTGATATCCCATAAATTCTGGCTTTTGAACAGTGAAGTTGGGCGCTCTGATCTAAACAACATTTTACTGGCTTGAAGTTGTGGCCTACATCAAAGCAGCACTTCAGACTTTTGTAGTTAAAAGAGTTCTGGTTAGGATCAGCATTGATTTCCCAAAAGCCAAATATTGTAGTAGTTGCTTCTACATTGACACACAGGCCTCCTTGGATCTAAAACATTCTCTTCGTCTTTTTTATGACCTACAGGCCTTCACAATACCGAGAGACACATAAACAAAGACATCTTTTTGGTTTCTCATTCATCACCCTCTTTCTTATTCTGACCTCATCTTTCTTTCTTTCTTCCGTCCAGTCGGCCCATCATTTTTTATTTGTTTTGTAAAAGAGATGAGTTTTAAGTACTCCTGTAGAAGATGCAACAAGAGTCAGACCACTATAAGAGCCCCTGCATTATTTATCCTCTGCAAAGACAGCACAGGTGGAGTCAGAGTGGTTTAAAAAGCTAGGTGGGGCTGTCGGGGAAATAATATCAAGCAGCTCCCCTGGGTCAGTTATATCATGCCGGTTTAGCAGAGAGTTTTAGACAGCAATGTTAAAATTCCTGTTCTAATATTTTGCAAACATGCTATTTCAGCATCGTGCCAAGTGACCCAAACTGCCCTACCACTGGAGTTCTTTTTCTTAATGCCAAGTCTAAATATAAGACAGTTTTCTTCCTCGAAATGGAGCTATTACTTGGAGAAAACATCTATAGGTCCCCTGTAGGGACTTGGGTTATTTGATGAAAAAAAACTCAGCAGTGTTGAGAAAATTAAGCTACACACAACAATCATTTTTCACTTATGGATCAGAAAACAAATTAAACTAAGTGCCCAGTTATTGCGAGTCCCAACGAGTCCCAGTGTTTAATTGACCATGTGTCCCAGGATGAGACTAAGCTACTGAATTTCAGACTTCAAGAAGTTTAATTAAGCAACTAAGCCAAGCTAAGAGCTCCAAGGCATTGTAAGGCAACACATGAAGCAGAGTAAAGTCCTATATCATTTGTGTGCAACCTTTTTTTTTGTCTGATGTACAGCTCTGTCAGATTAACTCAAGAACCCTGCCATGGAAACCATCTGTCATGTTCCAAATGTGTAATCTGAATTTAATTTAAACTGGATATTAAAAATATACAAGTAGGTATTGTTCAGTTTTAGTTTTCATACAATTGAACTGTCAAATGCTTAGGTTAGTGTTATTAAGGCTGCAGTTGAAGTTTGAGTGTCAGAAGGTGGACTGCCATTTATCATTTATTTTTTAACTATTTCAGCTGTTTATTCAGTCATTCATGGGTTACTTTGAATCACTTTGATCACTTTCAACTTTTTACACTTATAGCTATAACTCTTTATCCATTGATCTTATCTATAATTTTCAACTATTTATCCATACTTCTGTCTGTCTAGATTAAGCATTTATTCATGACTTTGTTCAGGTACATTATTTGTGTTTTTTTAATCATAAATTCTAGTTTGTGAAATTAGTTCACCTGCTTGAAACTAAACAAAAAAAATTACTTTGAAGTGGATATGTGATTGCAATTATTATATTATTATACAATAAAGGTTTTTAATATATTTTAAAATAAATTATAACATTTCTTTTCACTTTCTAACAAAATATAAGCTCTAAAGAAAAGGCCAAGTTCATTTCACTTTAATTAATGTAGATCTTGTCTGTTGTTTCACCTTCTCTCACCTTGTCTACTTCCCAATTCTCACCACAGTCTTCCCGTACTCCTCTCATCTGTTATTTCTTACATCCTCCCCTCTCATAGTCCTCTCTACCTGCCTCCATTTTCATCATTCACTTTCTCACAACTCCTGAATCATTTTGATCATCCTGCCCTCCTGTTCGTTTTTCTTTTTTTCTGGCTCCTGTTTGCTTGCATCTTAAGATGCAAGATGGATGGACACAACAAATCCATCTATCCTTTCATCTCTGCCTATATTCATCCTCTTTCCTCTCCAAATCCATCCCTGCTTTACTCTTTCTATGGGGAGTCTCCTGTAGAAGATGTCTTCCATTTATTATTTATTTCCATCCCTTTGTCCAGCTGCTCTCTGCTGTCACACAAGTGCACACACATGCACACACATGGATGTACGCAGAGTAGAGTCGGTCTTATCCTCCTGCCAATGGGTTTATTTTGATGAAGGCAATGGCATCAGTGGAGCTGATTGTTGAATTTTGGTGAGCACTGATTACTGCATGGAAAGATGCAAATTCAAGACAAAAACAAGTTCACTAAAGCTAAGAAAGAAATGGAACCAAAAGTAGTAAAGGAGATATAAGAGGGAATGGAAACAGAAGGAAAGGGAGCAGTTATTCAGAAGGCTTGAGGAGAAGGGACAGATGGAGAGAAAGACAGAGGGGAGGCAGAGTAAAGGCTTTATTATTCTAAATGGATGCCAACTGGAAAACTGACAGGACCATTTCAGCCACCAGGGCATGTCTGAGTTTGTTGGGCTTTGAGTCTGATGGCATTGGTCCTTCACTTTATGTCCGATCAAAATCCACAGTTGGGCCGCACAGAGCTCAGGCATGAGTGGTGGAAATCACTAAGACTGAAATCTGCCAACTTTCTTGACAAGTTTGGATATTTGTTTTAGCTTAAAGGAAATGTACCATTTTTATCAACAATAACAAGGAGGTATGGTCAGGTAGTTTTTTTGTGTGTTAATGAGTGGTTGTGTTTTTAGGAAGGTAAAGAAACTGGTCACTGGTGGGATTTAATTCATGTATTATTGATTAAAAGCATAAAAGATGAATTGAACATGAATTTTGCATTGTAATCTGTAACCTTTGTTGCATAAAAGGCAATAACTTCTCACCGCAGAGCCTATTGTGACGACCCCACCAGCCCACTAGGGGCCTCTGTGTTCTCTGCTTTTCCCTCTCTGCAGGTTCCAGGTCATGAACCAGGGTCATCTTCCTGATGACACACCTGGGCTGGGGTGTGGTCTATATAAGGCTCTCCACATGGCAGATCTCTCTCTCTTGCCCTTGCCTCTGCAGCCACTGTTTTGCTATGTTTGTTTGACACACACTCACACACATTCTTACACCACTGATTACTGACATTTATATACATTTTGCTTTTGTTAATATTTTGAGTTGGAATAAATGCTTGGTAATTTCACTCTACAGTCTGGTCTCCCATCTTTGCCACAGTTAAGAGCCGGGCTGTGACAAATGGGGGCTCGTCGGTTTTCTTGTTGACCTGGGTTGTATTATTGTAGTTGGTAAGATCTGCTAGGTGTGAATGAAATGGGCTTTGTGACGTCAGTGAGCGGTTGTGGCCTGTTGAGTTCAGTGATTTGTGAATGACTTCACGTTCTGTTGACGCGGGAGACTTGAACTAGAGTGGTAAGTAAGCAAGCCATTTTGGTTTGGTTAATGTAAGTGGCTGTATCAGGAGGAAATTGTGCTGCATGTAGTGTTTTCTGTGCTCTGTCCTATGTGTGATCATGAAAGTGCTGTGGTTTTGTCCCTGGTAGGCTGAAGAGCAACTTCCCTTGGGAGATTGCTGGGGGGTTTTGTAGTGTGGTGTTAAATGTGGTTGGAGCAGTAGTCTCGGGGGCACGTCCGAAGCTGCTGGGGGGGTCGCCATCCACTGGTTGCTCCACCGGGCTTGCGGGTTTCAGTGCATAAATACCCACCGCAAAAACGCCTGAAGACTAGGGGGGAGTTAGCTAGTTTTGATTAGGCAGTTAGAGGGACAGGACCACGGTAAAACTTTTGGCTATGGTGAGTGTAGTGTGCTGCAGGAGTTGAACTTGTGGTGTTGCGTCTGGTAATTAATTCTGTTGGGTAAGTGAAGCTGAGTGATGGCTAGTGTGGAGGATTTCTTGCGAGCTCCGTCAGAGGAGTTGTTGGAGCGCTGCTCACGGGAACAGTTAGTGAAGATTGCCGAGTATTATGAGTTGGATGTTGGAGATAAAAGAATGAAGGAGAACATTAAGTCAATTGTGAAAGCTAATCTGTTTGAAACAGGGGTTGTCAGACCTAAGTCGCATGTTGCTGGTGCCGGGCTGGATGTTTCAGATGCGTCTTTGAGTGAAGCTGGGTTGACGTTTGAGCAGAGAAGAGAGTTGCTTTTGCTGGAAACGGAACGAGAGCGAGCGAGATCTGAACGGGAGAAATTAGTTTTGGAGATGAAGCGACTTGAGTTGGAGGAGCGTAGGCTGAGTTTGAGTGGACCTGCGACAGGTGCAAGTTTTTCTCCTGGGGTCTCTGGGGTATTTGATGTTGTGGGTAACTTGCGGTTGGTTCCTCAGTTCTGTGAGCGGGACCCAGACATTTTTTTTTCACTCTTCGAGCGTGTGGCTGAAAGTAGGGGGTGGTCCGACTCCGATCGCACGTTACTTTTGCAATGTGTACTGACTGGTAAAGCACAAGAAGCGTACTCTGCTCTAACTGTAGATGAGAGTAGAGTATATGCGACAGTTAAAGCTGCGGTGTTGCGTTCATATGAGCTCGTACCTGAGGCGTATAGGCAGAAGTTCCGGACATGGGAGAAGTCGAGTAGGCAGACACATGTTGAGTTTGCCAGGGAGCTGTGTACTCATTTTAGTCGCTGGTGTTCTGCTGTGAAGGTGAATACTTATGATGCTCTATGTGACCTGATTGTTTTGGAACAATTTAAAAACTCTGTTCCTAGTCATATTGCTGTTTATATCAGTGAGCATCAAGTGAAGACTGCTGCAGAAGCCGCCACCCTAACAGATGAGTATGTACTCACACACAGGAGTGAACGTGAGTATAGCGCTAGAGATGACAGGAGCGATGCCGGGTTGCTCCGTACTGTAAATAAGTGGGAGGAAAAACATTATCCTAGCCTGAGTAAACCAGGGCGTTCTGTGCAGGGTCGAGTGCCATTTGATTTAGGGAAGATATGCAACTTCTGCAAAGGCAGGGGGCATTGGAAGGCTGACTGTCCCAGAGCTAGGCGTCGGAAGGAAGAAGTACAGGTTAAGCCTGTTGCGTGTGCTACCTCTGTTCCACATGTCGGGCCTATTTCTTGTCAGCAGGTGGAGGCTGAAGTGAAGGACAATTCGAAGGAGTCGTTCTCTGTTTTTGTGTCTGATGGTTGTGTGTCTTTGGTGGGCAGTGACAGTTCTGTACCTGTAAAAATCCTAAGGGATACTGCTGCTTTTAATTCATACATTGTGAGTTCAGTGTTGCCATTTTCTCAGGAATCTGATACAGGGGATTATGTCCTCATGCGAGACATGAGTCTGACAGTGTCGCCTGTTCCATTGCACAAATTTGTGTTGAACTGTGGTTTGGTCCAGGGTGAGGTTGCTATGGGGGTACGTCCTGCGTTGCCTATTGATGGCATAGATATCATTCTAGGGAATGATCTGGCAGGCAGTTGTGTGTGGGCTGAGGGTTCACCACTGCCAACTGTGACTTTTTCACCCTTGGTTACAGGAGAGCCGGATGAAAGTGTTCAAGGGTTTCCTGGCGTGTTTACAGCTTGTGCAGTGACGCGGGCTATGTCCAATGCTGAAGGGGGCCTTGACCAAATTAAAACAGGTGATGAGGGGACATTTCCGGTGTCCTTTCCTGATTCTCTTTTGTCTGTTTCTCGCAGTGACTTAATAGCAGAACAGAGAGCAGATTCTTCTTTGACATCACTGTATGACAGAGTTTTCACTGTTGCTGAAGGGAGGAGCATTGCTAATGGTTACTTAGTGCAGGATGAATTGTTGGTGAGGAAGTGGATGCCACATGGTGACAATTTTGTTGGCAATCCAGTGTTGCAGGTTGTAGTCCCTTCTAAATTTCGCACTGAGGTTCTGAAGGCCTCCCATGATCACTGTGGGCATTTGGGAGTGCGTAAAACATATGCGTACATCTTGCGTTACTTTTTCTGGCCTCGTGTGAAGAGGGATGTGTCCAGCTACATCAGAACATGTTCTACATGTCAGCTAACTGGAAAACCAAATCAGGGAATTAAGCCAGCTCCACTGTACCCTATTCCAGCAATTGCACAACCCTTTGAGCATCTGATTATAGACTGTGTGGGCCTCTACCTTGTTCTAAATCGGGGTGTAAATACTTACTGACCATCATGTGTCAAAGTACAAGGTACCCGGCTGCCTATCCATTACGTAGCATTACTGCTAAGTCGGTGATAAAAGCGCTCACGCAGGTTATCTCCATTTTCGGCATACCAAAAGTAATACAGAGTGACCAAGGCACAAATTTTTCTTCTCGGTTGTTTGCTCAAGTGTTAAAGCAGTTAAGGGTAAAACATAACCAGGCTTCCGCATACCATGCTCAGAGTCAAGGGGCCCTGGAAAGATTTCATCAGACTCTGAAGTCTCTGTTGCGTGGGTATTGCGTCGAGTTGAACCAGGACTGGGAGGAGGGGCTTCCGTGGTTGCTGCTAGCCGCTAGGGAGGTGGCGCAAGAGAGCACGGGTTTCAGCCCTAACGAACTTGTTTTCGGGCACACGGTGCGTGGGCCGTTAACTTTGTTGCATGATCCTGTTGCAAAACCAGAACCACCGGTAAATTTGATTGACTACATTAATGGTTTTCGACATCGTTTGTATGCAGCAGGGGAATTGGCTAAGGAGAAGTTGGCCTCTGCACAGGTAAAAATGAAGCGTCTGTATGACCGAAAAGCTGAGCAGCATCAGTTCAGTCCTGGTGATCGCGTGCTAGCTTTGTTGCCTATTGTGACTTCTCCATTTCAAGCGAAATTCACTGGTCCTTTCACAGTGTTGCGGCAGGTTTCAGAGCATAACTACTTGTTGTCAACGCCTAAACGTAGGAAATCAACTCAACTTTGCCATGTCAATCTGCTAAAACCCTACTTTGAGCGTGCGCCACCGGTTTCTGATTCTAGTGGCAAGGAACAGGACCGGTCGGTTAGGTCAGTTTCAGTGGTTGCCACGGTGGGAAACAGTTCTCCACAGCATTTGGCTGTGCAGGAGGATGATGGAGTTACCCCACCAGATGAGAGTTTGCTACGTGGCCGGTTGAAAAACTCTGAGACACTGTGTAAACTTGAGACTTTGCTTGGTCATCTGTCAGTTGAGAGGCGTGCTGAGTCTACATTGATTCTGGTAGCATTCCTTTGGTGGTTTACACGGACCACAATCCGATCACCTTTTTGCACTCTCTACATTGCCCAAACCGTAGATTGATGAGATGGGTTTTGTTCCTGCAGTCATACTGTCTGGATATCCGCCACATAAAAGGCTCTAGAAATGTTGTGGCAGATGTTTTGTCGAGAGCACCTCGCTCTTAGATTTACCTGTAATGTTTAATTTTTCTAGTCTCCTGTCTCTTTGCTGTTGCTCTTAAATTGCTTCTCCAGGCGCCGGAGTTGCTGGGTCACAGTGGGGTTTGCTTGGTGGCCAGGGATGTTCTACTAATCGGGTCAGTAGTTGACTGAGAGTGTATTTAAGAAATCGTTGAACTGAATTATTTGAGGACGGTTTTGTATTGTTCTTTGTAAATACTTGGATAGAAATAGAAAAAATATTGCATTTGTTCTATATAGTGGTTCTGAGTAGATCACTTAATTAAATTTTGAGTAGTTGTGGCTGGCCGGCATTCCTGGTGGGAATCCCGTTTTAAGGGGGGGGAGTGTGACGACCCCACCAGCCCACTAGGGGCCTCTGTGTTCTCTGCTTTTCCCTCTCTGCAGGTTCCAGGTCATGAACCAGGGTCATCTTCCTGATGACACACCTGGGCTGGGGTGTGGTCTATATAAGGCTCTCCACATGGCAGATCTCTCTCTCTTGCCCTTGCCTCTGCAGCCACTGTTTTGCTATGTTTGTTTGACACACACTCACACACATTCTTACACCACTGATTACTGACATTTATATACATTTTGCTTTTGTTAATATTTTGAGTTGGAATAAATGCTTGGTAATTTCACTCTACAGTCTGGTCTCCCATCTTTGCCACAGTTAAGAGCCGGGCTGTGACACTATGAATACCTCTTAGCTGTTGTAAAATTACTGTAAAAAGACCCTCTTGTGGTTCATTGAAAGAAAAAAAAAAAGGAAAAAGGAAAAAGAAGAATTCTGCCAGCACTGCAATACAAACACTCCAGTTTTGTGCCACTCTGTTTCTGGAAATGCCAATTTACAAATGCATGTGTGATGTGTGGTGAAGTATTCTGTTGTCAAATTATTACACTCACTGATTTAACCCTTAAATGGGCAAGCACATGTAAAAATTTTGGGAAAATGATTAATTGCTATTTTCTAATGTATCTAAGCTAAAATAACAAAATTTCATGATTTTTTTTCAAAATATGACCTTTGTTTTCCATTTTAGAGTTTGTATCTCCCAGGATACATTGCCCATTTATGGTATAAATTTACCATTTTTAATATTTTATTTGTAAACTTTTGAAACATATTATAAGCAATTCATTAGCTACTCTCTTTCATGTCTTGTAAAGAAAGTTTCAAAAAAGTGGGGGAAAAAGTGTACACAAGTTATTCAAACCACAAGAACCACCAAACTATTTATAATTTTACACAAACTCCTGTGTGTCTGTGTGCAAGTGAGAGAGACTAACACACATGACCATACAACAGATCATGTTTTGTTGCAGAAAGATGCTGTACATACAATATCTGCACCAAAATCATTGGATCTCTTACATAACCATTCACTATACTACTCTAATCATTACCTGAACATCTTTCCTCTTTTACTGTGGTTTGCTTCCTCTTCTGCCTCATCACTTGAGCTATCACTGAGCTGGTCACTGCTGCTGCTGTCCTGATTCTGGCCCTCTGTATATAATTCATCTACCTCATCTTCTTCACTGGTTCCCTCATCTGAATCAGAGGAACTATCAGGTGCCAACACAACAGATGCCACCTCTCTCTTTCTTGTACCATAGAAAGTACTGGTAGAAATTCCCTGAAAACATATGTACACTGGTGAATTAATCAGTAATACACATTCAAGAGTAAAATGAAGTGTAATCAATATTTAACACCTTTCTCACAACACGTTTTTATACCCCTATCTGGACAACGTATCCCCCAGGGTACAGACATTCAATGCCTATTTATCAAAGATGTGTAAATATAATTTATTATTTTTCAACAAGCATACATCAAATTATGCTTAAAGAACAATATTTTCAAAAACAAATCGCCCCAAAACACAATTAACAAGAAAAATAACAACTCTTACCTCATGGCCAGTGTCTCTGTCCACGTAGGCTGCCATTTTGGAGTTTGACATAAATGTATCAATTTAGTTTTGAATGCTGCCATGAAGTCACATGCCTTGGGTACTTGACCCATCCCCCCTTAAAACTTTCTCATGATATTAAGTGCAGATACTTGATGCTCCTCCCCCCTACAGCCTGCCAAATGTCTGTATCCCCCAGGATAGAGAAACAAGACAGGGGGAACGCATCCTGACGGCTTGGAATGTGAATGCCAGATCCCGTTCCCGCTCTGTTCCGCGGGAAAGGAGGCTCACACATCTTCGCACTGCTGACTTGTTTCCCCACAACAGATAAGCCCTGTGATTTTCAGGCTGATATCATTAAATTTGACCGTTTAAGACAGGGGGAACGCATCCTGACGGCTGTCAGATCCTGTTCCCCCTCTGTTCTTCGGGAAAGGAGGCTCACACATCTTTCAAATTCGCACTGCTGACTTCTTTCCCCGCAACAGATAAGCCCTGTGATTTTCAGGCTGATATCCTTAAATTTGACTGTTTAAGACAGGGGGAACGCATCCTGACGGCTTGGAATGTGACTGCCAGATCCCGTTCCCCCTCTGTTCTGCGGGAAAGGAGGCTCACACATCTTTCAAATTCGCACTGCTGACTTCGTTCCCCGCAACAGATAAGCCCTGTGATTTTCAGGCTGATATCATTAAATTTGACTGTTTAAGACAGGGGGAACCCATCCTGACGGCTGTCAGATCCCGTTCCCCCTCTGTTCTTCGGGAAAGGAGGCTCACACATCTTTCAAATTCGCACTGCTGACTTCTTTCCCCGCAACAGATAAGCCCTGTGATTTTCAGGCTGATATCCTTAAATTTGACCGTTTAAGACAGGGGGAACGCATCCTGACGGCTTGGAATGTGACTGTCAGATCCCGTTCCCCCTCTGTTCCGCGGGAAAGGAGGCTCACACATCTTTCAAATTCGCACTGCTGACTTCTTTCCCCGCAACAGATAAGCCCTGTGATTTTCAGGCTGATATCCTTAAATTTGACAGTTTAAGACAGGGGGAACGCATCCTGACGGCTTGGAATGTCACTGCCAGATACCGTTCCCCCTCTGTTCCGCGGGAAAGGAGGCTCACACATCTTTCAAATTCGCACTGCTGACTTCCTTTCCTGCAACAGATAAGCCCTGTGATTTTCAGGCTGATATCATTAAATTTGACCGTTTAAGACAGGGGGAACGCATCCTGGCGGCTTGGAATGTGACTGTCAGATCCCGTTCCCCCTCTGTTCCGCGGGAAAGGAGGCTCACACATCCTTCAAATTCCCACTGCTGACTTCTTTCCCTGCAACAGATAAGCCCTGTGATTTTCAGGCTGATATCATTAAATTTGACCGTTTAAGACAGGGGGAACGCATCCTGGCGGCTTGGAATGTGACTGTCAGATCCCGTTCCCCCTCTGTTCCGCGGGAAAGGAGGCTCACACATCTTTCAAATTCGCACTGCTGACTTCTTTCCCCGCAACAGATAAGCCCTGTGATTTTCAGGCTGATATCATTAAATTTGACCGTTTAAGACAGGGGTAACGCATCCTGGCGGCTTGGAATGTGACTGCCAGAAACCGTTCCCCCTCTGTTCCGCGGGAAAGGAGGCTCACACATCTTTCAAATTCGCACTGCTGACTTCGTTCCCCACAACAGATAAGCCCTGTGATTTTCAGGCTGATATCCTTAAATTTGACCGTTTAAGACAGGGGGAACGCATCCTGGCGGCTTAAAAATGTGACTGCCAGATCCCGTTCCCCCTCTGTTTCCCAGTAAAGGAGGCTCACACATCTTTCAAATTCGCACTGCTGATTTCTTTCCCCACAACAGATAAGCCCCGAGATTTTCAGGCTGATATCATTAAATTTAACCGTTTAAGACAGGGGTAACGCATCCTGGCGTCTTGGAATGTGACTGCCAGATACCGTTCCCACTCTGTTCCGCGGGAAAGGAGGCTCACACATCTTTCAAATTCGCACTGCTGACTTCTTTCCCCGCAACAGATAAGCCCTGAGATTTTTAGGCTGATATCATTAAATTTGACCGTTTAAGACAGGGGTAACGCATCCTGGCGTCTTGGAATGTGACTGCCAGATACAGTTCCCACTCTGTTCCGCGGGAAAGGAGGCTCACACCTCTTTCAAATTCGCACTGCTGACTTCTTTCCCCGCAACAGATAAGCCCTGAGATTTTTAGGCTGATATCATTAAATTTGACCGTTTAAGACAGGGGTAACGCATCCTGGCGTCTTGGAATGTGACTGCCAGATACCGTTCCCACTCTGTTCCGCGGGAAAGGAGGCTCACACATCTTTCAAATTTGCACTGCTGACTTCTTTCCCCGCAACAGATAAGCCCTGTGATTTTCAGGCTGATATCCTTAAATTTGACAGTTTAAGACAGGGGGAACGCATCCTGACGGCTTGGAATGTCACTGCCAGATACCGTTCCCCCTCTGTTCCGCGGGAAAGGAGGCTCACACATCTTTCAAATTCGCACTGCTGACTTCCTTTCCTGCAACAGATAAGCCCTGTTATTTTCAGGCTGATATCCTTAAATTTGACCGTTTAAGACAGGGGGAACGCATCCTGGCGGCTTAAAAATGTGACTGCCAGATCCCGTTCCCCCTCTGTTTCCCGGGAAAGGAGGCTCACACATCTTTCAAATTTGCACTGCTGACTTCTTTCCCTGCAACAGATAAGCCCTGTTATTTTCAGGCTGATATCCTTAAATTTGACCGTTTAAGACAGGGGGAACGCATCCTGGCGGCTTAAAAATGTGACTGCCAGATCCCGTTCCCCCTCTGTTTCCCGGGAAAGGAGGCTCACACATCTTTCAAATTCGCACTGCTGACTTCTTTCCCCGCAACAGATAAGCCCTGTGATTTTCAGGCTGATATCCTTAAATTTGACAGTTTAAGACAGGGGGAACGCATCCTGACGGCTTGGAATGTCACTGCCAGATACCGTTCCCCCTCTGTTCCGCGGGAAAGGAGGCTCACACATCTTTCAAATTCGCACTGCTGACTTCCTTTCCTGCAACAGATAAGCCCTGTGATTTTCAGGCTGATATCATTAAATTTGACTGTTTAAGACAGGGGTAACGCATCCTGGCGTCTTGGAATGTGACTGCCAGATACAGTTCCCACTCTGTTCCGCGGGAAAGGAGGCTCACACCTCTTTCAAATTCGCACTGCTGACTTCTTTCCCCGCAACAGATAAGCCCTGAGATTTTTAGGCTGATATCATTAAATTTGACCGTTTAAGACAGGGGTAACGCATCCTGGCGTCTTGGAATGTGACTGCCAGATACCGTTCCCACTCTGTTCCGCGGGAAAGGAGGCTCACACATCTTTCAAATTTGCACTGCTGACTTCTTTCCCCGCAACAGATAAGCCCTGTGATTTTCAGGCTGATATCCTTAAATTTGACAGTTTAAGACAGGGGGAACGCATCCTGACGGCTTGGAATGTCACTGCCAGATACCGTTCCCCCTCTGTTCCGCGGGAAAGGAGGCTCACACATCTTTCAAATTCGCACTGCTGACTTCCTTTCCTGCAACAGATAAGCCCTGTGATTTTCAGGCTGATATCCTTAAATTTGACCGTTTAAGACAGGGGGAACGCATCCTGGCGGCTTAAAAATGTGACTGCCAGATCCCGTTCCCCCTCTGTTTCCCGGGAAAGGAGGCTCACACATCTTTCAAATTCGCACTGCTGATTTCTTTACCCACAACAGATAAGCCCCGAGATTTTCAGGCTGATATCCTTAAATTTGACCGTTTAAGACAGGGGGAACGCATCCTGACGGCTTGGAATGTGACTGCCAGATCCCGTTCCCCCTCTGTTCTGCGGGAAAGGAGGCTCACACATCCTTCAAATTCGCACTGCTGACTTCTTTCCCTGCAACAGATAAGCCCTGTGATTTTCAGGCTGATATCATTAAATTTGACCGTTTAAGACAGGGGGAACGCATCCTGCCGGCTTGGAATGTGACTGTCAGATCTCGTTCCCCCTCTGTTCCGCGGGAAAGGAGGCTCACACATCTTTCAAATTCGCACTGCTGACTTCTTTCCCCGCAACAGATAAGCCCCGAGATTTTCAAGCTGATATCATTAAATTTGACCGTTTAAGACAGGGGTAACGCATCCTGGCGTCTTGGAATGTGACTGCCAGATACCGTTCCCACTCTGTTCCGCGGGAAAGGAGGCTCACACATCTTTCAGATTCGCACTGCTGACTTCTTTCCCTGCAACAGATAAGCCCTGAAATTTTTAGGCTGATATCATTAAATTTGACCGTTTAAGACAGGGGAACGCATCCTGACGGCTGTCAGATCCCGTTCCCCCTCTGTTCTTCGGGAAAGGAGGCTCACACATCTTTCAAATTCGCACTGCTGACTTCTTTTCCTGCAACAGATAAGCCCTGTGATTTTCAGGCTGATATCATTAAATTTGACCGTTTAAGACAGGGGGAACGCATCCTGACGGCTTGGAATGTGACTGTCAGATCCCGTTCCCCCTCTGTTCCGCGGGAAAGGAGGCTCACACATCTTTCAAATGCGCAGTGCTGACTTCTTTCCCCGCAACAGATAAGCCCTGTGATTTTCAGGCTGATATCATTAAATTTGACCGTTTAAGACAGGGGGAACGCATCCTGACGGCTTGGAATGTGACTGTCAGATCCCGTTCCCCCTCTGTTCCGCGGGAAAGGAGGCTCACACATCTTTCAAATTCGCACTGCTGACTTCTTTCCCCGCAACAGATAAGCCCTGTGATTTTCAGGCTGATATCATTAAATTTGCCCGCCCTTAAATGGGCAAGCACATATAAAAACTTTGGAGAAATAATTAATTTCTATTTTCTAATGTATCTAAGCTAAAATAACAAAATTTCATGATTTTTTTTTCAAAATATGAACTTTATTTTCCATTTTACAGTTTGTATCTCCCAGGATACATTGCCCATTTATGGTATAAATTTAACATTTTCCAATTATTCAAATATTTTATTTGTAAACTTTTGAAACATATTATAAGGAATTCATTAGCTACTCTCTTCAATGTCTTGTAAAGAAAGTTTCAAAAAAGTGGGGGAAAAAGTGAACACAAGTTATTCAAACCACAAGAACCACCAAACTATTTATAATTTTACACAAACTCCTGTGTGTCTGTGTGCGAATGAGAGAGACTAACACACATGACCATACAACAGATCATGTTTTGTTGCAGACAGATGCTGTACATACAATATCTGCACCAAAATCATTGGATCTCTTACATAACCATTCACTATACTACTCTAATCATTACCTGAACATCTTTCCTCTTTTACTGTGGTTTGCTTCCTCTTCTGCCTCATCACTTGAGCTATCACTGAGCTGGTCACTGCTGCTGCTGTCCTGATTCTGGCCCTCTGTATATAATTCATCTACCTCATCTTCTTCACTGGTTCCCTCATCTGAATCAGATGAACCATCAGGTGGCAACACAACAGATGCCACCTCTCTCTTTCTTGTACCATAGAAAGTACTGGTAGAAATTCCCTGAAAACATATGTACACTGGTGAATTAATCAGTATTACACATTCAAGAGTAAAATGAAGTGTAATCAATATTTAACACCTTCATATTATTGATTATCTGTAGAGTATAGGCTTCAAAACATAAGTATATCTGACAGTGATTATGCCTGTTTTTATACCCCTATCTGGACAACGTATCCCCCAGGATACAGACATTCAATGCCTGTGTATCAAAGATGTGTAAATATAATTCATTATCTTTCAACGAGAATACATCAAATTATGCTTAAAGAACAATATTTTCAAAAACAAATCCCCCCAAAACATAATTAACAAGAAAAATAACAACTCTTACCTCATGGCCAGTGTCTCTGTCCACGTAGGCTGTCATTTTGGAGTTTGACAGAAATGTATCAATTTAGTTTTGAATGCTGCCATGAAGTCACATGACTTGGATTCTTGACCCATCCCCCCTTAAAACTTTCTCATGATATTAAGTGCAGATGCTTGATGCCCCTCCCCCCTACAGCCTGCCAAATGTCTGTATCCCCCAGGATAGAGAAACCATTTAAGGGTTAAGTATATTTGTCGCCGCTCCATTTATTCTCACCACAACTGTTTCCTCTCAGAGACAGCTGGTACAGCGACAAAAAAAACAAACAAAAAAAAAAACAACAGTTTTTCCTGCGCATTTCTTTCGAAGAGTAGAAAGCGAAACCCAGGAGAGTAAGTCCTGGCAGGGTTTGATCCTTGAGCAGCAGGGGCACTAATGTAGTTCCAGAGGCAGCGAAGGTTTGAACTCTGAGCACAAATCGTTTTTCAGCCACGTTTTGAAACCACAATTTAGACAAGTACAGCAGAGGAAGAGGCAAGAGCAAGTACTTAAGAGCAGAGTTTGAGTGACAGCTCTTAGATAGTTCCTCCCCTGAAACAGATACAAGCAAAGGGAAGTGATGTAAACAGAAGGAGTGATAGAGGCAATGCATCTTGGCAGATATAAACAAAAATAAAATTACAATAAAAAAAAGTTGAATGCTCTTTTTAAATATTTATATTCCTACAAGTCTGTAACAGCATTTTCTGCATCCAAATCCAAATCTATCAACATCACACCACTGTACTTTTGCCGATGCATAACAGCCTTTTAGAGCATTAAACAGCCATTTATTTATCAGATGCAGTGCAGTGAAATGTTTTTTGATACAGCAAAACGGCTGTACAAAGCGCAAAGTAATTGAAGCTAGTTTCCCAAAATGTGTGTGTGCGTGTGTGTGTGTGTGTGTGTGTGTGTGTGTGTGTGAGAGTGGTTGTCTGACAGAGTGAGACTGATTCCTCAACTCCTTTCAATTATCTGGAACTCAAACTGTTCTGATGCTGATAACACATTCTGCAGCCCACACGACTGCACGGCTGCAAGAACAACATTTTGCTTTCAACACACATTCAGAGGTGTGTGTTTACTCTTCGGGGTGTGCTGTGTGTCATGGAGAGGGCTGAGGTTCTTTTTGATGTACGTGCGTTTATATGTAGGGAATGAATTTATATGTAGAATGAACAGGTTTTTACCATTTGCATATGTCAAAGCCATTTTGAAACGTACCTTGAAGGGAAATCTCAACTTATTTCTGTGTGTATGTGTGCTACTTTGGGCTGCACATGTTTAAAGATCTAAAGATTTAAAGAAGTACAGTGTGTGCTCTGATGTGAATATAGAAATCCCTGCAGTAAATAATACCCTCTGATACTATATGTTTTTGGTGGAAGCTTTGTGTATTGGGCTGCGGTAGATTGAAAGACATTGCCTTGGAACCTCATTAAGTATGAAGGAAGAAAAATGAAACCAGCATCTCTCAGCGAAATTCAATAGACAACCTGCAGGCTTTATAAACGATAAGATTCACAATTATCTTAATGATTACAGAATTTCTATTTGTGCGACCACCCAAGTGCAAACAGAAGCCCAGCAATTTCAAATTTGAAATTACTAGTGGTGGCAGAATATGTTGAACATTAAAATAAGCAACAGTTTATTAAGAAAAATTGCTACATATTTTTCATATTTTTAAAACATTTTTGCCCATTTTTATTGAAATCTGTCAACCAGTTTTTGAAATATTTTGCTGAAAAAAACAATCAAGCAAACACAACCAAAAGCCTAACCATCCTTAACATGCAACGTTCATGTTCATTTAAATTAGAGGGTGGTTTAAAAACAAAATTACAATGGAAGCATCTCTTGTGTTTGTCTTGTCTTTTGAATATAACCTGAGAAAGTAAAGTGTTCCATTTTGCGATGTGTCCATGCCAAATTATGGATTGAATAAAATGATACCTGTGTCCTGATATGAGGGATGCTTGATCCCTGCCTTTATTTTATTTTATTTTTTTATTCTGTTGAGACAATAAGTGGTTTAAATGCAGTCCTTGGATAGGAGGTCATGTCTGTGTGTATCTGTGCAAGGCTGGGGTATGTCAGAGACTCAGTGTACCATGTGAATCAACCTGGTATGCAGCTACTACCTGTTTGCCTTTGTTGTTAACCGCATGACTGGTCACACGAAGGCAGAGGGAAGGAAATGAGGAGAGAGGCGACAGATGGGGAAAGAGAAGATAGAGGGTAAAAATAAAGGAGGGGGTTTGATGGGGAGAGGAGAAAAGATGGAGAGTGAAAGCGCATGAGGAAGAAAGAATCGGATGAGGACAGGTTTGCTGTTAGCTGCATGAGTTGACACAGATACAAGATAGAGGGAGAGGATGGAGGAGGAAAAGAAGAAGACCAAATGGAACGTACACAGATAGAAGAAAAGCATGTGAAGGAAGGAAGCACTTTGGTTAACTTCATTACTACACACTGAAAGAGAGGACAGGATGGAAAGATGAAAGAGGGGAAAGAAAAATAGAGCAGACAGGTGAGCTTCAGTCCCTCGAACCCATTTTCACCGACTGGCGAAGGTACAGTCATGCATGATTTAAGATGAGATGTTTTTAGAAAAAAGGTTAGAAGTTTGAAAAGGTACTGGGCAAAGGGGCTGGAAATGTTCGCATTTATGGTCCTTGCACCTCATAAAATGGATAGTTCACATTCGTTGCAGCGAGAGTTGAATGTCGGGAAAGAGAATAGGTCAAGAAAAAGAGGTTGGACGGATATGTATGAAGGGCCGTATTTAGAGTTGGAGACTAAAGTCAGCTGCACAAGTTTTAAAAGTGAAATCGAAAGATGTGCAGAAAGTTATCTGCAGTTCAACTTTGGCTGTGTGGATGCTTGAAGGTACTCAGTAAGAGGTTGTTTCTACTTGGGATTTTCCTTTACTGGCCAATCAAGCCACCATATTAATAAAGTATTTTGTTTACTATTGACAAAAAGCAATATTACTATAGCACTTTTGTGTATGTGTAAGTTCATCCTTAGGTTCACAGAACCTGCAAAAACCCTGAATCAGGCATGATATATAACACTATATATATCAGTACGTTTCATCTTGATTACAGCTTACTAGATGAGAACCTGTAGCAATCCCCCAGACAAATTAACCACCCTGAGATGCTGAATATAACCTGACACAAAAATATCATTCTTTGGGAAACATAATGACAATTAAGTGTGAATTTCATTATATAATTGTGTGCAGTGCGCACCTGCAAAGGGATTTAGCTCGAATGAGATCAAGGATGGTTTGCTTGTCAAATTGAAATCTGAATGCACTTTTGATCTCTCAACAACACAACATCTTGGATCTCTGAGGAATAGCAGAAACACCAACAGCTGGCTGCGTATTCTAAATATGAGTGATACATATGGCACTGTTCTACTTCTTATTTTAATACTGCTGTGATTGGTTGAGTATTAACCATTTCCTTTCAGGTTTACAGATTGCCAAGTACATTTATTCATAATAAAACAGTGAGAAATGCTTACTGCATGATATAAAGTCAGTGTTGAGTGTATCTTACAGTGAATGACCCCTAGATGAGTTAAACTGGGATTTATTAGCAAGGCATACAATCAATGTGAGTGATTGTGAAATGAGAAAAATCAATACATATTTAGACAAATGAAACGCTACACTGAAAATCAGCTTTCAAAATCAACACTAATTACAGGGAGTCTGCAAATCATCATGATTAGCACAGCTTAATATTTCTCATCCTAACAGCTGCCAAATGTTTCCTCATGTACCTCATGTGAATTTACTCCTGTGATCTCACTCTCTCTCACTGTATCAAACACAACTCACGCTATGCATTATTGCTTGCTTGTAAAATACACTATATGTTTGCGTCTTCAACATTGTACCAAATAACTTCTCTCGTTCTCTCTCCTTTTGTTATTATCGATAGACCACAGTGGAGGAGAATGAGGTGGATGACATTGTTCTGATTGATCTGTGATATAGATACCATCGAATTAATAATTAGCAGAATTCCTGCTGTTTTAAAGATGTGGTATCAAAAAGTACTTTTAATTTACTGACTAGTAAGTAGCTCCCCTTGAAGTATCTGCCATAAATTGAAGCGATTAACCAGTTATTTAAGGATGTTTTTTTAAAGGGTAACATTTCTAATAATTCCTGTGTGATAGTAAGTATAACAAAGAAAAAATAAAATTACTTGATACCCTGTCTAACATAAGTCATGTAATCAACATGACTTATGTTAGACAGGGTGTCAGGACAAAAGGATGAACAAGGGTATAGTTGAAAGAACAGTGACTTTCAGCTTTGAGTGTTGTTCCACGACCTCCTGGGGAAAAATGCAGCATCAACTGCTGTCGTCCACTATGTGTTTCTGATACTACCTCTGGAGGGCTACAAAGTTAAAACTTCACAAATTTTACACATACTGGCCTTAAATTACCTCTTCCTAAAACTCTGACCACAACACTGCAGTGTTCAATGCCAAACTAATAACCACATCCTTACATATTTGTTTTCTTATGGGAAAATTAGTTTTTTGTAACGTTTTGTGCACACAGCAAATTGTTTCATTTCACAACATTATGCTAACTTCAAGACATTTTGTGAGATGAAGCTTGCGCAAAATGATGATTCCTGTCAGGAGCAAAACACAGCTCTGTCTACAAGCCGATCAGTGCCCCCACTAATGGATTTCTGCACGCACGCACACACACAGATACAGATACTGTAGATAGATAGCGTAGGACAGAAAGAGAGGGAGGGAAAGACAGATACAGTCAGTCTGAGAGCTGATCAGTGCTTCACTAATGGAGTTCTGCAGAGTCATAGCTCTCTAGGCTCCTAATTGACTTGCTGTCATCTGCATATCATTTACATACTGTTACCCTGGGCGACAAGGTGCAGGAGAGCCTGGCGTGTGTGTGTGTGTGTGTGTGTGTGTATGTGTGCATTGTTGAGAGTGTGTGTGTGTGTGTGTGTGTGCTCCTGTGTGTAGTTAAGTGGAGATGAGTGCAGTGTAAACGCTGTTAGATAGACCCATTAATCATGTGCTTAACCTCATCAGGAACTCCACACACATACATGCACACACACACACACACACACACACACACACATGCACATATACGCAGACACTAAGCTAAATGAGAGACAGTGAGAGTTGTAGAGAGAAAGACAGACTGAGAGAGAGTGTAAAAACAAAGCAGAAGAAGCCTTAGTGACAGCTGTTAGTGGTAGGTGTGTGTAGCTTAGGTGGTAGAGACAGGTTTGCAGCTCAACTTATTTCTGTGTGTATGTGTGCTACTTTGGGCTGCACAAGTTTAAAGATCACAAGTACAGCGTGTGCTCTGATGTGAATATAGAAATCCCTGCAGTAAATAATACTCTCTGATACTGTATGTTTTTGGTGGAAGCTTTGTGTATTGGGCTGCGGTAGATTGAAAGACATCGCCTTGGAACCTCATTAAGTATGAAGGAAGAAAAATGAAACCAGCATCTCTCAGCGAAATTTAAAAGACAACCTGCAGGCTTTATAAATGATAAGATTCACAATTATCTTAATGATTACAGAATTTCTATTTGTGCGACCACCCAAGTGCAAACAGAAGCCCAGCAATTTCAAATTTCAAATTACTAGTGGTGGCAGGATATGTTGAACATTAAAATGAGCAACAGTTCATTAAGAAAAATTGCTATATATATATTTTTAAAACAAACAAATTCATGCTGTTCATTTAAATTAGAGGGTGGTTTAAAAACAAAATTACAATGGAAGCATCCCTTGTGTTTGTCTTGTCTTTTGAATGTAACCTGAGAAAGTAAAGTGTTCCATTTTGCGATGTGTCCATGCCAAATTATGGATTGAATAAAATGATACCTGTGAGGCGGTTGCAATCAGCAACTACACCCCTAGATGCCAGAAGTACACTACTACATAAACAAAAATACAAGTTAACAAAGGCTCTGATATATTCCTTCTGGATCTTAGAGATAATAATGTAATGATGAAAACATTGATATTGTGAAGCCACAGAAGAAATGTGTTGGCTTCACAACAATTAGATTATATAACTATTTATTTATTTATTTGGAAGTCTTTCAATCAACTTTCTTTTTGTTGTTTTGGAGACTGACATTACATGACATACTTTTTGTTACCTTGTAAGAAATTACTGTAGTAATGTTTTTTAGAAGTATAATTAAACTGCTATATATGTGAGCTTATATTAGTGGACATATACAGTATGTGCATGAACTTAAGGTGTGTTTTAGACTAAATGAACTTAGATAGGTCATCAGTACAAACAGCAGTTAAAAGTCCACTTTCTTTTTGTCTCTTACAAAACCCATTTTAATGAGTAAGAGCAAAGGAAGATAAGAGAGGCACAGGGAGGGAGGGAGTGTGATGAATATTGAGAAAGATGGAGAGACAGACAATGATCATCAGAGAGCAAAGAGAGAGACATAGAGAGGTAGAGAAGGGGGAAAGTAGGGTAAAGTGAGGTAAGAGAAGCAGGAACCTGTTCTCCGTATCCGAAAAAGGAAACTAAATCCAGCTCGATCCCATTCCTGTGTTAATCTGCCAGGAGATCTGTCAGAATAATGAGATTAACCAACAGAAAGCAGTGTAACCCACATGAAAATGCAGACACAGTAGACAGTGTTTCTTAAATGGTGGCCCAAAATTAAGAACTTAGTACTGAGACATCTGCAGTCAATAATTACCGGGCATTATTGGACATTACTCTGTGCTGTCAGTGTTGTCCCAAGTAAAAAACTAATTTAAAAAGCAATCTGCCCAAGAGGAAGTGCTTGTTTTACACAAATAGATGCAAACAACTTCCTAATAAGAGAAAAATAATTAATCCAAAGATTTTACTCAGTTTATATATTGATATATTGTCCTGCAATGTCATGTTATTCTGTTTGTCAACCGTTATCCAACATGTCTTTCTCTGTCCATCTCTGCTGTCGCTCACAGCTACACTTCACTGACACACACCCGTAACCGCACGGACGGCGCTTTGACAAACTCTAGCGAGCTGGGAAACCGTCCTTTAGCTGCAGGGACTGTGTTCAATCCTGCGTGACAGCGACCATCCATCCTGCTCAAGTGTCCTTCAGCAAAAAAAAAACAAAAAACACTGAATTCCCTCCAAGTCAGCTCTTCCAGTATTGATCGGAAATATCACACGCACTAGAAATACAAGAATGGAACACACTCAACATTTTCTGTGTGTGTGTGTCTGTGTGTGTGTGTGTGTGTGTGTGTGTAAGCGCTGCAGGTATATGAAACGACTTGTAATTTTAACTAGTGTGTAATGCAAACGCAAGACCACATATATCGACCACATGTGTCTGCGTGTGCGCGTGCATTACGTGCATATGGCATGTGTTTATATGTGAATGGTGTTAATGTGTGTTCATGCACAGCATGTGGTGCTGTATTATGTTGGAATCTCATCTGATAAAAGGTGTTTTTAGTGTGTAACGACAAGATTACTGCGCAGGGCGCAGCGGGAGGTTGAGAGAAAGAGAGAGAGATAGCGTGTGTCTGTGTGTGTGTGTGTGTGTGTGTGTGTGAGCTGATCTAGTGGGAGATGAGAGGGGAGGCTAACAGAAAAAAAGATGAAAGACAATGTGGAAAAAAGCTGAAATTTGCACTGCGAGGTAGAGAGACAGAGAGAGAATAAGAGGCTTGACCAGAGAGAGGAGGAAACAGAAATGCAAGAGAGAGTAAGAGATGGTTGTTGGAGAGGTCTAACCTAAAGTGCTCTAATAAAAGAAATGCTAATTGGGAGATAGATAAAGAGTTCAGAGACAGCAAGGAGGCTAGGAGACAACAGATGTTGCAGCTGGGTAGACCTGATTCAGTTGGGATTAGCCGTGATGAGGTGGTGTACACAAACATGCCAAATCTAAGAGATAGAGGCGATTTGGTGTAATAATATGTAATATTATATAATATGTAAGGCAACCCACACTCTGCACAGTACGGTGTGTATAAAATCCAGAGTTTGCACGCATGTATGATATGAGAAAAAAATGCTTTACATTTGCAAAGAGAACATTATCATCATTCAACAGAATTGTCTAAATTACATGAGCATAGAAATGGTGACTAAATATTGACTGTACCCCTAAACTCCACCGGGCACAGGTCTGTGATGCTGCAGCATTAAACGTTTTGCCCCCCAGACTTTATTGATTTGGTTTATGTGCTTCCACCATGGGTAAGTAGGCTGTGTAGTTGTATGTGTTTTATTTTGAAGTTTGACCGGATTCTCTGTGCAGCTATATCTGCCCTGTGCTACTTGACGCGTCTGGTTGCGGCATTCATCAGATATAGACCAGCCATGTATTCTCCAGAGCAGAGCAGAGAGCTATTTCTGAGGGTGCAATCAGCCACACCGGCCACAGTGCAGCTGGAACATGTCATAGCCATCCCTGGTGGGATTTAGGAGTAAGAATCTATGGCAATGCTAGCAGCTCTGTGAAGCTTTGCGTGAAATGTCAATGCCAATAGTCAAAATACTGACCACATACATGATGCCAATGTGCAATACTAATATGCTGATATTTAGCAGGTGTAGTCTTTACCTCATAATTTATTTCACCATTTCAGTTCATGGCCAAAACTGGAAAGTCAAGGGATCACCAAGGACTGAGGCCGTCTTTCTTTGGAGATACCGGCTGTCTTTACAAACTTTTAATCCAAATTGTTTTAGAAATAACTGAGTCAAGGTCCACCATGTTGGACCAAGCGACAGACCAACAGTATCATCCTTAAAGGCTTTCAGGTTGTTTGCTTCTTATAAACTAAGGTATCTGTCTCTCTTTCTGCCTGTGTGCTCATTTGTCTTTCTCCCCCCACTGTTAATGTAAATGTGTTTCCCCTCAAAAACGACAGACAGCATGAGGCATTCAAGCATATTATGATGTGAGGCAGGGGTGGGCACCATACCGGTTTCATCACCATCACTGGTGTCACATTCTGACATCAACAATACAGTTGATGTTATACAAAAATAATGTGGCTGCAATAGCATGCAGGTAGAGGGCTATGCACACACTCGTAAAACTAAAGTTACATCCAACAAACAAGAATCAACACAAAAGTCATTGTACTCACACCATCCGAGGAAGTGAAGATCCAATGTATCAACTTTAGTTTAGTTTACTATTTTATTTTAGACTGCTTTCTCAATGAGGGTCAAAACCAACCAACAAAGCTGAAGCTCAAGAATGGATAGTAATGGATCGGTCTAACTTGCACCATGTCGCATGCTGTTGCTGCTGGTACACAGAATATGGTGCTAATATAATATACTTTGGTATTACTGCCAAATAAATAGTATTGAGATGCATAATCCTAACTCTTATCTAACTCTGAGAATGAATCATGTTACATGTACTAATTTATCTGCAACATGGGCAGGCTACTCCCCCCAAAACACACGTAGGACTGTACCAATATAAGAGGTAGAATCACAGTTTTAGGTTTTTCTAAAACTGCGGTATAATACCGTCACCGCAAAATCAAACAAACAAACAAACAAAATCAATATTAAATTTTAGGTCAGATCGCCCACTCCTAATGTGGACACAAGCAATGCCAGTCTGTAGTGCCAAGAGTCAGGGTTGATCGATCGTCTGCAAATTAACACACACACACACACACACACACACACATGCATTTGCACATTGAGAAAGCAAGGCAGATTGAATTTCTTGGTGCTAAACACACTCTTTCACACACACCCGTGCGCGCACGCACACACACAGTGAGTGAGGCTTATTAAATGCCTTCATATCAAAAGCACACAGCTCTCAAACATCAAAGAGGAGCAGAGACCTGAGGCACACAACATAACACAACTTAGAACTCACCATCTGAGCTTATACACACACACATACATGTCCTAGGACAGTTTGAAACTTTCACTTGTTACCCTAAACTTGACCCTCAACATTACATACACCACACACACAACGTGATCAGAGAAACATGCTCAAAGCAACACATCAGCTTCATTTTGATTAATAAGCACATTACAGAGAATTTATTCATGCACATACACAGGCAAGCACAACCACACATATACCACACTACAAAAACTACAGGTCTTTACATTACATTTAACCCAGTCTTAGACAAAAGCAAATGCACACAGTCCTCCTCTTTATAACTCTGGTGAGTGTTAATAGCTTCCGACACAGAGAAGAAAGGAGGACAGAGTCTGTCATTCACCTCAGTGATTCTCTCTATCCACTAAAGGAACATTGCATATTACTGACAGGTCAAATCACACAGCTCTTTGGTCACGAGAGAGGAGAGAAGAGTGATGGTAGACTGACCATATGGTGTGCTGTGGAGCTTTGATTTTTCCTACAGTGTATTGCGTCACCCCTTGGGCCGTCACGTCAAGGTTATTACCATCACTGCTTAAAGAAACACCCACAAAATGAAGGGAGCACTCTTTTTTTCTACAATGGATGTTGTTTTTAGGAACCAATCAGGTCTAAAACAGGAATATACTTGCAGATAAAGATATAAAAAGAAACTAGAATATGTAGTTAACTTGCTTTCCTGTTATCTTTACTGATATGTTTGTCTTAGCCTCTTCAAAAAAGGCAATTTTCCGGTAGGTACACTGATACACATCCAGTTGAATCACTCTGTATCTCTCTGGTATTGCTTCTTTTTTTAGTCCATTTTGTCATTATACAAGAAACTCCTCATTCTTACCATTCAAGATATTTTTGGTAGTCAATAAGTTATTAATCTCGTAAGAGAGTTTGGATTTGTGTTGCTGCAATAAAATGTCTGCCTTTTCAGCTTTTATTCATACTTTGCTTATCCTGAATCAGTTTTCAGAGTTTGTTCTGCCAACTCCAATATTGTGTAGCTGCACTCAGTACTATGGCTTTTATTTATTTATTTATTTTTTGCTTTAGTATCCCTCAATTTAGATTCCACCTTCGCACACCTGGAGGTTCATGCTGAGTCCCAGAATCCCACCTGCTTTTGTGCAGTAGACCAACAAGTCGAAAAACAACATGACATGATTCCTCACTGGCTTCCCACATCATCCACCTGCACTCAGCTGCTGTTTTACAGCTTGTCATGAATTGATCACAAACAACAGCTGGAAGTTATCGAGAATGTCAAGATATTGAAGATTAAGGGGGGGGGGGCAGTTTCAGTTGTAGCAGATTAAGATGAAGGCCTGGGCCCTGCAGAATATGGTGGATACACTGAAAAATAAATCAGAGGTCATTTTTTGTTTCTTTCCCCAAAGAGTGTTAGAAATAAACTCCTTGTATGATTATTTGTCATTTGAGAGGTTACCAGATGGTATTCTGAACTATGCAGCCACACAAATATCTGCAGGGCCCAAAAGGAGATGGCTTGGACCACTCATCAAAACAACTTGTTGTCACAGTGACCCATAAATTCCCATAAGTGTACTGCAGCCATTATTATGCAAACACTTACATTTTTTAACGTTTAGAATATGACCGGAAACACATGAACTGTTATTAACATATAGGCAAGAATCTACTCTGAGAGAGTTAGAGGACAATTTGACTGGCAAACAGATGAAGCAATCACCAACTTTCCTCTAGAGACCTGCTCCGTCCGTCTGTCAATGTGCCAATCTGATTGTTGCACCAAGCTGCCAATACAATATACACCAATTAAAGGCAAGAGGACCAGAACTGCTAAAGGAATTGCAAACAGACTCACAGCTAGACACACACACACTGACACACTGTCTCACACACCTATACTGATAGAAGTATTTACACAGTTACACACACACATGGACACAGCAGACGGTGGTAAACACACTCTAATTGGAGTGCTAACAAGCTGCCTGTCAATCAAAGCCCTCCTCAGTTTATGTCGGTATTCAGTTCATGCTGGTCGAACCCTGCAGCACTTTAATCAGCCACAATTGGGACTAACATTTCCTTCCTGAAATATCTTTGGTACATTTACTTCAGTGAATGTTGCACAGTTTAGAGTGACAGGAAACAACAGGAATGGAGGGCTTGCTCACCTGATTAAGCGAGTTCATGGCATGTATTCTAAATCGCCAAGACGCAGTAGGAATGCATTTTAGCTGCACTAAAGTAGATGCCTGACTCATTTTTCTAAAAGGTACACCAGTCAGAAACACTTCCATGAATTTCCTAAATTATAACAATTTGCTCAGAAGTGACCATTTAGCCAAAGGGGGGATCCATTGAATGAACAACTGAAAAAGGTGCAGGCTAGTGTCCTGTGGTCAGCTGGCTACAAGGACCACGTACTTGACAGCTGGTTAGATAAGCAGATTTACAGTAGGTAAGTCAACACTAAGGCCAGAAATCAATAGATACATGCTCTTGAGAGAGGTACTCATCATTGACTTACAATTAAAGTAATGTACTGGTTAACTAATATTGTATTTCCTCTATGATTTTCTACACCATGGGCTTGTCTGACACGATACTTAAAATTTCAGCATGTTTGAATTAAGTTTTGTTAAATGTATTTTCAGTTCTTTATATTATTGTCTCATAAATCATTTACGTTTTAAGCCACGTTTCCTGAATGGTTATTTCTATAAATGGGAATGAAGTCCACAGATTTCCTTAATCTTGGAAACCGGCTCCAGGCCAGGCTGCCAGAGTGGTATTAAATAGGCTTTGCTGACATGTGCAATTCCAGCTAATACAACATGCCACCATGCATTACGTTGATGAATATAGTTTGTTGTGAAATGCAAAATTTAGTCATTAACTTTCAGCACTCATTTGCTATCTCCATAATATAGATGTTTCAAATTAACAGCCAAAGTAATTACACCTATATTCAAATCAATGCATCCAAGAGGGGCAATATAATAATAGAAATACAGTAATCAATTAAATTCGAGTTATTTAGAGCTCAGGTACTGCCTGATAAAATAAACCTTTTAACAGGTGTGATGGAGGACTCAACCCAAAAAAACATGGTTATTATAACTTATCTGCATACTTTTATCATCCATACGGTTTTCTTGTCTATTTTACCTTTCTTTGTAGAGATGCAAGCTCTCCATACTTTTCCCTTGACATTTAAAAAATCATATTCTCCCTGTTAGAGAGCCATGAGTCGATCCGATAGACCCTGTGATGTGCCCTAATGGTGAAGGACAAAATAATCATTTGTGCCCGTTTAAATCATAACTTAAGAGCCTTTTCAAAGTGGCTGGCTGCCAGCAAACTATTAGACTGCATCTGAAATTAAGAGGCTTCACTAATGTAAGCCTTTGTTATATTCTAAGTGAGTTCAATGATGTGATGATAATGTGCAAAAGCTGAGTCTCATTGAAGTGGCAAACTGCCAGCTACTGTAACTGCCCAGCTATATTAAGAAATTAAGTATTAGCTAATCTTTAGTTTTTGTGATATTGCTGTCTATGAATTTCTAATGAGTACAATGATAGGGTGATCCTATCTTTGTTGCGAGCATACAGTGAGGGCAGAGTGCCAGCGAACTACCCAGCTAGAGAGAAAAAAGCAGCATCTCTTT
The DNA here is from genome assembly GCA_946959425.1 of Argyrosomus regius. NCBI lineage: Eukaryota > Metazoa > Chordata > Actinopteri > Sciaenidae > Argyrosomus > Argyrosomus regius. The sequence continues at coordinate 15,475,874 of OX336889.1, read as the reverse complement.
CTCTTAGTCTCGGGGTGCGGTCGAATAGACAAATTTGCTTAGGAACCTTCCTAACTGAGTGAAATGACCCGGAAGTATTAACGTAGCTGCCATGATAAGAGCTGTTCGAATTCTCAAACTGTTAAGGAAAGGAGCTTCAATGCTTCCTTTATTATCTCCTTTAGCATAGGATACACCGGACCATCCTTTACGAAAGGAAAAGAGGTAATGCCGCCCCACAATTCCTTGCGGCGGCGACAAAAAATCGGTGCACCGTTCAGTCATTCACAACCAGACATAAGAAAGAAAACATTCATGTATTTAAACAGTGTGATGCAGCCTGCAGCAGAGAGAGCGTGTGAATATGAACATACGTGTTGACGTGATGTAAAACTTTGATCATGAAGTGTGTTCTGTTGTTGACTGTGGAGCTGCGTTCACACACAGAGTAAAAACTGTTTGTAACTGTGACATCCAGCGGCCTGCAGATCAACATGAAGTTACTGTTGCTGATTAATCATATATCTTTGCCATAACTTGCTAATATGTTTCTATATGAGTGGACAGGAGGGTGAGTGACCATACCAGCGTAACAAACACTTCATTTGACTTCTGTGACAGGTGGACAATATTCATTTATTATTTGAATTCTGACGTTGATAATGAAGTCACATTTTTCACCGGGTTTTCCACATTTATACAGTATTTCCTGCATTAAACTACATGCTAAGAGCGCACGGGGAGTATCTAGTAAGTATCTCAGATGCACGTTTTGTAGTCCATCTTCTGAACTTTGTAGTTTTACCACAGATCACGTCAATAACATTCGCCGTCGCATAATGACGTAGTCTAAGTGTAAATGCAGTCGGATTCTCTGAACACCGCAGTCGTCTTCTCCTAACTCCTTATGAATTCTCCTTCACATCTTTCCTTGACCTCGTGACGTTTTCTATCGAGGTCAAGGAAAAGTGGTTAGGAAAGGACTTAATTTTTTCGACTATTCGACCGTACCCTACATCTCTCCACCTTTTTTCTGTTTTTTTTTTTTTTTTTTTGTCTTAGAAATCCAGCTTTTTAAAAGTTTTTGAAACAGTTTGACCAAAAACTAAATTATTGTTTCATAAGATAAGATATTCAGCACAGCTGCACTCATCATAAATACTGATGATCCATCAAAAACCACCAAACTTTTCCATTAAAATTAACAGGAATGAGCAATTCAGTTTCTGGATGTTTGACACTTTGCATAATGCTGCTATGCGTGAGTGCATGCACGTGTGTATGAGTGTGTGATTTGCCATGCAATGCATGTTGGTATTCATCTTTCTGGCATCCCCTTTTGCCTGACATCAGCTTCATGTGTTTAATCACTCACTGGATTTCTCACTGCATCACTGACTGTGTTCACACGCACACAGTATCCCTGATAGAAACACATATCCATGCCTCAGGTGTTTTTTGCCATGCACTGTTTACATGCACACTGCTTTTTAATATGAATTTACTACATGTTCAATCAGCTAATAATCAGCATTCCATATGTTCACGCCCACATCTCTCTTATTTCTTACTTGTCACCCACAAATCAAAGGATAATTCTGGTTTATTTTAAGGTTATTTTTTTTATCTTTCTCCAGCAGGAGTGTAGAGATGAGCCTGAGGAAAGAAGCTGCTCTCTAGTCTAGTGGTACAGCCACAGATACTTCTGTATTGCTTACCAGACAGCAGCAGGATGATGTTCTTGCTGGGGTAGGGTTTGTCTTCGAGTATCATTCGGGTTCTGGATCAGTGTGAAGGATTTAGTGCCATAGCAGTAGTAGCGTAGTTGTAGTCCTCCCCTCGCCCTCCTGTTCTAAGCATGAAGGGTTGTCCATTTTGGGTTACTGTAGAAAAGGAACTGCAGCATCTGTAGCGGTTCATTCTAAGGTGATGAAAAACAATGATTCTTAATTTCATGTGATTGTACACTAATGAAAACATAGTTAGGCCGTATGCAGACCAGATCGAGCATTGTGGCGAGTAGCCGTAGAGCTGTGGGTGTTTGTGAAGACCATAACCACTATGAAACAGTCAGGAAATGACTTTATTTCTCTGATTCACTGGCTTTCTTGCTATCGGTGCTCCTCCTCTCTTTCACTGTCGACAGCTGTCTGTCTCTCTCTCAAAACAAACGGACATAGAAGCTGGAAACATGAAATAAACCAAGCAAGAACACATGAACTCCAGCTGGATAGCATCTGATTTCAGTGACATTTCAGGCTGACTGTCGAGCGTGATGTTGAGTTGTGTTTCTCCAGAAGTTGGTTCTGAATGAATAATGAAACCTGCATTTTCCCCACAGCATGTGATTTGGTCTGCATCTGACCTCAAGCAATTTATATTCAATTTCTGACATATTCTGTAAATGAAGAAGAAGAAGAGATACTTTATTAATCCCTCAAGGGGGAAATTCTTTTTTCACTCAGTTATTTTACGTGCATTTAACCCCGAAATACAACCACACACACAAAGGGCTCATAGACATGCAATGTGGAGAGAGATGGTGGAGTGATGGGCAGCCACCCAGAGCAGTGCCCTGCGAGCAGTTGGGGGGGGGTTCGGTGCCTTGCTCAAGGGCACATCGGCAGTGCCCAGGAGGTGAACCGGCACCTCTCCAGCCAGTGCACCTTCCATACTTGTTCATACTGGACTTGAACCGGCCACCCTCCGGTTCCCAAGCCAAGTCTCTATGGACTGAGTTACTGCTGCCTACCATTGCCCATAAGCCACTTAAATTTTTCACACTGGATCTTAAGAAATACAATAATTTCTGAGCTGCTCAACCTTTTGTGTATTTACCATAAATGTGGCTAGTATTGCTCTCTGAGTCATGCTAATTATGTACTCACCACCCCCATTGTAGATATTTAAGGACAAATCACAAAACGAGCTGGGAACACTGTTCAAATTTTCGCATTATAACAGTGTTTGTTTTTTCATTTCCTTTCTTCCTGCTCCTAATTTGTACATCTCAGTCACTCTTTTACTGTTCCCTCTTCTCTTCTTTTGCCCATCTAACTTGTAGGTTTTCTTTCTTTTTGTTTGTTTCTTTCTTTCTTGAAGCCCCCTGTAGATGGCGGAGAAGAGGGGAAAGAAGAAGCAAACATGATGGATAGTGAGCCAGAGTAGAGGAAAGGGTAGAGGCGTTTTTTTTTTTTGTTTTTTTTTAATGTCTGTGTTCAGCCATGTGAGGGAAGAACTGGGATGCAGGCCAGCCAAACGACTATCAAAGAAAACACACTGCGTTGTGAAAGTGTAACACACTGTTACACACACACACACACACACACACACACATACACACAAACAACTGACTTATTGGTAAAGAGAAGAGAAGGTGATGCAAGTGAGTAATAAGAGGGCAAGGAAGTGAGAGGAGAGAGAGGGTGGGCATGATGAAACCGGTGTTCAGGCAGGAAGGAGTGAGGGAAAAAAGAAGTGGAGGAGTTAGATTGAGATGTGAAGCTGATATGAAGGACAAAGGAGGAAAAGAAGAGATTAATCCTCCCACTCCAGCTTGTTCTTAACTTACAGTTAATAGGACACACCCTTTGGGACAAGTAAGACAGACTCTGAGATGGAGGGTAAAGGACATAGATACACCGAGACAGATATAGATGAAGATATACAGACAAAAAGCTCAAACATAAAAGGGGGATATACATAGAAACATGGACAAAAGTAAGACAGAGAGATATGAGAGAGAGAAGGTGAAAGACAAGGGCACAAATCTTGAGCCATGTGCTCCATCACTACAAACCAGCTGTGTGTGCATGTTTGTGTGTACACCGAGCTGTACAGTCAGATAAGGCAACGTTGACATCTGATTACCATCCTCCCTGCCCTCCTCCTTCACCTGTGCTCCTCCTCTCATTATCTCCACCCCTCCCCCCATCATTTTATGCCCTCTTTCATCTTCTGTGCGTTTTATCTGTTGTACAAAGGGGTGGAAAAATGTGTTGCTCTTTGCATAATGAACTGACAGGGCAGTATTTACGCAGCATGGGGCGATTGTGAACTCGACCTAATCTGTCGTGTTTTGGGAAGTGTAGGGAGAAGAGCAAGGTGATCAGTGTTTGTTTGAGTCTATTTACAGTGCCTGTCATGTTACATGTAAAACCACAATCATCAGGTTATGCTAAGGTAAAATGCTGATTAAATGAACATTTAGTACACACTAAACACTAAAAAGCTCAAAACCTTAAACTATGATTGTAATCGCAGATGTTGGCATCATCACCATTACTCATTTCTGATCTGTTAGAAGGTGTGGGTTAACTTTTAGTAACCCGACAGTATAACCAGACACCTACGACACAGGTGTTTGTTCGCAGTTCTAAATGAATGCACTAGTTTTAAACTAAAGGTAAGGACAGCAACAGTGAGCTTACAGCTAGAGTTATTTGTGTAACCACCAACACGGATTCTCTCACATTGGGAAGCCTTTCCATCAGAAAGACAGTTATGTTAAGCAAGCTGCAGTTCTTTTCTCTGTTCTTGAGGTTGGGAACAATCAGTAAAATGTATTTTTCTCTCCCAATTTCAAAACAATCTTACTTTAAGTATACTGGGACTCACCTGTTGCATCCGAAGTGGAGAGGTTGTGACTGTAGGTGGTTTGAAGAGGCACTGAAATGTATGACGTGACAATATGATCACTATTTCTCAAAAACACACTATAATGAGCACCACAAAGAAATCCTATTAAAAGTGGGCCTGCTAGCTTTGAGGTGTAAAATTAACATATTCTCTTTATGTTGATTGAAATTGTTGGTATGTTTAACATCTCTGTTACATACAAATGTAAATGACTAAATGTAAAACACTGATTTTCATTTTCATTCACAAGTGGTGATACACGATTGAAACATAGTCATGCATATTCCTTTCTGCCATATTGTTTAGAGCCCCCAAAATCGTGCACCCTGGACTTTTTAAGTAACTTCCGTAAGGTAAGTTTATAAGCAACGTTATCTTCTTGTGTTGTTGAGATCCCTTTTTTTAATAATTTAAAATAATATACTGTATATAGTATACGGTATATTTACTATACAAACTGGCTTTACATACCGTTCTCAAACATCTGTGGTTTAGTTAAGTCAACTGATTGTGAGTGAATCGCTTTTGCTGTTTTGCTATGCCAACACTTTTGGTGTACAGTATAGGTGTATCTTGACCGAACCTTGAATAACAATGTCTCTACTTTTGGGTATTCATGTATTCTTTCTTTTTGCCAGTTTTCATTGAAAAGTGACAAGAAATGTAGTCTCTTTTACACAAGAGAAGATTGAAGACACGCTTTACCAGTTGGGATTTCATAAAGTTTAAAAAAAAAGTTGGAAGAAAAGTTGAAAAAATGTCGTTAAATTTGCCTTTAACTTGAAGGAGATAAAATGAGACAATGTCAGTTAGTGAGTGACTTGTGTGCTATTAGTCCCACGTGGGCTTAAAACTACGTATCATTAAATATCAATCTGCCTTGTTTACCTTTCTTAATATACACTATATTTGTTTTCAGCCACTGTACTTGGGTACTCTACAAAAGTAAACAATAGCAGATTATCAGATCCCGGGTATCAAGTCAAGAGAAGCCTAAAATAGCTTCGTCAGACCACAACACTACTGTATGAATGATAATTTACTGCTGCCTCCTCCTCCTCATTATCCATATGATTTTGTGACTTTTGTGAATTTTCTCCGACACCTTCTGAAGGTTTTGTTTCTGCTCATAGACCTGAAGTTTTTAGACAAATTTAATCAACAGTTGCAGTACAGAGCAATGTCATTATCTTATTATTCAGTGCTCCCTGTGTCAAGTTATTACAGAAATCTCAGACATTATTTCATATTCAATAGCATGGTAGCCGCTCCGTGGATTATACAGCAACAATTCTATGTTTCAGTAATTTTTAATTTATCTTTTATTGCACTCCCATTTCAGTCTGAACAGCAGAATGGTCCCCTAGAATCTTAACACTTCAAGAAATACTTATAGCGCATACCCATATGCTATTTGAATCACAAGTACCTCTCCCTAATGTTTTTTTTCTCTCAAAGCAAAACACATTTCCCATTATTCTCAATACTAGAGTCCTTTACCTTCACATGTCTCACATACATAATTTAATATGTTTTGTTTTCAGAGCAGTGGTCCCTCGCTCTCACTTTTTGGTAGTGGGATTTGAGCATGTTGTTTCATGTAGACTCATTCAGTCAGTTAATTTCCTAACATATCTCCACACATCTTTTACTTGTTTGTAAAACCTTGGTGTCTGTATGTCAAGAGTTATTTAATCACCAAGCCAACTTATTCTTTATCAGTGAGAACATAATGTTCTGTTTTCGTCCATTCAATCTGGGGAAGTATCCTTGAAGCTAAGGTAGCCTCAATGTTTTTCTCTGTAATTTCCTAGGTTCGATATGTTTCTCTGTTCCTCTGTTCTTTTACCAACTCTCCACTCTATCTTTCTGATGACACTTAACCCTCCACTTACTCTTTGTCCCCACCTTGTTTCTCCATCTCTATTCTACTTTCAGTTTTTACTCTTCCCTTACTCCTTCTTCTCGATTTGACCTTGTGAAGTTTCTTTCTTCTAGGTGTCCTTCTGTTTTGTTTCCAACATATCATCTGAAAACAAATTGTATGTGCAATTTTGGTTTTGTCCAGTGGCAGGAACTAGACAAACATCACCACATGTGAAATATTTACCAGGAAGTCTAACAGATTAATATGTTGTAACGACTTATCTAATGTCAACACAGTGGCAATTAAATCCGCTCTTTTTGCAGAAATTCTCATCCACCTTATCCACCAAGAGTGTGGGCTTGCGTGTATTTTGATGCAGCATGTTTATGGATGATGTTGCAGCAAGTTGTTTTGCTGGAGTCCTCTGCACTGGCTTTTTCATGCATGGCCAAAGTCGGTTTATAAAGTAACACTCAATAAGCCACTTTTGCCAAATCCTTTGATGCAATTAGTTTGGATATAGTTCACTTGTGTCAGCCAAGAAGTTGTTTGAGCGTGCTTGCCAAATAATGCTGTTCATGTGATGGGTGAAATGAGTTATAATAACTCATAACCTTAAAGAAACCTTACCATATTGTAGAAAGTGGTCAGTTTCACACATTGTACTAATTTGTGATGCTTCCACTGTCAATGAACTTTGAGGAAATTAGTTCGAATAGCATGAAAATACACACAAGCAAGAAACAAGAAAAATATGGGTGCAGGCTGTTTCTTGCCACCAGAGGGTCGGCTGACCCAGACAGCAGCAGATGCTCAGACTGGAGCAGGTGGGGAATGTCATTGATATGGCTGATGTCTCTCTAGAATCTGAAGGTAACTGCAGCCAAACGCTCACTATAAATGTCTTTTCAGAGAGGACAATCACCATAGTGTACAGTAATAGTTCAGTCTGTATGAAGTTTGTTGAACACAACACTTTCTGTCCTCTATTTGATGCTAAAAACGGTCTGTCTGTCTGTCTGTCTGTCTGTCTGTCTGTCTGTCTGTCTGTCTGTCTGTCTGTCTCTATCTATCTATCTATCTATCTATCTATCTATCTATCTATCTATCTATCTATCTATCTATCTATCTATCTATCTATCTATCTATCTATCTATCTATCTATCTATCTATCTATCTATCGCCTCTGTTGCGTGTGTACTACCTTCTACTACAGAATATTGCAGATTCGGTATAAGGATGACAGATTATATACCAAAAAGAATAAATAAAATGTGATCAATTGTAAAGGTTACTTTAATATCATGGTTATAAAAACAAAGCAATATGGCTGTAAATTGATCAGAAAGTCCATTCAAACCTTTCACATCTCTGCTATCACATCTCTAGTACAGCTTTGAATTGGTAGCCAAGGAGTTCCTTAAGTCCATATAGTCCAATAAAATGATTTATACAGTCGAGTATCAGCATTACTTTAGTATCTATCTGAATGAAGTACAGCCTGGATGTGACCTGAGAAGCCAGTCAGCTGTGCCCTGCATATACTGGTGTGGTGGCCTATTTAGGTTTGGTTGTTTGTTGATTGTCAGCTTCCATGTTTGGGCAAGCAGCAGAGAGCGACAGCCCAGAAAATCAAGGTCGAGACAAATGGTTGAACATCTACAATTGGTAAATAACATTTCAGATGGAAATAATGGGGGAAGGGGCTGTTTATCAAAGGAATTATTCATGCTGTCTGGTAAATGCAGTTGTCTGTGACATGTGGCACTCAAATTAAATAGTTAATATCACTGTACAGTGCACACTACACATCGGTCCGTGCAATTTGCATATTTTCACACACCAGCATATCAACAGCTATAAGCCACTAGTGTGGGAAGGAAATTGTGAAAGGGTTCATTGGTGCAGGGAAATGATTCTCATTTTGGGTGAGCTCTCCTGGCCTTAGTAATTTTCTCAGCAGTATCAGAATTTAGGATTGGACCAGTTTAAAAGTAAGAGAATATTCCCTCTACTGAGAAGTCCTGCATGTGTCAAAGCTTTAGATAGAAGAAAACATGTGGAAAAAATAATAATAATAAAATAAAAAGAACTCTTAGTGCTTGTTTTTTTGAGGTAAGTCCAGAAAGGGAGAGCAAGCGTTTGCTTAAGCTCATTGTTCAGTCAGCATATACAGCAGAGAGTGAGAGTATTTTGATTACTAATTTAGCATTCGTAAATTCAGTTCCTCGCTGAATCCTAAATCCTTTCCTGGTGGGTTGGCGCTCCTGTTTTGCTAACACAGAACAGCTCATTTGAGTGGGAGTGGAGAAGTGGCGTCTGTTCACTATACAATTCATGAAAAGCAACTTTGAGAGATTTTTTTGAAAGGGGCTTAGCAACAAAAGATGCATCCTTGCAGGGAAGCTTATTTTTCATTCTTATTTACATAAGGATATCCCTGTTACAAAGACTGAATAGATAATGATAAACCTTTAAAAGTTTTATATATATATATACATATATATATGCGTACAACACTTAATCTGAAGCTCTTTCATTTGAATGCTATGTGAGAAACATTCCAATATAACATGATGGTGACATAGGGGATACATGTTTTGCCACTATGACAGACAAAATTGTTAATGAAAAGTTAAAATGTTCAACTAAAACTTTTCTTTCACAAAGCACTTTCACATTTTTCAGGGTTCAATGTCAACAGGTTTGGGTGCCTTTTGTCTCCTTACTACACCATTCACTACAGACAAAACTGGACAAAAGCTGTATTTTGAAGGTTCCTTTGTTGGAATTTATTTCACCTGTATACTTTTTTTTCCAGGCTTGTTACACCAATGTCATGGTGTGTTAAACACTTGTAAATAGAAGCATCTTAGCACATCTCAAAATCAACAGAGACCATTTATTCCAAAAACTATGTTCAAGTTTTCTCTTTGTAAACTTGTTTTAACTGCTCCTCCAGCAACAGTTAAGACCTTTTTTTTTTATTATTTGAGTGAGCTCATGCTTTTTGATAATAGGCATGTGCTGTACAAAAAAAAAAAAAAAAAAAATCATAAATCAGACTTTCAAAGAAAAAAAAAGTTCAAACACTACGTAACCACTTCTTTTCACAAGCTGTGTTAAATAAAACACATTTTATTCTTAAAGTTAGGGACTCCTCTTCAAAGATCTTAGGAATTAGGAACAGCTCCTTCATGGTTTGAAATCCAGCGAAGCCTTGAGATTGATGTACGGATGGCAGGCTGCAGATATGGTCTTTTTTTTATATAAAAATCAGGGTTAGTGGTGATGGCAGATAAGAAATGATGGCCTGCATGTGGCACGAACAGACACACACATATACGCAGCGGCCTGAGATGACTTCAGCTACAGGCAGTAACATCTCAATCTAGCCCCTCCACAGAGTCTAATCTCTGCTGTGATTGGATGACTGGTTTGTTTATCTTCGATGGAATCGTTTCGATAAAGTCGTCCTCTAACTAGACTCTGATAACTTCTGAAATCTCCACTCTCTTCTCTGCTTTCATTTCCTTGTGTTTCATACCAGTTGACTGTTGGAACTGCTTACTGCCAGGTTGAAGATTTAGCACACAGCAATCAAATCAAAATTAATTAATCAATCCAGATTTGAACCTCATGCATATTCAGCAACTATTTTTGAAGCTGAATCAAAATAACACTCGAATTTCCAAACCCCAAACATATGAAAGAGCTGCCGTTTGTTGCTACATTTTCATTCTATACTGAAAAACTTGCAGACGATTGCGTTGGACAAGGAATCATTTTCAAAGCTCTGGCCTCCCTCTGCCCTTCTATGGTATTCTCCATTAAAATAAATGGAAGCTGGCCTCTTACTGTCAAAAACCACTATGGCCAAAATCAAACATCAGCATCTAGACTTGTCTGGCTCCCAGTCTGTCTCCTTTCAATGTTAGGTTAAAACACTAGGCTGACTCTTCGAGAACAATCTTTGTAAACATTAGAAACCACAGAAGCAATGGCAGCCTCTGAGTGATGTTTTTCTACTCTCCACAAAATTGCATCTAGTAAGAAACAACACACCACTTCATGTCATTAATCTTCAGGCACAGGCTTGTTGAGAAACCTCAGTTGAATGTGAGTGGGATAGCTTGAATGTGGAAACCCCACTGAGGCACGTCTCTGTCACATCGTGGGCACAGCGCTGCTTTGGTCCGTTCTCCACATAACTTCAAACCCCACCAGGAGCATTTTAGAAGCGGAGCGTTTTGCCCACCAGACTTTGTTAACTTGCTCAGATTTGGTCATTTAGCATGGTTTATGTGCTCCTAAATATGTAAATATACTACGAAGTTAATTTGTTTCCCTTTTGGCTGTTTTTACGACCAGCAGTTTGCATCAACCGGATTCTCTATGCCGTTTCTGTGTCCGACTTCCGGCCAGCTCAAGCTGCTCCTTGCAGATTGACACGGGCTGCTTATGGCGTCCGTCAAAAATCAAACAGCCGAGTATTGTCTGCGGAACAAAGTGGAGATCCGCTTTGGGGACGCTTCCTCGGTGGGATTTGAAACATTGACTAAAATGGCCGCAATTAACTCTGGCGGCTGCGGTGCACACAGAATGCGTCACATTTAGGTGGAATTTAGGGGTAAGCCACTGGAGGCCTAAATCCCCAGTCTTATGTACACAATAGTAAGCATACAAAAAGTATTAGGGATTAGTTTCAGTCCAGGTTTGAAATATTGTCATTTAGGTTTTTGTAAAATTTATTGTATTTGGTTTGAATTGGGTGTGGTCGGGCATTTATAATGCAATTAATTCTTCTATTCTTAAAAAAAATCCATGTCAAACATCCTACAAAACAAAACATATCCCGATTAAACAGAAAATAAAACCATACATCTTCTGAATTCAAGTTTCTCTCTTTTACTGAACTACGATTAACTCATAATTAATCAAAACGTGACAAACAAAACAAAATAAAACTGTTGGTTGGTCACCAGCTCTGGTTTGTTTGGTTTCTATAAAAAAATCTTTATTTTTTTATCATGATCAACCATGACACAGCCTTTGAGAGAAGGTCTGAATGAGATGCTCAACTGTGATGATCATAAATGCATTTTTACTACTTCAAGCCACATTCCCAAAGGCTTTAAGTGAGTGTGGTGTCAGCCCAATTTGCTCCCATCTCATTTAGTGTGTCATTTTTACCCTCATAAACTCTTTTAATTTTTTAGTCGGTTGATTTCTACCTTTTACCTCTATACCTTTCAACAGCATGCTGTATATGTGCTGTATACATGCACCAACCGAAAATCGAAATAAAAATTCTCAATCAATATTCTTACTTCCGATGCTTGCTTGTGGAGTAAGGATTGTGATTTCAAATCTCTCCTAGCATGCACAGGGCAAAAGGCAGAAAAGCACATGAACATGTGAATCTGAATCAGGGTTGTTGTACACTTCAGACAGATTAATTGCTGACAGATACATTTCTACATTTGCAATTTGCATCCTCCTATTCACTTAATCTGTCTTGGACAGTGAGGAGAAACTACAGCACACTGGAGGAAACTTCACCCATATCACTCATGCACCAAAAGAAAATACAGACAGCTGCTGGCAATAAATAAATCAAATAACCTTATTTTATTTCACACAGCTACACACACAATCGAGAGATGACGCACACTCCATATTAATGGTGTACAAGTAGTTTCATGCAGTGTCCTGTGTAGGCATGATATCAGATGCAATATGTAATGTCACAGCACAATGAGGGAGGCGTGCACAATGATATGACACGGCTCAGCATGTTGCACTGGCTTGGCAGGTTTCTATGCCGTTCTATTAGATACAGATTCATATCACTGTAGCCCCCTGCTACTCCCTGCCAAATGTGGACAAACACTATATGCTTTGCTTTGACAAGATTTATCCCCAATTAAGCAACTCTGTGCATAAAAATAATAAAAAAAAAAAACAGAATCCAACCGTCTTTGTGGCTTTCTCATAGCAGTTCCCTCATCTGGAAAATTTGGGCTGGGAGAGGACGATAACTTTGGGTTTAATTAGTTGAACTAAACTTGATGAGATCTTGTGGTGTGCATCCAACCTAAGATAAAACCAGAGGAGAGCAGAGTTTTTGAGTTATCTCTCACTGTGAGCTGTCCTCATTAAAACATGTGACGGTTGTCTGAGAAAGATTAAACGAAAAACATCATGAGGTGCCGTTATTATAAATACTGAGCTCTGCTGATTATAAACAATTGAGTTTATCATCCCTGCACCCTTTGCTTAGTGATTAGGGTGTCTCTTAAAAGCCAATCTAGATGCCTTGCACGAGTGTTGAGGGATATTACATATACTGTACAGTGTTGGAAGTAATGGCGTTTAAGTATAACAGCGTTATTTTTTCAGTAACGGAGTAATCTAATTAATTACTTTTCCCATTGTTGCAACGCCGTTATCGTTACTGAGAATGTAAAGTGGCGCATTAGTACAAATTGGTTGAATGAAGCGCGAGGTGTCAAGCTTTGGCTACATCAGCTACCTGGAGAGAGCAGGAGTGGGCATGATGATGATGCCGTTGCAAATGCGATGATGATTGGCTGGGTGGGTGGGTGGATGCCCTGCTCACGCTGTCTCACTGCACGCTCTGACTTCCACTTATGACTACCTCTGAACACACAGGACAGCGACAATGGCGACGAGCCAGGGAAATTCAAAGGTAGCGTTCTCCAACTGGAAGTACCGGCACTACTTCTCCCTCGTTGAAATTAAAGGCAAGAATTTATATGTATCATGCACGCTATGCCCAGGAAAAAAGATTTTATCCACGTCTGCCGCAAGCAACTCTAACCTTATGAAGCACGATATGGCAGGCTGCAATTTAAGTTCAAATAAATACCAAATGTTCTAAAATACTGTATATAGTGTTTTTATTCTTCAATCAGTTAATATAAACATCGTTGACGTTAAAGATGTTATAGAACATCACAGTTACTTTGCTGAGTAACTAATTACTTTTACAGTATGGTAACTGAGTTACTAACTCAATTACTTTTTGGCAGAAGTAATTTGTAACTGTAACTAATTACTCTTTTAAAGTAAGATGACCAACACTGATATTGTATGTTGTGGATGGAGAATTAAGCTGCGGATGCTTCAGCTGCAGTCAAAAAGAACACTAACTACAAGTCTAGTGTTGATTCATTCAGTGAATAAAACAACCAGACTCCAGGTGAAATGTAGGCAGGTAGTTGGAAAAACATTATTTCATTCAGTGAGTCATTCCTTCCCTCTGTGAGTTGGTGCCATTATGAAACACGAGGACACCTGGTGGCTCAGTTGGCTCGGGCACATGCAGTGAGTGACATTAGCCGACTCTCATTTCGGTGTTAACTTCACCCCGCCAGAAGAGGCAACCTAAATGTGATATGCATATCATGTGGAGGGACACTGGCATGGAGGGGCAGAGAGGAGGAGTGAAGTGGTATAAAAACAGAAATGGAACAATGTGAACCCCTCACCATTTTATCTTCTGTTACTATGGAGACGTTCTAAAGGAGTTTCGTCATAGCCTGTTAAAAATATAATCATACTTGCAGCTTGTTGCCACCTTGTTTCATCTCCGTTGTTTTGAAAAATTCAAACGTGGACAAAAGGAATGATCCTTGATGGAGCTGAGACATGACAGGCAGACAGCAGTGACCAGTTCATGCCTCTCTCAAAGGGACTATCATCTGTCAAAATCTACGTATGTGACCCCATTTAAACTGTGTGTCCTGTGCACATCCAATCTAAAAAAACAAAAACCTAAGTGTAAATGCATCCAAGAAACAGTCAAGACAGAGATCTGTGGAGATTGTGGAGAGGTTGATACTTCCGGTGTTTTACAATCAAATCAGCTCTGGTTCTTGTGGTCTAATGAACGGCTTTTCCACCAGTTTTGAGCGGAACCATTGTAATCAAGGATGCATGCGTACAGAATACGATACACCCACTACGGTTTACTCTTCAGGTCAAGGGAAGTACACTAATTTTAGTTTTTTTTTTTGGGGGGGGGGTCCAGATCAATTTATTTTTTGTCAAACTGCTCTAAAGCTCTCTGGTTGCTACTCACTTTGTGTATATGAAGAACTGAGGTGGTAAAAAAATAGGTGATAGTTTTACCTCAATTTACATTTGAGATCTGTCAAAACCATTTTGCACCTTAAAATTAAGAAATTCAAATCAACTTGCCAAGTGTCCCACTGAGTAGACGGTGTCAGTAAGAAGGTAGTCTTCAAAGGCATAACATGTCCGGGTTTAGCGGTGGACTCCCTTGTGTGGGAATGAGGAGGGGAACGCTAAACACTTGCAAATGAGATTCAGCTAGATATCCCAGGTTTTAAATCTGTCTTAGGATGTTGGCTACATGGCTTCCAGCACTCTTTTTTTCCATTTTTTTCCCCCCCGTATCAGTCCACTGGGACTATATCAAGAGTGGAAAGAGGGAAAACAACCAGTCACTGTTGGTGTGGCACCGTACTGTGTTTGTTTGCGTTTGCATGCATCGTATGATGGAGTGTTGTGTGTAAGAAGAGTTTTCAAGGCTTCATACTCAAGGATACAAGTTTCTTAAACAAATAAAAGCTTCTCTTTCTGTCCAATCAGGCATGAGTTCTATGGCCTTGTGGTTGTTAATCTAACAAATCAAAACTATTATTATTATTATTTTTTTTTTTTAGGTTTAACAAGCAGCAGAACAAAATGTTAATTCCCAGCATGTCGTTAATTCACACTTAGAACAGCCAAGGACACTTGGACAAAGGTTCTTGTGCTCGTTGTATTTCTTTTTAATACCATCGTGCTGACATTTGTCTGTCTGTGGGTAGATTTTCTTTCTTTTTTTTTTGGGCAGCGGGGTTGAACACAGACTAGAGAACAGTACATGACAGGAATTCAATACATACAGGAAGAGTTGCCTGTAAAAGATGGTCTGATTAAATTTGGAGCACCTTGCTGCATTGATTTACATATTAATGAGTGAGAAATAATTTCCCTCAAACTACTAAAACTTTTTTTGTGGCGTAAGAAAGAGTTCATATTAATACCATGCAAAATATGTTGACATAAATATTTGGCTTAATTAATGAATTCAGTAGCATAACTGATTATTTTTAATCCAGTATCATGGTGATTTTGATGGGATGTTGTCAGCTTAAATGCCTCTTGGTTTATTCATACTCTTGGAAGAAAACTTTTAACTGTGTACACATGCGAAGGTGACCGCTCAATAATTAATTCACAATGATAATAATTACTTATCATCATGATGTTTTTAACTTTGTTTTCTACTCCTCGGGCGTTGATTTCTCGTTCTAATCATATTCTCTGCCTGCTGTAGAGCAGAGTGAAACATGAATCAAATTTTAATTTTAAGATCTTTCTCAAAATGAGACCCCAGGTGTCACATTTTCTACAGCTGCTGATAGCTCATGGGACGACTGTGTGTTCATCCCCCTTCATCCTTTTTCCATTTCTTTCTGTCTTTGGTGGTGCTGCCGTAATGTTGAAGCAGTCATTCCCTTTTTCAACTTCTGTTAGCAAAGATATATTTTACTTTTCCTTTCATTACACCCCATCCATTCTAATTCTTTCTGCTTCATGTGCAAAGAAAAAAAAAATAGGGAGAGGAACTAGAGTTAACAGGTGGTGATGAGAGCAAAGGAGAAAGAGGCGACAGAAATGGTGGGGAGCTGATCTGGTGCTGGCTGCCTGCCAAGAACTAAGGAGCAGAGAACTGAGGAATAGACTAGATCTGGGGAGCAGAATGGAGTTGTGTAGAGAAGATTGGGTATTAACGTTGAGAGGAAGAAAAGGAGCAGGAGAGAGATCGAGAGATGTGGGGATTGGAGGTTAGGGGAAGAGAGAATGGGGGGTGAAAAGCTGAAGGGAATAGATGAGGGGAGGAGTGGAGTGATGGGAGGAGATAATAGCCGGGAGGAGGGAAGGAAGGAAACCGACAGATTTAGGTTATGTTCACAGGAAATCTTAACAACTGGGAGTAGGAAACAGAGGAGTAGAGGAATACAGAAAACCTTTTTAAAGGTACTACTACCAGTGAAAACAAGCCTTAACATGAAGCTCATGTCTGCGATGTCGTCAGCCAGTATAACACGAGAGCATCTAATGTACAGTATAGATTTATAGAGCAGCAGCATTTTCAGGGCAGCACGACAGATTTTCTAGTTCAAAAGTCACTTTGAAAGACCGGGTAAGCAATGCATTCATGCAGTCATGTGCGGGGAGGCATCATGTTTCATGTCTCGACAAAGGAAAGCTAAGACATCTGTCATCAGTGAGAACTGGTTAAAGTCTGATCATTCATTTCACGTCATTCTGGTCTTTGATCACTGATGCCACTAGCACGCCTGCGGACATGGTGTTTGACATTAAAGTCCGTGTAAAGGCAACTCTGAGATTTCAGTTGCTTATTTACACATGCAGCACGTACGTAATAACATTAACGTTTATTTGGAGTCGTGTTTTGACTCCTTTCTTCAGTCTCCATCACCTCATGAGGGAAATATCTGGCTCTTTAGTTGCTGAATACTCCACTATGTTCAGCTAGTTGCTAACTGTGTCTGTGTGCAGTCTGGTAGTGAGCAGGTACTGTGCAGTGGGTTCATCAGAGCCTTTTCACTGAAAACAGCTGCCTACAGTGGCTAAAATTCACCCTGATATGAGCTGTAGGAGTGAACCAAAAGTGTAGTGCTAAGGGGCACTGCAGAGTCAGGTGGGTGCATCACTCATAGTGATGCACCCACCTGACTCTTTCACATTACACATTTGATCCATTGTTCCTATGATGAAAAGTTAATGTAGCTTTAAAAATAATTGTACACGACAGCTCTCGCAATTAACATGTATTTGTACAGTGTGGAAGTCTGGAATGCGCCCTGTTTTTATTGGGATATTTAATGTATTAATGACTCTGGAGTAGAAATGTAAAAACTAGGATGGATATACAATCTTTTCATTCCATGACAGGCAGACAACTACGTCATAGGAAGTAAGAAACAATGCAGCCAGTCTAGGAGAAAGTCATCCATTTTTGTTTTATTTTATTAGAAAATTTCCACACACCATAAAAATTACATGTACAAAACTATAAGATTTGAAATTGCTTTATGTACACATACAAAAGATAAAGCCCAAAGAAAAAAATTAAGGAGAACACAGAAGGAGAAAAGTGAAGACAAAGCGACAAAGCATTTGTGTTCTTTTTTTTTTTTTTTTTTTTTCTGGGTGTGTTTCTTCTGGTATGGGTCAAAAGGTCTGAGGTTCTCTGTCTATTTTCTCTTCTGCCAACTTGCATCTCTGCAGGGAACCACAACAATTGTGATTATAATGATAATGATGACACTGGGGAGTTGCCGTGTTTGCAATTACGTGCACACACATGTGGATACATACATATCTGGGCACCTGTGTACCACATGATCCGCTCACAGTAACCAGCTTGGAATCTGGGTCAGAGCATAGAGAACAATGGGAGATACAGTATGCTAGGACAGTGTTTTATTCAGATGATTAATATAAAAGGATATCTGTCGGACACATATGAAGATAGATACCTCTTTAGAAACAAGTGAGACGTCGCCTGTTATCAATCATGCTGTGTGCACGTAAACGCACTCCTTTGCGGTAATGACGATGTCATGATGCAACCTGGATGACCAAGGTGTTAATGCAGGTGGTGCAGTCATATACAGTCATATAGTGTTTTTAGTATTCAGATTTTCAGTGTAGAACTCTGTACCTGTGAACTCTTTCAGTGATGACGGTGATGATGATGATTATGGATATCAATGAATGAATTTCAGACTGGAATTAAAGTGATTTGGCTAACTGATACCCTGCTACTTTATCTGTTTCCCTCTTGACTTGAGACACGTGGCATTCCTCCTGATCACTGGGTCTGAAAGAAAGAAAGACACAAAGAGAAAGAAATTAGCTTACATTTTACTGTTCTCTCATACTTTTTTGTGTTTTGTCTTTATTTGGAAAGAAAATATTCACCAAGACATGGCTAAAGGAGTTTGGGGTAAAGACTAATCTGGTGTTATAGTTACAAGCATGAAAAAGATGACCATTGTGTAATTTTTTGATGAAAAAATGTCCAATCATCGAGCAGAGATCAGACCTGTTACCGACGGCTGTAGCATGTTTTCAGCCTTGGGCAAAAAAAGATGTCTTTAGCTGGAAGAGACCTGCTGTTTGTCTTGATAACATTTGTGCTTTGTGTGGCATGGGCAAAATGCTGCAAGTGTTTTGGTGCATACTTGTGTGATTTATTTATTTATTTATTGTAAACAAGGCCACAGAGGCCAAATCAGCAGCTGATTGCACTTCAAATTATGAAGAGCACTTCATCCACCTTAACTAGCAGAAGGGATGGCCTTGACAGACAGCTACTTTTTATGTACAACGCCGATGAGAAAACATCTACAGGTTATGTAGTCACATTTATCTTGTTCTATAACCACCAGGGTTCTTAGTGCTCTACTGTAGATGCTGAAACTGGGGTTAAAATACAGCAGAATCAAATAGAAAATAAAGAAAAGTTCAACTTCATGTCAATTCTGCATTCTGCTTATCATTCAAAACTGTAAAAAGGATAAATAGATTAGATTAGAATCCACATTGGAACAGCCTTGAATCCATAAATACCAGTGAAACTGCATGATGGGGGTTCGCCAGTGCCTTGTTGAAACAAATTATTAAATGCATTCTGCTAAGTGCCTATAGATTCATGAGGAAAATGTGACTGAAAACATTTGGCCGGCCCACCGACCTCCTTGTTAAACGCCAACAACTCTTCCACTGCTGGCCTCATTAGTAGTGTAATGTGAGCATGCTAAAATGATTAGCTGTCACATTGTGAGTAGTCCTCTTGGGGGAAATCTGGTGCTATTCTCAAATTAGTCATTGAGTGGTTGGCAGGAACAGGGTGTAGTCAAATGTTATTGGATAAAATCATAATAATAATAATAATAAACGGACAAAACAAATGCCTCCAGCAGTCCCCCAGTCTAACATCAAATGGCCAACACAATACCAATTCATTCAGACAGATCAGTAACTTTGTTCCTAATGGGAACAAGTTGGCAGAACGTCTTACAATGTGTGACATTATTCGAAAAGAGAATGACAGGCAATAGTAAATAATTGGACAATAAATACCCAGACAGTGACATATAAACTACTGGACGACCAGAATGATTTTGAAATGCCAATGTTATTATACAAGAAGCACAAACTTGGGCTGCACGCACACATGATTGTCACCAACTGCCTTTTAGGATATCTGTAATGATCTGTTAAATTAACAAAACATTATATACCAAGTGCAAATTGTGTTGCGTAATCCCAGGATGATTGAGAACACTTTTATTATGAACACCAATGCAATAGTTTAGAATAGGGAATTCTAAAGGCTGTTAAGTTCCTGTAAAAATCAACTGCAGCACCAGTAAAATCTCTTAACGTTAATATTTTACAGTGGAAAAGACATCACGTACAGTAGAGCTTTTACCCAGCGGACAGTCTCCTAATGAGGCTGGAGTCAAAGCTGATACTCCTAAGAGAAAACCATTTCTCTTTGGGTGGTAGAGAATCCCAGAGCGCAAACATACCTCCGGAGGCAGATTGTGTCCCTTTTTAAGCTGTGTTTACATTTTAAGAAACACTGAAGTTGGGCACATGGAAGAGAAGAAAATTATATCGTTGCAGTTCAGCTACATTTCTGTGCGATTTAACATAGCTTCTGTGATATTTGAGTACCTTATAATATAATTAACAAATCTACTTTAAAACCACAAAACCGGGTCCCGTAACTGCGCCTCTCTACCAAAAGTGTAACAAAGAAAAATCACACTACATCTGCGCTAGCAAGTTCTGCTTTAAAACAGAAGCCTATAAGGCTATGTTCAGCACAACATTAGCACTTTGTAAAAAAAAAAACCTAAGCCCCTCATCCATTTTAATGAGACCACTACACTGGCATAATGGGATTGCCCACCTAGAGAGCTCAGACAAAACAACAGGATGAACTTTGCTCAACTTTTTTCTGAAACACAATGCAAAGATAGCTGCAGTGCAAATCAAGAAGCACGTATTCCTAGGAGATTATAATGTGAACATTGTAATTCTGTATTTTATTGTCTCACCAGTAGCCGCAACAAGCCTCTTACTTTTGGACAGAACAAGCAGTGAGAGTAAATGGAGTTGAAATCACTGCTTTTCACAGTGAGTTGTTTTTTGTGTGTGTGTGTTACACAAAAGACAGGTTGTTAAGACAGGTTATCAATGGTGAAAACTGGTCCCTTTTTAATAACCGATTCTTGACAGAACAATTTATTAGCCATTGTTTCTTATAACTTCTCACCCACTACTTCCACTTTTCAGTGTGGCATACAGTGCTGGATGGTGACAATGTGACAGCCCTGCTCCTTACACTTCAACTACCTCTAAGCTCTTTGACACAAGATATGAGAGGTATGGACTCTCACTGACGGGCTACAAATTCACCAAAATGTTGTTCCAAGAGATAAAACTACTGCCAGCTCTCCCTAATACAACATTTGCATTAATTATACTGACAGAAGACACTCTGTGATTACTGCCTACATGTTAATGTGAACCACAACTTCATCTGATACATATTTGAATTATACTTGAACTTCTGCTGGTGATTACTTAAAACACTTCACGTCCTGTCTTGAAAAGGATGAAATGACACTACTTTGATTTCAAAGCTTAAGTTTAGCAAACGCCTGCATTTCCAAGGGTATATGGCAAATGTGAAGCAATATTTAGCATTATATTGAGTTCTCTGGTGCATTTGTGTTTAAAACAGCAGCAAGCAGCATGCATTATTGAAAATGTAAAATAATGTAAGTATTAATGGATTTAGCGGTCCAAACTGTGCCGTACATAGACAGAACAATCCTGTGTTTGCTGACAAAGCAGATTACCAAAGACTAATCCCTTGAAAATCTGTTAAAAAAGCGACAAATTTAACATCTAATTCACAATAAACATTCACCATGTCTTTATAAGATAGATCTTTATCCATAAAACCATTTAAACAAGACACCAAGCCCAACCTTTCACTGCAACACCATAAAAAAACTGAGCATTTAGCACCAACAAAAACACAACAACTCTTTGGCTTTGTTCAGCCTGACATGTTTAAACAAAATCTTGTCTTTTAACACTAAACTTCACTCTTTTACCCCCAACCCCATTATGTGTGTAAAGCTTTGAATCCACCAATAAACCGATAAGGCACAGCAGAGCACTTTATGTTTCTAACACCTAAAAGACTTTTTTGAATTCAACTCTCGGATCTCACTGTCATCTCATTCACCCCTATAATACGAATATGCCGCATCAGCTTTTTTGGTATAAAGCTTCCAATATAACAACCAAAGGGCTGGTCTGAAGCTAAAACCTTAAACCTGCACAAGATTTTAATCCAACAACAGCCCCATTTTCTCTCTTGCCTGCAGAAGAAAAATTGGTTTCTGCAGCAGGAGATAAACATACGGGTGCTAACTCAAAAAGCCTGTAGTGAGTAGATGTGTGAATACTTACACTTTCATTAATTTTGTGGGTATTCATTAACGCTCAACATTATGTTTCATTGGTGAGGCATTATACGACATGGAAAGCACATTGAGACTGGAATGTGATGAAGCTACTTTAAAAAGTGGCAAATATACAGTAATACAGTGCAGTTTTGAAAGAGTGTGAGGGATGATGCTTGAATCTTGAAAGTTGAAAACTTGCCATGGGAATTTACTGGAAATTATGGGAATAAACGGTAATAAACCGGGAAATTACAAAATTGAAGGTTGGCCCTTAACAGGGAACTTAAATATAGGGGGAAATATATTTCATATAATAATCTTGACTAAAACAACCAGATTTAATGCAAGTACACTTGAATATCTGCTGTTCCTTAATCACATGCACATAGCACACTGCTTACTGCAGGGCTATTGAGGCCATGAATTCCCATGGAAATTTTTCATTTTGGAAATTTCAAAAATTACCTAGTTTAATTTCCCATGGAAAGTTTCCTTGGAAAGTTATTGGAAATTGTCCGCCCCTTTGCAACCGTAGTGATGAAACCTGTTAATAAACCTACATAGTGCACTGCAGTAGTAAAGGCATACAGTAGTTTACTTTCTTTTACCACACCACATACTGTACTGCTGTTGCAAAGCACACTACACAATCCAGTAACAACTTTGAAATTTTCACTCCTGAAATAGACTTTCCAGTTAGCATTTGGAAAACAGCTGCAGCCATTTATATGTTAATTTTTGAAGGTACTTTCTAGACCATTTTATTACCTGCTAAATAGTGCTACCTCATTTGTTTTTGTTGTTTTGTATTTGTTTGCATCTGCATCCTGAAGGTGTACCGTGCATCAAACAGTTCCAGTTCTGTGCCACTAATGAGATGCAGATAAAACTGGTGTACAACAGAAAGCAGAGTGTTTTATATGAATGTTATATATCAACTAATGTGCAGTGGTATCTGCAGCATTCAATTATAGCTTCTCTTTTTGCACCCACTGCTGCAATACTCTCTCTCTCTCTCTCTCTCTCTCTCTCTCTCTCTGAGTTTCAACACAATTGACTTTTACAGGTCCGTATATCACTAAATGTCAGCCGGTTTCAGTTGCTATCGTGTTTAATTTTTAAAATGGTTATAAATATAATCGCTACTCCCTCATTTGCATCGCAGGCTTTGAGTGCCAATTAATGATTATTCTGCTGTCCTGAACCTGGAGTTTAAATTACTTCCAGTGCTACTGTGTGCATGTAACTGACAGATGTGCTCTAATAAAGAAAGAAAAGAAAATGTCCACAGCCAACAAAACCATCCAGTAGATTTAGCACCGTTTCATAATTTAAGAAATGGTGCAAAAATACTGAGATCAGTGTAAAAGTGTTGGTAGTAAAGTAATAATCCAAAGTGGGAGTCATCAGAGTTCATGTTTTTGACTTTAAAATTCACATTTTGAAATCACTCTATTTGATAGAACAAGGATGGTGGGCTGTGCGCTTTTATTGAATACACAAATCGACAGCAGTGCTTTTAAACAGCTGAATATGCTGTG
This sequence comes from Argyrosomus regius, assembly GCA_946959425.1. NCBI lineage: Eukaryota > Metazoa > Chordata > Actinopteri > Sciaenidae > Argyrosomus > Argyrosomus regius. The sequence continues at coordinate 15,452,223 of OX336889.1, read as the reverse complement.
CTACTGACCTTCACAAACTGACGCTGGAACACTGAGAGCAAGATCTTTTGCAGAACAAATCCCAGCGGTGCTCACATTTTAATGCTGAACACTGCCCAGAAAGCTGCTTTTTTTTTTTCTTTTTTTTTTTGAGGCTACTTCAGGGTCGTTTAGCATCCACAGCTTTCCAGATGCTTTTCCTGGGTGGGCGACTGACAGAAATGTCAACTTTTTCAGTGTGACTGACACATAAATCCATCTGCTGAACAACTTGCACATTCAAAGAGGGACACAGTAGCATGAACACATGCCCGGTCGTCACAAACATGCACGAATCAATGGTCATGGGATCTCTTTTGACTCGCTGAATATGTGTTGATGAATTTGTTCAGCTGAGCGCGTGATCATGCGCCTCGCTGTCACGATCTTTTTTTTAAACCATTTAAAAAAGGGGAAAAGAAGTCACATAATAATCACACACGGAAATAAACATGCACTGTATGTGCATGTTGTGTCATCTATTATTCATACTATCGTGTTTTCTTTGTGAGGGACCAAAGACACCTCACAGCACAATACAGCTGCAGCTCAATGCACGCTGAGTAATCCTCCACACATCCCACTCGCTGTTCTCCTTCTGCTTTCCCCTCTATTCCACATCTCGCCCTTTTCTATAAATTCTCCTCCTCGTCCTTTACTCTTGCATCTCCTTTCCTCATGCCCTCCCTCCTTTTCTTTTAATCCTTGTCTTTTCTCCTTCTCCTTTACCTCCTTTCTTTCATAAAGCTGCTTATCTTGTATGGCCTCTCTCCCCCATTTCGCTCTTCTCCCTGTATTAGTTCAATTCAGGAGGCCATTGGAGCACACGCACGTACCAGAGGTTAGATGTCCACCTATAATCACACATGTTTATGCTAACTTTGAATTTGTTCACTAAGCACTCCTCCTTCTGTTTCTTTCTCTGCCTTGTATAATCTATTTTTAACATTTCTTCCTCATATTCTCACTTTAACCCCAACCCCATCTTCCTTCCATTACAACTAAACGTGTCCCTGCTCTATCTATCCCTCCTTGGCCATTTTCCGTTATTCTTGCCCTTCCTACAGCTATTCCTTCCCACTTTTATCCCCTCCTCCTCTTTCCTCTCCTCGCCTCCTTACCGCAGGCATTGTTCACCTTGTCATGCTCTTGTAGGACACTCATCTTACATCGCCACAGGTCAGACAACACCCAGGTGCACACACACACACACACACACATTTATACAGTACATAGACACACTATCTGTTTGTGTATAGGCTCCATATATATGTTCTCTCCCTTTTCCTCTTTTTCACTCACACAGCTGGAAATCCATGTGCAATGAGCGCAAGATCCAGCAGTGACGTGTCGGAGAACCTGGGTCATTTTTAGACATATAGGTGTGTGTGCGTGTCTGTGTGTGTGCATGTATGTTTTTATTCAAATGCTGTAATGTATGCATGGCCATGTCTACCTATATTACTGTCACATCAGCCGCCAGATGTGATGTTCTGCTTAAATTGAAGTCATAGCATGGCCCATCAGCCCACATGGAGGGAGCACACTCTGCATCTTCTCTACATTAAGGCTGTAATAACATCTACAGTCTGTCTGTTTCTCACTGTGCCCATTTTAGATATGAAGTTAACTGAATGGTTGCTAGGAGCGACTCGTGAATGCTGACGTGAAAAGGCCACAGATGGAAGCTGTCACATTAAGTGAAACAAGGCCATGCTACAGTTCACATGTAATGTTTAACTGAAGAGACATGGTGCAATCTAAAACATGTCTGGTTCATATCGTCAAGTTAACTTACTACCAGATCAAACCTTGTTGACCTAGCAGGCTTTCTGTCTGTGGCAGAGCAATAAAACACACATTCAGTGAACATATTTAAAGGGATAGTCTGACATTTTGAGACATACTGTACGCTTATTCTCACTCTCTTAAAAACAAAGAAATACACCAGTCTCATATTTATCTGCTTAATATATAATGTTACAGTTAGGAGGTAGTTAGCTATGGTTAGCAGAAAGACAGAACATTGTGGAACAGGTGAGCTTAGTAGTAGCTTCCAGCACTCAGCCAAGAAATAATCTGACACGAAACCCTCCCTGTTTAATCCCAATTTGTTGTTTTTACATTTGTATAAAGGCTAGCTGTTTGAACCCTGTTTCCAGTCATAAACTAAGCTAAGCTAACCTGCTTCTGTCTGTAGTACATGAGTGGTATTGTTCTTCTCATCTAAATCTTGGCAAGATAGTGAATTAGCATATTTTCTAGAATGTTTAACTTTCCCTTTAAGGGTTTAAGGAAACTTTAAGGGGAACTTTAATTAAAACGTAATTGGTGCATATATGGCCTCTTCACACTCTCCATGTTTGTAAGCATATAAGATGGTCATATTTTAGTCAGGATAATAAGCTCTTAATGTTCCTTTGTGACTGGTACACTTTAGGGAGGAGGAAACAGCATGGACAGTGTCAGGGAGGAGGGAGCAACATGCTTCAGTCATTCATCACCATCATTATCGAGGTGTCTGCAGAGCATTTAGCAAGCTCCATTCACTTTTACGACTGTTCTGTCACCTCCGGAAATAAATCATGGCTTTATTCTTCTCTTTAGTCAGGTTTCTTTTTCTGCAAAGAGATCTTGATCTTCTAAAGTTGACATATTTCTCTCATGTTGACACACATGGCTCTAACAGGATGACAACATGTTAAAAACAAAGCAGTGCTGTATTGAAGTGTCATGCTCATGTAAGTTAACATGCCAGCGCTTTTTTTGAAGTCACAATTTAGCCTCTATCCACATCTGTCACACTACAGGAATAAGGGCATAAATCTCTCTTCTGGCCAATATTTAGCTAATAGCTTGCAGACTGGAGAGGCCATTACAAAAATATGCCGTCATATATTGACAATGATATTCAAATATTCATTGTTTTGAGCTAATGGAATGCCAAAGAAAGGTTTTTAGAAGTTTTATAGTGACAGATGTGTTCAACCTTTAAAACTTTCCAAAAAAGTTGAAATGAATATGTTTCCTTGGGATTGCAACCATATTAATTGTAACAAAGGAGAACTCAGTAATCAAATGTCCTTTCTACCTGTTCTCCCATTGCCACCTCATCCCTCCACTGTAACAAAATATATTGTTATTTTCTGATGATGAGATTAGCTTGTCACAAAAATAAAAAATGCGGCTTATGATCCATCCAAACAACATCTGCAACCAGAGAGTCTGAAAACTAAGACAAATATTGAAGATCTCATTTGAGGGCATTTCATGGAACTATTTTCCTTTCATGCAGGCTCTTCTTTTTTATACCATGCTTTTAGTTTGCGTGTTTGTCTCATGTTGTCTCTCTCTCTGGTTTGTGTGTGAAGGAAATGGACATGATGGCTCAAGCAATCACCGGCAACATCGGTGAGAGGAAATGTTTGTTTGTGTAAACAGCTTCTGCCGTCTGACATCTGCAATCATACTCATACTGTTCATGGTGTCCAGAGAGGGCACACACACACACACATGCCTTTGATAGCCACTCTGGTTTTTGTGTCTGTGTCCAGGACCAGAACTAGTGACTGACTGATTGCTATTATTACTGAATAAACAATGAAAGTGCCTGTGTCAATTTGTCATTGAAATGTAAGTTAAAAATGGAGACAGTTGTCATTACTAGTGGTCCCTGCAACATCTTGTAACCCTTACTTACTGGAGAAAATCACATCTTTGATTTGCCGTCTAGTCAAAACACAGCAGAAATGACTGTAACATCATTTTAACTATGTTTAATGCAGTTACAGATTCTATATTTGCATAATAGGATGTTGTGCATGAGTCCATTGATGATAGAAATCAAAATGACAACAACAAACAAACAAAAATGATGAGATGATGAAACAATAGGTTGTGACTTAGGTCTTTCTTATTTTAGCGTCATTGCACTCACAGGGCGAAACTCCAGAACGAGGCGGATAACTTAAAAAAAAAATCTTAGCACACATCCCCGATATCTAATCTAAGCAGCAACCTCTGTGGCTGTGAAATGAAGCCAGTGTGAAGTGCCAAAAACTGGAATTTCTTCAAACGGCCACTTGAGGCTGGTTACAAAACAGGTCATCTCCATAAGTCCCCATGTTAAAATGTCAAACTTCACAGCAGAAATAAACATGTTTACAGCCTGGTACAAAAAATGGTTTTGGTCTCTATAGCTAATTTTTCTTGTTCATGACAACTGTACTGAATTTCTATTTAACTCATTTAACTCTCAATTCTATTAGGGCTTAAGGCATGCATAAACAACAGCCTGGCTGCTTTGATTGATAGGTGGGTGCCGTTACAGATGGCTTGTTTGAGCACCCAGGTCTCATTCAGCCCGCCTCAGGTCCATAGACAATCCACGTCTTTGCCCATTTTTAGATTAGCCAGAAGGAGACAGAGGCAGGACTGTCAAGATGGCAGAGCCACCACGCTGAGCTTCAAAACAGCTCTTCATAAACCTTTGGGTGATGTCACAGATACAACGTCCATTCTTTATACTGTCAATGGGTGGCAGTAGCTTAATCCATAGCTCTGGAACTCCACCATCCCTCTACATTTGCATGTCTGTAAGCCCTGTGTGTCTTTGTGTGTGTGCGTAGTTATATTTCAGGCATATGTATGTTAAAATTGAGGGAAAATGAGCAGAGAAGCGCAGTAACGTTCCTCATCATTCGTTCTTCTTTTCTCCTCTCTTTCTTTCCTCATTCAAAAAACATCTTAACAGTCTATTCATGTGGGTGAGTATTCACGGGTGTAGTATTCACTGCACAGAAGGAATCCAATTTGGTGTTATGCAGAACTGCTGTAATTAAGGGAAACATCCATGCATGATGAGAGTAATTCATGATAATTATATTCAATCGTAATTACTATATATGGTCTGAAAAGTTTATTAAGTATACTTAACTTGTAAATAAGGTATTTGCATGCTTAAAGAAAGTCTGCATGGATACAGTACTGTTTGTTAAAGCACAAATCATTGATTAGCAAATTATTGGACCAATGTTCCAGTCCAGCAGAGAGCACTTTGGTTGTTACTTGGTGTATTATCTGTTGAAACAGCAGTTGTACGCCAGAAACATAACATGGGGGACTATCAGCTGCTGCCGTGCTGTTTTTGTTTACACCCACATTCAGGTAGGAATGGAACACGTAATACTTTTTCTGGGGGTTTATTGTGAAATTGGTTCATAACTTTGGGAATTCTCCATTCAGTGGGGAGCTACTGTAGAATGCTGACATTTGACTACTTGACAGAATATGCTATTGATTACTTCTAATAAATGTGTAACTTCATTTTGTCAGTGAGGATCAGTGTAGCCTGGGGAGTTTTGCAGTTCTGCAGCATCAGAGAGAACCCTCTGTCCATGACTAAATAGATATTGCTGACCCCCCCTTGTACAGGCCAAAGTCCATCCCTGAGGCTGTGGTGTTAGCTCATAACCATATCCGCTCCCAGCATATTATATTTTCCACCCGTATTCAATCACTGCCTCAGGCAGGCAGGAGAAAAAGAAAAAAGAAAAAAACAAGAGACATCTGATGGACAGATAGATGGAGTAGGAGAGAGGGAAAGAGCAGTAGGAGTGAAAGAGTGACTCAGATATTAAAAAGCAAGAAACAAACGGGGGGGGGGGGGGGGGGGGAGGTGCATTTCCTGTCGCCTGCTGTGATATTGTCAGTGGAGAGTAGTGACGAAGCAGATCGTTTAGCCAAGGTGGCTCTCTAATTGTGTAGCTGACAGCAATTAGATGGCGCTCGTTAAAGCAATGCCCTCATTAGGTTAGACCACTCGAGGCGGGAGGAGACACTGCGGAGTGCAAGTATGTCTTAAACTGTGGGGCAGGACCCAAAATTGGTGGACAGCCAAGGTGACTGCTGGTGGGTTACCATATGTCACACTAATTAATTAGACTGGATCGTTTGGTAAAATAACTTCTTCAGGTTCATGGGCTAATCTGCAGATTACTCACCTGGTTAAGTGGGCTTAGAGAGAGGCTGGTAAGGGTCCGCAAGGTCCTCACCAGTCCCATCCAGTGGAGAGCAGTAGATATTTGACCAGAGTGGTGGGACACACAGACTAGACCAAAAGATAATAGGCCTCTCTAGTCCAGTTTTAGTCTGCATCTGATCACTGAATCCTTTAGCATTGCGCAACTCCACTTTAGGCTCCATTGGGTCCAAGATTATTCAGATCTATCCAGATCAAACCAGTTCATTTAAGTTCCCTTGCATGTGCAGAAACAGACTTAAGATTGGGAGAAAGCATGGTCCAGTCAAGGTTACGATCCAGCTCCAGTTCATCCAAGCTATGATCAGCTCAGCTCAGGTCAATGTAGCAGGATTGCATTATTCCACATGGATTAATAAAGTGGACCCACTTAGAGTTTAGTTGCAGAAACAGTGAGCTGTTACTGTGTTTGTTTTTAACACATGTTCATATCCAAAACCAGACCCATCCAGAGGCTTCTTGTGTGTTTGTTTATCCCCTTTGTTTGTGCAGTCTAACATATTGTATATCCAGGTTGAGTGTGATTATCTATGCATCCAACTTGTTTGTTTTTTACCATCCACTGCCTGTGCATGTTGATGCTGCTCCAGATGGTGGGAAGTTCATATATTCAATCCATTCTTACTACGTGACACATCCACATGCCTCTTTTGTGTCGATCTTTAAATTATCTACGTCCACTTGAACATTTGATGATGATCACACCAAGAAAAACTGGATCCTGCAGGAACTGGCCAAGTCAACAGCCAAACAGATTCCCAGACCTTGACACGGTCGTCCAATCCAGACATGAGAACCAAGATTAGCAGTTAAAAGTAAACCAGACAGTACAGGTCTATAACCCCATGATATCCGTGGAAACAAAGTAATGGGTACAGTAAACAGGAAATAACGGGAGAGGAGCTATAGGGCCTTTTTTTTCTTCAGTTTTCACCAGCTTCTCCCTGGTGGTGACGTTCATCTCCCACTCAGAACAACAACATCAGGGTTCTAGAAAACAGGAGAGTGAGAACACAAAGATTTGAATGTAGAACATTAAAAGTAATGTATTTGGCTAGAATGATAGAGACATTAAGGGCAACATCCAAGAGGATAAAAAGACAATTAGAAAATAGGGATCTGAAGTAAACATTAGGTTTTGAGGAAAGGATAGAAAACCAAGGATCTGGGAACAAAATGTTTAAAACAGCAGAGGTCTAAGAGAGAACGTAGCATCTGACACCTAACACCAATTAGAACGGTAGTAACACAGAACATTAAGAACGTCACTGCCTTCAACATGTGTTGTAAAAGCACAATTAAACTTTAAGTGTCTTTAAGTTTTGTTGTCCGTGTCGCAAGTTGAACCAAACTCGATCGTACACACAGGCCTTGGTTTCTAAAATTCTCTGGGGTTTCTGTTTCATTTGTTTTCATAACTTCTGTCATGAATTGAAAGTATAAAAAAAATCTCATATTCACAGAGAGAACTTTTTTTTTTTTGGTGCACGTATTACCTCCTAAGGGAAAACGGAGGAAAATGAAACAATATGAAACTAGAGGAAGTAAGGGTTCAAATGTCATGTTTTTTCCTGACTTTGTGGTAACATCAGGCTTGTCTTGGAGCCAAATAAATGAAAAGGACGAGGCTCACGATTCGGTGTGTTTTCATGTGTTTAGTCAGGTTCTTTTGCTGTTGTTGTTTCAAAAGACATGTCTGGCTTCTCATCCAAATGCCACTAAAAGCATGGAGAAAAAAAAAAATCTCATGTAGGAGGTGGCATAATTTCCAATGACTCCTTACATAGAAAAATAGTTTTCATATGTCTCAAAACCCTTCTCATTTTAACTTCATGGAATCTGTTTGTTTTCTTTTTTGGGACCTGTGTGAGAGTGTGACTGCTGTATAGTCTGGAGATACAACAAATGCCTGCATAAGCGAGATGTGCTGACAAGGGAATGCATAGAAATGCGATAGCTCGGAGAGTAATGAAGCTGTACTTGCTGTGGTGGTATATTGCCACAGCTGTTACTTGTAATGTGCATGTTTGTCAGAAGAGCATTTCTTAACTGTATTTGTCAGGAGGAATATTTCTTAACTGCATTTATGTACAGCTAGTGCTTATTGTGTCAGTTTAAGAATGAAGCAGAGTCTTCTTAATGCCTCAGACTGTATTCATCCATCACAACCACTGCACATCTCCCCTGTCCTCTCCTTCATCATCCTCCTCTCCTCTCCCCCTATATCACTCTTTATACGATGCAGATGGATGAAGGCGATGAGGTGATACAGAGAGGAGAGAGGAGAAGTCTGTACGTGGGGACAATAATGCAGTGTGCGTGGTGAGGAGATGGATAGAAAGGATATAGGAATTGAAAAATAACTTCACAGAAAAAGGTGTTGTAAAGTGAAAACAGACAGGGGAAAAAGAGGTATTACAGGATTTAACATAAACAATATATACAAACAGAGCATTAGAGGAAAAAAGGATGCGCCAGCAGAAAGAAGACAAAGGGAGGGTTGTGAAGAGAGAATAAAGGAAAGCAAACGTGAGGTTAGATGAGAAGGAAAACAATACAAGGAGCAGTGTCATTAAAGAGAAAACAAGGGGAGAACAGAAATAACAAGACAGATGAAAGAAACAGAGAACAAATTAAAGAAAGAGACTGGAATATACAGAAGTGATCAATAGAGATGGAAAGAGGGAAAAGAGACAACGTTTTGAGGACAAATGAACAAGGCTGTTAAAAAAAAAAAACGAAAATCAATTAAAGCATCAGTTTATAAAAAAATGAAGTCACTTCTTCTGCTGGTATCTAGTCATGCAGATAGTTCTGTCATGCAGGTGGTACAGGAAGAAGAATGGGTCATCCACTAATATCTGGGTTTTTGGTCTCCTCCTGTCCACATGTCAACGTTTCCTTGGGGAAGACGCTGAACTCTAAATCGCACCTGATGGACAGGCCAGCACCAGTGCATAGCAGCTCTGCTGTCAGTCAGTGTGTGAATGAAGGGCCAGTTGTAAAGTGCAGTCCATTTTCCATTTTTAGATACTTGTCCCTAAGATTCTCGCTTTGAGCCCAATAAGATAAAGTTGAACAAAATAGTTTGTGTTCCTCATGGCAGAGAGAAATTGCATTTAAAAATCATCAAAAATCAAAATTTTTTTCATGATTTTTGAGTGTCGTTATCACTCTGGATATTCTTGAGGGTGTCACAGAAGTTTTTTTCGTCTTTCGTCAGACAGTCATCTTCACAGTGAGGGACAGCTGCAACAGTTATTTTCATCATCAGCTGATTACAAATTATTATAATTTCTCAGATCCTAAGATTAAGAATGCTTCCTTTATGAGTCCAAAAACCCAAAGATATTTGTTTTTTGTCACGACAAAGAAAAACACAAGACTAATTGATTAATCAACCAGCTGTTGCAAAGCAATATTGCTGTTGAAATGTTCTACTTTCTATGCTCTGAGCACCACAGATGGAATTACATTTCTCTTCATGGTATTAGAATGGAGGCAGAAATTTCAAGGATGGATGCCTTGAAACCTGAACACACTGAACAACTAGAGAAAAGTTCAAAATATGTTTGTTTGGTTTCTTTTGTGTTATTTGTGTGAACTGACCCGACCATAACACAAGACACGATCAAAAGGTCAGGTGGCAGCATGCTACACAGGAGTGAGGCTGCAGACGAGTGAGGAGAAGTGTCACAGGGTGAGAGAAAGGGAGGAACAAGTTTTAAGTGCCAGTCGTTACTGTTTTTGTGTAGTGTTCGCCCGCTCTCTTTGTGAGGCCAAGAGACCTTCAGATCTTAAAGTCTCTCCATTCCACACTATGAGGCCGCCTGACGTCTGCTGCTGGAGGCATCCAAGATACAGAGAGAGGAAGAGAGAGAGGAAGAGAGAGATGGAAATACAGCCAGAAAGAGCGAGAGAGACATGGAGAGAAAAAAATAAAAAAACAGTGAACAACACTGACACAGATGCAGCAAAAACAGCACTACGATGTTGGAGAGAGAGAGAGAGAGAAAGCAAAACCTGTCAGAACAGTCAGAAAGCTGGTAAAGAAGAAGAACGTGACAGAGGGAGCTTGAGAAACACAGCGGGGAGGGGGAGAGAGAAGGAGACTCCGAGAGATGAATTCAGAGAGACATACAGCGGTGAAGAATGAGGCCAGGCATACGAGATGACACTGAAAGGAGTGATGATAGATTAAAATACACGGAGGACAGACAGGCTACAGGGTCATGGATGGGCCATAGGGAGAACACACACTTGCACTTCACACAATCGCACACATCCCTGCATTAGACTCGGCTATTTTTCTATCTGGCCTAACCTTGTGGGAGTGTTTGCACTGGCTCAAGGCGGTTAAACCTTGTACATAACAACACACAAATGCATGCGCAGACCTGCAGGGATTTGGTATCTGACCCTGAGCTTCCAGACACACTGGTTTTGTGTCACTGTGAGGACAATGTATTGACTTACATTCATTACCAGGAGGCTTGCCCTAAAATGAACCTAAATGTAATTCTTATCCCCTGAAAATGAATGGTTTAGCTCGTGGGGACGTCCCCACAATGTGACTGTGTGAAGAGATTTTGGTCCCCACAGCACGATTAATACATTACACACAAACACTCACATTCAATGTTGTTGGTTGGCTGTTCTTGAACTAATAGCACTTTGCTTGACATAATCACAATATGTTGGTGTCAAGCATATAATTACAGCTAATCCTGGTAGGAAAATTCCCCACTTAGTATTCAGGTTAAAGAGCTACTTCTGAATCCACATGCAGCATCCTTTCATGAGAGCCAGATCTCAAGCTCGCTATGATTGACAAAATGTTGCCTACTGTGTATTTGTTTATTGATTCATCTTTGTCCAATTAAGGCATGAGTTCATTTTTTTTTTTCAGTAATGTGCACTGTGAAGAACAGCAAACAAAATCCACGGTCCTCCTTCCAAGCAAGAAATGCTTTAAAAGGTTCAGCAGAAGAGCAAGCGAGTACGTTATTGTCTTCTATCTACTGTATTCCCTCATTGTGTTTCTGTAGACAGTGTCTCCTTTCTGAGGCATACAATAGAAACACAAAGACTTTATTTCATACCAAAAAGAGTGGAACCTTGATTTGTCTACCTTATCCCGAAACCTCTCTGTCATATCGTGGCCCTGACGCTATTTTGGTCTGTTCTCCATGCAACTTCAAACCCCACTGGGAGCGTGTCAGAGGTGGAGTACTTTGCTCGCCAGATTTTGTTTACTTACTCAGATTTGGTCATTTTCCTTGCTTTTGGTGCTTCTAAATATGCTCCTAAACATGTAAATATTCTACATACTTAAACTGTTTCCCTTTTGTCTGTTTTTTTACAACCGGCAGTTTGCACGGGGTGTTTTATTTTGAAAATCGACCGGATTCTCTATGCTGTCTGGCTTCCGGACAGCTCGAGCTGCTCTATGCAGATTGACACGGGGTGCTCGCGGCGTCTGTCAAAAATAGAACAGCCGCGTATTCCCTGCAGAGCCAAGCGGAGACCCGCTTCTGGGACACTTCTGAACTGGACTGTGTTGCGGACGGTGGGATTTAAAACATTGACTAGAACAGCCGCGTATACTGTAGCTCTGGCAGAGAGAATTTGGGTTTGGTTTCCTGTGTTTTACATTTCTCGAGGAGGGGATCACTTAAGCACCAATAGGAATGATTACAGAAATCAATAACTCTTTAAATATATAATAAGTGCCTTGACTTGAAACTATATTAACCAGTCTAAGGTAAAATTAACATTTCTTTCAGTAAAATAAATAAATAAATCCAAGAAACACTTTAAATATATATATATATATCATTGACATTTAAACTAAAGAAAAACTCTGTTGTTCCAGTGGGAACAAAACTGTCTATGAAAAGCAAACAAACAAAAGAGAAATTATCACCCACAATGTGCCTATTTTTTCATGTCACACTTTTGACAACCGTGGGCCTTTAATGGGGTCTCTCTGTGTATCTGTCAGATTCTCTGTTCCTCAGGCACTCTGACTCACTGCGGCTCTCTCTCTGATCAGATCAATGTTGCCTTTCTCTGCAATGCAGCAACCAGTGAAACACATCACAGACACAGCTACACCCTAAGAAACCCCAACAGCCTTTGTTCAAACACATGAGTATTATCCCTCATTGCAGGTTGCCCTCAAAGTGCCAACGATCCTGGAATCAAAGAGGAGGAAACAAAGAACAGAAAGGCCAGCGGTAACTTTTTTCCTCCGTGGGTAAAATGTCAAAATAAAAACTCTAATAATTGTCTTGTTTGTTTGACTCCTGGAGCTCTTTGAAAGCTCCTTTGACTGACACACTTCAGTCAGTACAGCTTCAGATGAGGTTAGAGATGTTAATTAAGCCTGTTGGGGAAATGCTGGGACTTCCTTCGTTCGTATGGTGACACCTCTATGCTACAACAAAGTAAAAGTTCTTGATTAAAGTATGCAAAACTCTAGCCTGTGACAGCACTAATGAGCTCGCCTCAGCTCCTTTGCTTTCAAACTCTAATTTGGCCATCAACTTCTTAAAACAGTAGCTGAACCACATCTGCACAAACGTCCCCTACTAGTTGTTTCACTGTCTTAATATCCCAGATGTTATATAGCCTGTTAAGTAGTATGGCATCACACAGACTACCAATCCGTCAGAGTTCATGAAGGTTAAAACTTTACCTGAACTTGCCGACTAGGCTGCTGTGCAGATCTATCGTCTCCTCCCTGCTATCTGCGTGAGGCTCAGTGATACCTCATTTCAGCCCATTCAGAGAGGCCAATTGAATGACATATCAGCTGCTGATAAAGTATTTTGACTCAGCTGTTTAAGCTACTCATTTGAAATGGTGTCTCCATTTATTCTTTATAATGAAACCCCAATTTCCTGAGTGGATTAGTGTTAAAGGGGAAGTGCACTAGAGTGGGCTTAGTACGGGGAAAATCTTCCCGAAAAGAAAAAAATTCACAGGCTCTCTCTTGGTTTTCGCTACTATTATAGCACCACTGAAGATTTCAAGCAATCTTTGTGAGCATGTGCAAGTCACTTCAGCAGCTTGAATCAAGAGAACCAGGGCCTGATTACATAAAAAGTAGGCTTTATCTAATAGCCCTTGCTGGCAATGACTGAGTTACATAAATCCCCATCAGTATCTTGCATATTAACGAAGAAGTATATCATAATATTATAATTATGCAACATTGTGCTTTCACTGTCACGTTTTTCGCACTACTTGAATAATGCTGCACGATTTTAGAGGAGAAAAAATGTCTCTATATCTCTCTGTTTCTTGCCAACTGTCCTCCAGCTTCCTGACAGCTATTCTGTCAGCGGCCACAACCATAGAAACTAAAAAAATACTTTATTCAAACTGGAAGAGTTTGATCCATGAGCAGACAAGCGAGGCGAGAGATCAAGAGTCTCTGAATGGAAGCCTAAAGCTCAAGTAGTACTAATAGTTCTGAAGCTTCTGAAATTAACAGCAGATTGGGTTGTGCTCAATTTTAACTTGTCATCTGCACTCACTGGAACATCTTCAGAAATTACTTTTTGGTAGAGTTTCTACACTGTCAAAGGTCATCTGGCCTTCTTTTGATTCTGACTTCCTTTCAGAACTGATCATACAACCGTTTTTCTGATGCATTTAATTGATGTTTTGCTTCCTTTCTTGTCTTTTTTTTCTGTTTATTTTAGGATTTCTAATAATTGTGAAGAACTTTGTAGAATATATTTTGTGTAAGTAAACATTACTTACAGCCCCAGGCTTTTAAGTGCTTGTACTGGTCATTCCTTCTCATTTCCTACCACAGCATTGTCTTCCTCGAGTTACTGCAGTGTATACATTAATAATAGTTGTGACTGCACCAGTTGTCTTGTGCATTATGCATAGAATATTCTTTTTTAAATTATATGTCTGCTGGATTCTGCCTTGTTACCCCTGGAGGAGTTCAATTACACTCCAGCTGAATCTAAAGCAAGTCGCTTGCATTTATATAGAGAGCACCCTAGGGGCAGAATCTGAACTGTGGGTGTTTACAGTTGGATAAACATTCATACATATACTGTACTAAAGGTTTAAGTTTGAGAGAGTGCCTGAACAGCGTAAATGTGTTGTTGTTAACTTATTTTTGTTTTGGTTATGCATTTTTTATAGGGGAGATACATAAAAATAGAATATTCACAGAGGAGACTCATTTAAACTTGTGTGTTTTCTGTTGCTTTTATAACACCCTCTAGAGACTTCACAGGGTCTTTTAACAAATGTTTGTTGTACTAAAAGACACACAGATGTGATAAAAAAAAAAAAAAAGTGCAAATAAGAAATTTAAACTTTTTTTTGTAAAAACGGTCTTGGATTGCTTTCAATTTGGTATTGTAATTCAGCCAACCTTCAGTAGGAAGAAGTATTTTTCCTTTTTTATTCTTAAGCCGTCTGCTTGTGTTATTCTTCATGGCAAACTCTGTGTATAGTTTGTAGTACCCTAATGGAGGAACATAAGGAATGCTAACCTGAATAATGTTAGCTGTGGGTGATCCCACCCGCATTAAGAAATCCCTCTCTCCTCTAACACCAGCCCATTTCTTTCAGCGCTGATTGGAAAAAAGCCCAAAAAGCACTGTTTCTGGCAACAAGTTAGCAGACACAACTCACTTAGGTAAACAAAATAAACTCATTAGTTTACCCAACGCTGTTAAGAAAGCTTTAAAGCTGTCACCATCTTGCATTGTTCAGAAATTAAGCCTGGAAAAAAAAAAACAAGAATCATTGAGGTCAACGTTGGGAATTTAAGGGTTAGTTAAAGGTATGTTTCATGTAAAAATTCCAATAGAAAACAACCTTTCTCATTCAGATTTAGAGAAGCAGTGACCTGATTTGTCAACAATTATAAAGAAGAGTTAACTACAACTTCAGCTCTACCAACACCCTGTCTCTCATACTATCTTCTCAGTGCACAATGACATCTCTCTTATTCATTCTCTCGTTCACACTCACTCAGTTTCTCACTGTTCCACTCTCTTTTATTGTCTTGCTCAATTTCACACCCTCTATTGCACATTGTCTATTTCTCATCCTCCATCTCTTTCTATTTGACTGTTTTTTTTTCTTCGTACACCCCCTCCACTCTTTCTCTGTCAACTTCTTTTAGTCTTTCTTTCCACCTCTCTGAAATGCTTCCTCCTTGCTCTACTGCTTGCCTCCTCTATTTCTATCTCTTCCTCCATCATCTTTCTCTCTACTACCTGCCAGTTCCTTGGGGGAGGTGGGCTCTTTGGCAACAGATGGCGGTCTGCTTTTCATCTCAATGGTGACCCTTGGGGAGAAGCGGGCCTTGGTGGGTGAGAGCAACTCCTCATTGGCCAAGGAGTCAGTCCTTGTCATGATGCTCCGTCCACTGCTCTCCTCTTCAACCAATGCCACAGTGTCTCTCATAGTGTTGCTAGGTGACATGGCCATGGACGATGCTTGGTCATCCTGACTGTCAGGCATTTTTGAGGCAGAGTGAGGGAGGACTTGAACCTGACCGCCTCCTCCTTGTCCGTTGCTCTGTGGTCTCGCTGCAGTTGCCGCAATGGCTGCTTTTCCATGGCCTGCCCCTTGGTTGCTGTAAACTTTGTATCGTATCATTAAGATGATAATAAAAACCAGCACAGAGGCGACAATAATCCCTCCAATGATAATGATCATAGTGCCACCCAGGAAGTGGCTGTGCAGTGCTTGGCACTGGCTGAACTCTGTATCTGTAGTGAATGTCAGACAGCCCAAAGGACGTGTTGCAGTCAGTGATGTGATGACATCATCAAACACGGCCAGGACACAAAGATCGTAGGTGCGCCCTGCGGCGAGGTCCCGAACCAGGAAGTCATTGCTGCTGGATGGAATCATCCTGCCAAAGTAAAGACAAAAGAAATGAACAGTCAGAAGGTGTAATAACTAACATATTTCAGGGGTGTGTAAGTTAGGGTTAGGGAAGGAATATAATTAGGTAATAATTAAAAAAACAGAGACCATAATCAATCAATCCACTTCAAACTCATTAATTCACATTGATTTCTGCCATAACAGGTCAACTAACTATGTGAAAGTGTGAAATGTATTGGCAGGAAAGCAGACAATAACTAATAAATAATTCAATAATAAATTACTTGAGTAAATGAACATTTTCCTGGGTTTAAATAGAGCTTTTCTTCACAGGAAACCTTTTTTTTTTGTTGCAAACTTCTATACAATAACCGTCTTACAAACCTGTAAAAAGACATACAACATAACAGTTGAGTGAGATACATACACACAAATGCACAGAGATCTATCTGGACAGCCAAAACTCAATTCCAAGGAAACTTTAAATAGCTAATTCAACCAAATTACAGATAAACAGAAATAAAAAGTTATATCAGGTTCTGAGATCCTTTGTCTATTGGGGCACTCAGTTTAATGGACTAGACAAGAAAGCAGCACCTTGTGCTAGAGAAACATTTCAGTTTATAGATCATTATGTCTGAATCTTCTGATACATGGCAACTGTTCTTTCACAAATCACCTTCACAACACTGATTGTTCCCAGTGCTCTATTCTGTTATCTTCATCATTTTTTCGTATTCTTTCGTGGACATAAACCAGAGGAACCTTCTTGGTATCGCCATTTTATAGCATACAGTAGACACCAAACGAGACACAGATATTGAAGCTACAGTAGGTCCATGAAATAAACCCATTCAGGACATAAGTGGGGCACTATCATAGTTAAGTTGATGAACTCCGCGTGGATAGTGTATGAAACCTATATTTTTTCGTCAAGTTGACAGTGAAGCAGTTTGACTGTTCTGATTGCCGAAAGGGCTACTGCAGCGTTACAACAGGTTGCGTTTCTCCGAAAGTTGATTCTGTTTCAACTTGTCTGCTGCTATTGCTACATTTTATGTATTTATTTTTTTGTCTGGCATCCCCCCCTGTGGCCCCCACTGTTGCAGCCTAAATCAACTGCCCCCGATTTGGTCTGAATTGGCCCTAACAACAGGCATTGAGCCGAATCAGAAAGCCAAATTACCTGCCAACACAAATCCGCTCTGTCCAACTCTGTCTGTCCATCCACCACTACCAAACCAGTCAAACAAGCAACACCGACTCATATAACAAAAAATAAATAAAAATCTGCTTGTATTGCTCCCTTGTACTGCGTTGTGTTCTATTATATGAAAACTGCAGCAGTGACACATGCACTATCATCATATATTTCCATGCGGGTGCTGCCTGTGGCTCGACAGCCAACTCATCGCTCTTATTTCCCCACAGAGTTCGAATTCATAAGCCTGTGATCTGACAAACACTCGCACAGATCCATCCCCCACAGCTGCAAATCGTCATTCTCTGATTAAACACAGTCCTGATTCTTACCATTGTCAGCTTCTATCTTGGTCTCTCCCAAGGTAAACACTGCATCTCCAGTTTTTTCCTGCCAGTATACTTTCCTTGGGGGGGAAATCCTTGGGAAAAATATCACCCAGGTAAACAGGGAGACAAGGCTTCTTTACTGCTTACCTTAGCTTTCTCTTGCATTCTCCGTGTATATCTGCTCTCTCTAGGGGGCTTCACTATAACTGGTGGAATTGCCAAACACCCATATGTCACTGCTACATTTGATCTAAATCATATTTCCCTTCTGCTTCATTCACATTCTCCCCAATGCACTCTAAGTCTTTATGCCCATTCCTCCCCCTTAAATGTGTTTCCACCTCTGCATGGAGACAGACAGGCTTTTGCGCCTCGTGTGTGTGTGTGTGTTTGTGTTTGTGAGAGCCAGTGGGCAGCTGGGTCTAGTCTCAGTGCCAAGCTCATCGATGGCATTGAACCTCCACCAGGAAGTATATCTTGGCAGATAGCTCTGTGTGTGTGTTTCGACCTTGTGTGCTCGTGAAGTCTTGTGTGAAAGGATCCCTGGACTGAGTTCTTAATAAGAATCGAACCAGGAAACTTTGACCTCCCTTATGTCTTGCTGAAGAGTAACAGCATGATTTGAGAGCAGAGCTGGACTGGGGTTCCCGTAAGCAATTTCAAAAAGGGGGTATTGAAAGAAAAAAGTCATCGAAAAAGTACCGCCATCCCCATCAATAAACTTCAAAACACTACAGACTGGGAGGTCTCCTAACTGTGTTTGAACAAAATGATACCATGGTTGTTTGTCGCTCTCCTCATCTTTGCAGTGTAACAAACTAAATCATAGTTTATTAGGGGAGGAACTTTGGGGAAATCAGTCGGGAAGACCAGGGCTGGCAGCGTTCTTCAGTGAAATTCTCAAAGCACATGTGGGCTTCGAATACGATATCTGCAGTCTGACACACTGCTTAATTTTAACGTGCAACTTATTGCTTAAACTTACACCATATCCGTGTAGTTTGAGAGGACAGTAGCTGTGACTCTCATGATGCAGAATGAGGTGTGTGAAGGTGTTCTTACAAGCGAAATAATCATGACTCACAACACCTTATGTAAGAGTTGTGACTGATTGTAATTAAATTGTCATGGAGACAGAGGGAGCAATTTTCAACACTTGCCACTCGACAAATACAGATATTTAAAGTGCAAAATATTAATTTTAAGTAAATCTGAATGCTGGAATTAGCTGAGACACCTTTCAAATGAACACACAGTGTTAATGACGAGATTCCACTGCCATCACTTCAAAAAATGAAAATCCACCAGAGAGGGTAGTATAGCATATTTTTTTGCCAATATATAACAGAGAGGAACTAATGAAGGAGCTCCAGTGTGTAATGCAGGATATTCTCAGCCAGTACTTGACATTTTCTACTTTAATGTGATTTGCTGTCAGTCGGTTTCATTTGAGTGAGTTCTTTGTCATGTTGATTTGATTAGTTTTATTCTATTTCATTATGAAATAGCTGCACTGAACAAAATATGACGGATATACATCCTTTTGTGCTGGACACACAATCATCAATCAGCTTTCAGATTAATTAACAGTGGAATCACAAAGTGTTAAATGCAATTTAAATGCATGCAGAATAAATGATAAAACAAGATTGGATAGTGAGATACAGTTGCTAAGTATCTACCCTTGGCATATATCTGTAAACCCTACACACCACTGGACTTTATCATTGCAGATGTCAGGTCATAAATATCAATTATGTTATCACTGAAGCGGCTCAAATCAATCTGATCTAATCCAACCAAATTGGGTGAGACTGAATCAGTGAACCCTTTCACGCTACCCGGATAATCTTTGCCAACCATCAGTGTCGCCTCCAAACACAATTGCTCCTATGATTGTCAAGAAGTCAATGTGCTCTGTTCTTAAACTTCCACTGGCTCGAGGCTTTGCTAAAAGGTAGCTGCACATGAACCAAGATGTGAGTGGGTGGTATGAGGTGGGGGATGTTATTAAAACATAAAATACCACCACCATCTCCCTTGTTAAAGTACGATTTGTTAAGTCAAAGATTCCCAAAATGTTCAGACCAGAGTTTAATGCTTTAATGCCAACTCTTACACTACATATATTTTTCTATTGTTCTACAGATGTTTTTCTTTCTTAATCCCCCCTATTTGACTCTAATTAGCTGCAGAGCAACCTTTGAGCAACAAAGTAGAGAAATTAATGTCTTGCTCAAGGACACTTCAGCAAGTTTTTCTTATTCATCCCCTATACGCTGTTGCCAGATGTACAAAAATGATCGCAGCAACGGCGATTATATCTAATGAAATCAGCATATGGCATTTGATTTGCTCATTGGCTGGCATCTGTTCATGTTTTGTACATTGACAGTTTTACAGATGCGTAAGGACTGATGCCGAGTTTCCATCTGATCAATAATTAGCTGTAGCTGGGAGTTCTGGGCCTTTGTCATGACTTAAAAAAAAAAAAAAAAAAAAGGAAAAGGACTGCTGGGCAAATGGTTCAGCAAGCCCATTTGACACCGCAATCATACTGGATGATTTATTCAGTTAATGGGTTCAACCACGGACCCATACGCACGCACATACACACAGACTTGGAGAGAGTTAAACAGCTTAATGGATTCATTCCCTCCACAATTCAGATTCACAGACGCACAAAGACACAGAGATAGTGAGCAAAACTAATGGTTTGTACGACTCTGCTACTCTCACACACAACACCCAAACAGACCAACAGTCAGTTTTGTTTTGTCACTCCCCGGTTTATCCTCACACCCACAGGCACACATGCAAACACACGCACATACGCATGAGCATGCACCCACACACAGATAAAAGACTGCAAGACTCATTCAAATACACAAACAGATAAACTATCTCACTGTTTGAATTGAACAGATTAGCACTCGCTATGTGATCTGACTCTGTGTACACATGCACAGAAATACTGCAAGCATGACAATAGCCTGATTAATGTGTTTAAATGATGGCATAAGCTGACAATTCCTCAACATAATCCATTTTTCCTCCCAAAATTATTTCTTTCTTTAACATGACTAAGGCTGAATAGACATGATCACTGGCAAAGGGACATGAGTAAGAGCCATTGTTTTCTTATAAAGAGCAATGGCACCAAACACTGCTCAGAATTTACACCTTGCTGCTGCAGTAAAGTATTTAGACTTTAAACCCATTTGCTTCTAACCTTTCAAAGTATGACTAATCACGTTATGATGCTTGAACAGCTTATGTCAATTTTTTAGTCACGATCAGGTTCAGTTACAGCCATAAAGCTACACTTCTATATCATGTTCATGATCTCACATGGTGCAAAAGTCCACAGATGGACGCCTAAACAATCAACACAATATACTCATAATAAGTTATTTGTATTGAAATATTACATATTAAAAGCTGCACATTAAAAGCTTTGTGCACTACAGGAGGTCAATCAGAAACCACAATGCAGGTATAGTGCACTCTGTATAAGTGAGGGCAGACAAATAATGCGTTAAGAGCATTGGTCTGTAAAAATGCTTTGCACATGAGCAAACTGTACCTTAAAATTACAGGTGCACACTGAATGAGGCGTGCAAAATAGCACAAATACAAAGCTAATATACAGCTGAGACTGCAGAGGGAAAATGTAAGTGTCCTGTTGCCTTAGGGCAGCTATAGGAATTCAATAAAATGAAAGAGAAAACCTGAGCTGCTGTGGACAACTGTAAGAGTAACCCCTTGAAATATATTTTAGCACAGTGTTCTACCTTCATACAAACATGATGAGCTGAAGAAATCCCCCTCATAATCCAATATCTCCAATATCTTCTTATATAAATCCGAATAGCCAAATAATTTAATTCAAATCAGAGTAGGTTATTTAAAATTTCCTGTGGTTGTGGTTGAGCTGTGGTTTATATTGTTTTTAACAATGTTCACAGTGTTCATTATCTATTCATTATATTAACCCTATTTTTACCTCAGCCAGTTTCTTTGTGTATCTCCACCACCCAAATAATGGTCAGTAGTTCATCCACATGCAGGGACCCATTCATTGTAATATCACGGTGTTTACACTGACTAAATACCACTTATCACTTGCACATTTTGCTGTGCATTTCAAAACTGGCCTTTAGGAATTTCCATATATACATGATGGTAATACATCTCCATCATACAGCATTTAAGTCCATTATCTGCACTTCCAAATTGTAACACTTGAAATGTTGGCCATGTGCGAATCTTCGGCTTCCTCATTTACAATCTTGGAACACATTTCCTGTTGCTCTAGGACTGATTTTTCAGTGCTTCCAGTGCAACCAGCAGATATCAGAAGGACATATAACAGAAATCTGGGCCAAGACTTAAAATAAAAAAAAGACACATTTGTCTGTTTCTGCTAAATAACTGCATATGAATGCAGTTGAATTAAAAAAGCTAAATCTTTGTCATGCAATAGGAGATGAGTTTCGAGATTGATTTACAGCAGATGTGTTTCTCGTCTTTTGCTCTCCGAACGGACTGTTTACCTGCATGCAACCAAGCCCACTCAAATGTGATTGGTCCACACTACTCAGACTACAAATGGAAACCAGAACACCTCTGCCTACGCATTCTGCATTTATATGCAGATATCTGTTTAAATTAAAAAAAAAATCTCTTTCAACAGAATTCTTCACTTAGAATTAATTAACGATTGCTGCCAGTTACTAAGTTGTCTTAATTCTCGGCACAGTTCACACTTTGCCCGCCGGTGTTAATAATGCCTTTTCATACAAATTGCCCCCCGAATCTCAACTATTTTTAACCTCCACTCAGAGCCCAATGAGATTTCACAGTATCCAGTTGGAAGTGGGGAGTAAGAGATTCTCCCCCTGTGCTGTGACAGAGAGCAATCTGTCACAGCACATGTATCATTCTGAATACTGAATAGCTATGGTAATGTTGCCATCTCTGCCTGTTTTTTTGTTTTTTTTTAGGTGTGATCTGGTTGAGAGGAAAATGTTTGACGCCTTCATTCTTCCGTCGATGTGTTTTGAAACCACCAGGCCTGTTTTCTCATATATCTCTGCATTTTAGCGGAATTTCTATTGACATGTTTCCCCCCTTCATCAGCTCTCCTTTCTTGGCTTTTCATCTCTAACTGCTTTCAACGCCACTGCAATCGAAGACTGGTAATTACTGTCTGACTGTCATTTCCCCAGGTTATTCCTCGCCCGTGTGTCTCAAAGCACAACTTAACTGTGCAATTCACCATCTGACTGTTTGATACCAGCGATGGGAAATCCCAGAGAGAATAGAACAGAATTTGCATACTTTTGATCAGTCAAACCATATTTTCAAGATTATCATAAATAGATAGATAGATTGATCAATAGAAACTTAACTAAAACTAGCATATATTGCTAACACGTATCAGATAGATTGGGGGCAGCTTAACAGGATTGGTAAACTGGTGTCCAGGATTATAGGCAGACTGATGCCTCGAGAGATCTTTCCCAGCCGCTCAGTCTATAATCAAGCACTCTACCCACCCAAGTCATGACTTATTTACATTGTTGCCATCAAGGCTGCATTACTGTGGTATCAAAACAGGCACTACTCTATGAGCTGTTGTGCTTATAGACTTAACTTATGCACCAGCTGTTAAATTTTGTATTTTCTATCATTCATGTATGTATTATCACTATTTTATTGTATTTTATTGTTTGCTGTATGTGTACAAGCAGATTTTTGTCTCTGTACATGTATGACTGCTTGTGTGTGCATACATGTATGTACACATAGTCACATTGGTGGGACTCACCTTCCTTTTGGGGACTAAGAGAAGTGATTATATGTGCAGCTCTAATATAAATTAAATGTGTCTAATTTAAATCTATCTAATCATATAGATATTCATACACAATTTAAAGTAAATATTAAAGCAATACCACAAACATAGACTTGCACATCAAGTTGCAACCTTGACTGTATGGTGAAGGAAATGTGGATGTGCTTTAACCTGCAAACCTAAAAAACAAAACAAAAATGAAAGTGAAGATGAAGTCTATTAGGAAAGAGAAAATATTAAGGCTTAATAAGGGGTAAGGTTACAGGTATCATCTGCTAGATTGACAGGTATCTCAGCTTGTCACACTGAGTCATGGTGGATGCCACTTGCTTTTGTCACCTTAGCTCTAACCACAGTTATTACCCTTTTGCCCAAGGCTGAATTTTTTTGCCGCCAGTAACTGTCAAAGATACAGAAAAGCCAGTCATAATGTTTGTATGCATTAAAAATCTTCCTTCAGAAACCTATGACTGATGTTCTGTTATTTTTTTATATTATTCTACAGTCTGCGGCTGCAGTCACAAAAACAAACTTAGGGAGGCAGATAACAGATAACCCCCAAAATGGTGTATGCATAAGAAAAAAGTAGTGGTGTCACAGTCTTTCACACTGTTATACTGTGGGGATAGTGAAGTAAAATTGTACACACACACACACACACACACACACACACTGTGTTTGGCACTTAAGGCACAGTAGCATGAAGAGCTGTCATTGAGTCCGTGCAGCAGAGGTGTGGTCAGTCTGAGGCTGACGAAGGCCTTGTGCGCGCAGTCAGATGCCGTTAATAGATACTAATAGACCTGTTATCAGTAGCTCTACTTTATTAGCATGTCATTATTGCCTCGTCTCGGGCGAGAACAGCGACAGGTTCGTTAGAGACACTTGTTACAACAGCGGACTGACGATGTGCTGTTGTGTGTGTACCTTGTGTGTGCGCATGTTCATGAGTGAGTGTGGCCAGTTTGAGTGTGGCTGACATTTCCATGCCCGCTGTGGCTACGCGCACTCACGTGCACATCTGACATTTTCATGCTGTCTGCATTCAGTTATGCTGATTGACGGGAGGACGTTTTGTTTGTAAGTATTGTCCATCAATCAGCCCTTGGGCGCTGAAAACGCGCACACATGCACACACACACTCATATGGGATATCATGAAGTCACATCCAGAGCTCTGGGTTCTGACTGTTGATCTAAGCAGAACGTCAAGTGAATATTTATGATAATGTGCCCTGGCTGTTTTTTAAATAATTTAACGTGCCAATTATTTCTCCGGTGCGGGCAACGCAGAACAGAGGAGGGCAAAGGGTTGACAGCAAAGTCCCTGCAGCACACACATGCTGTCTGTCCTGCTAGACACACACAAAAAAATGCAAAATGCAAAAAAATCACACAACACGTGTCCACTGAAATGAACATGGATGGATGTGTGGACCTATATGTTAAAATTCAAATGAAAAAAATAGGATTTCTCAAAACCTGCCAAAAAAAGTGATATTTCTTTATTGAAATAAGTAATTTAAAGAGTGAACTTTTTGATAAAAATCACTTTCAGAGCTTGTCATGTCTTGCAGAACACATTAGCCATTAGGTATTCACAGCACCCAGGGGACAAAATTTGATGTTACAAGCTTTAATTATGAAAATAAATACCACATAATTAATCATTCTGTGTGGACTTCCCCTTTGGGTCCTTGTGAGCTGCGGGCCCTGTTCTGTCAACCCCTCTTAGGAGGTGAGCCGCCCCCCTTTTTACCTTCCCCTGGGGAACTGAGTCAGTACTTTTCAGGTTACAATATAAGATTTTCACTACACCAGTGTTTTGACACAACCCCCCTCTTTTTTTTTTTTTTTATAGCATCTCTCCCTTCATCCTACATCCTCCCCCGGTCCTCTTCATTTTCAGCTGCTACTTTTTGTAAGCCTCTGTCAGCCCTCACCCGTTAATTTCTCCCATCATCTCCAATTTCTCTGCCTCTCTGTCTGTATAATTTGTATTCATTTTCTCTCTCTCTCACCCACATTAAGACAGATCAGATTTCAGAGTTGTGAGACAACCTGTGCAAGAACATTTGCACTTAAATCACTTTTATAGCTGATGTAACTGGCGATTAAATAATCACATATTTTTCCTATTAACAATGACAAAAATCTAGGCGCCAGATGCATAAATGTGGATTAGTACTTACTCCATTTTTTTAAGCATAGCACCCACACTGACAGGCATAACAATTAAAATCACGACAGCCACAGTGTTACATACTGCTGTGCCATTTGTTTTCTCAGACACTATTACACTATAATGTAACTCTCAATATGCATTGCATCGATACTGTACATTGGTGTAAAGTATTGTCCATGCATATTGAGACATACAGTATGCATATTGTACTGCACCTGTAGTTTTGCATTGGCAACTGTAATACTGTATGTATTCAAAATAATATATATATATATATATATATATATATATATATATATATATATATATATATATATATATATATATATATATATATATATATTATTTATTATTATTATATTTGAGACTCTGTTAAACTATTTCCATTAAAGCTGCATCCATTTATTTTCCTAAGATGACAATAATTATTTTGTATGAATTTTTATCCTTAGAATCACCAAATAAGGCAGAGAATGCTTATAATTTATATTTAATTTATAAGTATTTTCCATAATTTATACTTTGGTTAATGGGTGAGGTCAAAACACTCCTATGAGGTACTTTAATACTTACTTATCCAATGTATAACTTAAATTTTTTAAGTAGTTACTATTTCTATCTGGGTGAGCAATAATGTAAAGTACCTAGTTGATAATTTACTCAGGACATTGATTAAATATTAATTGGACTTAATTAGCTACAGTAATGAATAAATGAAGCATAAAACAAGATCAAAAAGTACATTGTGAAAGGCATCACGTTTTTCCTTAGCAGAGGGAAGCTGTGTGTTATTGTCGTCATTTATAGTGCATGACTTTATAGCAGGCAACACAGTACAGTGTTTCTGTTTTATTATGGTCCTGTCCAGTTCCTATCCAACTATTCCTCGTACAGATGGCCAGTTTCTACTAAATACACCTACAGTAATTGTACTGTAAGTAGGTGATCAGCTAAGGGTCATTAGGCAGCCTGTTAGGCCGGCAGCTTGACCACCTTTGAGATTGGTTTAATTTGGTCCATATAAATACGTGTTTGAGTCTGCTTCCTTTTATTTAGCCAGAAAACATCACTGTGGCTATAAAACAAAAAATCAGCTTGTTCCTCTGCACCTTACAAAATGAGAAACACAAAAATAAAACCATGGAAACCAGGGATACTTGGTATTATGGCTTAATTTTTTGCAGAAAAATATTCATCAACTTGGATTAACTCAAGACAGTCTTGAAGCGACTGTCATGTCGACTCTCATAATGGCTACACCCTGCATGTGTTTGGCCAGAGAGCCTTTACAGTTATCTTGAGCAGTGGGGCTTTTATTTTCAGTGTTTTGCCCTGGAAAAAAAGAGACCATGGAGAGAGAGACAGGAACTGAAATGATTGTTGTCAGGCTGATTCTCAGTAAAGTGCACAACAAGCGCTCATAGCGTCACTGTGTAAGACTTGTGTGTTTATAACGGTGTGTTTGAAGTGGTTTGTCATATTTGAGCCTCATTTTCTTTGACAGAAGAGAAAAACAGTAAGTTTCAGAGAATACCTTAAGACATCCAACAACAGCCCTCCTCTGCCTTTCAGCATTAATTAATTAGCTTACAGTCTTTTGACCACTCAACTGCCCAGATGCGTGGTAATAATTCTTTCTCAGGCATCGAAAAATTAAATGTATTTGCAGCAGGTGACCTCTGCTTACATAGATGTATCTTTTCCTGCACACTACATACATTTAGATCATTAAAAATGAGTGACAAGAGTGCTGTTTGTTGCTTTACATCTGTTTTTCACAGTAAGAGTGTCACAGTAAGTGTCTGCCTCACACTTCCCTTCCTCCCATTTTGCGCCTTAAACTATTCTCCTTAACCTCCTACTACTTCTGCTTTGTCTCTCTTTGTCCTACATGGACAAAGCAGCAAGTTAATACTTCAACATGTTTTTACAAGGCCATCAATCTCTCATACGAATGTTCTCCCCTGGATTTCTATTGAGGAAACAAAACTTTCACAGGGACATAGACAAATGGAGATAGAGCTGGCCTCGAGGATGAATTGAATTTTTTTTTTTTTTTTTTTTTTACAATAAATTCAGGCACAGAATTTCAGTCAGGAATCAATTATTTTAAAATTGTGGTACCCATTATCATTCAATGTAAGACGATATAATCTCACAGTATTTCCTTAATGTTTTTATAAAGCCGAGCGTATCTTTATACAACAATATAAGACACAGGCAAAATAAACATGGCTCTCCTTCATTACATGCATCTGGAACTACAAATGAAATACCATGAATGTCACTGTTTAAGTGTAAATATTAGCATTACAGCTCCAGATAAGTGTAAAGCAGAAAATCAGCAGCTGATGCAGGATTAAACCACACATATACTGTACTGTATAGTTCAAAAGAAACTATTTTAAATTGGAAACAACACAGAGATCACATGATGCCTTGCAAGGGGCAAAATGACTAACAAAAGGACTATATTTCATTGCAGCCATAATTGAAGAGGCTGCATTGATGAGCGTGAACTCCAGCTGTCCCCTGGACTGAACCTATAGAGTGGGAACCAATATAGAGCCGGATCAATTATGAAGAGCAGAGAATAATGAAAACAAAATCCAAATTATAGATCCTTACAGTGGAAGAGGCTTGCCTATTTGTTTTGCAGTCCACATGCCCTTTTTAAATCAATTTAGTATTTTCTTTATGTTTTTAGAAGAGGAGTATTATCGATTAAGTCAGGGCCAGTGGGAAATAACAAAATTATTAACAGAATCCTTCTTTTGTGAATGACTTTGTGGCCTATGTAGACAGTGTACACTGCATAGAGTGTTTTAAAGCTAATTAATATGCATTATTTAGAATTATTCTTTGTAGTCCTATAAATAAATGAAAATAGAAAAAATCTGGTAAAAATTCCACAGAGAAATACCTATTTAACTACCTTAAATAAAATCTTTTATTTACTCTTCACAGAAACCTAGAAATAATTGAAAATGTTGAGAATTCAGAACTAAGTGAAAGTGTCAGAATATTGTTCTAAACAAAGAGGGGCTTTCTCAGCATCAAATCATGGCTAAACTTAAGGTTTCTGAGGGGGCAGTGTATAATGCGTTGCAGAAACTGGATCAGTTGTATCTGAAACACGATCAAGCAGACCAAAACTGATCACACAGCCAGCCGATGAATACATAAAACATAGTTCTCTGAGAGATAGAAAAGCAACTTCATCACTGATACAGAATGTCTCCAATCAGGTAGTGTCAAAGGTACTGTCAAAATAAGACTGTCACTTAGTCTCAGTCCAGTACCAAATCCTAAAACATAATTTGTATGAAAAACATAGTATTACATTGGAAACAACTGTAAAATGGAAGTATCTTGACCACAAAGTTGGTACTATATGCATAAAAGAAAATGTGGTTGCAACAACAGAGCACACAAGTCACTCACTCTCTTCCCCAAAGTCAAGAACAACAAACTTAGATCTCTGTGATTTGCTGATTTCCCAGTTGAAAGATAAGCAAAAAAAAACAGACAGGCCTTTGCAAGTCTCAAGTGTTAAGAACCAATCAGTCCTCTGAGTCCTCTGCTGACTTCAGCACTATAATTGTGACAAGAAGACAGCTGTGACACACACTCACTAACAATGATAAGAAAACAGCAGTAACAAACTCATGAAGGACTCTATACAATTTAACAACCAGAGGCAGATCACATGGATGACAGTGATATTGTAAGTGTACTCACTCTGGAGAAAAATGCATCGTCTTAACTAACTTTTCTTTATCATTTATTTCCCTCCTGTCCTCAGTTTACCCTGTCATCTCCTTTCTAAATACGCTTGAAATCCACCTGTTCCCATTCCTCTGACCCAAAGGCAATCCAAACGTCCCATCTTTGCGTCATGAACATAAAACTTAGATAAAGCTTCCATTAGTCTGGGAGTATTCAAAGTCTGACACTGTGGGCCCACCCTCAGACAAAGCTTGGAAAAAGGCACAACCTCAGCCCCTCTTAGTATACTTACTATGTTTCGCTCAATTCCTGTACAGGGTTATGACTATGCTGTTTGATCTCAAAGACACTCAACTGAGCAAAGACAGCACAATATTGCTGTTTGACATATCTTCAGACTTCACCAAATACATAAAAAACTATCCGTCTGAAGGCATTTATTAGTTTCTGACTCTGAGGATGTGGGAAAACGGGTATTTCCCCAAACTACTGTATCTCTGAACTATCCCTTTGATGATCTTACATAGATTTAGGCCATTCTACGTGATCTCCTTTTGATAACTAATGTATTGTATGTTCACTTCCATTCATTGAGCTTCGTTTGAAACCGTTTGTTTCCCCACTGGGAAGCTTCATTTGCAGCTTCATATTTTTGATTTTGCTTCATAGTGACAGGTTTTAGACGTCTTTAAATTAGACCTGCAACCTGGAAGGTAGACCGTGATTCTCTTTCAAGGAAACTTCAGAGGCAGACTTCAGAAAACTAGTATCTCCTCATTTCTCCTTCCTATGAACAGCTGCAGCAGCAGTAATAAGGATGATACTGACCTTGTTCCTGTGTGTCCTATATTTCTATATTATCTGCAGCAGTGATTGTTGAGGGTGAGATAGATTTTGACACCACAACTGTTTCAGCCCTTGTTTAATTACAGTGTGGGTTGTGGATTTAACACTAATTACAAGCACACCTTAAACACTGTCTCCTTAATTACTGCGTATTGTATTGTGTGTAATTATCTAGCACCTCTAGCAAGCCCTAACTTTGCTGAGGTGGCATATGCTGTAAAAGAGAACTTTTCCCTCTCATAAATACCAGAAATGCGTCTAAAACGGCATTCAGCTAAGTCGTACAACAGTCCAACATTCTCCTAATTCTTTATATTATGAGTATCGTGTTTATGTAGATAAGTACCCTGCAGGTTTCAACTTCTTCTAACATGTAGATTAATTTAAATGATACCATTGTATTTTAGTGTTTTTCATTTTGTTATTATTATTTTTGGGATGAAGGGCTTAACTCTTTCTAAGAATAAGATTTTTTTAGTATTACCAGCACAAATGGCCCCATCATATCAGGGACACTTGTGAAGATGTGGTTGGACTCTTTAAAGTGGAACCCTGCAGGATAATCCCTGTTATTGCTCTTGATCAAACTCTTATGTTCGCTGATTCTGTTTAAGAGGCTTAGATGCTTCGGGTATCAAGATGAAGCACTACATGGATGTGATCCATTATTATCAGTACTTGTCCACACAAACTACAGTAATATTTTATAATGCATAACTACTTGTCACATGAGAAACAAAAGAAGAGATGACATCTACATTTCTACAAAATACATAACTGGTGTTCATTTGTTGTCCATATTTAAAATCCATTAGGATGCATGAGCACAATATGCCCGCTTTTCTTTTATGAATTACCACAAACGTGGAATAGTAATTTGCATGACTTTTTTAGAGAATATAATGGGCTGATCTTCTATCTTGCTAGTTGCCAAAAGAGATGAAGCAGTCGTGGCATGCTAGAGGCTTCCGAGATATGTCAGGAGTGTGTGGTCGTGCAGATTCTCTGGTGAGACATTTGGCCTTTTTTCCACAGTGTGCACTGGACATGGATAAGAAATCAAAGCCGAGCTGATGTCTGAGAGTTTCCAGTTCTGTGACATTATGATGGCATTTCTGTTTGAAAATGATGTTCTCCCTTTGCTTAACAGACTGCGATTTTCTGTGCGCAGTGGAACATTTTGCTGCTGAATTTTAGATGATATCAGAATCAAGCAATGGTTCCCTTTAAAAAAAAAAAAAAAAAAGGTTCATGGGATGAGCTGCCGGGTAGATGGAGCAGCTATATACATTCAGGCACTGTATTGGACTGTGGCTGCAAAATGTTCACCCACAATGCACCCAATGACTTTTTACTCTGACCTTTACGTATAGTCAAGAGCTTTGGGTAGTGACCAGAAGAATACAATTATGGATTGCAACAGCCAAACTGGGGTTTATCCATGCTGATTGGGCCTGGCGTCAGTGACACAGTGAGGAGCCTCAGAGTTGAACTCCCACTCCAGTACTCGGTTTGAGGAGCCAACTGAGGTGGTTTGGCACCTGGCAGGTATGCCAACTGTCCTTTCTGCATGTAAAACGGTCACAGCTGACAGAGCAGGCCAAACCATGGTATCCCAAATGGAGCATTTACTCTAGAAAAAAATAGATATGTACAAAGACACATACACTGCTGCTTGTTCCATTGCCACCTCAAACATGAAGTGAAGAAAGTGTAAAATAATGTCCTGTCTACCTGATTTATAAAGATCATAAATCTTACAATACCTGATTAGCAGTGCCCATACTTGCATAATTGCTCTCATGGTATATATATAAAAAAAAATCTCTGACTCCAGAGGGATTTCTTTTTATCTGAATGTTGAATCCAATATTATTAGGTTTCCCTGCCATAGACGCCTCCACAGAACTACAGTAATCAATCATTCTACAATACCTGATAATTCCATTCAAATCTATTCATGGGAATATAAATGTCTCTTCTGTCTGCAGTATTTTCTATTGAAAGGTCACAGTGGTCTTATTTTACTGTTGAAAGCGTTGCAAAGGCACAGTGAGCCTTAAAATACCAGAATGAGTGAGTGCCTGGGTAGCTGGGAAGGGTGATAATGACAATAAACCTCATAAGAGCGTACATACAGTACAACTGCATAATTCCCCCGTTACTTTGAGTTGAATAGTATGTCTCAAATATGGTATGCAGGCAGCAAGGAAATTAAATCCCTCTGTGGTAGACAGAGGTTGAACATGACATCTTGCTGCTCAATATGGAGCAGACCTTAGGGGGCAGGTTGTTAGTGGGATACACAATTCAAAGTGAATGAAGAATGGAAGGCAAGTGGTTGCACGAGTGTGGACTGGAGCTGACGTTCTTGTGACAAGTGGAGCTGGCTGACTTGCATTTCATATGCCCAATGGAAGCACAGGTACAGGGATGGACTACAAAAGCCACTTGTGAGCACTGCTATAAGTAGGTCAGTTGATTTAATGGTGCTCTCCATCCGTTTCATTAAATCTCCAAAAAACTGCCTGTGATGTGCTTTAATATACAACTAGGTACTGTTACTGTTTTCTCCTAAGCTAATATTCAGTATTAACGTTGTGCCCTTAAAAACAGAATAAATCAATATTACTCCCTGCTAGACATATGATTCAATGCTAAGAGATGCATGACCTTGATTCTCATTGAGTCAGAGGGCAGAGGATAACCAATATTAGATAAAGTCAGCACTAATCCCCACTGTCACTATTCTATCTACTATTCTACCAGTCTATAACAACAAGGCAAGACTTAACGTACAGCTTAAACACTTCATATATTGCAGGCTGCTAACTGTAGCCCATGTCCAGTATGAGATGAATATAGAAGTAATCTGTTGTCATAATACAGATATACAGGATTTGCCTATGGCTTAACCCTGTGATTGAGAGACAATGTCCTTTAATACAAAACAAATTTACTGAGTTAATACTCATGAATGACCTTTGGTCAAATTCTGACACATTACATGGGGATAAATACATGTTAGGCATGTATGGAATGAAACAGAAATAGAAATGTGCCTTTGATTACATGTGTTTTGAGCTTTCATTTCAGATTTCCCCTTACTTGCTGCTGTGATTTATATTGCATTTCCTTAATCTGTGCTTATGTATGACTTTCTCTTTCATCACACATACACATTCTGTATAATAGTTTCGCATATTGTGCAGCCTGCTCTCCTCTTTAAAATCATGCTCCTCCATGGCCCAGACATGTTATTGATCTCTATAGGGAAATTGTCTCTCCACATGTCTTCCCACAATACAAAGATCAGAGTTCACGGTCAGCTATAAGCCTGGCAGGAAGTGTCTTGATAAAGGACACCTCAGCGGGAAGGACTGTAAACACCAAGGTCCTGTGGTGGTCTCTTTATCCAAGCTGTTCCCAGAGAAAAAAGGACTGTAGGGAAAAAAAAAACTGTATTGCACAGTGAAGAGTGGAATATTTCCTAACTGTTTTGTTTGAAGATAAAAGGTAATATCCAATGCGATGAGCACCAGAGTAATCCCCTCTGCTGCTGCTGCTGCTGCTGCTGCCGCTGCTGCTCTATAGTAATGATCTTTGACTTAATAAAAAGTGTGACCTTACTACAACATTTGAGGACAATAGGTGACCTTTGCAGGATAAATACATGCCATAATTTCATCTTTTATATTAATACTGTACTTGTAGTAATGGCCTGTGTTGTAATATCACACTATAACTCAACATGTTGACCCCAAACATGTTTTAATCCTGACCTGGGAGAGCAGCGCAGAAAGACTACAGTGGTAATGTGTGTTTAAAACACATACTAGCATCAATGCTGAAGATGTTGATATTGTTTTGTTTGTTTGTTTTTTTTTACTTCTCCCATCCCTCCAAAGGATAAGCGGCTTCAGAAAATGGATGGATGGATGTTTTTTTTTTTTTACCTGGTTATGTAATTTATATATTTTTAACCCAGTACCAGTTTAGTGTGTTGCACCGTGGAGAACCATACTTGTTTAGTACAAATAATAAATGAATGAAGAAGATAATTAATACCTTAAATACAAATAAAATAAAAAAAAAAAACATAGACACCCTGCCTTAAGAATGACTTATACACATATATGCAAGCATTTTCCTGAGGCAAGAGTTTTTCTCTTTCTTTTTTTTTTTTATTCTCAATATGCAAATTGAGATTGATTGGATGCTGATAGAAAAACAAGCTCAGCCAATCACAAAATATGTAAAGGTCCATAAGTGTTTTAATTGCATCTGCATGGTTTGCATATTGAAGGTAAAATAAAGGCACAGCCCTGAGGAAAAATCCTGACATGGGAAAAGTATGTGCAATTACTTTGGAATTCATTTACATTTCCTGAATGCATTTCTCTGTTTCATGTATTGTGCTGATGTGCATTAATTTATGTATTACTTCATTTAGAACAAGTCAGCTTTGGTTCTGGAAATGTCCTGCAAATATTTAGTGCACAAGCTAGTATATTAAGTACCTTTAATATACCACAAAGGATTTTGATTCCAAACACTGAGCTGGACTCCAAACACGTCTGTGTGACTCATCCATTCTCCAAGCAGCTTGTTGATATAATATTTATAACAATACTTTTCAGCCTGGTTTACTGTTTGAAACAGTTGAAGAAGTAACAGCTCGAGATAAACTGCTACTAAATACAATGACTCAGAAAATGCAGCGTAGAAATGATGAATGTCTATAATAAACTGTTCCACTCTTTCTAAAATTGTGATTCTGATGCAGTAAAAGAAGCCGATCAGTCTCTTTTAACTTGCCATTGTTTCATAAGACATTTCTGCATGAAACTAGAGAAGTTTTTGACCCCATAACTCTAATCTCTCTCACTTCCTCTGTGCCGCCTCCCATTCCATCTCCACAGCAAACCGGAAGAGATAATCCGGGCAGAGATTATTGTGAGATTAGTTCTGTCTGCTATGTGTTGAGTGTATGTACTCTGGTGGGCCATCTAGATTCATGGTCGAGACATAGGCAGATGGAGGATGGGGAGAACGGATGTAGGGATGGACGTAAGGACGATAAAGAGACAGGTGGGCAGATTCATGGTCAAACTTATGGAAAAATACTGGCAGAAAAAGAAAAAACTAATAGACAGGAAGGCACAAGATAGACAGTGACATGTGGCTCTGAATATGGCTGAGAGATTGTCAAGTTGGCTGTCAGCTATTTAAATATTAATGGTTGCCCTCACACATAACCCTGTATGGTTATTTTTGACATGCACTATGACCCATGCAGTCGTCATGCTTTAAAAGTCAGTTATTAACTTTCAAGTGCGTGGCATGGTGCTCACTGACCCTTTATGTTATTTTTGGTGCGTATATTTCTATAGAAAGCACAAACCATAAAGTAAACATGTTGAATGTTTTATAAAGGGTGTACTCCATACATCAGGGGAGTACATTAAGGGACCACTTTACACACAATTTCTTTGTTAATGTCAAGATAAAAGTTCACCGTTCTGCTGTCAGTTACATTTGTTCAGTCACGATGAGTTGCCAGCTCTGCCAACAGCAATCTCTGACTTCACGGTAGATGTTTACAGATTTTAAATTCGGGGACTAAAAAGAGAGTATCAGCAGAAAACTCTCAGTTTTGGTATCATTATTGGTTGATTTGGATCTGTGCTTCACGAGTTGAAGTGAATTCTCCCTTCGATCTACCTTTGATGTACCAGGACAGTTTGGCTTACGTCAGTGTGGGATAATTTTGGCCCTTGGTTGATTGTTTTAGTCATTTTCTGTCATTCAATTTCTGAAAACCGCTTGACTCTGCTGATGAATTTTCTGTTTCTCTTCATCTGGGACACAGATTAAAGAACACTTGTGTTTCACAACAATAACTGTCAAACTGACGTTTGCGGGTTGCACAGTGGTCAAAACATTATGTTCGCTGTAGCTGTGTGTGTGTCTTTCTCTGAATGTATTCAGGTAGGTTTGTGTGTTTTCCCCACTGCCAATCTCATATCGTTTGAAAGGGCAGCAAAGAGGGCCTGGAGTGTCTGCGCTGAAGTGACTGCAATACATCAACTGCTGACGTGTAATGAAATAAAAATGATGTAGGTGCTGTTGACACTTTGGTAAAATGCTCCCCTGGTCATAATGATAGACAGCCATACAAAACTAGACAAAGAGGGAAAAAAAGAAACACAGCAGAATTTAAAGATTGAATAGTATGTCTCAAGATTTAGACAAGGCAAGTAACATATACTACTATACTATGAATGAGCAACTGACTGATCCTAAGCGCTTTCCCTGAATGCACCAATCACAGTTGAGCATGAACTTTTGTCATCCTCTCGATCTATGCCACAGCTGCCGAGAGACTACTGTTAGCTACCAATGACTAAGACTCAAGACTCTTTGAATGGCGTCAAAAAAAAATCATAACCCTTAGGTTTCTCGCTAACCTGGTAGGGGCGAGACATAGGGAGTCGATTTTGATGTTGATGTCATGGTGTATAGTTGGTTTGGCTGGGAGGGCTAGCATTTCAATTTTTGACCCTCGTAGCAACAAGAACCAATGTGAAGTGTTGCTTACATGTAGATCGGTTTGAAAGCTTGAGCCTATGTATAACATTTTTCATGATGTATTTTCATCATCACCGTTGCGAGCATCTGAGCATTAGAACATATAAGTCCATACAAACACACACTCCTAGCCAACTTTGCTGTCTGCCCTTCTAAATTAGTAATGTTCTTAGGCGCCCCCTTAGATGTGCACACACACACACAGAGATTCCTGTAGCTCTAAGTAAATAATGTGCAAGGGCAAACACACACACACATACAATCACTCACACTGTGACAGTCATAACCACGCAGGGGGAAATGTCAGTCTCTTTGTCAAGCAGAAGAGCCTGACAGAATCAATTAGCAGGCAGGGAGAATGGAGAATACTGGATTCAATTAAACTGACAGCTTTCCCCATAGGCACACCACTCACTGGGCCATTATTCAACCAAACTGTGTGCGTTTCTGTGTATGTGAAAGAGAGAGAGAGAGAGAGACGGACTGAGAAGAAATGTGTTGGAGAGAGTCTGTGTGTGTTTATCTTGAGGATGAACTCATTTCTCTCCATCCGCCCTGAGGTCAGCTAGCTCTGTTAGGGATTTAGACCAGCACAAACACAGTCAAAACCTAATCCCTCCTTCAGCCGTCCCCACCAAGCCGCACACATGAAGTCCAAAGAGCAGCTTTGATATCAATGCAACGGATTCATAGGCATCAGTAGGAAGAGGGCTTCCCAACATTGGGTTTGAAGAGAGCTCCAGCAAAGGGGAAATATTTCTATCAGTCTTGATATGGCCAAATTCACAGTCACTGGCAGGGGAGGTTGGTGTGGCTCAGCCCAAAGGCAATTACGAAGCCAAAACAACAATCAACAATCCAGGTGCACTCACCCTGGGAGAAAAACTGTCACATTTTGAAATCAATAAGGTAAACCTAGCTGCAATATACATAATGTAGGTGTAAATAAAAGAGCACAGTAGCTGAGTTCAGGTGGGCGTTTATAGGTTGCACTTGATTGTTGGTGTTATTATTGTATGTTGAGCACTTTATTCAATCCGTCTGCAATGTGGGATGCCTTAGCGAGTGTTGTTGTTACTTATTTACAGTAATTTATCTGTGATGGAATAGTGTCTTTGTTGCTGTCAATGTGTTTTCTTGTCTGCTGATCTCATAAGCACTGAAAGTAAAGTAAACTACTGGCAGTCTGCACAGACATGCGGTGGATCATACTGTGAAGTCTGGCTTATCTGCTGCCGTCTCTGTCATTCTGCCTGTGCTCAATTCTGAAAGGAAGAGAGCTCTCTTCATCTCTGTCCTTGTCCTGTCTGTTATTCAGTTCAGTTTGTACCACAGAAAAACAGAGAGAAAGAGTTACAAATACATTTATAAAATGGCATGTTCAGGAGACCAAGCAAAATAGAGATAAATGGGACAATGAACCTAGCAACACTTTCTTGGTAACTATTAGTGAGTAAGTGAAGACGCAAGATACATTTTGTTTACCATAATCCAGTATTATGTTGACTGTAGTAAACGAGACCGTCTTTTAAAATATCTGATACGCATTAATAAACAATGCAAAGTTTAGCTTGAGTACACATACATTATTTCAAAGTAAGCAAATAACACATTGCAAAATACAAATGGCATCCAAATAGGATATATGCAAAAGATAACTGAAAACTCCTGACAGTGAGTTCCAGTTTATCCCTTTTTTAATCCCATGTCCTTTCATTTCTAAACTGGGAGTAAGCCATGTGGCAGATGGGTACTGAAGACACTTGCAAAAGCAGCTCCTCATGCCTCAAGTGTCACTTTTTAGACTAAACACACCAGCACTTCAAGTAAATTGTGTTTTTGTGTAGAAATAAAACTATGTCTTGATGGGACACTTTTCATAGAACAGAACACCTTTTTCAATGTTTAAGTGGCTTTTGTTGCCTTAACAAATTCTGACAAAGACAAAGAAATGTGTCCAATTTTAGTATTTTCTGCAGAGATGCACGTCTTACACAGTGCATTTTAAGAAGATCTGGGAAGATGGAACAGAAGGCGGTACAGAGAGAGAAACTTAAAGTTGAAAGTGATTAAAGTTGAACAGGCCTGGCAAAAATAACAGTTGTCTAGTGAGCTTCTTTTTTTTTCCCCTCCCAAAGATACGATATGGCAGTGATTGTTGCACAACTGAAAATAGTGAGAAAAGGTCACAGCAGCGTGAGGGTGTTGCTCTGAGACAATAATTCGCGAAATTCTGGGCTCTATTTCCCAATAACAATCAAACAGAGGATCAGAGTGTTTTATTAGAGCATCTGTACAAATGCTGTTAAAGTTCACTCATGATTCCCCAAAAAACAGCAGTCATAAAGCTAATACGAGTTTCTCAACAACACCGCCCATGGTGCTGAGGAGCATGATGACAAGGAAAACAAGTCGTTATGTAACAGCCAAGTCTGTTACATACACAATCTCAACAGAAATATTATCTAATGCTTGTAAAATGTATATTCATCAGCAAATCCTAATGTTGTGAATTCTGTGCAAATTACATATACTCTACTTTCTGTTCAATATAACATTGATCCAGATCGATCTAGAGACTTGCTTTAAAAGCTGTCCTGGTGTGCTTCCCTTTGGCCTTTCAATGAGTCACCACTTACATTTATGCTACATTTAGAATCTTTTTTTTTTTTTTTTGAAACTCAGTGGACTGAAGCGCTTATTTAGATAGACTGATTATGTGCTATCTATAGTGCTGAGGTGTGAACATGCAGTTCTCATCAAATATGGGTCTTTGCTCTCATGCTATTTTAGAAACATCACACACATTTATGAATCTAAGGGAATAAGCACAAGTCTGGCAGGGTGAACAGTTTTTGAAAGGGAAGGAAATACAACTGCTAAATGCAGAGCTCTGATGTCCAAAGTTGTATAGAAAAAAAAACAACTTGTGAAACAGGTGCTGTCTCAGTATGGCGAGAAATATTCTGTCCCAATTTCCATGCAGCTTAAGCCGGACAAAGTCAACATGGTCGTCTTTTTGGCCAGAAGCCCAGATCTATAACTCGAGTCATTTTATGTGTTTATTTTGGATCCAAGTAATGAAACCGGGCCAGAAGCTCATTTGTTTTGAGTCGTCCTCTCTAATTCCATCTAAGATCTTAAAGAAACCAAACCCTCCCCCTGTTTTACCATGTGATGTTGGCTGTCTTGTTCCATACTGGCTTGTTTATCTACACTTAAGTGCAATAAAGTGAACTGATTTTATTTTGATCTTGTTGCAAATGAGTGTTTGATGGATGTAAAACAATATTATTGATTTCCTCATGAAGGACATAACTTTGAAAACACCACAATGAAATGATATATCCTGATAAGGTATAGAAACAATACAGGGCAATATGATATGACAGATATATTGCAACCACAAAATGCCATAATTGTAACTAACGCTGAGGCAATGTGTTTTCTTCTTTCTGTCTAACTTTTTCTTCGTGTCCCTCTGTCTCTCTCTGCATGTCCAATTCACTTTGCAGGCTCTTTTTTCACAAGAAGCTGTACGGCGTGTTGCTATTTTTCTGACCTTGAAGTGCACGAGATTGAAGAACAAAATGGGAGTTGCATGCAAATTAGGTAGCACACTGCAAGGTGCTGGTACTTTTTCTGAAATAATTGCAGGGACCACGTCTCTCGTCTTTTATAATTTGGTGATTTTGCCCGGTAGTGTGAAAGGAATGAATGCTAAAAAAGTGCAACAGTGACACAATGATGCAAAATAATGAGAATATACAAGACTAATCTGAATAAAGTATAATCAAATAGGCTCTCTGTACGGCTGGGCAGTGACCACAGGGTATTGGTGTCCACTGGGAATATGTGTCATATCCCCCAACCGGCCTGCAGCTGAACAACCAAGTAATACTGCCTAACTATCTGCATTTCTTCCTGTCTGCCTCTGCCTATAATTTCGGCACACACACACACACAGAGACGCAGACACTTAACCAGTTTGCTCCTAAACCAGCTGTAATAAGTTAGATTTTCAAGAAAAATTGCCAGATTTCCTCCCATTTATCAAAACTATCGATCCACAAACCGCCCATGGCCCATCAACCACAGAGAGAGAGAGAGGGGGGCAAACAGGAGACAGAGATACAAAGGCAGTGAGACTGAGAGAGAGGAGATTAAATTCATTTAAAGTGCAGTGTTGACAGTGGGGGCCATGTACTAAATTTAGCACATCTATCACGGATGAAATACAGAAAGGGAGAGAAGGAATGAGATAAATAGAAGAGCGGATCTGTTACTTTGAGCTTTAGGAGGTGAAAAAATGTAGAAGAGAGTAAGAGAGAGGAATGAAATATTATGGAATGAGCAGTGTTGACACTGGGGAGCATGTATTTAGTTCAGCTGGCGGATTAAAGCCTAATTTTACATCCATCTAAGTGGGCCATAGGGGGAGAGAGTGGGGGTGAGGCTGATGCTTGTTAATGGCTTAAGAGTCTTGTAAGGGCTGGGATAGACTTTGAGTTCAATGACAAGTTGTGCTTGATACACGCTCGAGGTTTTAGTGGCTCAAGAAAAAAAAAAAAAAAAAAAAATCAGCGTTCGATACAGTCAGGACTGTTAAAACCCTTCAGTTTTAATGCTGTTCTGGTGCTAAATAAAAACCGCATAACTCCAGATTTGATGTTTTGCTTTCTCGCTCTAATTGAATGCACTGTCCCTCATGTGCTGAGTAAGGTCCCTGACCTGAGGCCCACTCAAAATACAATACAGAATCTGCTGGATAAACATATACTGTCAGTTGTGATAAACTGTGTCACTAAATGTACTGTATGTACTTAACATTAGAGTCTGCAAAAAAGTCCAAAAAGACGCTGCAGCCTGTGTAGCTATGGCCTGCAATAGCACATGCATATTTTCTTTTGAAGTTTTTGGGACAGAGCGACTGACAGTGACTTGAATTAGCTGCACTCCTGCTAAGAAAACTGTTCCAGAGCTCTACATAGAACCTCACACTGTGAAAATATGAAGTTCTTACTTGGATTGTCCATTTTCTGCTCTGATTTGTAACGCATACATTAAATCATAATGAATGCAGAGACACTTCAAGGAACATGCGCAAAGTAGAACAGAGAAGACGGGGACACTGCAAAGGTGTACAGACTAGAGAATGAGAGAAATAATACAGGGAGTTAAAGAGCAAAAACAAAGAGTATGAAGTAAAAGAGGAAGGAGAAAAGGAGACTCAGTTTTCCAGCTGGATGAATATTTCACACAGAAATCATATTAATACTGATGTTCTGCACAGTTAGGAGCTGGCATGGTTACATGTTTACACCCTCACACATAGAGTCCTTGCAAATGATGTACTTGGCTTATGCAAATGCAATGTCAGCAAACCCAATAAAACTATTAATATCAAAATGTATCCACAGAACACCAAAGTCCCTCACACACACACACACACACACACACACACACACACGCACACACACACACACACACACACACACACACACACTCTCTCTCTCTCTCTCTCTCTCTCTCGTAAAATGAGGCTTTACATAATTGATAAACATTTCATCTGTTATCATATGTACAGGCGCTCATGCATGCATGTACACAGAGCTTGATCAGCCATTACTTGGCTGCATGCTGTTCTGTGTCTACAGCATACACATATTCACACATGTAAATTATGAGCACAGGCAATGCAGTGAGGAGTTAGTAGGTTGTAATTATTCTCCACTGCAGACTAATGCCTTTCAATCCCACCTTCACCTCCTCTCTGTCCTTGCTCTCTCCATCTCCTTGTTTATGAACCTCATAATAAGCACTCACACCTTTCCATGCAGCCTCTATGGCAGTTTGTGTGAGCTGAAGTCTCGCTCGTATAACTGTGTGACTGTCCGTGCGTGTGTGTGTGTGTGTGGTGATTATTTAAGAGCTGGTCATTACTGTAGCTTCCTACTGTGTAAAAGCAAAGAGGTGGACGTGAGATAGAAATGAGTGACAAAGGAAGAAAGAGGAAGGAACAAATAGATACACAAAGACATAGTGACGGGGCCTGGAAACAGTGAGACAGGAATATGTATTCCAAGCCTCACTAATAAATAACAGATCCCACACATGAGCATGCATGAGCTCATGTGTGCCCTCGCTCACTCACACACATAGAGTACACACCCCAGCACAGTTTAACAAACTCAAATGGGCCAATTAAAAGAGACTGCTACTGAGACTTTGGCCTATTAGCGGTGACGGGACGATGTTTTCAACAATTAACAGTGATTGCTCAGTGCCCATGTGAGGTCATTAGCTCAGGACACGAGAGAGGCATAAACTGCTTAGCTTTAAAACAACACAATCAAAATCATTCTGAAGATTGCCCGACCTTTTAACACAAACACTTCATGTGCAGTGGTACTATTCTCAGCAAGAATACCAACAGCTTTAAGACAGAGGCTACAGGTAATAAGGGCGTTTAGTTATGAACATCTGCTAAGCACAATGGCGGGACAAAATACAGTCTGTCTTTAAACAAGTAGAGGCTAAAAAATTTAAAGAGTCATCCTGTCATGCAAAATGTGTAGCTTGTAAATTGCACACAATCTCATACGGATTCTCACTTACATATTTTTAGAAAATGTGAGAATCCCAACGAGGTTCCCGAAGAAACTGATGACATCTTGTAACATAATTTGTTATAGCACTCTGTGGGCTTCATATTTAATGTTCATTTCCAAAAACAGAGGGTAATGGGCTGTGTGGTTTAAACAACCAGGGGTAGGTTATATTTTCCCATCACATTGGGGTTTTATATTTTAGAAAAAAAAAATGCAACTCATCATATAAATTTGGTGGAAATGAAGAAAATGAAAATCTACCATCAAAGTCTCCACCAATAAAGTGTGCTATGCCAATGTTCTGACTGAAAACTCAATAGTCAAAATGTCCCATTAGACTGAAAGTCAACGTTTGTCTCTACTGTAGGTCTGTTGTTCTGAAAGGAACTTCTACATGTAAACCTGATCAAACTGTGAAAATTCAAAATAACCTATCTTAATGTCAAATTTATTTAGGTCAAAAAACTGCAGGGAGTGTGTATGTTTTCGGAACAACGGGAGGTATCAGTGGGTATTATCTTTTCAGAATAACAGGCTGTCGGACAAATGGGCTTCAGTCCAGTGGGACGTGTTTGGTAGTTATGGGGATAATAATGGGCTGTTGAAAGAATGGGCAGTCTATGTTTTATGAATTACAGAATTCATTCAACATTTTGCTTGTTTTCACCAATATCTTTTTTTACGATACATGGTGCTGACACTATGAAACATAATAATACCTGCATCAGTAGAATACTGAAACAAGACTAAACAAGTCTGCAGCCATGCTCACGACACTGTGAGGCTATATTTAAGCACAGCAGAGTTAAATGCTGCTGTCAGCCTCCATCCATCTTGGTGGGATGTTTCACGCAGAACAACAAATTTTACCCTCATGGTGGTGCTAGAGGAAAAGTCAGGGGATCAATAAACAGTAGGAGTCATCCTCTTGGGAACATGAATGTCTGTCAATCTATCCAAAGCTTGTTGAGATTTTTCAGTCTGCACCAAAGTGGTGGAGCTGAAGGTGCTGATTTGAGAGAGATGTATTAATCACAAGCACTACTACTAATTTCATTGTAACAAAAACATATTTATCATTGTAACCTACTGTAGTATCCACAAAACGTTATTCTGTCAACTAATAAGGCAAGCTTGTAGTTAATTGCATGCACTTTTGTCACTCAGTTATCTTCTGCGATGCATTTCAAACAGACTGAATCTGCATTTTGCTCAGCTGGCCAACAGTCTC
Organism: Argyrosomus regius; assembly: GCA_946959425.1. NCBI lineage: Eukaryota > Metazoa > Chordata > Actinopteri > Sciaenidae > Argyrosomus > Argyrosomus regius. The sequence goes on along the minus strand of OX336889.1, from coordinate 15,407,704 downwards.
TTTTCCATCTGTCGGACAGCTAGCACTGACTTACACTGATTTATCCCAATTTAAAAAAGAAAAAAAAGTGTTTTCATGTTGTTGTACTCTTCTCAAAAGAAAGCCAATATATTTCCAGGCACAAAGGAGTTGTTTGGAGCCCTGGACAGCCAATCGTCTGGGCATCTGTCCAGGCTCATGCATGCCAGTTCTGTGATAGCATTGGTCGCCCAGAAGTGCATCGTAGCCCCTTTTGTTTACAAATATTCAGACTCGTTCTTCATTCATTTTCAACAAGAGAAAAACCTGGATATAAGCCACGTATCACCACATATCTGTTGCAAAAAAGCACATGACAGCGATATACAGATACCACTGAGATACACTGAAATTCAAGTGCCGAGAAAAAAACTGAACACTCAGCAACCTGTCATCAACTTTCGATTATTTCCCACTGGCAGCACTCTGTCCAGGCATGTGTCCTAAAGTTCGATATAACTCTCGATGTGTGTGAGTATGTGTGTGTGTGTGCAGAGGTATGTTTTATTATCAGTTATTCATCCGGATTTGTTCAACCTTGTCTCTCAATCTGAAAGAATAAAAGATGCTGGTTGTGTGTGTTCTGTAGGTATAGGTGACTCAGTTGTCTCTTGAAGGCCATGCAGTGGGACCCCAAACTGCAGGTCCTTCATGTTGAGCTGAGCCAGGTTGCTAACTCACTAATGAGTCATTGTTTCCCTCCTTCAACCCCCCTTATTCTCCTTTATTTCATCTTTCTTTTATCCTTCACTCTCCTCTCACCCTTTGTGTCCCCCATACCTTCCCTCCCGCTCTTTTCATCTTGCTCCCTGCCCTTCCACACTCCTTCACTGTTTCCTTTTTGTTTTCCTGCAGTAGCTCCTTTCCTCCTTCTGCTAACCTCTTCTCTCGACTCTTTCATGTGTCCTCAACTCTAACCTGTAACTCCTCCCACGTTTCTTGCATCTCTCTCTCCGCATACTTCCCTCCCTACATCTCACACCTCTGCCCTATTTTCCCTCCTCTCAGCCTTGCATCTCAATAATATGAAAATTAATGAATAAAAGTGAAATGAAAATGAAAATATGCACCTCTTTGAAGTTATTGTAAGTCACCCCCAATAAGAGCATCATGCGAATGCTTAAAAAATGTTTATGCAAACGAGGATCAAAGAATAGTACACTGAAAGCTATATTTGTCTGCTGGATGTTATGTTTGTGGGAATGCAGCACGAAAATGACATCAAAATGTCAGGTAGACATTAAAATTAGTAGCAAGTTTATATGTTTATTATTAGCATAATAGAAATGGAAAAGTTAAGCTACAGTATCTGAAATGCAGGGGAAGAAAATATTTCAGGTCTTTACGTCTGTGAGGTGGTATGTGGGTTGCTAAATTGTTCTAAGGGGTTTTATGGGACGATTATTAAACTTAATTTTGAACCTAATGACTGATGGGTAGAATACATTTTAGAATTATCACAGCACATATAACACATTAACAAGGTCATGATTCAACTTTATGGCTGTGGGAGAGCAGAAAAGGTACATTTTACGATTGGAAAGCGCTGTTAATTAAACGTGAAGTAACACAACGAGAATGCTCAGCGCTGTTGTTTTAATTACACGTTAACATGCTGACATATGAGCTAATATCATCAGAAACTGAACACTGAAACACAGGTGACTGACTGACTAATAATGTGCGGGTCTGTATAATGCAGAATCTCCTCAGCAACACTGCCCATTACTTAAATTTATTAAGTGCACAGGCTCCTGTTGGTTGAAATAATCCACTGCCTATGGCAACCTTAATCTCCATGTATTCATGTTTTAGGCAGATGGTATAAATAACTGATTAAAGCTCTGTAATACAGTGCAGTAATTATTCAGAACTACTGATAAAACATTCATATTGAGGTTGCTCAGTGTTCTTTTGTTAAGGAGCTGCAGAAACAGCTCAAATGCTGTCTTATTATTACACACGTGTGTCTGGTAATAACTGGTAATAACCTCACATCACCAGACATAAGCAAAAATCAAAACCAAAAAAAATGACAACCATCCGAGAATTTAGACTTAGAGCAGGAAAACAAGACAAGAGAAGACAAAAAGCAAACCAGCATTAAGGCCAAAGGTTCCTAGTCCTAATGACATGATGACAAGCTGTAATAGGATATGACTCATGGTGCGTGGTGGATAATCCATATGGTCCTCCAATATACAGGGATCAGTCAAATATAATGTTCCAATATGGATAGTTCAGAGGACCTAAATGGGCAGTCGATCAGCTATACAGGTAATGTTTCTCTAATTGTGACAGAAACAAGCCCCACACTCCATTAAAGATATCTTCTCTTCCACATCAGTCACTTGTTCATATGAAGCCATTTTACACATTAATTCAATTCACTCTTTAAAAATGGATTTGCAATGGCGTTAAATTATTCTACAACCAGAATGAAAATACAAACTCCCATGTTTTGACAATTTAATATAACTGGGTAATGATCCAAATAGACACAAGGTGGGGGATTTGCTCAAGTGTGTTCCTAACATCTTATTCAACTGTTTATTTTTCTGGTTTTTCAGAAAGATTCACAAGCGCCTTCGCCTCCTTACCACATCTCCAGCACAAGTCATTATCCTTTGGTTTTAGTTTTACTAATTAACAAGGAGCCCATTCACTTCTGTTAATTATTTTATAAAGTATTAGCTGAGATTGTGCATGCCTCATGCAAATAAGTATGCCAAGAAGTTATGGGGTTCTTGCAGGAGTCATCTTCTTTGATCAGTCTTCTTCTAACCTATTTTTACCCTGAAAGGCATAAGAACAGATTCCTCAAACTGTATATGTTTCCTTTTTAGGAGCTCTCAAGGATCAAAATATAGAATGTCTGCCAACATTTTCAGAGACCAGACTTATTTCAAATCTATAGATTTACCACTTCAGATGTTGGATCTTAAATAAACTGATTTGTCCAAAGTGAGATCCCAGATAATCCTCCAGTATCTCTGCGTCCGACTGTTTAATGTACAGCTAATTATATTGTGCTCTAATAATGTGATGTAAAGTACACAATTATACCAATCAAACTCTTTAGTATATACATGTAATGCAGCTTAACCTCTAAAGGGATTCGGCCATACAACAATGCAATCAAATGGATTAAAAAGCAATAAATAGAGATGGATATAGACCGAAAGATTGAGCCAATGTACAGAGGAGAGGCTCTTGATGCAGGCAAATAGCTCCTAACAGCCAATACCGCGGGTCAATATACCAGCATGCACCTTCTGCAAGAAGAAATGCTGTATACGTATATGAAGAGGCAATGTGTTTCTGTTTATTTATAGGGAATCTTAGATTAGGAGATAGGAGGAAATGCAAGAAGATACTGGAGAAAGGAGAGGGTATGAATAATGGAGTGATCAAGCAAGAGAATGACAAGGAGGGGGAATAAAAGGGAGAGAGACTCAAAGAAAGAGAGGCAATCAGAGTGTTATGTTTCAAGTCTATACCAACAGGAAAAGAATAGATCTTTCCATGATATCCCACACATCCACAGAGCATAATATCAATATCTCTGTTGTAATCGTGTTTCACATGACCTGCGAACAGACATGTTCCTCATTAAGGGTTCATGTGTCATGTCTTTGTTCTATATCAAACATGCATGTCATGCACAGGAAAGAAAAAAACAACTTATTTATAGAAGGCTTGTTTCTGCTCTAAACACGATGCTGCTTTTAAACAGAGAAATTGTTTTTAAAGGCCATTTTGTTCTTTTTGTTTGACAGGGGGAAGAGGCGCTTTCATTATACAGAAGAGGTACAAGACGTATTCAAGGTTGGAATGATGGTGAGGACGAGACTAAAAATATAATGGAAATTTGATATAGAAAATTGAAGAAATTATTAATTTTTATGTCAGAATTTATTCAGAAATAGCTATTAGGGCTTGTGAAGTTCAAAAACAAGGTTAAAAAGGGTTTTCATGTCTTTGTTCTGATATTTCTTTTCTGTTTTCCTGAATATTTAACAACTTCTCTTGCTTCAGTCCATACGTGCTCAGTGTCAATCTAGTGTTTGGGGTGAAAGTGATGTCCTTTACTGACTGTACAATTTTCATGTTTGTTTGGTTGTTATTAAGGATGGGGATTTGTAACGACACTATATTGTAGTTTATACACTTTTGTATTGTCATGCAGTTAACATTTATTTAGAGCCTTGGTTCTATTTTTTTGTCTGTTTGTCTTCTTTAAGAATATTCCATGTTCAGTTTTTATTCAATTTTGTTTTGCTGACACTAGATTGACTTGGTACTAACTCCCTAGATCCTGTCCCTAATCCTAAACATATCCACTAATAACCCTTAACCTTAACCCTTGCCTCACCCCAATGGATAAAGAATAACAGGATAAGACTTCAATCAGGATGGGGAATGAGAAGTAATCAATGTAAACAACATAAAACCCCAAGGGAAAAAAACAACAACTAACCGTTATAACAACCAAACTGTAATTTCAGTACTTTATATGTACATTTCATATACATAAGCATTAACCCAAGTCAGCTGCAAAGCAGTTGCAAATAGGACAAGGACAAAAATGTCTAATACTTTGTTAATCTAATCCTGGCTTACTGCTGGACTAAATTGGACTACGATACATTTAATGTATTGGGTTGGGTTTCACTGATAAGAAGTGCGTTTACTATTGATCCTTATCTTGAAAATAGCGAGATTGACACATTTATTTATGGAATATTATATTCTTACATCTATAAATGGATTCTTTATCAATTTATTATTTTTTTATATTCATCCATTTTTATCCATTTATTCCTGTACAGCAGTAAAACAGGGCGTCTACAGGATTCAGCAGATTAAATTTAAGACTTTTTAAGAGGCTTTTTTAATACCATATAGGATGCAATTTAATACCTGTTTTACTGTTATGCCGACTAGTAAGTACAGTATGACGGAAATTCAGTGGGGATAATATGGCCTAAAAGCAAAATAACTGTATAATTGGCACTTTGAGACAATGAGCTTCCAAGCTAATGCACCTTGCAATAGTGACAATGCTTCGTTTGGATCAGAAGGGCTGACTGAAACACCCTCCAGTAGACTTCAAGACTTGCAGATACCCTCCAAACACAATGCAAACACCCAGGTCTTGCTGCAGGACTGTACAAACACAATTCTATATAATAAGAAAATGGACAAATTACAGTATTTTTAATTTAGCTGTCATACATGTGCATGTTTGGACTGTGGGAGCCAACGAAAAAATGGGGAGCTCCACACAGACGATTAGGAAGATAAGGAAGATTTTCTTGTAATTTGTTGGTTAACGAATAAAGTTTTTATATGTCAACATAGTTTTGATCACTTTATCATGCACAGCTGTCACATATTCATCAAAGCACTGAGAACACACCGGTGATCTTTTTTTAATGCATAACACCCAAACATGTTATGAAGTTTTATTGATCTCAATAATCATTTGAGATGGCCTGAAAATACTCATGTGGAGGAGTCAATGAAATTACCAAATGAATGAAAACATGTTCTTACATATTGATATTTCACATGATGCATGTTGTTATGATGTTATAGCCTCCTACAGCTGCTGTCACATCCGGATGTCCGGAGTTATCCGGAGTTAAATACTACCAGGCAGCTTAACACATAGATAAACCATGCTTGAATATTAAGCCCTTGCAAGCACATGATGGAAACTCAATCATTAATGTAGAGTTTGTTTACTCATATTTCATTGAGTGTTACAGGATGCAATTCATCCTCCATCTCTTGCCTCTTATCCCTCCAAATCCCCTCTTCTCCTTGCCCCTCCTTCTCTGTGCTCTGCTCCTCCCCTGCTGCCCCACAGTCTCCTCGTCTAACCCACTGCCTCTTTCATCCTCTCCCCTCTTCCTTTCGTCCGTCCTCTCCTCTCATTTACTACTTTTCTCCCCCTCCCCTTACTCGCCTTCTCTCACTGTGTGTCATGTGTCTTTTTAATTACTCCTCCGTCCATGAAGATCTGACGGCTGGGTTTGGGGCTGGGGAGGGAAGAGGCCAGTGGACGGATGAGGGGGGGTAGTGGGGGTGTGCCGCGGGATAATTAAACATCGATTTGGGACGATGATGAGAATGGCAACAAGACGCCAAACAAGGGGATTATGGGTTGGGCAGCCGGCAGCGTTCTGCTGAGCTCCACAGATATCCACGAGGGGAAGGGAAGGGTAGGGGAAAGGGATGCAGAGCAAGAAAGGGATGCAGTGGAAGGAAGAGATGGATGGAGGGAAAACATGGAGGATGAGAGTGCAAGAGGAGGAAGAATGGAGATGGAAACAAGAAAAGATAAGAAGGAAGGAAAGCATGGTGGTAAATTGAGGAAGGAGCAAAAGAGGGTTGGAAGAACAAGAGCAAAGAGACAGAAACATTGGGATACAAGAAAGTGTTCCAGTTGGAAGTGGAGGAAAAAAAAATGTTTAAAGTAAAAGGGGAGTAAAAGAAAAGAAACAAGTTATAAAATGGGGAATGAAAAATGCTGTAGACTCATGAGAAGAACAAGACTGCAGACGTGCAGAAGAGATGACTAAACAGACCATGTCTTCAGTGTCTTTGAACTTAACCTCTCTGATCTGACTCATTAGTTCTACATTTAATTGGCACAAATGCAGTAGGTACCAGTGATGCAAGGGTGTGTGCGTCAGCGCACACGTGTGCGTGGACAGTCGTTTATCATTAGGCCCTTAAGCTCGTCATTACGATTGCAGTGAATCATTCAATTAAACAGACCTAGTGACCTGCAGCAAACTGACTGCTCGTTGCCACCAGGGTGCGGTGGTAAACATGAGCATTCCTGAATGTGTGTGCGCACGTTATGATCGGGCAGATATATCACTTTGGCAGTGTCATATGTTATGCTAGTATGAGCTTGAAAATCCTCTCTTTGGCAGAAATGATATGTAGCTTCTTTGGAAACATACCATGCTTCATGTGAATTTAATGAATGTTACACGTGTACTTGTACTTCTACTCTAAGTCCACAATTGATAGTAGTTGTGGTCGTAATATTTATAAGTGCTCCAGTTGTAAATTTAGTAGAACAGCAGGAGCGTCCTACGATTCAAAGAGCGATTCGAGTTGTACTGAACTAGAAATATGCCAAATGTCTGACTTGAAAACAGTAAAAATGATCAATGAAAAAAGACCACTATCACCAGCTTCAGTCCAAAAATGTTGGAATCAGCAATGGCCTTTAAAATGCAATCCATCAGACCCTCTTCTGCATGTGCATAAAGCATGTAAACAGCCATCACAGTCTCTAACAAGCATTGCATTTCAGGGAGACTTTCTAACTCACTGATCAGAAGAATTCCTCAAAATTGGCAGTGTTCAGAATAGATGTTATCAAAGCAAGCTGTTGCCACACACTATGGCAAAAAGCAATGCTTTATCAGCCCCCTGTGTTTAAATGAGCCATATAATATATTATTTCCCATTCCAAGGTCAAACGTGCGAGGCCGGGACTCACTCATTAAATTGTAATTTAGTGCGCAAGAGGGCTAACCAAGACTAACTCATTATTCATATCACTCAATTTACCACAGAAGGTTTCTGTGATTTGTTTTTTCGTCGTATGGTCCACAGAGCTGACTGACCAGTTAAACTGCAGCAGTTATAAATTGACAGATGGTGGTGCTTCTCAACTTAAGTGGTAAATATGTTCATTTGGCAATAATGCCTAACTGACAAAAATATAAATAAGTTAGTGTTTTTGGTCTAATTTTGTCCAGTGAAACAAAAGAAAATAAATACATGGAATACATTTTTTTTTTTTAATGAGTTATGAGTAATACAAAGGGAACACCTTGGCATTTTCTGTGACGATAAAAGACTGTTCCTATCTCTTTTGTTTCTAGCTGTAACATACAGAAGCTGCTTTTGTAAGCTTATGAGCATGATTTCACAATAGTTTACAGCGTTGCTTTATCTGATCTTTGCTCTCTGTGTCTCTTTCTCGTTACATAATGCACCTCCTGTCTTTTATGCAACATTTAAAGCACTTAAACAGCAGCCTTGTTGAGCAGCTAAAATTGTGTGAACATATTTAATAAATATGTGAAACATTAACTTCACTATAACTGAATTGTATGGGGTGATGTATAACTGCTTATTAAAAGCAGGTTTACTGATTTGTGAAGTTACACGCATAAGAATGAAAACAAAGAAGATGATTAGTATAATGGACTACTCAGCTGAAGCATTTCTTTAAGTATTATTATTATTATTAATTGTCTTTTCCCCATCCTGCTCGACACACACTCACTGACACATAGACACACCTCAACCCACCCAGCTTTGCTCCAGATGCTCAAATCACCTGCACCCACCAACACACATAAATACTACATGGGCATCCATATTTCAGTTTAATGATGCTTGACACTTCACTATTAATGCCATACCAAGTACTATAATGGGTTTTAGCATTCTATACTGCATGCACATTAATTCAAAGGAGAAGTATAGGTATTGCAGATGAAAAAAATAGACAATACTTTAACCCAATATTCCCTAGCCATGATGGAAAAACAGTCCTGCTAAAGCAGCTCTAATGATTGAGTCTGACATACACTCAGACATGAATGTCAAAGCTAGTCATCATCCATGGAACGATACGCTACAAAGAGTGCATCTGCGTTTGCTAACGTCACAATAATGCACAGCATCTTGGAAAATGCATTAAGTAAAGAACTGCTAAACAGGCATGAGAGCAGCTAGCTACTGTTATTAATGCATGTTTCCAGTCACTGCATCCTGAGTCTGCTAGTCTGCACAGATTTTATGTGTCTGTGAGTCCATTATCCAAAGAACCACAAACCATGGACAATGCAGAAATGGTAGAGGCGAGAGAGAGAGAGTGAGAGAGAGAGAGAGCATGCTTGTATTTTTGTGGCTGTATATGAGTTCTGTGTGATTCAGAAAGGCCCTCATTGACCTTCTGCCCTCGCATGGTGAGGAAAATGTGAGGCAAATACAATTCTTTAGATCGACCTGGTCACACACAAATACAGACGCAAAACATTTACAGGAAGTGTTTGAGTGCGTGCTTATGTGTGTATGATGGTGCTTTGTATTGATGGCAAAAGTTTAATGTACTTTAAATGCACTGCGAAAACCCACACCAGGATTTATTGTAAGTGCAAAAAGCCTATAAGTGATTTAGCATGTTGCTAGTCATTTATTCGCTTATATTGTTCAATCAAACCAAAACATCTGCAAATATGGTAAGAATATTTTATTTATTTCAATACAAATAAACTTATATATATATATATATATATATATATATATATCAATATTACAAGTGTCTATATAACGTTGTCTAATATGCGAGCACACACTGGAAATGGCATTGCCATGATTGGATTGGACTACCCTGTCGGTCAAACTCTTTGCAACGCTACCTGATGGTCTATGGATCAGATCAGTTCAAGAGAGCTGATACTGCAGGTAAGACTGAAAGCAGTGGGGATGACTTGGCAGTCAAGGCAGTGGCAAAATGTTGTAAACTTACTGTAAATGGTAGAATTTCAACAATACCAACTACATCTGCTGTACAGCTAAAGTTATCACTGCAATTTTAATAACAGGATGCTCTGATTGGCTCTCAACACTGCCAAGTCAGATTCCACTCACTCACACTCACAGTATGTTGAGCCTGACCACATCCATTAGGTGGTAAGTGTGCATTATGATTGTTGACTCGCATACTACTGAAATGCCCCCAAGTCATAAGTACACAGGTTGGTTTTCCGGAGCTGCCATCTCTGGTTGCCAAAGCTGCTTCCAAGCATCACCATGGTTACAGACGTTTCTCACGGCAATAGCAATTCTAGTGAAGAAGATTGACTCTATTTACCTGTTCATACGCAGCATTCATTTTATTCTGTCTCATGTAATGTGTACAACACATATAGGGGGTCGCTCTTGGTAGGAAATGCAGCTGTCATTTTCAAACATTGACTGAATGAATGTTGTCAAAGATAGGCTGAGAGGGAAAATATGTATGTATATATGTAATGCATGTATTGAAGAAATGGGAAATGGGTTGGTGTGTTAAACAGTATGTTGTCCAAATGTGAAACCCAAGTGATACATCACCTCAAATATTTCTGTCAGGAACTACTAAATCAAACTGAAATGAGAAGTGCAGTTTTAGGCAAATATAGCTCTGGATTGGATTCACTCTGTCCAGCCACAGAGTACAAGCCAAGCTGATGCCAGGCTTGTTTGGCTGGATAATGTGCTATCCCTGGTGAGGCCTGCGGCGGAATCTAAACTATTGATCCTTCTTGACCTCTGACAGATCACAGATCAGTATGTTTGATACAGAATTGTCACTTGTCCCGAAAGCTCAACCAGCAGCATAAATCAAGAAATGCACACACACACACACACACACATGCAGTACATGGAAACACTAAATGCCACACAAACATCAACGGGGAAACAGTCTGCTTCACATGGAAGGCAAAACATGAATCAAATGGATTTTTTTGTATTTGTCAGTCACTCTTGGTTCCCAGTTTGACAGCTCTCCATTACACAATCACAAGAGTGAGAAGGGAAATTAAAAAAAAAGGAAAAACCATTGCAATCAGGTAATTATTATGTTCCTTCTATAAAGCTGTCAGCAGCATAGTTAGAATAAAACACACTGGAACTGTCTTTCCTGAAGAAGCCCATTCATTAAGAAACACATACATTAAATAATGGTGACACATTTTAAAAACTCTAAAATACACCAATAATCACATACGGAGGAAGGAAATGCAAAGGAAAATTAGCGAGAAAAGTGCACAATAACAGAGGGTAAAAAAGATAAATAATCAAAGTAGGAATTTTGACATAATTGTAAAAAAAAAATCCCAAAAAGGAAGTTTAACAAGAAGGCATCAAGTTGATTATTCATCCAGGTAATAAAATGTCAAATTAAACTACCCAGTGCACTATAGTAGAATAAAAAAAAAATAAAAAATCTGTTCCACTGTCTGCTGGTTGAGTCCAACCTAGACCATAATAAAGACTCTTATGACTCAAACTAAATAAAAGGATTATGACATCAAATGACTGCTTATATCACTGTGTCAGCGTTTTTGTAACACACTCCAGGGGACACTATTTCAGAAACTTCTGAACAGCTACAGTAGTCAAAATTCTTTATAACAACCCCAACTTTAATTCTTACATTCATATACTCCTGATTTGTTTTTCCCAGCTACGCTTTGCAGGGAAACATAATTGCTGACTGGGTTGTATTCCCAGGCAATATGAAGAAACGCTACATTTAGCCTATGATTCCTGTGAAGTTGGCCAGAGTGGATGGTGGATGTACAAAACGTAGAACACAGAATTCACATTCCTGTAATATTTGGACAGGGCTGGAGTATGGGGATATAACATCTAAAAGAAATGGCAGTTGTGTTTGTCATTGTTGGAATTAAATCTTTAGGTTTGACTTCTATCATTTCTGCATTTTTATAGTAGTATTATAGTATAGTAAATATTGTTGTACCTTATGCGGTTGTGTTTGAGATACAGGCAGCAAAAGGCATGAGGGTCACTGTGTACTCTCACTCTTGGACACGCTCACACACAGACATCGACACCAGAGCCACTTAAAGAAGCCCCTTGCAGAGGTCTGTCACCATTAATGCCCCTAAGACTGACATTGGGTTTATGGCTAATACACAGTTGCTAGCTGGTCTCTAGTGTGGACAAACACATGCACACACACACGCACACACACACACACACACACACACACACACACACACATGCACACTTGAATAGGCATTGATTATATTAGTCAGGGGGTTTGAAGAGCATGTCTCAGACACAGGGTTAACTAATACACTGCCGACCGATGCTTCCCAATATGTGCAAATGCACATGTACACACACACACACACACACACACACACACTCAGTGCTATAATGGCATTGATCGTAAGTAGTCGGGGGGTTTGGAGACTGCGTCAGAGAGCTCTCTCCATGCTCTGAACTCTTCAGAAAATCTCTGGACTATTGTTGTCTTTCTAAAGTGGAAATGATTCTAAATTGAGCTGCCCGTTCAAATAGAAGTTAAATAAAAAGGACACCAAGGGCAGTGTATAGATCAGAAGATGCCGTGATCTGGATGCTCTGGCTGGAGTAATTTACTCAGTGGGGAGGAGGGGAGCAAAATCAAGAATGGTAGCCATTATTAGGCAGTAAATTTAGAATGTATTCTACGTGCATGCAATGCCAGAAAATTAATCTAAATGTTTTCTGTGCTGATTAAAGAGTGACAAAAATAATAAATATGGATACATAATAGCCATGTGACCTCTCGCCCAAAGTCAGCTGGAATAGATTCCAGCCCCACCGTGCTGGAACCTATGGATACATAATAACTGAATTAACACCCTCTTTAATGCTATTGCATACAAAGAACAAGATTTTTTCAAAAGAATAAAAATGTGATATCTTTTGCTGTGTGTTCAAAATCATGATTTGGATGCTGCAACCTGACAACCAAATCATATGTCAAATAAATTCACCTGTCGACTTGTAGCTTCAGCATGCAGATCTAAAGTAAAAGTAAAAAATAAAAAAAACCTAATGCATGAGATAGCCGTCAAAAACATTGTCAGTCTCACATCCATCTTTCAGCTCATCCGCTGGAAACTATAGCAGCTACTTTTAACGTACATGTAGAGGTCCTCACTAGTGCTTATGTTGCAAAGCAATCTTTCCCCTTTCCGGGAACACAATTTGATTTTTTTGCTTTCAATTCTATTCAGTGACATTGACAAAGCTTTGGAAGACTGCGACATGGATCAGTTTTGAAGACATGCTGCTTGACAAAATAAATAACAGGAATAAGCAAATGTAAATTACCAATATAGAGCGAAATACATTTGTTGAGTTCAAATGGCCTTTTCTAGAGGCAGCGATATATTCTTTTCTCTTTCCCTATTCCCTGTCTTCTCTACTCCTCAGCACTTTGTACCCCCCCCCCCCCCCCCCCCCCCACCTCTTCTCTCTTCATGGCATTGTGCCTCTCCCCTCCTAATGGATATTGACCAAAGAAAGACAGAAGAGAGGAACTGTACACTCATTCGCACAGACACACTCAGGGCTGTTTTGTTCTTTTTTCTTTTTTTTTTTTTCTCTTTTTACTGATAACAGAGCTGGTGCAATGATGATGCCCTCTAATGGATGTTAATTTCATGTTGCCATGTGATTCCATGTATGGAATCAGAGTCATGATTCAGCCGTGATCTCCTGTCATGAAGGAAGATTACAACAAGTAATGCTTATACTGGATGTCATATTTTGTTGTCTTTTAAATGGTAAACAATTATAAAGATGTGTGCCAAAGCTGGATGAAGAACACTAACTAGTTTGCTGGAAAAATTTATAATAATTATAATTAACTGTCATCTTTGTGTTTATAGAAGAACAGAATACAACACTACCTACCTGCCTACTTGTTTATCAGCCACTATTGTCACCACATAACTGCAACATGAGCATGTGTATTAGGTAGCACAATGGATCAGACTAAACTCATGTATCCTATCTACGATGCCCTGTCCCACATATGTGCACTAAAATAGTCTGGTAAAATCCTGCTTGTATCCTGGTTAATTTGGTGACACTCATGATTGATGACAGGCAAACATGGTTTATTGCTACAGCAAACACTATTGTCAGAAATACAACAGCAGAGCAAGTGGTGCATCTGTTTACATTAACAGTTATCTGATTGCATGCTCCACACAGCAGGACACAGTAACGTTGGTTACCTTGCCCTGCCTCCTGCAGCTAAAGCTCAAAGCGGTTGCTTGTTTCATTAATGCCTTGGAACATTTAAAAATAGTAGATAGGTAGGTAAAGAAAAACAATTTAGTGTGCATGTAGGGAAAAGCATGCTGTGTTCATGTATGTATGGCTGCAAAGTAAATACTTATTAAGTTATGTGATAAATGCTGAATGCTTTAGGTGGGAGTCCATTTAAGGGCTGAGATATAAGGTTTAATTAGTATTGCAAACATCCAGATAGCCTCCTTCATTAATGTGAGGCTGAAAGTAAGAGCCACACACACGCACACACACAAACACAAACACACACCTACACCTGTCCAGCAAGGAGAGTATTTTGTACCAGCAGAGCATTGAGCCCACTAACTGCATCCAACCTTGAACAAGCAGGTGCAGATGGATGGTTGCTACGCAGGAGAGCGGTTGCCATGCTTAGAATTGTAAGAAGCTGCTTGTCTCAAACTGTTAACTGAACTGTCTGAATAAACAAGTGTCCTCTCTAGCATTGAAATAACATCATCATCACTTTTCAGTAGACACCCCCCCATTTTCATATCTCAAAAGTGTCGACTTTCCACAAATTAAGAGGAACTGCCCGATTCTCCTGATGACATGGACAGATTTGACACATTCTATCACAGGGTTGTCTCTCAAAAATTATATTCTTCCCCTGAGACACAATTTCAGCTGTTGATCAAGAGTAAAAAGGCCAAGAAGAGCTAAATTGGCTATCAGAAAATTCTGTCGGGCACTTTTGATTTGAAAACTTTTCTGATTTACTCCTGTAATCACAGAAGACAGAGTGATATATTTGGCCATTTCATTTACACCTCTGATATAATGAAATAAATAAAACATCCACAGTACTCATCTGTGATAGTATTAAAGCCACCTGTCACTCATAACAAGATCCAGGAGGCTTTCCCAAACTGTTGCCATGACAACTCCACAACATATGAAAACTCCTCAGATCTGAAAATAAACAGGATTTTGCCAGGCTTTTCCGGGAGATTGAGGCAATAATGTTGCCACTGCTTTGGGTTGTACAAAGAGTCTCATGCATAGCAATAACAAAAGTGTAACATGACCTTATTGTAGTCCTTATGACTCATGATTCACCACAAAATGACCTTTCTACATAACCAAATGCCATGCATTAAATGAGGCTCATTACAGTGATAACATTATTAGAATTCTATGGCTGCAATCAAACCACTATCAACCACGTTTCTCTCCGTTGAAATTCTACTGCTGTTCATTCCCATTTTATTTACTTTACTCGACAGCGTGCTGTATGTGCATGTTGTGCACACAAAGCAGACAACTTACCTGCTCTATTAAAGTGGACATTCACTCCTTCTCCACTGAAACTTTTACATTTTACTGAATGATGTAGCAGGAAAAAAAGTCAATAAATGTCCTTGTCAAGTCAAATCCAACAATAAATTGACAGCATATGTACAGTATACAGCGATAATATAAATGCCAGCAATGAATCAATGTGGCAACAACATCAGCACATCAATGCAGCACTGAAGCAAACTGACAGACAAGCATTAAAACTTGTTCAACAGCTACACTCGTCACATTTGGCCCAGTCGTTCCTGCATTCAGTGAACCCAACAATGGCTCTCTTCCACTACAGATGTCTTTATCATTTCAGTTGATTAGATTTTTGCAACTGGATGGCTGGCTAATCTCCACTCGCATCATCTATCATCTGCTCCCATCCTCATAGCAACGGCTGATGTCTCTTGATTAACTTACACAAAACCTCTCACACACACACTGACACTTACAAGCGCATACAGGCTTTTTACTACAATAATAAGCCTTAAAAGATTCATCAAAGTTACCGTATAACATTTAAGCACACAGACAGACAGATCATATATTGATAGTGTAGATAAACAGACCTGTAAACCAATGTGTCATCTCCAGAGCTGTTGTACTGGACCTGGAACATCCTGACTCCAGATGTAGGTGTCTGACTGCTCCATCTAATGAGAGCAGAGTTTCCTGTCAGTTCCATCAATGAGACCCTCCGGTCTGCCCCTCTTGTCTCGTTGTTAGGCACCTTAGAGGAGGTTAGGATGTCGGAGGGGGCAGGTTCAGAGGACGGGTCTCGACTGCGGCTTGTGCTGTTTGCCAGATGGGGCATCGCTGTGACAACTAGCTCCACCCTTCCTGTGGATTCACCTGCTGCGTTGGAAGCAATGCAGGTGAAGTTTCCTGAATCCTTCAGGGATGTTACATTGATCTCCAGGCTTCCATTAGGGAAAACCATTGTTCTGAAACAAATTAAGATACATAATAGTCAATGAAATGGTAATGTTATGACAAAATAACAAACACATACAGAGAGCTTTAGAAAAGTTCAGGCAGTAAGATTTTTTTTTTCATTCTTAATTCCTTTTCCTCTAATCCTGTATTTTTTCCACTTTGTTGGCTCCTAGAAATTTAGATATACAAGACTGCAACTTGGGTTGGCTTACTTAGAACTTAATTTTAAGATGGACCAGGCCATTTAGCAGGCCATTCATTTCACTGAAGAAAGGAGCAAGGCACTTTCACTTCTGTTTGTGAAACGATCCACTATTATTCTGTCAGTTTAAATTTGTGAACCATTCCTCCTGGTTCATGCCACTAAATCATGTAAGCCCTTCTTCTTTTTCACACACACACACACACAGGAGCCACTTGCTAATCAGTGTTCTCCTTATCAATCCATTTAATCACATCTGTAGTTTGCTGCCTACAGCACCTGATTCTTTTGCCAACTTCCACCACCAGCATCCACCCAGACTCTATCCAGATTCAACACAATGTCTGCCAGGCTGAAAGGCTATGTTACTGATTGGCTGTGGACTTTATTTGCGTGATCATAGACATTCGCCACAGATCCACCAATGCTTTAAATCCTTAATCATTCTGAAAACAACTAAAGATATGCTACCAGAAATGTCAAAAGTGTGTTAGTGTGGGCTGTGACTTTACATTTTAAAATATTATCAATAACAGATGTCATATATGTAACACCATAACTAGACACCTGCATATTTGACACATATGCCAACTAGGTTACCAGATGGTAATATGAGAAAGGTGTGAACTCAACAACTACCTTCTAATCCTGATTCAGAGTTCGCCCACACAAGTCATGTGCCTACGCCCTACCACTACAGCCAAGACAAAAATTATGTGAGACACACCGTCTTTTTGACTTGGTTGCACGTTGGCACATTTCACAGAGCTGAAGCAGTAAAGGGGAGAATATTCAAACAACCCCTCTCTTGCTCCTGCCAACTGGGATGCCAGGTTTCTGACATTGTTGAAAGTGGGACAGTGCTCTCAGAGGAAAAGTCATATTCCCTTAATTAACACACCTTGCCTTTAGTTGTGAAAAAAAAAGTACAATCTAGGCCTATGGAGAAAAGTATTATATTGTAGATCCAACAAAACTATAAGATGGTAAAGAAAGAATCTTAGTACCTGGAGCCATTAGATATAAGTCGACCTTCAGGGCTGATCCAGTGTACTTCAGGCTCTGGGTCACCATTTGCTTTGCATTTCAGGCTGGCGGGCTGGCCTTCCATAGCCACTGTATGAGGTGACTTACGGGTCAGAACTGGTGGGTCACAAATAAACTCCTAAAAGGCAAAAAAAGAACAAGTTCATACTTCAGATAAATTTTCCAAGTTTGAATTACTTTGTGTGATATTTAGATTATTAAAGATCTGTCTTAGTTTCAAGGTTATGAGACAACTTTTGCATTAGTTTCCTGCATAACACAAATGAAAAGCACAAAATGTCACCTCTTCAGGTATCGTCCAGAAGTACTTGGCACTGAGGTCAGGGGGAGAGGCGCATGTCTCCAGGTCATCTTCTCTGGTCAGTCTTCTCAACCACAGAAGTTCACAGTTACAGTGAAGGGGGTTGCCACCAAAACTCAACACCAGGGAGGAGAGGGGGGAGCCTTTGGACTTGGCATAAACTGGAATTCTCAGGAACAACGGGTCCGGCGGAATTTTCTTCAGCTTGTTGGATGTCATGTCTAGCCTGTGAAATGATGGATTATGGAGAAGATGAGGGATGGACAAAATTAGACAGGAACAAAGAGAGAGACAGATATATTATCATTAGATCAAAGTAAACCGGCTAGTTTATCTATACATTTTATAAATCTTCCACTAATTCATCCATCCTTTCCTTTATCTATTTACCTGGCCAGTTTGTGTAGGTTGGTAAATACTCCCTGGGGAACATTTTCTATGAGATTATGATCCATATTTAGGGTATTGACATTGGTTAGACGCCCAATTGTGTCCCAGGGCACTTGGGCAAGATTGTTATAACTGAGGTCGAGATCCTCCAGTGTGGACAGGAAGTCATCAAAGGCATGGGGAGATATCGAGTGGAGCTGGTTGTTGGCCAGAATCAGGTGACGAAGGTTGGTCAGGCCTTTGAAATGGTCATCCTATAGTTGGGGGAAAAAGTGAAAGCTGTAAGCATCACAAATATCCTGTATCTATCTACAGTACTGTTATTTATAATGTTTATATGCTTCAGTTATTGTAGCTCCATTGTCTTAATTGTGTGTATTCATTAACCACCCATCCAACCTTGAGTTGTGTTGCTCTGATGCTTTTAAGTCTGTTTATCAGTTGAGTGATCCATCTGACTATTCATTCCCATCCCACTTTCATTAATCAGTCCAGTCAACCATCCGTCAGTCTTACCTTGATCACAGTTAATCTATTAGAGTCTAGGTGGAGTGCTCTCAGTCGCCGCAGGTCACTGAAAGCTGAGGGGAGAATCTGACTGATCGTGTTTCTGGACAGTGTCAGATGTAGCAGGCTGGTCATGTTGGCAAAGTCCTTTCTTCGGACAGCTGAGAATAAGGAGAATAAACACAAAGAAAGACGAATAAGGAAAAAAAAAAAGTAGATGCACATGCACTAAATAGGTTTAAAGCATAGTTGTTTGGCTGACCACAGACAGAAGTGCTTCCACAAAAGTGGAAAATATTTTTCTGAGATGGACAGGCAGAATACGTACAAGTTAAACAATAAAATAATGTCTGCTTTTACTTGGTGTTGCTGAACATATTGCTATGATGGCTTTTGTCAAAGCAACTATTTGAATATTGTCACATGGAAACCATTGGTTTATATGAAACTGACCATGCCTAAAGTAGTCAATTCAGTGTAGTGAATAGTGTTCAGAGCCTAGATGGTATGATACCAAGAATGCTTTGACTATTGACTGTAAAAAAAATACTTTTTGGCAACAGCAGATCTGATATCCCCCAAAATAAATCATATATTGCACAGGGTAGTGCTAAACTCAAATGAATTTGGACGTGAACAATGAGACTTAAATAACCATGCCTGTGTGATATTGTTAATGGAGTATCAAATTATATTTCCAGACCCTGTGAGAGCAAGTCTTTTTTTAGCTTGTGCATCTTTTGTTTTGGTGAACTATTGAACAGAATTTCTTCTAAGCTAAGCCTTAGAGGATTAGGTGGCTGCCGTGGTGGGAGCTAATGGGAATCCAGATTAAAATAAAAGGATATAGCAACACATCAGTTCTTAAAAATAAGTACATTTCAAAGTATCCAAGAGAGGAGATGAATCATGAATGAGATTTGTTAGACTTGAACCACAAAACAAAACAAAAAAAGTTTTAAAAGAATGAAAGTTAAAAAGACTCATGGGAAATATTACTCATTATCATATAGGGACCAACAAAAAAAGGGATTGTGAATTGAGCCATTTGTTTTCAGTGCTATCAGACTCTCATATTATCAAACTGCATATACAACTAATTATAGCATGTTGGTACATATACATATGACTTGTTCTACTCACTGCACGTCCTTTGAAATTTTAGCTGTATTTAACCTGTCAAATCATTGCTCAAGCTTTTGCTGTGACTATGCTGTTTCACTATTTAATATTCATACACTGTTGCTACAGCTGTTGCCACTCAATATTAGTAGGCCTATGTCAAAGCCCACATACATCTGTAGGCACTGAATGTAAGCCCTCCTGGGGAAATCTATTAAGACAATGGGTGATGACAATGAACAGACTGGATCATGTAAAAATGTCTTATTACCATGTCTTGATTGATGGCAAAATGGAATACAGGGCAGGCAGGTGTGTTACCTGTAATGAAGTTCTCTTGAAGCCGTAGCTCCACGGTGCGTCGGTCAATGGCAGCAGGAACAAAGAGCAAGCCTGTCTTGGAGCAGAGGATAGCGAGCGACGGAGAAAGGCTCTGGCACATACAGCGTTTCGGACACGGCTGTCCCCTGCATGCTGCTGCCAGCAACAGCAGAGAGAACCACAGCCGTTCCATTATCCTCCACTGGGAACAGGGCAACTGGAAGACAGAAGGAAATAAGCAATGAATTGAAGTAGATAGAAAGATGGGATCACTCAAGGGGAGGCCACTGGCAGGAAATGGCAAACCAGAGGGAACACATCACCTGACTTGGTCACTCACAAAAAAGACCATCATTATCGTTAGTACTAGGCATTTGTCAAATCAAGAGAGACTATAGGATTTAAAAGTACCTATTTAAAGTTCTAAATTGCTTCAATACTTCCTTGGTAGCATGGTAAATTGACTAGCCTGCTAACAGCAGCACATTTAGCTTGTTAAACATCACAACTTTGTAGCTGAGGTGACCAACAGTGCTCTATAACTTCAGCTTTAATATACAGGTGTTAAACGCATTAAAAAGTAATGTGAGCTGATCTAAAACTCTGGTCTTGCACTCACAGTTTTACAACCACTGTAGTGTACCAAGTCAGATTTACTGCCTTTTCATGCTGAGCCACACTAAAATACATACACGAATAAATAAAGAAATGTCAAATGCCTTGTGTCCCAGACAAACCACAAAACAGATCAATAACACTAGCAGAATATTTTTGCAGGTATATACAGTATAATTATGCAATTTCTGCTAGTGGACCTAAAGTATTATACAGCCAAATTGCTATTGAGCACAATACTCAATAAAAAGACTTTTTTAGCTTCACAGTACTGTCAGGATAGAGATTGGAGAGTGAGGAGTAGATCATAACACTGCTCACTAACTAACTAAACTAAATTACTAAATTACAAACTAAACTAACACAACTATATTAAATTACTAAATTACACAATACAATACTATGAGCTCATAATGGGCGCTATCATCACAAGGGTACATGGTGGGCTGGCAATTTTCCAGAGGCACACTGGGGATTTTTTCCTCTGCACCTGTTTGATATTTTGGTAAGATGTAATAAGGTGCTGAGCATCAATTCAAAGGTAAACTGCAAATTTGGTGTCAAGATTGCATAATGGCAACATCTGCTGTATTTATATTCTGCTTATGACAATGTCAACAAAGCAAAGCAGAGGTTATATCTGTAACACTCTTACTTGCATCTCTCAATAACAACAGATTGTATGCTGAATGGAGGACTTTTTAAGTTCAATAACTCCCTGTTCAGTTCACATAAAGCTGTAGTCTCAGATTTGAGTGATGCACTTTGCCAAACCAAGTTATACACTGAGCTGTTGTAAAATATTTCTATGGTCTAGACTATTTTTTTTAGTATGCAGTGCAAATTAACAGGAGTGCTCGGTGACTCTCTCAGCACATGGAGGACATGTTTCACATGGTTCCATCGAAAATTGTCACTTCAATTTATACCACTTAAACCCCATGAGGACTATCCCTCCTATTTCCAACAACACCCATCTTTTCAATATCTGTAGCAACAGTGGCACCTGAAGCGTCACATTTATATAATTGTAATAGATGCTGATATCTGTCTGTGATGATATATTGTGGTAGAACAGATTCGTGATAGCTCCTGAATGTAATGATGAAATGTCATAGTCGTGAGCAAATTCACAACTGTTTGTGGATCATAATTGGTACGGTTAGTGAATTTCCCAGTTGTGGGACCAATAAAGTATAATCTAATCTAATCTAATATTCAACCCTTTATGACAAGCTGTTCAGGCTTAAGTAGAGTATTACTTGTACTTTTATTTCATTGGTTAATATACAATATTGTTGTTTAGAATCGGAAATGTGGCCACTGAATGCATCATTATAAGTGACAAAGGAAACACAGGAAATATTTTTTAACCTAACCTCATTGGGCTGTCCCTACACTCAACATGATTAAGCATTATTCAGAACAATATTCGATTTAACCTGACATTTTCAAGGGACTGTCATATCCTGAAGAATATTTCCAAATCCTAGTTTTTGAGACCATCACAAAAGCCTTTCTACAGCATTTCTTGTAATTCATCATACAAATGAGCAAGGACAGGTAATCACAGCAGATCATTGATTTGGAATTCCTTCACCTGCTCTCGTTGTTGAACCCATTAAATTTTCATAGTTCATCATAGCGCAATCTCCACAAGCCTAAGGTAAAGGTTTATATTAACAAGTCTCTGGCCATTTTTTAAACTATTTTCATGTGTGCGTGTTTTCAGCAACTTTAAATAGTTTAATACTTTAAATAAGTTTTTCCTTTACCATCTCCAAAATGCCGGTGCCTTGCCTACATGAATGCAGTGTTGTCTTTATTATTTAAGTGTCATCAAGGTCATCAAGCAAAGTCTACCTGTAGTAGTTTTACCAGGCAGCAAACAACAGAACTGTAACCACGTTTGAACACTACAGGCACGACACAAAACTCATGGTGTGACACATGTGTACCACTGGGCATCAGTATATTAGCCTGCCCAGTTTGACAATCTGGCTAATCAATAGCATTGCAATAGGAGGGCTGGGTACATTACTCCTCTGTTTTTATGTTGTTTTTTTTTTTTATTAAAGGACTACAATGTACTACAGCATCCCAAGATAAAAAAATACCCAGTATTGCTAGATACTTTTCTCTCTTAATCTTAGATTTTTCTGTATTTTATCCAGTAAGGTGAACCAGCCAGATATATACAAACAAGTGTAATCTTATGAGCCTGCTAAAAATAGATAGGCTGTAATTTGATACTTCATGTTCTCCATCCTCCCACAATGTAGAACACAGCAGAAACAATGATTATCTTTAACTTGCATACACACAGACACTTCTGTTCTTCTATCAGCATTTCCATGTCACTGAATATATTTCTCTCCATTACTCTTAATTATCACCTCTGCCATACCTCCCCATCCTATTCCCCTAATACACGTTATTCACCTGTTGTTTTCTCAATCATACTACTCAATCAGGCTTTATCTCTTCAATCTTTCCTCACTCCCACATGTCATACATATAAATATATATAGCAGCACTTGCTCCTGGTCACTTCACCCCTGCCCTCCTTCACTTTACTTCTATAGCTGTCCATCTCTCTTATGGATTTTCTTTCAACCCAAGTAATTTTCTTCTCAATTTCTCCGCTCTCAGCTCTTCTTCCACTCTCCAACCCCCCACTCTTAAACCTTCATTTATACAGCATGTTTCCTACAGAGGATGTAATTCTCCTTCTTAATCACCCCCCTACTCTTGCTTTCATTTTCACTCCCTTGCTTTTTCTCTGATCATCTATCAGCAGACCTCCACCCTCAATCTCTCCATGCTCCCTTCATGTTTTTCCCCAATTATCCATCCCTCACCCTGCTTCTCTCAGTTTTATCATGGTTTTATTGTCATGTATCTTTAATGCATTTATGTTTCAAAAACTGGTGCTAACGGGGATTTCAAATGCACAAATCATTCACTTTGTTCACCCACTCTATGTGTACTGCCTGAGTCTACAGTATAATAACAATTTAGGCACACCTCACTTGGTTCTCCCACACATCCAGACTATGTGTGTTTTTGAGGCCATTCAATTATGGACATATGGGTTTTTCTGTGTAATTCAGTGAGGATGATAGTGATCAGTCACCCACCATTACTCACTGCCGTGCTTGTTCAGCTATGGAGAGTTAATAACACAAGAGAAAACAGATCCAAGCTGCCTGCCCTTGTTACTAGTCAGATTAGGTCATTATAGTTGTTGGCAATGAATTGAATGACACTTTAATGCTCTGCAAATTCCAACTGTTGAGACATCTTTGGTGCATGGTACAGCTTGATAGTTCTGTCCCAATGCAATGAACCTCCACCTGGTTTGAACCAGATGTGATTGTGACTGGCTGTCTTATACTCAAATTCCCATACTGGATGATAGTCTGAATACTGTACTGCTGAAAAAATATGACTCAAAATAGATGAATCAAGTGGAAGACAACCTTGGAAGGCCTCCAGACATCATCTATCATAATGTTCTCCATGATGCGAATCAAAAATCCCGCCTTTAACTTTCTCCCAAACTCACCCAAGAGTACCAGAGATTCCAGGAACAACTACACAATGAAAGGTGACATGAGTGTGAAGTTAACTTTTGATGTTTACTGATTGCTGTATTTGCCAGTGTTGTTACCAGCTGAAAACAGGCCTATGCCTAGAAAAATCACAGAGAAATGCCTGCAAATAACCATCAAAATTTAAAAAAGTTCTGATTTTAAATAATTGTGTTGCATGGATAGTCTGATCAAGTTGGGTCAATACCAGGGGGACGCTAGTTAAATCCCAGATTAAGCTTGGTCTTGGAAAGAAACTTGAGTTTTGGAAGCCTTCTTTGCTCCAACATAAAACCTAAACTGCAACCATGTTGGATAAATGTCATGGACCAGTACATACATTTATAATTAGTTTATTGTCCTGGTGGCCATACATTAAGCCAAAACAGAACCCATTCAGCTTGGCAAACACAAGCAGTGCCTAACATTGACAAACCTAGTTACAGCCCATAAATCAGCAACATATTTAATTAAGCTAGTACCCACACGGAAAACTGCCCACTTCTGACTGGGAAGTGGGGACCTAAGTAGTGAGGGTAGGTGGTGCTGAGAATGGAGGCAGTAGTTTTAAAAGATCAGGACTGAAAGTAAGCAGGCTGTGCCACCAGCAATTTTAGCTTCATCAACATACAGTTTCAGTTAGCTAAACTATGTTAAACTGTGCTGATGTCTGACAGACCATGTCATTCCAATCCCATGCAAAAGTAACTCCAGGGGTTGGAATTGAAAAACATTTCTATTTGGCATACTACATTCATGCATCATTTTGATTTCAATTAAAAAACTATTAATCACAAAGAATGACGTAACTGAGTCTTGACAAAGCTCTTACGTTTGCAGAATGGAGGAAAACAGAGCAGAACTGTAAATTTAGCTGGTAAATCAGACCACACATTGCATTCACCTACCAAATGCCAGATCGCCACCATCCGTGAACAGCAAAAGTGTCGACAAAATATATTTTAGTAACATATTTTGAGACTCATTGTGCTAAATGTGAGATTATTAAATGTTAGCATAACGTTCCTTTATGTCTGAATGTCAGAGGTAACAGACAAAACATATCCAGCATCATTTTGCAGTAATTACACTGGAGAGCTCTGCACTGATATTCACTTTCTACAAGTGACTGTAAAAGCTGTCAGAACAACATTGGGGATGTCTCCAGCAGTGACAAATGTTAATATGTTTATGTTTTTGCAAAGTAAGGCACAAACACACACTGACAGTCTCTTTGTTTTGCTTGACAGTATGATCTCTGCTTTGCATTTGTGAATCAATCAGCTTCTCCCAGGCAGAGTATTTTTCCATGTGTTTAGGGCAGATATTCTGGCAAACTGGTATGCTGTTCCTGTGTGTGTTGAAAATTTTGGGATTTCAATGTACTCTTTAGAAAACAATGCCCATTAGCTATGGGAAGAAAGTGCAAGATATATACAAAGCACGTATGTAGGTATTATTGCTTTGGAGGAAAGAAAAACAGTCCTTTTGCTCGATCATAGTTCTGTGTTCCGAAAAAAGCAGTGATTTGCATAAAATGCTGCCAAAACACACCCCACCACCACGTCAATTTTTCTAAAGGAAAAAAAAAAAAACTTCACAGGTCGTATTGACAGCTGTGAAGATTAAAGACAGCCCCTTGTGCTACATTCTCTTATTTTTCTTCACCATTTTACACCCAATCAATGGAAAACAAGGTGTCTTTACTAATGTGTTTATTGTAAAAATAAAAGACTGCAATGATGTAGTTTTTACCCTGTTTGAAGAAGAAATGAGTCAGCTCTCGATTACAGCAGACTTTCTTCTGATTAAGTTTGTGCTCTTTAGTCAGAAAGAACAACATGTAATGAAGGTATCCTAAAGCCAGCTAACAGTCCTTTATTTAATTGCTTACATAATGGATTTAAAGAATAAGGGAAACAAAAAGACAATGTTTACAGCATTTGCATTTAAGAATTTAGGATCAAAAGCGCCCAGAACCACCTGCAGGGATAGGCATAGGTGTCAGGTGCTTTGCAAGCTATGCATCAGTCAAAGGCGGGGATCTTGGCATGCTTACTCCAGGTATCGTAGACTGAGCCTAGGGACATGAAACGTCACCTGGCTACTGGGTAGAACCTGGACTTGGTACAGGAGCGATACCAACTAGATATAGTTGGGTTGACCTCTACATATAGTGCTGGTTTTTGGAACCAGAATCCTGGAGAGAGGCTGGAGTCTTTCCTTTTCCAGAGTTGTCTAGGGTGAGAGGCCCTGGACAGGTGTGGGGATACTCACAAGCCCCCAGCTGAGCGTCGCTGTGGAGGAGTTCTCCTCAGGGACTGAGAGGGTCTTCTCTATGCGACTGGGATTGACTGAGAAGAAGGGTCTGCCTGTTGTGTGTGCTCATGCTAGATGGTGTTCTGGAAGGGATTCCATCTGGTGACTCTTTAGTTCTACTGGGAGACATGGAGAGGCCTTTGTGCTAAGTTGGTCCAAGGGTCTCTTGGGGAAGCAGACAAGTACTGGGGAATAAAAGGGCTGCAGTTTTGATGGTCTCTGAAGCAAAAACCCCAGTGTAGGAGGAGTTTAGAGAAGTCATGGAGAATAACCTTTGGGTGGCTGACATGCCTCTTCAATGTCCCATGGAGGGGAGGAACAGTACCTGTGGAGTGGCAGAACAGGGTGGCGGTTCCTATTTTCAAAAAGGGGGACTGGAGGGCTGCGTTGTGGACTGTGTCTGGTTGTCTGGTCAGATGACATTCTGACGGTTCTGTTGCCTTCATTAAACCATGACCTACAGCACACACTGGGATGGTTTGCATCAGTGTGTGTTTAAGTATCTTGGGGTCTTTTGTGAGATGGATGGGCAAAATGGTGCAGTGTCAGCAGTAATGTGGATGTTGTTCTGGTCTGCGTCCTGGGCATGTCCAACTGGCAGGAGACCCAGGCACAAAACCAGAACTTGCAAGATGGACTACATAGCCCATCTGGCCTGGAAATGTCTTGCGATCCCCCAGGAGTGGCTGAAATATGTTGCTGGGGAAAGGGACATCTGGAACTACTGCCATTGTGACCCAACACTGGATAAGTGGAAGGATGGATGGATGGATGGATGGATGGATGGATGGAGATCAGATCAGCTAACTAAATTTGGCAATGGTCAATGGACATATACAGAAACCAAAAGGACTTTCACAAGAACAGTGATATTATAGTCCCGTCTAAAGCAATTAACAACTCAAATCCCTACACATACATCTAAAATAAGCTTATAAGAGAGAAGGAGGAAGAGGCAGATTAACGAGAAGGCAAGAAATGATAACAGAAAACGGCACAATTTTTAGGCCAGTAGAAGGGGAAAAAATATTGAAGAAAGTCACAGTTAGTGAGGAAGAATACTCAGAGGTGTTAGAAGATAATGAGGTGAAGGAGGACAATAGACTAGAATTTGGAATCAGTTCAGCACACAAGGAAAATACTCAAGGTGTTGGCTTAGCTTTATTTAATTTAGGTTGCTTCACAGAATTCACCTTAGGCAGGCAAAACATTCCAGAAACAACTTCCTCACCTGATGACTTGACCCACATGCTATGCTAATACCCCTGACTGAGGGGATTATGGGAATCGTTTTTCAAAACGATGTTCCAGAAATCAGTTCAGATTCTGCCCCCAAGTTTGCTATCTCTGCCTTAACAACTTAAGGCTGATTGTAATGCCTGTGCTTCAACCCAAGTCCTGGCTATGTGATGTTATATCTTCATGAATTTCAAAAGAACTGTAAGGGCCTCTTGTAATAAAGTGGAATTTGGCAACCTTTGATCTTACTCTGAAGTAGCACTCTAGTTACATAAACAATATACTGTATGTATCAAATCATACTATATCCTGTAAACATATACAACCACTGTAATAAATGAAATAGAATAGCCCTGAAACAAGAGAATTATTATGACAATATCAGTGTTTCCTTACCTAATGAGCAAAATAATAAATGACAACAAGTATGAATACAATATACATATTAAACAATACTCATATGAAACAACAATACTCAATACCTCTTTTGATAACACAACAAAAAACGTGGATACACAATAGAACTTTTTATCTTTCTTTTCGGGCAGTGCCAGCTGCAGCCGGTATTCAATGGGTATTGGTATTGATCCACACAGCCACATTTCCGTGAAGCATAAAGGAGAGGATAAAGAAGAGTCTCAGTTTTTCCCAACAGTAAATGAAGTTCATCCAGTTTGTTGGTCAGGGAACGCATGTTGGAAAGAAATATTCCTCTTAATAGAGTCCACCCTGACAGAGTCATACGAATGCACCGGCCTGTTTTCCTCTCCTGCCTGTGTTTGTGTTTGGCCTTTCATTCTGTGAGCAAAAGTGTACCTTTGGCCAGAATGTCCAATAATCCACTGTTGTATTCCTGATGTTCTTGAGCTCTTCTCTAAGAGCACTGGGTACCACAGCAAAAAACAGAATTAACGCACAAAACAAGACAACACTAACTTTGGTACTTTTTATACTATTGAATATATAAATGTGTACAGAGATCTATTGTTTTAGACAAGTGGTATCAAAAAACTATCAAAGTATCGACACGTTTGGCGATCCTGGTTTGAAGACTCAAAGTTGGTTATGTGTTTGTCAGTCAAAATATTGGTATTTGCATGTGAAATCACATCTAACTGTGAGCGCTAATTACTTTGGCAGATGTGTGATTTTTGCCTTTTAAACATTGCTGGAATACTACAGGGACGTGGAGTCTGTTAAAACCAGCACTCGATAACACTACAGGATGAAACAGATGATTTGCTTTTGAAATCTGCATTAAACACCTATATATTAGATGTTGTGGCCATAAACATAGATTTAGTGCACTTTTGGCTCAGCAGTGGTTGATATACTGTTGCTATATCACCATCAACCTGGTTCTAAGCACCATCATTCATTAGATTATAATTGGAAATAATCCAATGATGTGATCTTTGCGCTCTGTACCAGCAATTCATCCATGTCTGCCTTTGTGTGTGTGTGTATGTGTATGTGTGGGTGCTCTGGTGTGTTCTATGTTATGTGTGCCAAATTGTGTGTGTATGTGTGTGTATTTCTGGCCCCTTACTTCTGCTGTGTCCAGCCTGCTTTCCCAGAGTACACTGCACCTCGCAATGGAGATGGATTACCCTGTCAGCTTTCTTGCAGAACCACTGCAGAGTGTCTTATGTGTATAATTTACCGTATATGTGCAAAAGCATGAACATTTTTGTGTGTGCGCGCACATGTGCTCACTGAGAGCTTATCATATTTGCCTCTTTGAGTCTTTGAATATGCACGTGTGCCATTGGAATCAGCTTGTATGTGTGTATGTACAGGCATTCATTTTTGTGCATAAATCTGTGTATGGATGCTTGAACATGTGCTTCTGTCTTTAGTGTTTGTCTATAAGTGCTTGCTTGCCGCTGTAAGTGCATGTTTGTGTGTCTATGTCTTTGTGTGCACAAGAGAATAGCCACATGTACTGCATCTGTGTGTATGCGTGTGTTTGTGTGCATGCTCCGTCTATTTCTGCAGCGTCTATCCTAGCGAGAACACTGGGTTATTAACGGCCTCGAAAGCAGCGTCATCCATCTGCTGCATACACACACAAACATACTGTATTGTACATACACACTCACAGTTCACTTAAATTAGACATTGTATAAGTGTTTTAGTTTACATGAGTGTATACTTCTGTGTGCATATGTACCTATGTGTGAAGCTCTAAAGGTACAAAGCTGTACTGCTGCTTCGGAACTGTTTCCACTTTCACATCATCAATATGTCAACTGTCACTCAACTAATTCACAACCTGATCTACACAACACACCTCACAATCTTTGATGTTCTACTACTCGAATGGATGGAGGGAAATTAAAAAGGTAAAGAGTGAGTGAGATTTGGAGCAAAAAGAATGAATTTGAAGCGTAGATGCAAGTCAGTGGACAGGTAGAAAGCAATGAAACGAGATAAAGCTAAAGCAAAAGCAAAGTGCTCCAACAGAATGGGGTATCTGTCAAAACCAGTGGTGAGGGCAAAGCTTTTATTGGTCACAAAAAAACTTGGTGGGGGCCTGTAACTTAGCAACAGCCAATGACACATGGATGGTAACAGTGAGGAGGTGGGAAGAGTATGTGTGTGTATGTTATGGTTGTGGGGGTGTAGTGAGAGTGTGTGTACGAAGGCTATGTGAGAAAGTGCAAGATTGGTCTGGAGATCTCGCAAGTAATGAATCTGGAGTGTTGCCGTCAGAGAGGGTGAATGTGGGGGGGTGGGGGAGAGAGAGAGAGAGAGAGAGAGAGAGAGAGAGAGAGAGAGAGAGAGACTGCACTTGTGTTGCATAAAGAGTGCAGTAACAGTGTGGTGGTCTACAGTGTATTTTTGGCCAAGATACACACTGCATCAAAGTGTCCTTGTATTATCATAAAAAACAATATGTGCTGCTTTTATTCACAAGTGCTCTAACTCAGAGAATAATGTTTACCACAGGCCCATTAAACAAACTTTTAATGAGATAAATACAACCATTTGTCTATTTTTAACATTCCTCATAACTTGTGGAAAACCTCACAGTGCATCCAGACTCTCTCCAGAGTCCCTCATCACATGGGTAAAAGCATTTTGTTGCTTTCTTATCATGCCAAAACTCAGATCTGTGGGAATTGTGCATCAGGCTGTTTCCAGTTTTCATAAAAAGCATTACAGAAATTGGTGAAGAACCAATGTGATTAAAAAACTCAAATTAAGTAAAGAGTTCAGCAACCTTTAGACCACAGCAAAAACTGCCTGCAATGAAGCAGTGCAGGAGCTGACAGTATAGCATCAGCCAAACCTCGTTGTTATTCTGCATACTCTCTTCATGGTACATTAGTCTGTTATGGCACAACTTAAAACAACTTGCAGTAGACTTCTGCAAAAAGAGTTTTGCAGCACTGCCTGATGTACTGCGCTATAGGCAAAGAGTAGACAGTATAAAGCGTAATTACTTTTACAACTCAAGATAATTACTAAGGATAAAAGAGGAAAGAGAAAAATGTTGAATCAAGTTCAGCTCACTAACATTGTCCAGAGCTTTCAATAAGATCACAAGATCATCAGCTAAAAGTGTCAACAAGTCAGTCTCCATAGCAACTGAGCAAAGTCCATCAACTGATGAAAACAAGGAGCTGAAAGGTTCCATAGATGATCACAAAGTTGGATTTTCTGCATCACGAGCAACTCCTACATTATGTATTTATTTTTTATTCAATGTTAATATAGACGGTTAAAACAGGTTGTGTTGTTTTACATTTTTTGAAAGTTGTTTTTGTACTTTCCTAGATTGTAACTCTTCATCCAGTAGACATTTTATGCAACGCTGGAAGAACGCACTATTATAATTCAGGTATGGTATTCTGTAATTTTGATTCCAGTTTAAATGCTGCTTCCTTTAAAAGATGCTGACAATCGATCACTTCAAGTTAGAAATGAGCTAGCCTTTTTTGCCTTCTATTTAAATAGACATTTGCTCATGCAATTAAGAAAACTGATTCAATAAGCTAAACTATAATTTTCTCATGAAATGATATGAAGACTTCTGTCTAACTTTATAGGCCTCTGGCTTTTGCCATCTAGGCACTGAGGCTAGTCCATCTAAATGTCTCTAGGCTACTGGAAGAACGCACCATAAATATTTGATAAGAAACTTTTGATCATTCTGAATGATGATCTTTTCCATGTTCAGTCAACACACACTTAGACCAGTCTTCAGTTGAAGAGTACAAACCTCTGTGCCAGCAAGGATCTGCCCCGCCAAAGTGTCCTCAAACAGGAAACCCAATCCCTGTTGGCTCCAGTGGTGCTGACCCTGACTTTTCTATGACTGGAGGACAAGAGAGCAGACACATTCTCTGTGGGGATCAGTATTATTATAGTGCGAGGTGTGCTGCTCACCTCAATGGGAAAACTATGTGGTATACTGCATAATTACCTGAAAATAATCTTATGTCCTAAAGTGCTTCCACAGAGTCTGCCATGTAAGTAGCCAAGAACAGACAAATCAAACACTGGCTTTAGACAGGGCCTTTCACACTTTTTGCAGCCACTGTAGTTTTTCCTTGAAGCGAGGAAGGAGAGGGTAAAGCGAACAGGTTGTATATCAGCAACTACACTATTCGATGCCACTAAATCCTGCACACTGGCCCTTTAAATGTGTTTCACAAGTTGAGTGATATTAGGACAACTAAACTTGGATCACTGCGTTCACCCTCCAGACTCAACCACATTGACTTTGTTTCATTGTATACACCTGTGAATAGACATTATGTAGGCCAACACAATTTCCATGTTTTAGGTTGGTGTGAATGGGTCAGCAGGCATTATTCAACCTAGAACTGCAACCTTGCTTTCAGCGTGGGTTTAATACAGACACTGCTCTGCTGTGGTATAAAGTATAATGACTTTATAGTTCGAATTTGTTTGGCAGACTTTGACTTGGCAGTGAACTCTTGCCCACTAAAATGTACCTTCTGTTTTTTGCAGTCGCAGAGATACTTGAACATGACTGCACAATGCAAACTTTATTGTACCCGAATTAAAAAAAAGTTAAACATATCTGGGCACACGTTGCACATGCAACAGGAAGACAATTAATATGAGCCTCAAGGAGAATGTGAGGAAGAAGCTAAAGAGGAGCTCCCAAATAAGAAATACTTGCTACACGTAGCAGAACGTAATTTAAACATAAGAGAACTAGCTCGGAAAAGTTGATAATTTCACAGCCAAATGAACCTTTTGTAGGCAGTCAACAAAGTAGAATTTGAGGAAGACTTTCCTTAGTGTGTTATGCTGTCAGCCAGAAACACAAGGATAAGTAAGGATCATTTTATTTTCTACAAGAAGGACTCTCAAGACAGCCTTATAAAAGTTATAATTGCTACTGACTGAAAAAAGCTGTAAGGTCAGAAAAATAAAATTAAACTGTTTCAAAATCCTGCTGCTATTGCAATACTCGTCTCGTGGCTTACATTGTGATTTTATGGTGCTGAAAAGAGAGCTCTCTGCACTTTGCATGCATCTTTAAATATTATTTTCCCCTTTTTTCAAAGTAGTTTTCATTGTATAGTTATATATGTATCTCTGAAATGTTTATATGAAGGGCCAAAGTTGTTTGATCTCTCTGTAGTCTCTTTCTCACATCCTTTTTAATTTTTTGTTGTGATATTTGTCTACATATGATGCTGTTGGTGGCATTTTTGTTAATTTTTGCTCATACATGGTATTGTCACACCAAAAGTCAGTGATATTATCTTTTTGATTAGAAGGTCACAGTTGTAGTCTGTCTGTGTGCATCACCCCGCTGTCATCCAAATCTCTCTCCAGCTAAGCGAACAAAGTTGGCTGCCCTGCAAAAACAACACACAGTGGCACAAACAAATACACACATCCACAAAGGTACACAGGTGCTTATACACACACCACTCACACACACACACACACACACACACACAGTTGCCCAGACAAACCCTCATCTCCAATGTGGACCTGATACACCTCTGGGATCTGAGCCACACACACACACACACACACACACAAACACACACAGATGCTGTCTTTCAGAGATCTGACTGGAGAAGGGAAACAGACATTTGCTAATGGCTCTTTTGTTACATGACTCCTGCGCTCTCCTCTGTCTGTTTACTTCTCTTTCTCGCTGTTTCACACTCTGTCTCCAATTCTGTTACTTTTAATCTATTAATCTCGCTCTCCTTTTGTGTCATTGTCATCCTCTTTTTTTTTCTTTCCCTGTCTGTGTTCTTTCCCTCTGTCCCTCTCTGTATCTCGTCTCTAATGCTCTGCCCTCTGTCTGTCAGTACAGTAGATAATAAGGTGATTGCGGCTGCTAGCTCAGTGCATCAATGCTTGTCGCGCTGCACTCCAATGTAACACTAAACATGGCCACTGGTTTACTGTAATGCTAACTACACACCCCCATGCACACACTGACACACACACACACACACACACACATGCTGTCCGTACTGCTCTCTCTCTTCTTCCTGATATCATCTATTTTACTTCCTCCTCCTCTTTCTTTCTCTTGCTGTACATCTCTCCCATCATTCTCAAGTCTAATTGGGGCCATCTCTGTTACATCATTCTCGTTTTTCGGCTCAGACAGAGATGCAGTAACTTCCTGTCAACCTTCTGTCCCTCTAAAGGAAGTAGCAGTCTCCATCTCACTCTCACTAGTGTTGCATGATATAATTGTCAGCTCTGAACATCAATAATTCTATTTTTATTCCAAATGCTCTGCCTGTTGTTGTGTCTAGTCTTAACCTTCCTGTCTGTCTCTTTTTGGCTACTTAAACATCAGTTTAAGATGTTTGCTACATCATATTTCCTGCTTCCCACCTAAGCATACATATTTTTTGTAATAGATGCATATTCCTCATTGTGTTTGTATTAGCCACCATGGTGACAGAGCGACGGGGGGTTGACATGCAACAAGGGTCTCTTTGTAGGATCAAACTGGGGATGCTGTGGTTACGTGGTTACACCCATGACACCCTCTGCTCTTTTTTATTATCCATTTTGTGGGTTTTCTGATAGAGTCGAGGCAATTATCAGTGTGTGGCAGTGCAGCATATTGCTGTGTGTAAAGTTTTTAAAAAAAAACAGTTTTCACCAGCCTCTTCTTTTTTCCACATCAGCCAAGCATGAAAACTTTTTTTAAATTATTTTTATGCACAAGTTTAAAATGTGAAATCTTGTTTCAAAACGTCCTCTCTTATGTCTCTCTCTGTACTATTCCACCCTCAGAATGGCTGCAGTCATTTCTACTCCAATTTCACTGATTTTAATGTTAGGACAAGTATCAAAGAGGTAACAGCACAGAGGAACTGCAAACCAGTGACAAAGGCAGCAACAACATGACCACGCTGTCAGTGCAACGGGGTAGTCGAGGGAATATGAAGATCTAGAAGCTGTTTGATCATCAGCTGTTTGATATACTGGAACAAGTCAGGTTGACCTTGAACAAATGATAAATCTTAAAAAGCTGACTGCAGGATGTTAGAATGTAGATTTTAATATAGGCTCAGAAACACAAGATATCAAATATAAGTCTGGTGTGGTGTTTTTGCTTTCATCTTCATATCTGTGTGTGCTTTCTTGATTTTTTTTTCTGATACCGTGACCTTGAGGTTCACAAGCCAAGAGGTCATGAAGCATACTAATGGAAGGTTTTCTCTCCATCTTTCCAATCTGCCTCGCTTACACACACACTCACACACTTTGTCTACACAGCAAGATCTTTCCAAAGACTCACTACTGTAGCTAATATGGTTCTGACATCAAACACTTCCTAATCTGAAACACTACTAAATATAGAGCCTTTCTTTTCATCAGGGTTCCCTACATTCTTACCCTATTTGCCTCTCCTTAATGGTTTCTCCATTAATCACTTCATTATTTCTCTTTCTTTCTCTTTTCCCACTTCAATGATTCCCTTTATGCTTTCTTCCTTCCTTTCCTTCCTTCCTCCTTGCCTTCCTTATCTCTTTCTTCTGCTCTTATTCAAGGTTTTATTACAGGTTTAGCTGTGACAGATGCGTCTCATTTTGTAGAGAGCAGCAGCAAGCATTTCAGATTCTGGTGGTTATGGTGATTGGGGTGTAATAATAAAAAAGAAAAAGGGATGGGAGAAGCAGAACTGATAGGGTGGAAATAAGTAGAGCAGAAGACAACAGAAACATGGAGGAAATAAGAGGCTGATCAGCATACAACCACTGACGAGAGGGAAATTGTAGTGTAACACAGAGATAAGGGAAAGGAAAGTAGAAGAGAAAGAAGACGAGAAAAGAGGTTGGAGAGACGTGTGTGCCACTTGGTAGTCATCACAGAGAAGCTTTCTCCATTCAGGAACTCGGCGTGCAGCTGTCGCTTCAGGGAACTGATCACACACACTCAGTCACACATACAAACACACACACATGCACACACACATACTTGCACATGCACACACTATCTTTCCCTCTCGCACACACATGCCCTCATGCTTTGGGCTGTGCTTTGAACTGATCCCTGCCACTGGAGAGGCACACACAGAGAGCTGGCTGATAATAATATTATCCTATGGCCTTCATATGGTAATATGGTTTTATTGCTATGAAGAAATATGAATATTATGGCTTTCAGATGCAGCTTAGGGAATTACATGGCTGTCATGCTTCTCAGCTTCAATAGAATATTTAGATTCTCTATTTATCTAGGGTCTCTGGGTGGCAAATCTATTAAGTTATTTACCTTTGCAGCGATATGTGCTGGCAAGTTGTATATTCATACCTATGAGAATGTACAAAGGCAAAACGCAAGACACGCCTTGAAATGCCATTGAGTGAAGGTCACAGCTCAGTAGGGTAGAATGACACACATCTGGATAGAAAGGATTGTGTGAGACAGGCCGTGGCATGACAGAGCAGAATAAGCAGGATGAGAAAAAGAGCTCAGGCACTCTCACTAGCATGTTGGCTAGTTTAGTCCACAGTATATATACAGTATTGTACAATATCAATGCAGAACCTGGTATCTAAAAATTAAGCTGTTAGAACCAAATGTTATGCTCATTTAGTTTCTTGCCCTACCCTATTTAGGCATTCAAAAGAATATTAAATACACTAAATCAAGGCACTCATGACTAAAATCTTGATCGAGGCATTGTTTTGTCCTCCATCTTGGAGCTCTAATCATCATGGCTGCTATCCAGGGTGCTGAATCTGGGGCTGTGCTTGGTGTTCCTGATATTTGCCCCAGTCGGCAGGAATCCCACAGGTGGGGATGGATGGTCAATACTTTGTTTTGACTGATCATCACTGGTGGAAGAAGTACCTGGATTTGTTACTTAAGTAAAAGTAGTAATACCACAGCATAAAAATAGTATTAGCATCAGGATGCACTTAAAGTACCAAAAGTAAAAGTACTCTTTATGCAGAATGGCCCATTCTAGAATAATATTATATTATTGGGTTATAAATAGTAATAAGTTGTGTGGAACCTTTCTGGATGGCTTAAAGTGATCTATAATAATACATCATAATTAATTGATTAGATTCTGAATCTGCAAAGGAACAAGAAGGTAGAGCTGTCAAATATATGTAGTGTAGTTTCCCTCAGAAATGTAGTGGAGTAGAAACATAATGTTGCATTGAATGGAAATGCTAAAATAAAGTACAAGTAACTCAAAATTGTACTTGACTACATGCAAATGTCCCCCGAGTTCAGTTTGTACAGCTTCATGTCTTTGGCCACTTCACTTAGTTCTTGCCTTCCTAGATTTTCTTGTTATGTATTGAACTGAACAAAGATAGGGAATATAACATTTTTAAGTCAGAGGTGACATGTGGTGTGCTCTCTACACTTGGGTCCAGTTAAGTGACATTAAACCAATGATGTCCCCTTTGCTTCCACTTAATAAAAGAAGAAGAACTCTTCATCATCTTTCCAGAGATGATTGCCCTTGTTCAAGATGTTGCCCCTTGAACCAGCTGGGATCAAGAGTTTCCAGCTGCAGATGCAGTCTGCTTTAGGGGAATTAGCAGTCTAATAAAGTTATTCTCAAACATACAGACAGTGCGGCTTAAATCATAGTGAATAAAGGATATTCCTGTTCACTGGAGAAGCTCATTTAGTCTCAGGGCAGCAGTATTTCATCATTTAATCATTAAGATAATAACATTACAAGAGTTGTGACAGGGACTCGCTGTTATCCAACTATGTTTTACTTTTCCTTTATGGAACCTGTGGCTCTACCACTTGATCATAATGTTCTGTTTCATGTCTGCCATTTCCCCTCCATTTTCTATCTTTTATTTTTTTTTCTCCATTAAGCCTCTACAACCCTGTCACATTATAATATTGTATATAAATGTATATAAATGTAATAATAATACACCCTGGATTAAGTTCAGTTCACTTTCTGTAACATTGTATAATATAGCCCAATATTACCATAAGAAATGACATGTTTACAACATATACAACATCTGTGTGCTTGATTATCATTAGCATTTTTTTTTTGACAGAATTTAATTCAACAACATTTAAACAGTAACAAGGCATTTTACCATTAGATTGTACATAAATACATACCCACAGTAGCAAATTAATTTTGCGAGCACACCATCAAAACTACGAGTGAATACATTTGCTTGTACACTTCTTTTTTCTCAGATCATTCAGATTATATCATCTGAAATTTGGTGAGGCAGCACAGAGAGAATACCACAATTAAATCACGATTATGGTGTGAAAAATAAAAAAAGATGCAGTTGTTAATTTTGACTTTTTCTAATATCTGCGTTTATTGAAAACTGCTTTTAAATTAAATTATAAAAATATAGTGCACCCTTAATTGTTAATTAATATATTCTTTAGCAGATGTGATGTGATGAAATGAGATCATATGAGATACTTATATATTTTTCTCTCAATGTAAAGTAGTAGCAGACTTTTGGGGGACGTCCTCGTCCCATGGTTCATAGTTAACAATATTAAACCCAAGACAGGTATTGTTATGTGTAGAATACATAACTCTTCACCTTCATTTATCTTTTATTTTCCCCAAATTGATGAAGACACACTAAGTATTGCCCCATGAACATGGTTCATCTAAAACAAACCACATAAATAAGCCTTGATGTTTGTGTGTGTGTCTGAATGGTGCAGTGATCATAACATTTGACCTGTATGAGTAATTGACGTCACACAGGGGTGACGTAAGAGTCATCAGAGTCACATGAATGGACAGCACTGTACGACCAGCTGCACACTCCAAACAAAATTGAATTTGGCATGTTTCACAAGCAAAATTACAGGTTTGTGAACAGAAATAGGCACCATAATAGAAATGTTTTTTCACTGCTTCTCAACACACTGTCACAACTAGTTAAAATAGTGGTTTGTGGACCTCATATTTGCAGTTTAAATCAACAGTCCACAATTTTTAGTAAACTCTAAGTTCACTTCCCATTTTTTGAACACTGTCAGGTTAATTGCTCCTGACACGACTGAGTTTCAACTGTAGTGGACGGTCAATGAATAGATACGCTGCAGCAATTGTGTTCAGTTAGGTAAGGCACAGTATAGGACTATGTATACTACAGTATGTTGCTCCTTTGGGTGAATGGGGTTTTACAAGGTTAGTGGTCCTGAAACAAAAAATGCAAGTGTTCAATTTGTTGAGAATCTGTTCTCTTGATACACTACGATGCCACTGGACCAATTACAACTATGTGTAGTTGAACCAAAGAAAAATTTAAAAATACAACAGACTACCTTCTGCACTTAGTGCATCTTGTTAATTACAATCAGGTGTACAGGATCCCAAATTAAAAAGCAAGGTATCAGGAGTTTCAGCAGCAACTTGAGCACTTTACTTTTTTAACCATGAATCAAGAGAAGGTGCAATATCCTGATGGTAAGAGAACATTACAACTTCTATGTATATATGTTCCCTTGAAGGGCCAAATATACTGTGCACATTTACCTCTATGATAACACATATACTGCAAATAAAAACACAGATAACACATCCAAATGCAGAAATGTTGCATTGCGCAAAAACACAACAGACCAGAGCAATTTCTGTACAACAGAGTTTCTGGGGACATGGTTGACAATTGTTCTTTCTCAAATTCTTTGTAAAAGGATTTCCCAAAAGGCTAGCTTCACACAACCATCTGCCCACACATCCACGAAGGAATTAGTGTGACCTATTCCAGTCTTTCTAGGCTTTGTAAACTAGTACATCTTGAGCTCTGGAGATGTAGACTTCAAATATCAGATTCTCTCACATCAATCCTCTTCAATTTCCGAGATAAGTAATCTTAGATAAGCGGAAACTTCTCTGATACCACACTGCATACTTTATTCAATTCAAATTTGTAATCTTTGAAGATTTCCCAAAGGGATAAAGAAATAAAAATAGACTGTACTGTAAGAGATACCAAATTGTTCAGAGGAGAAATCTCGAGTAATCTTCTATTAGGCAGATAAGAAGTTAGTTGTCTGATTCGATGTCTCACTCTTGAAAAAGTTATTTTAATGTCAGAAATGTCTCATCTGAAGTTTCATCCATCAGCGTTTGATGACTGGCCATTGTTGCCCTCTTCGCTACGATAAAACAAACACTGAAATACAAGATGTCTTGGATGTTTTGGCTGTTTAGTTCACTATAATAAACTGCTCATGGCAGATGTTTCTCTTGGGTGTTGGCAGAAAATAAAACAGCACGAGGAAGGCCGGAAAGGCTACAAGCAAGAAGAAAACAGGATAGTAGTACAAATTGTTCTGCACCCTCTGAAATGAAATCATTCTTCAAACTATTTCTAAAATGCTGTAATAGGTTTGCTGGAGAGAGCTTCGGTAGCAGAATAACACTTCACAGGACTTCTTCTGACTCTGCTGTAGTTCAGCATACATGCAGCTCGTCTTCACTGCAGCCACAGGCATCTATATACACTGGGACAGGTGGCTTGTGTCTAAATTTTGCACAGTGTAATGGATTTACATTAGCATTGGGACATGGGTAATAGGACAAAAACAAACTTTAATGCATATGT
Organism: Argyrosomus regius; assembly: GCA_946959425.1. NCBI lineage: Eukaryota > Metazoa > Chordata > Actinopteri > Sciaenidae > Argyrosomus > Argyrosomus regius. The sequence goes on along the minus strand of OX336889.1, from coordinate 15,366,817 downwards.
TTCCTTGTTTCCATGTAGTTATCACCCAAAGGAGTATTATGAGAGTGCTGTATTCACACAAAATTCTATTAACAAGAAAACTGCTGACTCTTCTGGTGAATAAACAGTTCTTATTCATGGTAGAAAATGCCAGTTATCTGACCAAATACAGCAAGACAGAGAAGAATGTAAAAGGAAATCTACACTTTGTGTAAGTGAAAGGTCAGGAAAGTAATGGTCTTGGAAGAGCTTTATCTTTTTCTGCAATATGTTAAAAACTTTTTAACTTGTGGCAGTCGTGTTAACTGTAAATGTCAATGTCAATGTAAACTTCAATTTGAGACTCTGTATACCACCGCACCATATATAGCAAATGCACTTGTCTACAGAGCAAATATACAGCATATATATATAAATGCACTGACACAAGGTCTAAAGGCAAGGACCTCAAATGGTGCAAAGGCAATGCACACATCCATCCACTGCAAACGGGGGATATAAAGCAATAATAGAAAATACTTGTTGGCAAAATGTTGAGGAAAATTGCTCACCTACACTGCCAGAAAAATGTTTCTAAAAGTGTTATGGCCTAACTGATTGCTTGACTTGTCTTCATGACTGCTCCTTGGATAGCTGCCAATAGTCCTATATTGATGACACATCCAACAGAAAGAAAGCCCAATAAAAACGCTCATAACTTCCTGTTCTCCTGTAAAATGTCAAAAGCAGCAGAAACCGTAAAGGTAACAGGAGGTTTTCATGTTTTCTAGATTACACCTATACCTTGTAATACTACAGTATGAAAAGGCAACCCTTGCACAAAATCTGACAAAGGCAAGTGCTGGAGGAGACAGTTTCCACTCAATTATATATTTTGATGAATAAGTGGACAGTGGATCATTGCAGGTCTACCAATTCTCTTCATATTTTCCCCCACTGATTGATAGCTCTTGCTGGTCTCAGTATATGGAATATTTTGTTATTTTTGACCTTTGTCCTCAGTGGTCTACAGGGTTAAGCCACACTGACAGGCTCACTGCCAAAATCTCCACTGTCTGCAATCCGTCAGATTTATTACAAACCCAGCTGGTTTAAAAGGGTTTAAATTCGTCTGACCTGGTCAAAAATATCTGACTTACAAGTATGTTTCTTTGCATCCCCATATCTACAAAATGAAATCTTATAGATTATTGTTGCTATAGGCAGTACTGAGGTCTCACTCCTATAGTATGAATGTTGTACCAAGAGACTGTGTTATAAAATTTTAAAATGTCATTTCAGCTCAGACAACAGCAGGCAAGTGTGACAGTTGATGATTTGTAAACTGCAGTACAATATCAGCTTATCCCTCTTCGATTTACATCCATCCATCCATCTGTCCCCTGTCTCCGGGTATTAATAGCAGTATTTCTGCCCAGCTTAGACGCTTGCATGCAGACGGGTCTGCCCTCTGTGCTCTTACAGCCCTGCTAATATGTCTGTGACCGAGGGAGAGCACACAGGACCACAGCACCGTTTTAATCAGACATACAAACACAGAGAAACAGCACACACACACAGGAACACATTTACATTTGCATGTGGATAAGTGCACTCAAACTCATATTATTACGGTACATTAGGTGGGTGGTTTTACCCACTTACACTCGATATCACACACACACAGACACACACACACACAGGTGCATGGACATGCTGTATGTTTTAATTGCACACACTTAATTGCTTCAACCTAATACCATTTGTGTAACACACATGCTCAAATAAGTTCTGCAGGTAAGATAAAGGAAATTTCAAAAAGTGCTGAGGTGAAGTTGCCTCCTAAAATTTACTTAGTCTGTGTGAGGACAGAATATTAAGTGTGTGAGTGCATTTTAATGATATGAATCTAAACATAATGTAATATCCTTTACTTATCTAATTTCCCAAAGGGGATCATTGGAGTTTTATTAAACCTAATTGGCAATAACTGTTTATATATTTTTCAGATGTAATTAAAAAAGAAACAACCGCACACGCTTCTTGTCACGGTTCCCAGCAGAGTCCATTTTGCATCCATCAATTACCACAGTTTTAAATTCTCATAGGGTAAAAAATAGCAGATTTAAAGCTGCCTTTGAATGATGCCTACCTCTAGCTGGTGTGCTGTGATTTATTTAGATTCAACATGAAGACACATTGTGAGTGGTAGACGGGCTGAAAAGAGAGATATGGCCCAGGGAGATGGATCCAAAGATCTGAGAAAGAGAACAGAGAAACAAGACAAAGGTTAGTACATGATTGCTTATTGGGATATCCCTTCGTCTGAGTGGTATTGACTATATACAGTAAAGCCTACATATCTAATCCTTTATATATTGTAACCCACTGCACTTTATCCCTGTTGTCAAATACGGCCCATTGCAATCCATTAAACCATATGAACCTTGTCTGTATACATGGCACGTAGCATTGTAAACGACAGAGTTATAGAGTAGCTGCCAACAGTTTTGGTGCATAAAGTGAACACAGACACTTCACAAGATTAAGAGTCTACAGCCATGTTAGCAGCTTGAGTTCTGCAGTGCTTTGAGCTGAAGGCCAACATGCTTACAATGGCAATGTTAATGTGCTGATGTTAAGCAGGCATGAGGGATCACTAAATGATCACAGTTCATCTTGATGTGGACATGAATGAATGTACCAAAGTTCACGGCCAACACTTCTATACACATACATTTCACTCAAAACCACAAACGTCAAACACAGAATGGTGCTTGCAGAAAAGCCTGGTTAAAAGGCATCATTTTCTTTTTCCTTCGAACAGAGATATTTCAGTCTGTAGTCTTAATGGTGGACTACCCATGGATGACTGACAAATATTGTCATCCGTGTGGGTAAAAATTTTGTTTCCTTTTCAGAATTTTAGTTTTTTTCTCAGGTGCACCACACCACAAATGCACTTTTGTTGGTTCAGAACTGCAGTTGACTGTAAGAATTTTTAGTCATGCTATACAGAGATACAATGACCAGACGCCTTTGTTTGTCTGGAACTGTCCCAGTTCCTGATTTAATGCTGGGTATCCCAATTTCTGAAAAATATCTTCAAAACATAAAATGTCCCATTTTTGACTATCACTCCTTCTGACAACCTGCCAAAGATAAAGTAATCTTTTCTGAAGAGCTCCAGGAGGCCATCACTCCTTCATACAAGTCCCATGGTTTTAAAAGGTGCACTCGGTAGGACAAATAATTGCCCAGATCCTGAGGAAAACACCAGCGGTGCACCCATCAACACATATATGTGCACATTCATGAATGTGCGGTACACTTATAGGTCCCTTGAGGGTTTGAAAATATGGTCACCCTGTAAGGAGAGCATATCCAACTTACTTCTAAGCCTTTCTGGCACATTAGACTGACCCTGCTCTCTCCAGGTATACATAATACATAGAGTAGATTATATGTAGCCTGCGTCTGCCCAATGAGGAAACGTAGTGTGACGCTCAATGTCCAAACCTACTCTCATCTAATGTGAGGATGTGTTGCTTCCAACCCTCCCACACTAATCCTCCACACAGTGTCCAGACCAATACAATGTTCTAAAGACTATGCCAACTGTTCTGTCATTAACAGAAACACACAGTATATTCTGTTGTTTCATACAACAACTAAAATTAGGCATAACCTCACATTGCTATTCCTTTTTTTTTCTCTTTCTCTTTTTAGTTATCTTGAAGGAAATCTGTGCTGAAGGCTCTGTAAAATAAGATATCAACACACTGATTAGGTCCATGGCAAGCAGCAACCTCCAAGTCAGAACATAATATATATTTTCAATGCCTGGACTGAAAATAGTCTTGACACCACAAAATGTGGGTGCTGATGCAAATATTATGTCAGTCTTTTTTAACAATTCTTCCAGTGTGGATCAAAGTGTCATTAAATTGAAACTGACAGTCAGTACTTTTTGTGTTTTAGTAAAGAGTACACATACATACACACACACACATCAAATAGGATGCAGACACTTTGCCAGTCAGTTTTCCAGCCAGCTGAGCTAACAAGCTGTAGGTTATTAGAAAATTATTACTCACATCAACGGCCTGAGGGCATTTTATCAGTAAGAAATTAAACCGCAATGTGACTCGACAGTGGGACAGCTAATCAGACCAACATGCCATTATGCACATACTGTAGGTGAATGTACAACATTTTCCAAAAGCTAATGCCAATAATAAGGACAAGCACTGACAGGAGCACTAGTATGGCAGATCTTTTGCATGCTTATTTAGGTTGGCAGTTACAATGTGCATACATCAGTGCTATAGCTCACACACAGTCTGATTTTAACATTTTAACAAATTTGGGAATGGTATTTTTTCATTTATTATAACAAGAGATATCCTTTGGTATGAAATCCTGGTACTGCAGCTATCTTTAAGTCTCTTGTGACAGGTTCTTCTGGCTTTGATTAGGTACTTAAAATTAGTTGTAGTACTAGTAAACTTTTGTAAAGTGGCTTATATAAATAACCAGGGTTATACAAAATACTATATTGATAGTAGCTTCTGACTATAGTGATAAATTGGCTTTGTAACCAACAAATCTGTCAGAAAGCAGTAAGCGTACAAGAAGCTGCTATAAACAAATTTCCCCTGAATTGAATTAAATTGAATATATGCCAATTTTTAGCAGGAAAATCCCTTCTGTAATTTAACAGTCTATTACACCTGATAAATCTTAAGAGAAAAAATATTTGGAGTGATAATTTGTACCTTGTATTTATACCTTTCAACCTGGAATTACTTAATTCATCCCCTTAATTAATAGAAGGAGAATTTCGTGCACATTGAATTGCTAAATTATGCTCTCGAGTTACCTCTTCCTCCTCTTCTGATTAGAAGCACAACTTCCCTCCTTACACAAAAGCCATATTCATTTCACTTACTATAAACCAATCACTGCAGAATATTGAAAGTGAAATTGTAATTACTGAATGATACCTGCAGTATCTTAAAGGGTTTGACGGAGAAACTGTTATCCCTTAAAATATGTATAAACGTCTTCCCACAATGTTTGTGTGTAATGTATTTATTAGCCAACATAAATACACATTAAGCAGCAGATCAAAATCCTGTTTGAAATTCATGCAGTCCATTTAGATTCTATGACCTATCAAATTACAGTGTTTACTTTGCACAGCATTACGTAGCAGCATGTGTGCAAAAGTGGCCTAATCCTCTAGCTAAAGTGCAGAGTAAACAAAGAATGTGGCATCAAAAACTGTGTGGAAACAGAGTGTGGATGTGGTCATAATCTTAGTTGAGAGAATGAATTTACCATGATGCTATAACACTGCTCCACCCTAACTGTCTACTTTTTAAATATAATTGCAATCTGCCAAGAGTAAGGTTAATTACTAGAGAATCTTGTATTGTTAAAAACTCACAAACTGCAAGTGTCATATGGAGATGCTCCAGAAATTTACCAAGAGCTGAAGTCATCTTTGAATGTTTGTCTTTTCTACAACACATGATTGTACAACAAAGTGTACGCTGTTGTCCCGTTATGCTTTATGTGTGTAAGATGAGTTGAGGGGTCTCACAGCCTAATAAGAGAAACTGCTGTGTAGCCTGGCAGTAAAGCAGCAGATACTTCTGTATCACTTGTCAGATGGCAGCAGGGTGAACAGGCTATGACTTGGGTGGCTGTTGTCTTTTAGTATCCTTTGGGCTTTGTGCAGGCACCTCCACTCCCTGATTTTAATCACCCACTGCAGCCCTCCTGTTCTGGGCCATGTGCATCCCATGCCAATTTGTAATGTTTCCAGTCAGGATGCATTCTCCTCCATAAAACCTGGGAATTTTCTGGGATTATCCTAAGAAATACGATCGTTTCTGAGCTTTGTGAGATGACCTATGACATTGATTCCCAGGAAGCTAAAACTACAAAATAACATGTTTTAGTTTTTATCTTTAAAGGTGAATAGGTCTTCAGATTTTATTCACATATGGATCTCAGTTCTAAACTCCATTTAATCCATTACCATAATTTCAATTTTATTAAACTGCGGTACTTCTCTAAAACCTTGCTGTCTAAAAGCTCCAATTAAATTACTTCAAAATGATTCTTTGAACCTATTTCAAGCCTCCCATTAGCAACCTTCAGGCCTTGAACCTGTCTTTGAAAAACACTGCCTTACTGCCACATGTGAACCGCCGAACTGCTGATCTGTATTGTATGATCTTGAAAGTCGTTGGTATTCTGCTCAGTTAGCCTCTATATTTAGCATCTGTTCTCTCCATTCAGCTATGTTAGATTGTGGTGAAATGACCTGTCAGTGAGCTTGTACGTGTGTGTGCGTGTGTGTGTGTGTGTGTGTATGCTTGTATATGAATACAAAAGAAAGAGGGAGAAAGTGTGTGTACAAAGCAAGAAGAAAGGGCATCTGTGAGGTGCATATGTGTGTGCGTGTGATATCTTTTTTACTGACTTCCTAATAGTTTCGCTTTGAACATGAAAGTAAAAGAAGAAACAAAGAGTTATGTGAAAAAGCAACCGCAGAGGTCTAAATGATTAAAATAAACAGGGAAGAAACACCCACAGTAAAGCACACACACCTACCACTGAGTCTGTATTTTTGACCTCTAGTTCTTGGTTTGTTATGACAAAGGCAGAGTACTCTGCTCTTTTGTCTCAGTATACATATTTTCCCCCAAACTTCAAGATATTCTCTATCTTACCTTACCTCTCTCTGTTTTACTGTTCTGTCCCATTTGCCTTTGTACATTTTGTCACTGACATTGCATTACCACAGCTGTTCGGGCATCGATTTCAAATTAAAAGCCCTTTAGTTTTTCAGTGGATGGAATCCCTGAATTTCTTAACAAAGCTTTTATTGTTTTTTTTGCAGGAATGTGCTATGACCAATTTTGTTCCCATTTGGTGCATGCTACTCTTATTAGAGCAGCTTGACAGGAATAGATGATCAGGAATAGCAGTACATTTTATTTAAAGAATATTTATAGAATTAATTACTTCTCTGCAGTTTCTTTACACTTTGCAAAGTCATCCAGTGTGTCAGATTGGACGGTTTGACCTGTGGTCTATACAATGACCATTAAAACTGTGAAAGGCCTTACTAGTGACAGTGTTAGGCCATTCTGGGCTCTCTCCGTAGCTATACAAGGCTGACTGGTGCATACGAGAAGTAGCTCAGCTATGATTCTGTGTGAACTCTGTGTGGACAGCAGCATTTTTTAAAGAGAGTGTATCTATTTTGAGAGGCATACACAACCAAAACCAGAATAGTTCTAGTGTAGATGTTCTTTAAGTCTGATACAGAGTGCAGAAGAGGTCAGATTAAAAACGAGAAGTGTATTTATGGTTACATGACTTCAAGTAGGACCTTTACATGCCTTGAGCCTGCAGTATGGATATTTTAGTGAAAGATATTTAAAGATGTTAATGGTCTTCGAGTGCCCTGCTCTCATCTCGTCCCATCCTTTTCTCTACCAATTTCTCATGATACACTGAATCCATCTCTTCTTAACCCCTCTTTGTGTACATGCACTCTGTCATCCATTTAACTCTCTTTTTAATCCACCATACCAACGCCACCCTCCCTGCGCTCTCCTCCCTCTTTCAGATGGAGTATAATTATCTGGTCATCATTATCAGAATAATTCTGCTTCCTCATTATAAACCCATCTGCTCTGCTCTGCTTTGCAATCCAACCAACACGACATAAACACACAGCCATACGGATACCGAAGCGCACACACACATCTCTCTTTCTCTTGCTCTCTCTCACTCTGTCCCTCTACAGTCTCATCACTGGAGCCACTTGAGTGACTGAACACATCAGTGTAACTGGTGTGAGGTAATTATGTTGAGAGTGAGGTAAAGATGTTGGACTAATCTGCTGAGATCCATAGAGGAATGAAACACTATTGAGCACCTTCTCTGTCTGTGGTCTTGAGGTAACTGAGGTAAAAATCTTGTGACATCTTGAATGCATTTACTTTTAAACTGTTGTTCTATCTACTGGCAATCAGCTCTCACCATGTGCTGATGTGTGTCTCAGTAAAACAATTTGGGAAACAAGAGGAGACGGCCGCATATATTTAGTGTGGGACACTTGCTTGTTGATTCGAATCCTTGGACACACTAGGATGATCAGAATGAGCAATTTCAACCAGACCCATCTGTTCCAGTTTGGCCGCTGAGACCCCATAAAATGAAGATTGTGGTATTATGGAGGAGCATCCAGGAGGTAAAGTGTGTATGATCCAAATAGTAGGTGTATGTGTCACTATTGACTGCAGTTCTCATAGTAAAGGTAAGATCGTGACAGAGAATTTTTATTATATGTCCACTAATGCAGGATATGACACATGAAGAGGAGCTGTTACCACGGCTACCACTAGTTTGCTAATCATGGAGCCCTTTTAATCAACAAATCGTTGAAGCTGCTTTTCTCTCAAGAAATGAATGTCAACATTCAAAATGACCTCATTACACCTACAGTTCTCTAATGTTTATCAAGAGGAGATTTGATTAGAAGTTTTAATCTCCTTGATGAGATCATTTAAGTTTTAGTCTGGTATGTAAGTAGGTAGAATGAGGAAAATGTAGGACATAGGACAGTGCCCGTATTAATTTAAAGACATGCAGCAGTGCATAAATACAAAAGCATAATGCATAATGCATTATACCAACAAGGAATGACACATATACTTTACATAACGCATTCCTCGAGCATGAAAGCAGCAAAAAATCTCAGGAAAAAAAGACGTCAGTGGAGTCAATTTGTCAAATGAATACACATACGCAGAGTGTGAGGGAGGTATGTGTGAAATGCAAAAACATTAATGGGTCTAATGAACTGGAAATTACAAGGTATAATGGTGAAGTGCAAAATGTCTATCACAGAGCATTTCATGTGGTTAAATGTTGCTGTGATGACCTCTAAAAGCCCCACTCTCACTGACAGGCAAGCCTTTTAGCACTACTCACACAACCTCACAGTTAACACTGTCACAATGCTAGGGTTTTAAGTTTCGATACAATACTAGCGTTAAAAAAATGATACACCTAAGAATAAGAATTTTTCTTTCTTTAAAAAAAAAAATAAATACATCAAAAATTAGTCGCCTTCAAACAGTGCTGGTACAGGTTGCACTGTTTCCAACAGAACAGTGTGTCCCTGCAGCAGAGTTGTGTGACTGTCAGGAGATCACACGGGAGGAGAGCGAGGTGGCAATGGTCTAAAGACATGATACTGAAAAAAAAGAAGAAAAAAAAGAAGTCAAATCGATACGTTTGACAACCCTACTCTGCTAAGTGCCTATAGTATGTTTGTGAAAGCATACTGTATGTGTGTGAGTGTATCCACGAGGGCATACGGTGATCTTGACACAGTGTAATATTTGATCTCCAGCTCTGATATTGTGCCATTGGCAATGCTTACACATCTGCCCAGTGCACTTAAGAACACTAACACTTGTACTAATGCTTGTACCTACAAGTGCACACATGCACTTACAGACACACACACCTTCCACATGGAGATGAACTCAGCTGAAGGATCACGGCTATAATTTCAGTCTGTGAGGCCAAGGATGTATCAGCATATCACATTGTGTTGATAACTGTTGAGCTAAACAGAACAGAACAGAAATTCTAGAGTGTTTTACTTAGAAAGTTTTTTGCAGTGTACCAGGTGTCTATCAGCTGTAGCATGCTAGTCCGGTTAGCCCTATTAGCCAAGATTATGTAGTGTTGCTGTTATCTGAATGGCAAACAAATTAGAGATCAGAGTTGGAGGAGTCTCCCATGACATTTACTGTATGGGAACATTACAGTCTCCCAGTTAATTGCAGCAAAAATTGACAACGATTAATGGATCAGACAAAAACTGTATGCTGACATTGTTCCACTGAAGTCGTCTGTGGAAACACTTCAAACATTTTACAATTCAGTCATTTTGCAACAGCATCAACCAAATGTGTCAATTAGCAGAACAAGGCAAAAACAGACACAGTGTTCAAGCAGCCTCTCACTGCATATTTGTACCAAGGCATTAACTAATGCTCAAGGAATGTTTATCGCTGTGGATGTACAACCATACCCAGTTGTAGAGAATACAGAACATAAGCATATGGAAAGTGCTTGAGCCCCACTGTAATGCTTCTTTAGTCAGTATAAACAAGTGCACACTGCAGTTGTTTCTTTTTGACATTATCTCAGTATTTAAATGCCTTAAGTGTTACAGTAATGCCCACTAGCCCACTGTTGCTGTTGAATGTTTGCATTGTTTCAAATTAAATGGCAAAATGTAGACGTAAAAGTAAAGGTTTTCCCTGATTTACTGCGAATGTACTGTACCATGACCCCAAACCCAAAGTACACAATGAACTATGACTTTTGTGTAAAGCTGCAGCCCTAGTATTCAACATACAGTAATACCACGGCATCATCGCACCTTTTTTGAAGTCCTACTATTGGTAAGATTTTGTTTTAAGGCGCCAGAATCCACCTTAGCCATCCAATATTTATGCACCTTTACAAAATCACAGATATGACAACAAACACACAGTGAATGGCATTTAGAAACGTGTCTGCTGTGATTGTTATCCATTTCTTAATGCAGGCAAAAACATTGGCAACTGTTTCATAAATAAGAGCTGATTCTCCCAAGCTCGGTCTGATGTCCTTCCGCACAAAAATGTTGCCTTTGTGTTGTTTTTCTCACTAACTGCTGATTACAGCCAACATATGCGTGAAAACCTGCATTGCTAAAAGAAATGTTCCTCTGTTGTGGAGGACTGACAAACCTCATAGGACGGAGTGTCTTGGCCAGCTTTAGTCTTTGCTCTGAGATTAAGCCAAAGTAGAATGCATTCAAATTGGGTTGATGGGATGATGATGTACTTTAGTCTCCCTTTGTTAACTATAAATTCTTTAGTGCCAAGGCTTGGAAATAATGACATTGTTTCCAAAATACTGTTGAAATCAACAGTTTATCATATAAACCGATTTTCGGTTGCTACGTCATACACACACCTATGTCCGTCTGCATCCCAAACTTCACATTAACTAATTAATGCACTTTCTAGGTTGCACACACATGTGCAAATGCAACTCTCAAATACACACACATGCAACAAAACACACACACCCACACACACACAGTGCCCCAGCTGTGCAAGGGATTAGAGATTAGGAGAGAGGAGGAGGACAAATCTATCTAAACACAAGAGCCCATAATATTACCACACAGATACATATCCAAACATTTTTGCAACATATCAGCAGAGATACACTGAAAACGTGAATTTTTGGTTTGTTTACATCCATGTGCACAATATGAATCCGCATCATGCTCCATACCAACAAATACGTTATCTCAGATAAACAATTGCATCTCCAGACAGCATATGAGCCTGCTGATAACGTTGCCCCCATTTCGCTGATACTTCTATTATTTATCAGACGGTACATTTGTTACCCAGCTTTGCTTTTGTGCTGTTGTTTAAATAGAGCCACTCCGCAAAGCAGCAGGATTAGGTGATCTGTTTGATGTTTTAATTTACTCTGCCACTTCTGAATCTGAGGCTGCAGCATCAATACTGCCTCGTTCTGTAGATTGAAAACCATTAAAGGGAAATAAAATGTGGAATAATAACAAAAAGGACACAAATTATTTCTGATGGGCAGCACAAGTTCTGGGGATTATATGTTTTTTTAACAAATCTAGACAAGACCATTAATGACTATGATATCTGTGTTTTGACTGCAGGGGGATTTTGCATTAGGGTGGGATAACTGTACTAACCACGATAAGTAATTTTATTTTAATAATGAATTCTGGCAAATGACTAATTCATGTAATGAAACCTGGCCGTCAGCCATCATGCGGCTTCCGCTGCAAAAAACAGGTTGGATTGTGCAAAATAGAGGGCAGAAAAAATTTAATTTAGTTCCTAGACATGACTGGGAGAGAGGAAGAAACAAAAAATATACAGAAAAAAATAATAAATGGAGAGAGGAGGAAGGAGGGAGCTGATAAACAGACTTGGAGAACACTAGAGAGACTTTACAGCACATAAACAGTATCCCACCATTTCTATCTGTCTGCCTGTAGGGTCTCTTGGGGGTTCAATGTCAATCAATATGACTGCCTGTGAGTAAGTCTGACAGAAAGAAGCCAAACTGACTCTTATTCTGAAGGAAGTGATCCCTAAAAGACCTTTTGACATGGAGCTGAGATATAAACATGCGTAAACACTCAGAAAATAAACAAGGTTTGGGGAAAATGCCCAGTGGTGTTCCACATGTAAGCCCATTGACACTGCATGTGTGTATATGTGTCCATGTGTGAAGTAAGTCTGGAGTATAATCGCTGTGTCCCGCCTCCAGGCCACATGGCTGATGATGACTGACAGCTGCCTTTGGTGTCTTCTCTTCTCCATCCCTTTTCTCCTTATTTTCTCCTGTCATTCTCATCTCCTGTCCTCCCTTTTCTCCTCTTAGAGATTTCAAAGTCAGAGACTTGTGTGACTGAATATATCTGGAGAATATGGTATACAAGTTTACTGTGGCAGGGCAAAAGAGAACATGCTAAAACACATTTTACTTCATTCATCACAGAGTCATCAATAAATCATTTCAAAATATGAGAAGGACTTCATTTTCACTCTTAACTACTTTGCATAACAAAGTTATATGATGTTTAAACCTGCCTGTTTCTATAACTAATAGTAATGTACCTGAGCTTTAAGGGAACTCTTATGTTTCTACCTGGACCATATCTTCCTATGTTTTTGTGTCTAAATGACTAATGGGGACAACAATTCTTGAAATTGCTCCAGTATTGAACGAGCGATTCAGCCGGCAGCCGAGAAACCAGCTGAAATTTAATCCTTCGTGGGCAATTGCGCACTGTCAATGTACGTCCACTACAACTGCTTATTTTTGCCACTGGCTCAGATTGTTATTATAGGTGTCTGACAACATTATAGAAAGGATCCCTTTATATTAAGGAGTAGGATCATTTTTAATGAGAAACATTTGTTATATTGTTCTGTTCAAAGCCAATGGGGATGTGCCATTGACAAAAACAATGATTTTACCTTGTGAAACATGGGAGATTTTTTGTGTTATTGTCATGTTTTGACACATTTATTTTGCTCTCTAATACATAAAATCATAAAAAATGACAAAAAAGAGAGCACTGTTAGTGGACATACATTTAGGTGCCTCTAAAGATTACATTGCAGCCAATTTTGTGGCTGCCGACTATAGACCAATTTTAAAAATTGTTCTCCCCATTAGTCATCAAGACACAAAAACATGGGAAAATTGGGTCCAGGTTGGAAAATACTTGAGTTCCCCGGCACACACACACACATCTTTGGATTTTAGTTAGATTTTGTGTCACACAGCGAGACAATACGTTTGTTATTTAAGTTTGGACCAGACCATTTGAACAGACAATCTTTTTAATTATTTGTTAGAGCATCATGCTTTGACATCAGTTTTTGAAGTTTGTGTCAGGTTGGCTTAGTGATAGCCAACCCTGTGACCTTGACCAAATCAACCACACAGGCAAATCACAGGCAGGTTGTAGACTGTCCACAAAGTAGTATGATACACTTTCTCTTATTGGCTAAATTGAATTTCATCTCTCCTCTAACACAAAAGCACCCATGTGCAAAACTACACACACACACACACAGACACACACAGTCATATGATCTTGCACCAGCTTCTCTCATCTGAAACAATTTCTTCATTCCCTCCCTCTTTCCATCTCCCAACCACTTACAGGACCACTATTTCTCTCTATTTAGCCTGTCCACATCACTGGGGAGGCACTGTGGTGTGTTTGTGTGTGTGTTTGTGTGTGTGTGTGTGTGTGTGTGTGTGTGTGTGTGTGTGATTGTGTGCGATTGTGTGTGTTCCACCAGAGTGAGTTGATAGGCTGTGATAGGTCTCAGGGAGAAAGCCAGACCACAGCAGTTAACACTGACCTCTCCGTTGCTTTCTCTCCCACCTCCCACACAACAACACCACCTGTCTCTCTGTCTCACTGTGTCTCTCACCCCTCTGTCTGTCAGCAGAGTGTATCACATCTTCTTCTCTTTGTCTACTGCCTCTCCCTTTCTCAATTTCCTCATTCTCCCTCACACTCTTCACCCTAGTTTTATTTTTACCATTGTCTCTGGTCCCTCTATTTTTCACAACTTTTTTCTGAGTCCTCACCTGACAAAGAAAGTTTATATCATATCCCCAGCTCAACACTCTCCTACTACCTTTGCTCCCTCTCCATTGTTCCTTTCTTCTCTCCCTCCACCTCTTTTCTTTCACCTTAAGGCCCCCACACACTTTACGATAACATCAGTCCTGCAGGTTCATTGCATGCCGCACTGTGCGAGATGGATTTAACAAAATCTTGGTCAGGATCTGCATGGCTGTGACTGTGCAATATCGATTTTCAGGCATGTCAGATTGTGCCATGAATACCTGGAGAATCATAGCACTATGATTTTAACAGAAAGGGGGGGGGGGGGGGGGAAGCAAACAAACACATTTCTAGTTGAACGTTTACAGCCACACAGCATCGCTGAAAGGTGTGGTTGGGTGTGGTCTGAAGTGTACACCTGTGACTACACCCTATAGTAATGGCACAGTATACTGACCCACAATGGAGTATATTTCTATATCTATGTGAGAATGTGTGTACGAAATAGCACTGCAATCCATCCGTTAAATGTAGAAATGTCACTCAAAACCACAAATGTGAACCTCAGGGTGCCACTACAGGGAAAGTAAAAGTCAGAATGATTCATTGTTTCGGGACAATGTCCATATCAGGACACGCTTGGCCAAATGCAAAAAATCTACATTGGCTGTTGCTTTGGCAGCAAACCATTGGGAGGTAACTCTCATCACTATAACACATAAGTTGAATGAGCATGTTTTGTTTTGCTTTGCTTGATTGACCCTTGCAGTTCACCATCACCACGGTCTTGCTTACTTTATCGAGCTAGCTACCAGGCTCAATTATCACAAAGGAGAATTTCATGCTAACTGCAAAGGGAGTCTGCAAGTATGTGGTGGCGCATCGCCAGAATAGATCAATCTAAAAGCAAAAATGAAAAGCATGATCGAAGTACAGGTAAGAGAATTTACAGAGAAGTGATGCTTCACAGAGAGATTTTAACATAGTGTCTTATGCAGTTTTATGGGTGGTTGAAAAATATTTTGGCCAGTAAATTTACCAACCAATTTTCACCAAAAAGGGAATTTTGGACTCTCTCTGGGGACAAAATCTCAATAACTATGGGATTCAGTTGGAAGACATTTCGGCACAAATTTCTAAACACTGTCCAAAATGTGATGCATACTATGCATGTTATGTTTGGTCGCTAAGGAAATCATCTCTGAAACTCATCTCTGCCAGTGGCAGGCAAATCTCCCAGTGAGTATCAGGAAAAGACATGACTGACAACCAAATATCTCACCACATTTCTCACAGTCAATAATTGTAGAACGTAGACGTCCTTTACTCCTCAGTTTCGGAAAACAGCAGTTTGACCTTGAGCTGTTAATGTCTGCTCTCTCCACACTGAGTCCCCCCACCCATCCCTCCATCCTGTCAACCCCTCTTTTCAATTTCTGAACACTCTCTCCATTTGGTCATCTCTCCCTCCATCTTTTCTTGCCTCCTCTACTTTACATTTGTCACTCTCTCACTCTATGTCCCTCATTTGATCACTGCCTCCTAAAATTGCCTGCCCTCCATTCCTCCGCTCAGTTTTCTATCCATTACCTCCTCATTTGTGCATTCCACACTTTCTTATCTATCTGAATTCATCCAACAATTACTGTCTAAATTTAAACTTAATTTTAATATGCTTCACTCGCCCTCTCCCCATATGTCCATTACTCTATTGCCTTTTCTCATGCTTTTTTTCCTTTATACTTTTTCTGTCCTCCCTCTCTCCATCCATATCACAACTGCAATTTCTCCTTTCTCCCACCCCTTTCTCTGCCGGCCTCCCCTCCATTTTCTTTCTCTTTCCCTCCCACCTGCTTCTCATTGCCTCTGCTATGCAGTGGTCAACACTCATTCGTTTATCTGTTTATCCATTCAATGCCTGTGTGTGTGTGTGTGTGTGTGTGTCCGTGCAGCGATAATGAGGGGGTTGGCTGATCTAAACTTGCAATATGACCCAATCAACCCTCACTAATAAAAAAAAGGAAAATCCTCCATTTACACACACACACACATACATTTGCCGTGAGCCATGGTCACTGTGACACACCATATATCCTGTGGATCTATTCCTCAACACTTGGTTTCCCCCGAACCTCATTACTGCGCAATTTAACAGGCGAATTTGGTCTTTTGCTGTTTCATCCAATGTTTCCGGTTCGTTTTTCAATGTCTCCCTCCTCACACCCTATCTTTTTTATCCTTGTCAAATCGGCTTGTCGTCTCTTGCAGCCTTCTGTAGTTTTCCATTCAAAGACACTGACTAGAAAGGTTATCATAATTGCTAAAAAAAAAACACACCACCAACACTGCAACAACTAACAATAAAATGTGAATAGAGAAATGGTTTCTGGTTTTCTTTTATCATAGATCAGCTCACATGTAATTTTCAGTAGTAATAAAGTCTGACTTATGTGGACCAGCAACAATTCTTTATACAGTACCTGCTTGTTCTCGTCCTCTTTTCTCAGACAAATGTAATCCTCTCTCAAACCTTCCTCCATGTATCTACTTTTATAAAAGCCTGTCTCTATCTCTATTTCTCTGTGTATCTGTCACTCTCTTTCTCTATGGCCCTTTCAACTTTTAATTAAGACACTGAATGCTTCCTGGCATGACATGTGGATCCCCTATTTTCCCAAAGTGAAAAATGAATGTATTCACTAAAGCTCACATTCAGGGCTGCGATAAGCACACATAATGGGGATTTATCTGCAAAATTGTGGGCGTTGGCATTCAGACATAAGCACTTCTGAGACATGTCTGAAGCTGCTACATGTGCTGGGAAGAGTTTCTCAAAAGAGTGCCATTTACCGAAAAATCTCTAGTATTTTCTACATGATGTCTGCTTTGGAGACAAAAATGGCCTTGGGACAGTGGCCACTGTGCTTTTTTGATTAGATTCCTATTCAATATCCACTATAAAGACAACAATTTCATTTAATTTATCCCAACTGATATTGTATTCAGCACAGGCAATCTCTTAAGCCTTGAGCCATTTTCAAATTAGAGCAGTGGATAATGTCATCCACTTAAGAGAGAAAAAAAAATCAGTGTATTGTAGGGCTAATGAATGAAGAATACAGTGAGGATAAAGCCATACTATACATGGACACACGCCACAGCTTTTCAGGCGTCTTTAATGCATCTCTTTATACCTGTGGAGGATTCAGTTTCTTAAAAAAAAAAAAAAAAAAAAAAGCTGCATATCTTAAAGGGAATGTATCTGGCCTTCTGAGAGTGCCAGCAGGCATAAAGTTACTAATATCCGAAGCTTGGAAACTTGACAGGTGCAAGATAGAGATGGGCTGCTTTAAATATTGTGAGATGCAGATGCTTTTAAACTATAGTCTTCATTAAGCAGATTAGTTATAAGCAACAGTGTACTTTATTTGTGTGGATTTTTTGAGGGAAAAACAGCAACTTTTTCCATCCCAGATTCAAATTGTTTTGTTTTTTATTATCTTTTATTGTAAAGAAATCAGCATATCATGTTATAGCATTGTGATACTATATCAAATGCATATATATTTGTATTAAATATATAAATAGCATGGTGTTCAGGTCCCCTCAACATCCTCTAGGCTGTTGCCCATGCCCAGCCCAGCCCATGCCCCCCAGTTCTTTATTCAAAAGATTGTCTGGAATATCATTTTAGATATTGGGAGAGTGTTTTGCTGTTGCAAATGAAGGTACCAAAGAAAATATTAGCAATGCTCTTTTTAATAAAAATGAAAATATAAAATTTAGACCCTCTACCCACCTACCTATTATTTTACTACCTATCATTTTCCCTGAGCAACTCATTTAGATGTTACGCCCTATAATCGTTGGGAAAACTTTCTGTTCACAGCCATGTCTACTTCAGCAATTTCTACCCAGTCTTCATGCCCTGCATTTCAGATGCACAATGCATGTAATTTTCAGTCATACGTTCACAGGTACTATAATCTAGATATAAACGTAATGATTACATGATACAAGCCTGGAATCATACTAACCCAAATTATCTTCAGGAAACAGTCAAAATGTTCCCCGATTGAAAACACAGAAATTTCAAGGGGGGGGGGTAAGATTTAGTGAGCCTAATTATAGTTGTTTATATGGCGGTGCACTCTAGTGTGTCTCTCTATAATGTGAAGTGCACAATAAATCAGCCTTCACTTGTACTTGTTGGTTCAGTGGATCGATGCACACAGTCGGTCAGTTGCACAAACCTTTTCTCTAAACTTTCATAACAAGCACCTCTGGAGGGCTGTAGAAACTTGAGTGTAGGAAAACCCTCTCTGAAAAAATCTTATATTCTTATATTTAGCACTAGGTCCTTCTGAAAATTATACTAAATAATGAAAGAGGCGCTAAGAGTGCGCTGAATGTTTTTTTGAGTTCACCCTGGCTCATACATACTACAGTACCTCATCCATCCTTCATAACATTTTGGCTTCACCCCTCCTACTTTTTAAATGTTCTATGAAAGGGTCTGACTGTATGAGAGCTCTTCCTGGTCGATGTTGGACTGCCACACATGCGCTCTGTTTGCGGCCCCTGGAGGCTTAGTGGAGGATCCAGGAAGAGAAGCATGAATTACTTTAAATCTATCTGCAGCTTGCCTCTGAAACACAGACTGAGCAGACAGCTTAAGTGAGAGCTAATTCATGGAGACAAGAGTGAAAAGTGTATTTGTAATGTGCGACAGTCTGAAGTCCTGTCATCATGTTTATATATACTTGTCTGTAGTGTGTGAGGATTTGTTTCTGTGTCCAGATTTAGACTGCAAATTTCATTTTGTTTTGTGATTGAAAAAAACGGAATACTCTGACAACAATGAGAGGCTGTTCAGAGCCGGTTATGAGAGGCCTTTAATCTTTTGACATTGCAGGGATATGAATGTGTCCATGGATTAAAAATAATTATAAAACATGATGACTCTTTTGAATTTTTAACAGCAAGCGACAAGTGATTGCATCGTGCCCTTCATTTTTTCCTTTCCTTTTCCAGAAAAGTTTTGTATAATTATTTTATTCAATTTTGTTGAAGCATTAGAATGCCATGGACAGACACAAGGGGAATGCATCTGATAAATCAGTTTTGCATTTTGTCTCACTCCCAACAGCTCAAGGGGTGTTGCACTTCTGTTGACCATGAACCAAAGCTATAGTGAATGTAATTAAGTTCAGCCATAATGTCTTTGGTGTGCAAAGAATCCAGCATAATATACTGTGCTTCACAGTAACATGATCCATAATTTATTTATACGTTGCTCCTCAGAGTGATGCCTTAGAGCAGAACACTAAACTAATCATGTTTCACTTTACATCTTGGTATGTGTCTCTGCCTGTTTGTCTGTTAACTCTGTCTGTATATCTTTGTCAGTTTCCTTTGCATTTTCTCTAATTTTTCTGTCTTTTATTCTGCTTTCTGGGCTTCTGGGTCTCAAAGAAAAAGTGGATTACAAGGACGATGGTGTAATAATGACTGTTTCTCCAAATTAGACCAAGTTCTTGCTACCGTTTGATTGGTCAAGTAAGATTTGGGGTTAGTGTAGGTGCACAGTTACTTTTAGTAAGTAAAGTTAGCTTGAAAAGGGAAATGTATCAGTTTATCACCCACAATCCACCGTCTGCACCCTTTTACTTTCCACTGTGTTATTGCAATGTGAAACAACTGCCTTTGAATTCAACTGGGATCTGCCTGCCATGTTCCACACTAATGGGAAATTATCATGCAAAAATCACATTGTATTATTTTGCGCAACTATAATTACAAAGTCAATATTACAGCAAGCTGCAATTCTATGCCAAGGACCCACTGTAGTGCTCCTTTACTGCCGTTTTTGTCTATTAACAGTTAGTACAACAATAGAGTGCACTGAGTCAACCCTACAAGCAGCCAGCCACAGACAGTCGAGTGACCACTTTCAGCAGTAATAGTTCAAGTATGAGTGATTGTGAGTGGAGTGGAGTTGGTGGATGGAGATCTAACTAGTATTTTAAACTGTAGCAACGGGTAACAGGCATACTATAGCACCAACAATCACCTTTTCACTTCAGGGCTAAGTGGTGCCAGAGCCAACTCAGCAAGGTGAAACCACAAAGCAGCATTCCCCGATGGGTTTCTCATGGGGAAAGAAAAAATTATAATGAGGGCTGAGTAATGATAATGAAGGTGAGGGAGTAAGGACCAAAAAGAGTCTATGTTATATAGTTAGAATAGAAGGAGGGAAAGACACATGCAAATAAGGACACAAAGATAAAAGAAGAAACACGGTTGCTTCACGTGAGGCACTTTAATGTCGTCCTCAGACCTTCCTGAGGGGAAACACGCATGCACGCACATACACAGGATCACTATGCCCTTTTTATACTCCTCCATCTCCCTTGTTTCTCCTTTTGCTTTCACCTTTCCAGCTACTTCCTCATAAACTTTTACTCCACTCTTTCTCCACTTGCTTCCACTTCCAGTTTCTTTTACTCTCATTTTCTCTTTCTTTGTGATTTCCCTCCCCTTTCCACTCAATCATTCGTACATTGTGACAATGTAATCCCGCAACCAGTGGCTACACAGTGTTGGCAGCCTCTAAAGTATATATGAGAGAGCCAGAAACACAGACTCTGTGTGTGTGAGATTGGTTGTGTGTGTGTGTGTGTGTGTGTGTGTGTGTGTGCGCGTTGACTATATGCCAGTTGGCCTGTGGTGCAGCAAGCTGTCCTAATGAAGTGATCCTATGCACCCCTCCAACCAATCTGAATGTGTTTTAAAGCAGTGAGCACACAGGGACTCACAATAATTATTTTAACTCATCATACAAAATATCATGATAATGATTAAGTTGAGTTCTTTAGATGTTCATTTAACAAAGAGTACCTTGTTTTAATCCTTGTAAAATACTAAAGTCGATACATAGTGAAATGGGCGAGGTTTTCAAAAATGGAACAAATGGTAACAGTCAAAGGCGCCAATTTCTCCAGGGTGTTTTGGGGAACATTTTCTCTCCTCATGAATAACTTTGAAACTTGACCCAGACAGAAAAAACTAAATAAATACAAAAATTCTGTGCTGTCAAAACGGCCCACAGGAGCTATTTCAAATAAAGAGACACTTGAGCAATGAATCATACTGGCACACCAAAGACCAGAGTACAAATATTCTGATCAGTACATCTCAGTTGGATGTCTGTAAATAACAAAATACCAACACATCACTGCTAATGTTTTTCGTATCTATTCTTGATTTTACTTCAAGGCTCATCAACCATTGTTTACATCTGTGTGGTGAGCAAGTGTCACATTATGAATCATGAGCTTTGTCAACAAGTTCAACTAAATGATTTGTTTGGAGACATTGGGATATGTGACACTTTTATTAAAAGTAATTAAATTAGCAAAACTTAATACAATCCCTGCAGCATCAATACACTAATCAGATCAGCTAATAATTAATCTAATCCTTAGTCTAATCACCTGGCCGCAGACCAACCAATCCCAAGATCAATACTTGTACTTAAGTCAGGTTTAGGGAACTGCATTATTGGAATCAGATCTCAATTATACCCACGGCCTTATAATTATTCATGTTTTTGCTTCTTTTTTACTGTGTGGCAATTGAAATGTCGGTCGGTCGATCCACCCCTTTGTGCCAGACTGAAATACAATATGTCACCAACTATTGTACCCGCAGGAGGACTTTTGTCAGGATCCCATAGGACTGATGGCTGTTTTATCGGTGATCAGATTAGTTAAGCTTAGTTAACCTGCTCCAGCAGGTCATGCAGCAAACAACACATGCACTTTTAGATACAATTAGGAGCTAGTACAGGCACAGCCTCACTGTCTTTTTCTTGTCTTTTTAGGGGTTGGTGAGTACTTTTTTGTGAAAGGTCCAATGTGTAAGTTTTGGGGCGATTTATTTACAAAATATGGCAGAAATGGTAATATGATAACTATGTTTTCATTAGTGTACAATCACCTGATAATAGGAACTGTTATGTTGAGTTTTTCATTCTACAGCAGCAGGTCTGCTTCCAGAAAGTCCACCAACCATGTTTCAACAGTACCCCTAAACACTGGCTCAAGATC
This sequence comes from Argyrosomus regius, assembly GCA_946959425.1. Classification (NCBI taxonomy): domain Eukaryota; kingdom Metazoa; phylum Chordata; class Actinopteri; family Sciaenidae; genus Argyrosomus; species Argyrosomus regius. The sequence continues at coordinate 15,344,497 of OX336889.1, read as the reverse complement.
AGGCCTTTCACATTTTCCGCATGTTTCCTGACCTCTGTAGTTTCTCCTTCACGGTAGAAAGGAGAGGCTGAGTCGATGGGGGTTGCACTCAGCAGCTACAACGCTAAATGCCACTAAATCCTACACACACATTAAAACATGACACATACATATGAGGGATTTATCTCAGAGTAGTTATTTTCCAGAGTAACAATGACTGCAACGGTGGGATCAGCTTAAGTTGCACGATCAGCATAATCACAGGAAACCTGTGATGAGGAAGGCTTATGTCAGACCCTTCCTGTGAGCACATTACACATAACTAAACATATGATTACATGACAAGATTCAGCATTAGTGGTAGTTTGTCTGCCAATTGGCCCACCATGCAGGCATATTTGACATAATATGTCCTTGTGAAAAAGTATTTTGTAATCTAAAACATGTTGTAAATATATAAAGGTGCCATTTTCACGATGGCTTATTTTCTAGTAGCAGCCTGAAATACTTACTATTGATATCAATGTTTGGATAATCATCTGTTAAAGTCAGTTAAACACTTTTCGTATCATTCTAATAAACTGTGTATTGGTCACCACAGGTGCACAGATATTCACAGATGTTCACAGGTTTAGTCACTGCAATACTGAGTTGTCAGGTTTTAAAGGTGCATGTAAACAGCGTAATAGGATCAGCTTTAACCTGAGCATGGCAAACAGCTGATATACTCTGAGCTACATTGTCGGTGTACGCCACACCTGGTTGAGAGAGAGAGAGCAGCTGAGAGGGAGGGAGAGGAGGATAGGGAAGCGGGTGAAAAATCATTAGTCAGGCAGTCGAGCTGTCAGCACTCCTGCTGAGCCTCCACGGCTAGGTCTGTGTGTGAGTGTGTCTTTTTTTTTAGAGGGAACACAGCTGCATGTGTGAGATGAAGCAGAGTTGCTAGAGTGGCTTCATCTTCCACTCTTCTCAGAAAACACACACACCATCACTACACTACTTAAATAATAGATGGGCTTTGCATGATATAGTAACCATTCAGCCCCCACGCATATACCCTGGCACAGCGATGCGCACAGCCTGCCGTGCATGTAATATGTATAATACAAAGACTCTCGTGTGCGTTCGAAGAATGTATCCAGGTAGTATGAGTTAAAAATCGAGCTTGTTGAAGCTTCTGTTCATGACAACAGACTTGATGTGGTCTCTGTGTACCCAGCAGGAGGAATAATTCTTTCTTCTGATGGCACTTATCTGATTCCTATAGTTTTATCTTCGGCTCCATCACTGTTGTCATTAACTGGGCTCTGATAGTCAGCAACTACAGTATAAGCATTCTCTTCTAGGACTTGCACTATTTAGATATTATTCACTCAATAATTGATTTGTTGGCAAAAAAAATGACAAAAGAGTTGCAATTGTCCTTTGACATATCCCATGGGATTATGCTGACACACTAAGTGTGTGTAGTTTATAGTGAGTCACAGAGTAAACATCCTGTGAATACTAAAATGTCTCTCCTCCATTCCTCCCCTCTCTCATCCTGATTTTTCTCCCTCTCATTTATCCTCTGCCTTCCTCTCTCCTTTCCTCATCATCTCCTACACTCATGCCGTCCCATCTATTCAGAGAGAGGTATATCAAGTAATATGAGTTTAATCATTAACAATTGAAAAGAAAATTACTTATTGACAAACACTTCTTCTCTCGTTACAATAAGATTATTTCAATCTTGAGTCATGGCCACCCACACAACTCTGCCAGGCTATATAGTGAGTTATCCCTCTTGACTTCTACTGCAATATTGCCAATCTGCCACCTGACTCGGAGCTCCATTTCCCTGCCACTACACCTGCTGTGAAAGACGTAAAAATATGCAAGGGAAGCTATCTGAGCACCGAAGATGCAAACTGTGAAAAGGGAGGAAAGTAAACACTTTTTGACAATGTTTCTCATCAAAGAATATGCTGCTGGAAGTGTTTGCTGCAAGCAATATTACCACTGCCCCCCACCCCCTTAAGATCAACAAATTCCATTGTAGCAAACGCTATATTGCAGAGACAGCAAAAACAAAGCTGAGTGAGCGGATGTGCTGGCTGATGCTAATAACCCAAAGCAATAAAATATTAGAAAAGGTGATAAAATGATGAAGATGAATGATGGACGACGGAGGAAGAGATTGACATCCTGTGAGTATTGTGGATAGATAATATACAATATATTTGCATTATACTTTTTTTTTTTTTTTAAGGATAAATTAACTGGCCAGGATATGTGTGTTTATCGCTCCAGCAAATGTAATATTTGACAAAAATATATGTACACCATCACACTGACACACAAATCACATAAAATCGATTATTTCCATAAAGCGGTCCTTCTCATGGATTCATAAAATAACCCACAATGGTCTAATATACTCATATACTCAATATATAGGTTCACCATTTTACAAGACTGTCCTAAAACAATCAAAAGGTTCACTGTAACAGATTTTGCCTGCTGTAATCATCCCTGTTTTCCTTATGCAATTGCAGAGGAAGTGGTGGGGGGAAAAACCCAGCACAGTTTTGTGCAAAAATATGTTAAAAGGTTTATCTGAAGCTATTATGAGGCATCAGCTGTCTGAGTTACAGTAATCAAATAAAGTAGATATCTTGCAAAGTTACAGTCATTTTAGTATAAATTTCACAGAGTTGGAGAGAAACAAAAGTAGGGATTTTTATACAAAAAGACTTGATATGATTAACTCAGACAAAGCCCTGTATTAGCTTTAGATGAAGTTTTGATTAGATTTTTACACAGAATGAGGATTTTGGAAAAATTAGAAATTCTTAATGGCCAGTATAGACAGGAGAGCTGATTACAACGAGGAAACCCCATCTCAGTGTTGATAAGACTATTGCTTAAGTGAGCACGTAAAAAATGTGAAATCATTGTTCTTTTTTTCTTTTATGAGTGATGAACACATAATTCTTGCCTAGCTCGTTTCCCTAGTATAAGTCCCCAGTAAAGCACACATAGAATAGAAGAAATATCATATATTTTTGGTAAACAAAGGGCAATTATCCATTAAAAACCCCAAAATATTAGGTTATGTAGTAAAAGTAACAGTTTTATAACCTAAATGTCATTTGAAGGACTGAAATATACATGAGAAAACACAGAACATAAACAGTATTCTAACCTGGCTGTTAAGGCTGCTATGGAAAATGAATACATCTGAGCAAGGTGCAACCAGTGCTGTGGATCTGCCAAACCAAACACTCTGTTTCCAATGACAACATATTTAATTGAGGTAAAAAAACTGTTTTTCATACTGTAGCTATTAATAAATTTTACTAGCGACTATAATATGACGATTACTTTTGAACGAATGAGCTAAAAAAAGTGAGATTCACGGTCTGGGTGGCATTATATTAAAGGGCTCTAATCTTACATACAAAAAAAATCTGTGCTTAGTCAAATTTCATGTGAATCTAAGAGGAACATTGATAAGCCATATATACTGTATATTACACAGATTTTCTTCTAACTGGTCATTAAAAGTGAATCTTCCTTTTACTCAAAGTTAGGGTTTCCTTTGGCAGTTAGAAGAGTTCAATGTGTAAACAGCTACTAATTAGCACCATACTCTGAGGCAGAAGCTGTGACATCGCAATGAATGGGAGTAATAGGTTGTTAGAAGCACTGTTGTAATCTTAGTTTTCAGCAAGTAAATGGAACAAAGAGAAAAGAGGAAATGACATCAATAAAAAAGGCTTCCAAACGATTATCGTTTTCATTTTCAGATGTTCAGACAGCTGTTTTATCTAGGAGCAACACACGAACCAAAGTAATCTGTTGGTTGTCAGAACCTATAAATGACTAAACAATATGACTTATTGGCAGAGGCTGCCACACTGCTCAGCACACACACGCACACACACACACACATATACTTAGAGAGCACATCACCTCTCACAGATTCCTCACACTTTCACACACCCTTTCATGACCCCACTCAGCATGCAACATGAGTAACTTCCTTGGTTGAAGGAAAGACACAGCTTTAATTTTAAATCCTCTGGATGTGTGTGTCTGTGTATTTCTGCATGATGTGAGCATTTATCGGTCTACTACACTATTGGTTCATGTACAAGATAATGTGTTGATATAGCTATACTTGCTATTTTATTATCTAATGGCCCCAATGCTCAAGTCCAAAGGGGTCACTTGTACATGTTTTGCACTCATAATATGCTAAAAAGGTCGTTTCAGGGTTAATGGTGATGGGTGTCGGAATGAGAGATGAAAGTTTCAGAGTGCTTTAACAGACCGTCCAATATTCAAAGCTGTATTCACAGCCTTGCTATCTACAGACAGTATGCATTTAATGCATCACTATATTGATATAACCTTCAAAAGATAACGGTGTTTCTTCCAATTTTGCTTTTTGAGCTCTGTCTACACGATTTTGAAAAGGGGGAGACTGCTTTGCCAGTGCAGCACTAATGGGGGCTAGCTTAAAAGAGGTGGACCGGGTACTTAATGGCTTGAACTGCACATACACTATGACAGAAGCTGGTTAAAAGCATGCATTAAGGACATGGGTATACTTTTATAAGGGGAGTACAACATGTAAAATGTCCCTCAAAGCTCAGAATGAAATGATCAAGATCTTTAAGGTATTTTGCATCTCTTGAAACATGCAGTATGTATTGTTCACTATTCATTCAAGGGTTTATGATTACACATTTGTGTATCCGCTCGTATGAGTTAGCATGTGTTACACTGCAGTATCTATATGCTTCTCAGTTTAAGTGGCAGTAGTTAGAGCAGTGCGCGAGAGCAGCCTTAGGACAAAAACACACTGAGCTTCAGTGTCTACCATTTGCAACCACTCTGTTGTACAACTCAGTGCTGGAGGGTAACCATTTACCCACTGATGTAATATAGCATCTCACTGTTAGCAAAATGAATGCTATCACACCCCTCAGTGAGTGGAGGGAGAAAAGAAATCGCAGGCTGGAGGAAGAATCCGACAAAATGGAAGTTAGGGAAAGGAGACACGGGATAAAATGAAGAGCACTAGAATTGAATTTAATAGAATCAAAATGACAAAGAGAAGAGAAATCCGCTCTGAAGCATCCACCTCAGCATCACTCCCTCCTCCCTCTTTCTGTCCTTCCACCTCCTCATTTATATTCCTCATCTCCAGGTCTTGCTGATCAGTTTCCGCTGGATATCGATTACTGCTATAACTGCACAATACTCATCACATGCCCTCTGGAATCACTCTTGCTATCTCTGTTTCGTGCTGCTTTCACTGCCCTCCACTTTCTCCGTTTATTTCCTTCTCGTCTGGTTTATATTTCTGAGCAGGTCTCTTTATTCAGAGACTATAATCCTCCCATAGTTGGTGTTAGACAGGAAGTGAGCTTCGATCTCTTTCCCCCCTGTCTGATCCTTGGGGACATAAATCCAGTAATGGCCTTGTGCTGTATATCTTTTATTACCTACTAATCAGTGTTATCATTATTAGGTGCTCAGGGGGAGCACTAAGAGCCAATCGCATCTGTTTACTCGTTTGTTTGTGCACTCATGTTTAATGCTTTTTGCAGTGTGACTGTTTAGGGATTTATGGCACGCACTGCTAAGGCTACGCAGAGTTCAGGAGCCCTGTGTAAGGGAAACACAGAGCTCCTTTACAATAGAGAAATCAAGTAAGCAACTGGAAACTGCTTTACACTCCAGGGATGAACTGTAGCTAGTGACTAATATGTGCTTTCCAATCTTCAATACAGCTTAAACTAAACCCTGGCTGTATTTTTTATTTGTGATTTCTGACATTTTTAAAGTATAAATTATATTTAAATACAAAATCCCTAAAACCCTGGTCACACCAGAAAGTGGCACAGCAAATTTAATTCACACGTCCTTGCAAAATCGTTGGTGAACTACCGTAGCTGGCAGGCTAACCACTGACATGCTAGTCAGCACAGTTTATTCACATAGACATATTTGTCGACCTGACTCACAATAAGTGCCACCTTTTTTGTGGAGCAGTTTATACTGTTGGGGTTTAATAAAAGTGGTTGGTGCAACACAGTCTCTCCTGTGCTGCAGTCCCTTCAAGGTCAGCAGGTTTGCTATTGGGAAAGGCTAGAATTTGCTCGTCAAAGGTTATCAAAGATGAACACAACATGAAAGATAATTACTTCACCCCTGCGACTAAGTCCATTGATCACAGCTCTTCAATTTAAATAAGATGATCGCATTCTTTTTAAATGCTGGTAAGCCTGCATCTTAAGTATGACAATGTGCTTCTGCAATATTAGGTATTCATGGAAAGAGTAATGAATACAAATGCACTTTCTCACACAGATTTATTTTCTTTTTTTTTCTCTACCTATATTTTGCCTTCTTCTTCAGATTTTTTGGGTACCTCTCTCTCTCAGAAGGGATCCTCGCTGTTGTTGGTCTGATTTCCATTTCTCCCCCCGTCGTTCTGTGTTTCCCATTTCTCAGTTGAGTGAGTTGACTTTCCCGTCCATCACAGGGAGCTTCATCCCAAGAGTGCCGCTTTTATCCGCCTGTCCCATCTATGTTCTCTCTCACTGCCTCTGCCTTTGCTTTCACATGGCTCCGTCTGGTTCAGAGTTATGACAATCTTTCATTCTGCCTGTCTTGGTTCTCAGCTTAACTTTTTTTTTTGTTTGTTTTGAACAATATTATATGTATTGACAGGAATGCATGCAAACTGATAAAACTCTATTTAAAGCCATGAAATCTATTTTTTTTTAAATGTACAATTTACTTGGTGCAATTCCATTTACATGACAGGAAGTACAGTATAGACTAGTTCGTGAGATGATTTTGCAGGTTTCATTTAATCAGCATAACAACTGCCAAGGATAAAAAAAGTCATTTTTGACAGATTACGGGATGAAGACGAGGGAAGAGGAAAGGAATCTCAGGGGGAAAAATGTGAGCAAAGAAAATAAGACGGTAGGAGAGGACCGAGGAGGAAGATCAAGAGAAGCGATGTTGAAGATGTGAACACAGACGGGGAAGAAAAAAGGAGGAAGAGAAGAGGTTGAGATGAGAGAGCTAGGAGAAGAAAGAGGAGGAGAGTGAAACATGGAGGGGAGGGATGAAGTGTACAAGGACCCCTGCTGGTCAAACAGCTTCAGTCACTGTCAAAATCATGAAACCTGTGTTCTCCCGGGTGTGTATTTGCATGGATGTGAGGATGAACACCTGTCAGTGTCTAGTGGATGAAACCTATATGTCGTGTGAGTGTGTGTGTGTAGGACAGTTGTACACTATCTGTCATCTTAGTGATCCAGAAAATCTTTAAATTCCTGTAAGACAAGCTGTCGGCACACGCACACACACATACACACAAACAGTGCTCTTTGATCTCCTTCAGCACCTTCCACTCACAGAGCACAAGGACCTTTAAAATTACACCTGACAAAGATGCACCGTGATATAGCATGAAAGACTATTAACTTTGCTCTGTCTTTTATGTGTTTATCCATAACACCTCCCTACGTATATTGCAAGAAAAGGAAGCAGCATTTTTTTGTGTGAAGGGAGATGGTAGGAGGGATGTGTTTTCAAGCCAATCCAAGTGAGTGTGTGATGAAGGAGGAGATAACGATGAAAGGGCCTGAACGAGGTAGCATGAGAGAGCAAAGAGAGACTGGACAGTACAGCACCTGGGTTTTTCTTAGGTCTGTGAACTCGAAACACAAGAGTGCAGGACAGGTACAGTTGTTCAGTCTTTCTTGATTAAGGCATTTTACATCAAGACCCACTACAGCTACTCAACCTTGTAGTTCACAAGTGTGTCCCTCTAATCTCTGAATTCTCCTTGCTTTACTATCAGTGCACGATTTGCACCTTATTTTGCCTCGGCTTCCACCAGCGATAGAGATATCACGGAGGGCCCATAGGGAGCCTTATCCAAAAGAGAATTCGGTCTGCCTCCCTGAATCAGGCAGAGGAGTTGGGTAGGGGAGGCAGTATGAATGGGCACACAAAACAGTGTTTTGCACCTGGGTCCACTGCTGCATAGCTATGCCTGAAGCTGGCATTAAGGATCTGTATTCTGAATGATGGACGAGATCAGCTAGAGAACCGCTCCAAACACTGATCAGGTCGGTTGCTACCAATAGCATTGCTGTAGAAATCACCCTGAGACATGCGTAGATGTAGTGACATAGTGAGACTACAATTCTGTACCAAGAAACACATACCTGGCTTGGTAGGTTTGATTTGCTTACTCCAAGTAAAGAAAATATGCACAAAAGTGACCATATCTTTGGTGTTATACTAGAGATAGGTTTGTCCATTAGTGCCACTGACTACAGGCTAAACAAACGAATAATTCACTTGAAGGTGATTCTGTGATGCATAACATGTTGGACATTCTGCCAAGGGGATAAACAGTCATCCATCATTCAATCAATCTAACTGTACATACATTATATTTTTGCTGCATTATTCGCTTGGCAGATAACCAAGAAACAGAGTCTGGACATCCTACAGCTCCACCCAGGGTTCAGAAATTGTTCCTCCGGCCAGTTAGGATATTCACTCCTTCCACCACATTTTTCCAGGTAGTGCCAGAGGTCATCTTCTGCACAAACCTGCCCAGATAAAGCTGAAAGGAGGAGTACAGCAGCAGTACTCTATGCGGTACAACTCCAACATAAAAGCACAGATTCGCCTCCTATTGAACTGTCCATCTCATCTACATTTCTGAATGATAATGCAAGAACTTTAACTCTACTCTACTTGGAGACGCAACTCATTTCCTACATAGAAGGCACAATCGAACTTTTGTCCTATAAAAAGGTAGAGATGTTGACCTTTATCCCTTCTCCTTCACATTTGTTTTTAAACTACCTGCTTGTAGGAGGTCAGAGCCTGATGAAGATAACAGAAATGTAGTATGTCATGTGCTCTAAGCCGAAACGCAACTAGACAGTGCGGCCCACGATGTAGACATCAGGTGACAAGTGTTGGCCTTCACATCAGGTGACAAGAGTTGGCCTTCTCTGTTCAAACAACCAGTCCACCTCTTATCTTAAGCACAGTATGAATATTATGCATATGCGATGAGCTGCGGACGTCATTAGTATGGTAACACTCGTAAGTGGCACCAGTAGCGACAGAAACAATGGCCTGCACACATCCATTAACAACCATTGGTGACTGAGTATGAACTATAGGCCTAAATCTAATTAACATAACGCATGACCCATGAAATAAAGCAGCATTCTCATTACAATTTTAACGAATATAATATACATAATATACTCTAGTGTCGTGTAAGCGTATGTCATAAACGCAGTCAGTGGAGGGGAGATCATTGGAATAACAGTCTACGCCACTTGCATTTTTAAACACATTTGGAGATATCACTGGAGACATGAGCAGCTATTTATTATACAAGCCATTAAATTATCACAATGCAATTTACTGTATCCATGTTTGTGAAAGATAGTATAGAAAATAGAATTTCTGTAGTTGTGGTGGCAAGGAAAAGTTGCCAAGAGGATGTCTTCTGTAGTAGTGAATCATATCAATTAAAACCATGCAGATATTTTTGATGAGATTGCAGTGAGTTATATAGTAGCTAGAAAAGGGAAAGATGAAGTTGTTAGGATGATGAAGCTGTAATTTAACCTGATTCTTTTTTAGGAAAAAAAAAAAATCATGTGCTCCTGCTTCCTAATTACAATCACATATTATCCTGTTTTTCACATAAAGCAGTTGATCTCACAATAAACACATTTTCTGTGGGGAACCTGGAAAATTATTAAGAATTCACCACACTCCTCCCACATACCCACACCCAACACCTCCTGGCATGGCTGCTTTCTTGTTAAATAAAACACTGTTCAGCAACAGATGTGACTAAGTGACTTAAAGAGAGGCACAAATGAAAATAGCACATACTAACAAACACACTTTATATTACACGATGACGCCCTGTGCTTGTCACAGATGTATGCAGTAGGTAAGCACTAATGCTGCAGTCAACAGTGGAATTCAGCCCATATCAAGTCCTCTGACTCAGCCTGCCTGTGCACACAGTGGCCTAGGGAGCTCATAACAGATGTAGTCATTTAAATAGCTTTTTCCATTTTGCTGCATCATGTTCAAACTACCCTTAAAAATATAGTATTGCGCACACAGTAACACTTTTCTTATCTGTACTTTGGTCTCCAATTTTGCTGCAGCCGCAGATGTCGTGTCCTTGATGTTGGAATACTGTTTTCTGATTCGAAACAAGAATGTCCTAACAGATTTGGATGATATGGGTACATATCCCTTTTTCTTTTCATCATTGATGCCAACAATGGAACTGCTACCATCACAAGCAAGCCCCCTCTACACCTGTCTGCCTCACAATAGATAGAAGACATTGGGGTGATTTGTCTTGGATTTAGACTCGGTAGACTTGGTAAATAGCAGCAACAGGAATAAACCAAAACAAAACAAAGCAAATTCTTCTATTCTTTATGCAGTCTCAACAATCATTCCAAACACAATCTGCTCGGTGTTAGGTCAAAACTCAGTTGAAGATCATGTCTCTCTAACAAAATCAGCTATATGTTACCATGGGAAGTAGAGCCATACAAATCAACAAACAGATTCAGGAGCACAGTTACAGTCAGGAAATGAATGGTTGTTAAAGGTGTGTAGGACCTGTGAACCAACTGAGACCCCTTGCTTCATCCTCCCTTCTAAACTTGTAGAAGCAAATGCTGGCTGTGAAAAATGGAGTTTGTTTGGTTACCGGGTTACTGGGTTACCGTATAAACATGGCAGAAGAGGACCTGCTCGCTCTGTAGATATAAAACGCTCATTCTAAGGTTCTTCTTATTTCCAGGTGATTATAAACTAATGTAACATTATCCTCTGTAACTGTGTTATGGGTGGTATCAGAAAGGTAATCCAGCCAATCCACGCCAAAATACAAACTTGACAGGTCTCATGTATAAAGTTATCCCACAATAATCAAGCAAGCTTCAGAGTCTTGAGAGAATCACCCTCTTCATCTAATAACATGACACATAAATAATCTAAAATAAATCATTTTCGGCATTGTCTGGCAGGAAGATATTGTCCCTATGATTTCCATGCCAGTTGTATCCCAACACCACCAAGGTTAAACACCTTTAACCTCCTTACGGACAGTTAAATGCTGATTATGTAACAAATTGCTCCTGTAGCATATTCTGGTGTATATAACTTAACAGAGTAACCTGTGAAGCCACGACTGTGTGTGTGTGTGCAGTTTGTTTGTTTATGGAGTCTTAAAATTTTGTTACATGTCCAATGTTTTCTGAGGGCTTTCTTGTAAGCCGATCCATGTTTAAATGTCAGTTTGATCAATTCAATCGATCAATTAGCTGCAAGAAACATCCCTACATTATATTGTGATGGGTTATATTTTGAACTACCTGAATATTACTATTTTGATCATTACCATTAAAAATATGTCAGCTAAGTAGATGTAAAATGCAGGCTTAGCGAAATAAAGCTCTTTGGGTATCCCTGCAAGGAGAAATAAGAATGGCCATCATTTCTCTCCACTACTCTGTGGACAGAATTAATACCCACTGTTCTGTTTCTTTACAGTCTTAAATGATTATATGTTTTTGTTTTCCATCCTACACAAGCTATTTGATGAAGCTGCTGCCTGGCTATAATTAGGCTTTTTCTTTTAGCTGGTAGATGCCCTGTTTCACCACATATATTACTGTAAATCTACAGGCAGGCCCAGTGGCATTTTAAAGAGTTCAATCTTCATAGTTTTAAAGTTGGTAAATCAGTTTTTTGTAACCTTGCCTTAGGGCTTCCATTAGCGCTTATAGAACAGAACAGAAGATCTATAGTATATAGATTATATACATCCAATTGACTGCTGTTGACAAAATAAGAAGGATGTAAAGAAAGAAAATCTTTTATAGTCTCACTTTATGAAAGCCCATTAATCAGAAAGCCTCTGATTGCATTGTGTTATAATTCAAACAGTGACATCCAAGATACCCTACAGCTATAATTGGATGAGTGATAATAACTGACACCAGTTTTATTGTTTTGTTTTTCCCTTTAACATTTCTCTCTATCACAGTTTGAGTTCTCAATGTGAAGACAACCAAGTCCCATCAGTGACAGGAACTGATGACTACTTTCTGACAATTTGTGAGTATCACATTATCTGACAGATTTACAATGCCCCTGGCACTGCAATTCAATTCAAGTTTTGTGGTTTTTTCCACCTTTATATCATACCCTGAATAAAATAAGTTGGTTCAATGAACCTGCACAGCAGTCCATGATACAGTACATACATCCAAATAACAGGATGTTGACTGCTGAAAAAAAGAGAAAAGCACTGTTAATTTTAGCTCACCTAGCCGATAAAGTAGCACACATACATTTAGAGGCTCTGCTGACACTCAGCGGCAGTCAAAATCCATTTTGGACACTGAACTCAGCAGGTACATATTGATGAAAAATGTTGGTATATGAAACAAATTTCATGACCACAAATAAATCACATTGGATGTCTGATATCTTTACACCCACTGTCACCCGCCTTCTATCTATATGTCCCTTCTCTCCCTTGATGTCTGCAGGCAGTTCTGAGACACATGTACCTCTGGCAAGGCTATTAATGAACCACACAATCGCACACACCTTTCTTATTGTCTGTCTGTCTTTTTTTTTTTTCTACACAGAAAAGATTGCTCACACAAACCTACGCAGCAACTCACTATTTGTCTTTCACACACACAAACACACCCACACACACACATACACACACACACACACTCTCATCTATTGTAGGGGACCACGCCATGCCAGTCCAGTTAGCAAGTCAGAATGTGACACCACTTACATAAGCTAAGAGCTCCATCTCCCCCTCTGCTTGTCTAAGCTTCCACTGCACAAGGTCACATTGGAACTGATGGGCTGCTTACTCAAGCAGCCCGCTTTAGCCTTCGTCTGTCCAAAATCTGTTAAGTACATAGTAAATCCTTGACTGTACATGGAGTGGGCATTTTTTTTTCTTCAGCAGAAGGAAGTTGGAAATACCAGGATGATGCTAGCTCCACGAACATGGTGGATTCAGACTGATTTGAAATGTTGTCTTTCACAGTGAACTGGCCACACAATATCTTATAAGTTCACTACATATTTTTCATTCTTTAAGTTTAAAGTCAATAGCTTTTGACTTTAAATCAACGTTGCAACTTTTGTACCATAAAATAGCTGATTTAAAATAAAATAATAATAATAATAATAATAAATGCTACATTGATCAGGTGAATGGTGCCTCTGTCTTTCCCACTCTGCTCCATGTACGTCTGTTCTTGCACTGTGTAACTTTGTGATGGGCAGTTAAGTAAACTGCTGCGAACTATAGGTACTGTTAGCTAATGTTAGCTCAGCTTGTTAGCTGGGGTGATTCAGACTGTAGGCTCAGAGCAATGGGGAAGTGTTAGTGTTTGTACCACAGGTGTTTTGAACAGGGAAGCTCAGGGTGCATGCGAATGATGATGCGGAGCAGACATGGCGTGTTGTACTGCGGCTGGGCAAGCAGGCAATGTAACCAGGCTTAGCGAACTCTGTGGACATTAAGGTGATGTTGACGGAAGAAGGCAGAAAGAGAAAATGAGAGAGTGACTAAGAAACAGCCGGTCATAACAAATACATGTGTACTTGTGTGTCTACTGTAACTGCATGTTTTGAAATTTGTGATTTTATGGTGGGTTCAGTCTTAAGTCTCAGTCTTGAGTCTTGACATCACTGTGAGGTTATTCCATAACCCCGGCTAAGAAATACTCCTGCACATATACCCCTGAAAATCATATTTTATCATTTTATAACAGCATTAGTTTACTTTTAAAGAAAATATTAGCTATAACTAATTCAACACACGTTTTGACCTTCAACTGTACATGGTCACAAATATTTAAAATGTTGTTTTTTTTTTTTCTATAATACATGAATTAATTTTACATTTGAAAGAGAATGATAGAGTAGAGACATTATACAATTGCACCAAAAAAATCTGTCTTTTTTTGACAACTTAGACTTGATGACTTTTTAAGATCAAGTGCTTTAAATTACAATACCCTGTGTGACATTTGCTGTGGTGAGAGGCAGTTTAAAATAGTGCTGAAAGCCACAGCTATTGCGCTGCCTTGCTGTTGCTCATACTGCATTCCCAATAATGAAAACTGCTGAGATCAAACCTTTATCCAAGGACTCTGGTTGTTTATGCTGCGATAAAGAAGTCCAATAATACCACCTGCATTAAATTACAATCTTTGTGTCAGGTCACAATTAATTATATAGTCTGCATTTTGGCTATTGTGATTGATCGGATGGATGGGGAGACGGAGGCGCAAGAGGCAGGGATGAAAGTTCATTGCAGTGTAACAATTACAGCAGCTTTGATTCATTTATCAAATCAACTCAAGAATAAAGTGGAAAATGTACTCAGTGCATGTTTGTGTGTTTTGTAGGGAACTGTATTAATACTATATACTTACAACATTATGTCAATAATGCGTCTTTGTCTCAGTTTTGATTATTTTGGTATAAAACATTAAACAACATTATACTAATGGAGTCTGTGTGTGTGTGTGTGTGTGTGTGTGTGTGTGTAGAGAGAGAGGGGGAAGAGAGAGAGACAGAGAGCGATGACAGCTTAAAAGCCCACTTTAATATATCACTTTTCAGTGCCAATGTTTTGTGCATGTCTGCAACTGTCTTGATCACTTATAAAACCACTTACATTTAAACAGCAGCATAACACTGGAAGTTGAAAATGTGTTTTGTGTGTGTGTAAGTGTTACACACAAAACATACACACACGCTAAGCCTGAGAGTCCTGAGAGCTGACACTTTTCGATAAATCACTCCATGTCACAATAAATGCTTAAAGAGAATGAGACGGGTTGAGGGAATGGGAAAAGACATACTGGATCCAATCTCCCAGTGTTTAGGCTTTCATGGAAAAAACATATGTGATATTAAATATTGAGAGGTTCCATTACCATACATTAAATTACAGTGAGATCAGCACAGAGCTGGCAGCCTGGACTTGTATAAGCTCCTATGAACCCGCTGCAATAAAGCCTCTGAAGCTTAGTGAACAGTCTTGGGATGAATATGTCTTTCTCATCCATGCACACATTTAGTCCAAACTAAAGTGTCATTTGCAACACTTAAAATATGTATTAAAAGAATCATGACTCCAATGCTATTAGTTGTGATAATACGGTGAACTGAGCTTGTAGGTCATCAGTTTTATTTTGTTGCAAAAAAAAATATCTGAGTACTCAAATGAAGTCTACGCATTAGTTTTTGTTTTATAAAACCCAAAATACAAAAGTCCAGCAATGAACCTGGCAAACACTCAATGCAGTGCTGAAAAAACAAACTAATCTTTTGTATTCTTTCAAATACTGTACATTCTTCAATGTACTCCATCCAGCAAGTAGCCATATGCTCGCACAAATCTGACACTGACAAAGGCTTTCGCCTTCAACCGCCTACTCGTCTTTTATATTATCCCAATCTAAGAGCTAGCGATAGAAATGGAAGGATCACAGCCTTAAACAGTGTTAAAAACTCACTTGAGTACTGTGTGACAAAGTTTCCCTTCATCTTCCCCTCCGGGCTTACCGCGGCTACATGTACTAGCTGTTGAGAGAGTTCAGTACCGCTAACTCGTATACTTGACTCAACCTGACTCGACTCGGCAGATTGTGCTTTTTGACCTGTCAGCCTGGAGATACTATTTCTGGCTGGCTGCAGAGTTTGTAGTTTGATAGTTACACAACTATCAACAACTAGACAAAGTAAATTGTTTTGCATATCAGTGGTGGACAACGTTTAGCTGATCCACAAAATCGGAATAGGATCATGCCATTATGGTATGGTTAAAGTTAGCATTATTCTAACTGGGCATGGGAAAAACAAAGGTTGTGACCGCCAGGTAAACACAAAGTGAAACAAAAACACACCAGGAATGTTGTGTGACCAGCAGGTGCATGCTGGGTCCAACTAACACGTTCATGGTGGATCAGCGGTGTGAACCACCTCTCTGCTGTTTTGTGAATCTCTGTCAAAGCTGTAACTTCAGAGCACTCATTCAGCTCAAAAGTTTTCAAAAACTTTGTATAGTGCAGTGGGATAGGAGCTGCTGAGTAGACTGGTTATATTGTACACTGAGAGTTCAACCTGGAGCAGTTTGTGGAGGACTTAAGAGAGCTAAAGCCTCAGAACGCCATCAGACAAAGGAGTACAACAACAAACTCACTCATGGATGTACAAGTAACTCTGTCTACAGAGAAAAACATCAACAACCACACCGCTGCCTAGCAATGTATCACTGTGCCACTCTCTATGTGCTACGCATGTGTGTTTGTGAGCTGCAGCCATTTAGTTTACGTTGTTTACGTCTTTGTAGGTCTACCTTGGTAATGATTAATGTTAAAGTGGCAGATGTTATTTATTTATAGCTGAATAACTGCCAACACGTAATAGCGTTGTTGTTTAATTGTCTGAGTTTAATTGTTTAATTGTCTGAACTGTCTGCAGCAGACTACTTTTTGCTTCCATAAATTATTACATGTTGAATATTTAACTTGTTTTTGGGTTGAATTATTGCTGCTCTGAGCATTTCAGCTGCAGCTAGGTAAACTATTAGCATTTATACACCATGTCTGTTGTCATATTAATGTGGCACACTCCTGGGAAGAACTTTACACAAATTGATGTGTATTGCTGCTCATCCGAGGAGACTATGGCAGCCTCCCCATGGGGCATAGTATGTGCTTTAACTTAATACTGAACAGTGACAGTGGCTGCCAAAGAACACATTTCTCTAATGCAGAACATCTCTTGATTCTCAGAACAACATGCAGACAAGCAGCTTCAGGCTCATTCATAATGACTACAAGTCTAGGCAGGCTTGCTGTCTCGCTCTTTCTCTGCCTACTTAGGCCTGTGATAGAAATGCGAAACCTCTACAAGGGCTTCTACAGTACAGCTGTTAACACAGCAAGGGCTGCTAAAAATGACCCGTTTCCCTGCAGACATAAAGACATATTCATAACAGTCTCATTGCAACAACTGTCGTTCCAGAACCTTTCACAACCCTTATAATGCTACTGGAGAGGCTTTCGGAGAGAAAGGACGTTACAGGACAGTGGAGATGAGAGAAGTCATCCACTCGCATGCTGCAGGAAGAAAAGAAAGCAAAGAAGAAGTGAAAGGGAAAAGCAGAGAGAAGAGAGGTGAAAGTGAGGAGATGGTTAGGAGGAGTTGCAGTGGGGCGTGCTGACAGTTGCAGCCTGTCATCACCCACCAGGGAATTTTGGGGATGTGCGCGTGTTTGTGTGTGTGGGCTCGCGCACATGTGGTGTGATATTTGAATATGCACTGCCAGCCGTCACATTGAGTAAAGACACATGTGACATCTCTCTCTCTGTCTCTCTTTCTCTAAGGCAGACCGCTCAGAGGACCAGGAAATGTCATCGCTGCCTAGCAACCACGTGGTAGCCTGTAGAGTTATGGCAATATGACATTTTTTTTTCTATTTTTCTTTGCCAAATTTCACACTTCCCCTTGTTTCAAATGCTTGGCCAAACCAATACGATGCGTTAGACACAAGCCTGTGAATGGCTTTCTGACAAATGAATGTGTGTGTGTGCTTGTGCATGTGCATGGCCAAACTTGTGATCAGCTACAATCATGCCAAGACAAATGTTAATGATAGCTACTGCATGGTATGGCTTTGTAACAAATTGTGTACACATGTCACGTGTAATACAAATACTAATTTACTAATTTCATATTCAGCATTTCTACCACATTGCTCCAGGCTGT
Organism: Argyrosomus regius; assembly: GCA_946959425.1. Taxonomy (NCBI): domain Eukaryota; kingdom Metazoa; phylum Chordata; class Actinopteri; family Sciaenidae; genus Argyrosomus; species Argyrosomus regius. The sequence goes on along the minus strand of OX336889.1, from coordinate 15,326,602 downwards.
GCCAGGTTTGTGCTACCGCCGCTGGTCACATATAAGCGTGCCAGGTTTGAGCTTGTATTTGCTCATAAATGAAAATCAGGCCCCTCGTGTAATGCATAGACACATTTTGTGTAAAATACCACACATCTAGAATGCTTTGTGAATTCACAAAGAAACATTTTCTAAAACTTGACTTGACTCTAAAACTTGACTCAACTGAGCTACAACAGTATAAAAATCAATGACAATTTTGAGCCTTTGAGTGGGAAGGACACTCGAGATTTACCTTTGCCCGTCTCCAGTGGTTTATTCAGTACCAAACACAAAAATAAACATAAAATATGCATCACAAGACCCTGCTCCTTACTCAGAGTTGAATCTACAGTGTTTAAATAAATCCTCCCCTTCAGGAGCTCAGTCTAACACTTTGCATTGTCAGTCTTTTCTTAGGCTAGGTGTAAGGTGATGATTTTCAGTCCAAAGGCTTTTCCATCTGCATCTACTCAACGCACACACTCACACACACTCAACTCTGTATGCACTTTATCAAGTACAACTCTCGATTTATGCAAGCACCTAGCTTTTCCAGACAATGACTGGTATATACATAAATAAAACATAAGTACAAAGCATGCGGCCAGGGTCACGAGGATCAGTCGCTGTTCAACTGAATATTACAGTGGGTAATGTGTGGTTGTTGGTGCCAGACCAACAGTCAACTGTTCTGGGATATGAATGTAACTGCAGTGTGTAGAGTGTCATGAAAATGGTATATTCATATTCAAAGGCAGAATGAGTAGGATTCTCCTAAAAGACACAATGTATAAACTCATACAAAAATAATCTGTTTCAGTCATCATTTATGAGTAGTAGAATTGTGTAGTGGTGTCTGTATCTGCAGAGACCCTGCCCTTTGCCTGTATTTTCTTATTTAACCATGTTCGGGATATTTTTGGGCTTCAACCTTTAGGCAACCGGTGTTAATCCCTCACCCAATAATAATGCACAGGGTGTGTGGGTGGGACCATATAAACCTAGCGACCAGGCGCAAGATCATAAGTATGAACTTCTGAATGTTTAAACAAGCAACCCACAAATCCTACTCAATCTGCCTTTAAGTAAGCAAGTTCATATGCAGTACAACTAGAAAGTAGAATTTGTCAAGCCCCGAAGACAATGACATACAGCAGCAGAAACAATGTTTTGAGGAATCCCAGTTTCTGTTGCAACATCTGACCTCAGGGTTTAGTATGAACGCTTTCAATAGCAACATTTTCAATACAACAGAATAATGTATTGGGAATGTACTTGCTGTTTCCATTTTCAGTTTCTTGTTGTGAACTTTAGAACTTATTGTTGACGGCGGCACAGTGGCGCAGTGGTTAGCACTGTTGCAGCAAGAAGGTGCTTGGTTCGATACAAGATGCACTTAATAGGTTAATTAGACACCCATGGGTGTGAATGTAAGTATGAATGGTTGTTTGTCTCTTTGTTTCCTATCTCTCGCCCAAAGTCAGCTTGGATAGGCTCCAGCCCCACCCTGACCCTGATGAGGATAAGTGGTTACAGATAATGGATGGACGGATGGATGTTTATAGTGGCTTAAAGGTCCAATGTGTAATATTTCAAAAATAAGAATTGGAATTACCATTTTTTATCTACAGAGAGAGTCCACTATGTTAAACCTCCATATTTCTACAGTCGCCCAGAATGGACAAACCAACCAATGGCTCCAGATGAGGCCATTGAATTTTTTTCACTAATGTTGCGGCCACAATAGGTTCTACAGCACACCTGGAAGGGAAGGGTGAGACATGTCGTATGCAGTTGGCTGCAATCTGCAATCATAATGTTAGATGCTACTAAATCATACACACTGCACCTTTAAGCCTTGTGCTGACCCAGTAACTCCAATGCACCTCTGCAATGCAAAGGTTGAAATCAAGTCATTGTAAACGCTGGGTTATACACTATGATCCACATTGTTTATTTATCCATCATTCATAACATAATTAGTACAGGTGCTTCCAAACAGGACATAAGGACTCACTCATGCCCTGTGTGGAAGCACCTGTACTCATTATGTTTCTCCACTCATTTATTCAGTTCAGTATCTTTCATTTGACTGTTGAACACATGTGGGTACACAAACAACAGACATGAACAAGCACAGCATTGCGTTGTTAATTGGATTGTGAACAAAACATGTAGTTAGTCATTCAATTTACCACATGCATGAATTTTGAGTGTTGGAGGATATGATTTGTCTTGTGAAACCGCCCCACTAGATTCAATAGAACACCACTGGAATAAAGCAAAGTGGCATGTCAACAGTATCATGTGCTGTCAGAAAATTCTTAAAGAACAGCCTGACACTATTGAGTCTGAGGGTTAAAAAAAAGTCCTTTTGAAACATCTCTGGCACCTTGAGGAATCTATGACTCAGGTTGTTTAGTGGGTACAAAGGGGCTGTACTTAGTACTACATCCTTGAAGCTACAAAAATGGGTGTATACACACACTCTATCTAAACAACCTTCGCCCTAGTTTGAATTTTTGAATTTTCTGAGGAATTTCCACCATCATCAAAGCGGAAACTGACCTGCCCATGTTTCTCTTACATTTCCTTTTTTTTCAAAACTGAATTTACTGTTTTTTGGGCAATATCTCTCTCACTAAGACATCGAATACGTTTTTCAGCAAAACCAATTAGGAAGTTTAGTCTCTTGCCTCAAAAACAAGGTTCATTAAAGCATATTGCCTCTCTCGTCATGTGGGGAACCACAAGGGATAGGTCCATGACCTATTTTGGGCCTCGACCTAAAGTGGTAAAAATCTAAAAATCTAGTCAGTGTTTGTGTGTGTGTGTGTGTGTGTGTGGTGGTGGTAGTAATTCAGGCTGTTACTGTTCCTTCTTTCCTGTAGGACTCTCAGGAAAACATAAAGCACCACAGAGATACTGAGAAATAGAGCAGAACCGGCAAAATTAGATCTTTCTCCAGGCTCCACCATAACTGGCTCCTTCCTTGCAAGCACTCACTAGGAGAGTACAGAGAGATATACAAAGCAAATGAAAGGGTGACAGATAGACAGACCGACAGGAAGACAGAATAGAGACCAAACACATGGAGGGAAACTGAAAGAAACAGTGAAGAGTCATACAGACAGTTGTATCCCATAACAAGGTAGTTTGTGTGTATTACATACAGTGCAAGAATGTCAGCTTAACTGACATTTTCTGGTCATCTGAATGATTTCTGTTCACCATTCCTTATATTGCAACTGGGCATGTTATCCAGCAGCAGTAAAAGCTGTTTGTAAGTATCTGTGACAGAAGGGCGAGACAGGAGATCATCATGGAGTAACAGCTGGCTCCCAAACCACCTTCTTTTCTTGTCTCGTCTCTGTCCATGCTGCTCTCTCCCTGCGTCTCCATACCTTCCTTTTCTTTCTCTCAGGCTGTCTTACTGTCTGCCTCTCTTCATGTCCTCCTGCTCACAGCCTCCTTGTGTCTCTTTTGCTTCCTTTCAAACAGTTGCCGGTGTGAAGAAGGGCCACCAAGGGGAAAGTATTCCCCCGCTTTAAGCGCATACTTACGATGCTAATAATTTCTATGCCATCGCAATCAATAGGAAAAGGGATAAGAATTGAGTTGAAATAAAATGACTATTCATGAATTCTGAACAAGTTTCATTGACACCAGTGTCATGGAAATTTGCGCAGCAGCACACCTGATAAATACTGCACTTAAAAATATTGTTAGGTGAACGGGCAGCACGGTTAGGTGAACTGCTGAATTAATGGACGGATAGTTGAATAGATGGATCACTGGAGGGCTAAAGTTCCAGACTGTGCCTGCTTTAATCCCAATGCACAATCTCTTTGTCTCTCTCCCTCTCTACCCCCCCTACCTAGTTCATCCCTCCATCCGGTCCACCTGTTATGTCTATTTTGTGTACATGTGCTTGTGTGTGTGTATGTGTGTGCATTAATCCTGTGCTCATCACATTCTCGAACACACTAACCTTAGCGTTGACTAATCCAGATGAAGCCTTTCTATGATTCTACTCCAGATCACGTCACTTTTTCATATTAAATATACTATATATCGTTTTTAGCTTTTTAACGTTGAGTTTTGATCTTTGCTTTTAACACAGGGAAGCACAGAATTTGATACAGCTTACCGTGGCAAGCACTGAATTGCGTGAGGACACGGGGTTATTGGGGCAATTGCGTATTAATATTACAGCTTGTTTTCCATTTTCTAATTCTTTGCTGTCATTAGGTAATATTTCAATATGTTGTGATGTTGCTCAGCTTTCAGATGCCATTTGAGAGCCATGCAATTTTGTTCAAATATGCTCTCCATTGGTGTTATTTTACTAAAAATGTAAAAACAAGTGTGCTTTTTGGTCACTATATTTGCCATTGCAGTTATTACCAGTGTTAAAGTCCTCCAGCTTCAGGCTGACCTTTACTGTAAATGGAGCAACGATTTTAGTCTACAACACCAGTTCTCTACTGGTTAACAAATGGACAATGGGCAATTCAAGGTTCCTGCAGGGCACCAAGGCAATACATGGACAAAAGAGCTGTGGTGTGGCTTTTTTGTACTGCTGGCAGTGCAGGAGAGGCAGGTTGTCCTGAATCTATGCTTGGTGCCACCAACCAGCTGGCTTAACTCTATTGCTACTTTACAGAGGCCACAGTAATACGGTGTCTGAGCCAACAGGCTAACATAGTTCACAGCAGTCACAGTGACTAACACACACAGAGGTGAGCAGCCTTTGTGGAGCCAGATGGTGACACACAGCAGCTATTTATAGCCTCTCTGGGAGGAAAAAAAAACATAAAGAAAGACAGTGAAAGAAAAGAGAAAGAAGCAATAAGAGCAGTGTCTCACAGCCAGATGCATTGATGTGTGCGTCTTTGACATGTGTCTATGTACACTATTGATCCGATACTTTAAAATGCTCTGTTTGAAAACTCCAGGAACACTGACTGACAGCGTCTTTACAACTAACGGACAAACAAACGGAACCTCTGTCACATTCAGATCAGGTTGCTGAAGTCAAAAATGCATCAGCTGCACACAACCAAATGTGTCAAAATTGAATGTTAATGTTCTCTGAATAAGCCAATATCCACTGTTTGTTTTTATTCAAATGTTACTTCGAATTTCAGCCATGCAGTGTCAGATAATGACTTCAAATTTAATGGGCCATTTGTGTTCATAGTCTCCCATTTCAGAGTGCCAAAAGTACTTAGAAGGATTAAGATAATATTCCATAAAGCAGTATTTTTTTTATTTATTTTGTGATTCGACATTCTGGCCATGCAGTGACTCATCTGAGCACATATAAAGACCTATCATATTTTCTTTTTATGCGTGTTTTACTCCCTCCGATTTTTATTAATCATGCTTTTTATTAAATGCAATGAAGTGAAAATGTTTTATAAATGCTGCTGAAACTGATTGTGCATACTGCCCAATCCAAGATGCTGCAATTTCAGCTATACCATTATAGAAGTACAGGCATTCTCACATTATTTCTTTTGTACCATTGATTTATTTTATAGATAGTGCCCAACGAGCCGTAAAAGCAACCTCTTGTCACACTGGGGAACGTTGTTCTCTTTTCCAGATATAGGCCAATGGCGAAGGGAGGAGTGCCTCCAGACACCAATGTTTTCTCAAAGGTTAGGTTTTTAAAATAACTTTGTGTTTCCTCTTAGTCTATCTAACTAGACCGGTAAATCAATTGAGCAAAAATTCTATTACTGGGAAAATATCACCAGCTAAGCTAACTTTAGCATTGGATTTACTGACATTTCAATATGTATTACTTTTCCTAGTGAGGCTCAAGGCTGTGGTTGTGAGTTAGGGGAAGACTTAAAGTTCTTCCATCATTCTCTGCTCTCCTACTTGCATGTGTCACTGCTACACTACGCATTTCTTTGGTTGTGCTTTTAAAGATCAGCGCCACCAAAGGACAAAGCTGAAACTCAGCACTGGTGTCAATTTTTGCCAAGGGTAGCAACTTTACGCTACTAAGAGAGAGTTGGTGAGCTGACTGGCCTAATATGGATTTCTGGCTAGCTAGGTAAATGTGTGATGAAGCGCTAAGAAGAGGAAGGGAGTGGAAAATTGGTGTATGATTGGTGCATCACTTTTTCAAATCTACATTATACTGTGTTGTATAATGTAATAAATGGAAATTAAAAGCTACAATGTTTACCTTTACATGACAATTAATAAATGATGCATGGCCACATCATCAGTTATTTGAAAATGGCCTTTCAGTGATGTTCAGGATATTTGGAAGATACAAATGCTGTTGCAGGTGCAGCCAGTGATGAGCCATAACTGAGTCACAGGTACCAAACAATGTTGGAAAGCACTGTCAAGGGAACAGTGAGGCTTAATGTGTGACTGACAAGCCCTGCTCAGAAAAACATGTAAACATCACCTGTTCATCTCACTTTTTCTTTAGTGAAATGCTTATGCTGACCACGAACTACGTGTACAGTATAAATGTAGACAGTGTACAGTATAATGGTACAGTGGGAAAGTTATGAGTTATGTTTATTTAAGTATTAGGGCATGAATTTAAGACTGAGAATTGACATAAACACCCTGTTCGAGATCTGCCCAGTCTCTCCAACAGCATATGACTTATTTGACACATTTGAATGTACTTATGATCCATGCATGAAATAGTATACATCAATACAAAGAGAAATGATTCACTGTTTGTTCCATATCCCCAGGGATGGCTGCAATTATGGAATGAACATAACTGCAATAAATGGTATATGTTAGACTGTATGAAGCGTTTTCGTCATTGAAATCCCAGCTGAGAGCAATGTTTGCAGAATATTCAATAAGCCAACTGCCACAGGCACCATTCTTCATTTCATCAGGACTCCTACTTGTTCCCCAAAAAGCCAAATCTATCTATGGGGAATTTTTTGTGTCTTGGAGGTCTGGAAAAATGCATGAATGTAATCACTTTTGCTCGTGTCAATATGGAGGCAGATATATGAGCTGTAACTGGGTCCCAAATATCAAGAGAGTCATACTTCAGTCTAGTCATGTTTTATTTTAGACACAGTATTTAATACTTTTCTCAGAGGAAATGAAACTTAATCTATTTAAATTTTAAAAGTTCTTCTCTCTGTAGATGCTACAAATACTCTAATGCATGTATGGTGCTGAAATACAGATATGCATAATTAATACTTCAAAGGAAATGCTGCTTGCTAACACATGAAATCATCCATTTTAAATGCGAAAAAGAGAAAAGACATGTGGCTAACAAACTATCAGAGACATGAATATATGGAGCTGAGTGTCTAGTAGCTCAGATGTCTTGAAAAGAGGCCATCTATGTATTATCGTCTGAATAAAAAAGTTGATGCGCTCAAGATGTATTGATGTTGGTTTGTCTATGGTCTCCACAGATAAAAAACACTGTACACCTCAAATATACAATAACATCTGCTGCCGTGCTGTTAAGAAGGCATCGTCGGGGCTCCCAGATTTCTCTTTGCCCATGCATTAAAGGAACCAGCTGATAGATTACGCTTTTTACTAGAGTCCATTGGAAAGAAAGCAATGAATCCTTTCCCAGACTAAAATCTTTTAAAAATATATGCAATATATTCTTCGTCTTTGAGAGCAGGATTTCTGTGTTTTTTAATAGTGCCTCTAGGATCCATCCATGGCCAGGTTTTTAAAAAGTCTACCATTTGGATCTCAGAGAAGATATATTCAGTTTTTTAATGGGAGCCTTTGGTGCAGTACCCACTGCTTCTGGTGGTTCTTCCTCTGTGTTTTGTTTGATTATTTAACCATTAACAAGGTGCATGAGAGACTGAGGCACCCAGTAATAGGCCATTGGTGGTAAATATGAGGCTGGTGAGAGATTTGTTTCTTTCTATTCTCAGTTACATATTAGGCCACCTTTCAGATGGTTTAAGTAGAAAGTGGTGATAAAATACATTGAGGTCAAAAATACCACAAAGCACAGTGGTTACTGGTTGTCGTTGCGGAGACCTTGTGTCTTTTTTTTTTTTTTTTTTTGTCCAAAACACAGTGGACATTTTTTTCATGTAAGTGTAGGAATATAGACATACAATAAATCTTAATATGATTTCTCAAATGTATATTTGATCAGCAAGGCAATTTCTTTGAGAGCTTGTTTGGTAACGCATAATGAATGCTGCTATAATGTAATATTCTGCATTTTTATGGTGAAGGGAACATTGGTTCTAGGAATAAGAAAGATTATAGGCTATAGGTATGTACTTATTGAACATAAGTTATTTCAGTTACTTAGAAGCAGAAAGGCAGGTTTATACTTAACTGCCAATTAGTTACAAGTACATTCAAGCAGCCCAGTCCTCCAGTGAGTCAGACCTTGATCTTCAAGTTGGTAACTGTTCAATAAAGTATTTTTAGTTTATCTTTCTCTCTTGGCGCAGTAGGGGTTGAGTAAAGTTGTATCCGCCTCTTTGAAATGAGGCTCAGAGTTCACTCACCTATTTTCAACTATATCAGTCAATGAGGGGAACAAGGATTGTATTTACCACTGCACCCCTGCTCCTAAATAGTTCTTTTTTTATGTTTTGGCTGACAAATCTAACTCTAACTTGGGTGAGGAGAAGATCAAAGGAACCTGGGTCGTCCAACCCTAGGTTTTGCGTGGGGCGAACTTGGAGAATGTGCATTTTGTCATCACAAATATGACAAAGACTTACAAGCAGCAGGCTAACTGTATTCAGTAATCAGTGAGCGTAACATGTTTTATGTTAAATATTTAACAGTGTACATTTTGTGACTTAATTACAGTCATGTAATAGCATATTTAAAATGTATTGTTTGATGCTTTTATGGGTGCACTGGTTTGTAATGTGTCTGGGGCATATACTTTGCAGTCTTGATGCTGCTTGTACTTGTTGTATCACTGCAGATCATAGATTGTTTTGCTGCACTTTGGGGTTCAGTGCTGACTTTCTGGCTGTCATGTTTCTGCCTGTTAGTTTGGTTATTCAAAGAGTCACCTAGCATTGATGCATGACTTGTAAAAAGAAATAAATGAAAGGGTATTTAAATGTCAAAGGAATAAATTATAATAAATAATTGTAAATATATTTTATTCCTCCTCTAAATGAACCTTAGACCTAAATGTGCCACGCCATACTCCAACGGTCAATTTGGTGCCAGGTTATGTGCCCCTGACATTCTGATACGCTTGATTTGCATAAGTGGACTTTAGAAATCAGATGCTAAATTATACTCATGGAAGCTGCACTTCATAGTGATTTCCACACCTTGAAATAAACAGTGCCTATCTTCCTTGTTTAGGTGTAAGGTACCAATGTATCAGCACTGACAGCTAGACCATGGTGCATGATTTCAGTGCCACAGCGGTGCACAAAGACCTCACAGATTTGTAATGTAGTATAATCTGTCACTATCCAGCAGCCGGGGCAAAGCATCTGCTCGCCATTTTTTATCTTAAGTGCCTTATAGCATCGTAAGAGTGAAGATGGTTAGCCTAAGGTGAGCTCAGGCCAATAAAATATCACTTCTAGCAGCTGCACTATTGTACAGACCCAATTACTCCAGCCTAGAAGAAACAAAGGAAATGAAGATAGGGAAAAGAGACATGAAGAACAAGCAAACAGTAAAGGACAAGAAAAAGAAGAAGACATAAGGAGGGGAGAGATGAGTTGTTTGTGAGCTCCCCAAGGAGAGGTCAGCTGTGGCCGATAGACACTCTTTAATCTGTCATTACTCTCATCAGGCCTCTGGCACCACCACACTGTCGCTGTGCGTGCATGTGTGTGTGTGTTTGTGTTTGTGTGTGTTTGTGAGGGCAACGAGTCTGATTGGGATTCTGGTCGCTGGCAGGGGAAAAGCTGAGTCACCATGGCGACCTGGAACCAAGGAGGAGAGCAGAGGGAAGAGGAGCTTTGGAAGGAGAAGAGATAGTGGGATAAGAAGAGGGGAGAGGAAGGAAAGAAGAGGGCTGAGGTAAATAGAGGCAACATAAGAGAGGAGTGTGCAGAGTGATGAAAGTGACTCCCTCTGTGTTTAGGGCAATGTGATCTGTTCAGCTGTTCGGTGAGCAAGTTCTACAAGGCAGAGTGTCTTGAATGAAAAGAAAGGACGCCTCATAATTAGGACAAGTGGGTTTTTCACCTTCACTCATTCCTCATGTCTCGGACAAGAAGGCAAAATGTTTTTACTCATCTCTATCCCTCCAACGTTTTCTGTCCCTTCTCTTGTCACCCTTACTTAACACAAGAAGGTCAAATGAGCTCATTAACATGTACAGTTTGTACTTCATGTTAGCAGATTGATTGGACCAGAAAAAATAACCTTTTCAGTCTCTCTAAAAAGAGTTTCATTACCTATACTTTTCACATCATAAACATACTTTGCATTTGTCCTAATTTTAAATTATTTATGATTATCAAGAGCTGTCTGCACTTATTATTATGCCCTGTTAGAACTGATGTATAGAGCTCTAATGACTCACTTTTCAAGTGTCGATTCAGATGAGGAGACAGCACAGAGATTTTATAAACGCTTGCACTGAATGTAGCACCATGTATTATGGGCATGTAACACATTTTCCACGGGCAAAATGTGTTACAGTTTTATTCTATTTGCATATCTGTGTAATCTATGTGCATTTACTTTCTTGACTGTGTTCAAAGGTGTGGTTTTACTCAATTACAAGCTGACTGATCAGTTCTTTAGCCAGAATCATGAGCTGCCAACAAATGAAGCAAATAATTAACTAAATCAGTACTTATTGATTTGGTTCAGTCTAAGTTCTACCTTCAATAACAATTTAATAAACACCTTTCAATACTCCACTCCATTTGTCATTAAGGCATGAATATGATATGCTTCAATAAGGCTGTTTGCATTATGTCGCACAGGTCTTTCTAGGCATGTTTATGATTACCCCTGCAGCAATTCAAAATAAACTAAAACTCAATGTGACAAGGAGAGATTTGCTTCAAGTAATTTGTTCCTTTTAAGCAAATTAGCTTGGGGGTTTTGGGCCAACACAAAAGCATCTGTTGGGTAAGGACATTCGAAATGATTCTGAGCAGCACTAAAAAATAATGCAAGATTTAAGTCTTATTGGCAACAGTCAGGGATAAGAATGCTTCCAGTACCATGATGCCAAGATAAAGAACAAAAGCCATTATTTTTTCACAGTGCAACAACAAAGCACTAGAAGTTGACTTCCTGAATGTTATTTGAGCAAATTACATACTGCAAGACGCAGAAAGTGTTATAACATCTAAATTCCTCCAGTGTCCTTTCCGCTCTGAGGTTTGGTTGTCTCATGCCAGTCTGATCCTGACAACACAGAGTAATAGCTCCCCCATCCCACCGGAATCCTGCAGAGCCCCTGGGATTCAATGGGATGTCAGGCTCTCAGTGGAGCAAAGCCACTCTGATACCAGCAGTAAACAATGTGGTGGGTTTGGCACCATGTTGGTCACCTTTACATTTAATTAAATTGACTAGTATTGGATAGTTTCGTTAAATTTCTATTTTCTATTTCTATTTTTATATATAGCCACTCAACAAGCAAATATGATATATGAAATATGTGGTTCTAGGGACGCTCCAGTTGGTCCACCACTTGGTGCAATCTGAAATATTTCAACAACTAATGGATGGATCGCCATGAGATCATGTACAGATAGTCATGGTCCCCAGAGAATAAAGCCTATTTACTCTTCGAGATCCGATTGCTTTTCTTCTAATGCCAGTTTATCACATGACAAATGCAAACATGAAATTGACTTTTGTGGTTTTGATTGAAATGTCTCCACAACTATTGGATGGATTTCCATCATGTCTGTTGGCCAAGAACCAGAGGAAATCATGTCATTCCATCAGCCTCTGATGTACTTTGTGTGAAGTGCTAATTTTGGCACATTAAAACACTAAACTAATATGAACATGATAAGCATTACACCTGCCAAATATTAGCTTGTTGGCATTGTCATAATATGTTAATATGCTGATATTAGCATTTAGCTCAAACCACTGCTATGCTGAAGCATTGTTGTAGACTTGTTCACTGAGCAAAACTAATCTAAACTTCTAACTTTCTTGAAACTGAAAAATGAAATTGAAAGTTGTTTTTTGTCCGTCACCCGAGCAGACAAGGAGTCATACAACTGAAAAACATTACACCACTGCAGACATTGACATGCCAGTCACTAGCTGTAATTGATTTTCTTTTAAGGTGTAAAAAAGGTTTCAAACTCCAGTATTGATGTAACCTCTATCTAACAAGAAGAGTGCGAGTGTGTGAATGTGCATGTGTTCAAGAGACAAATACAGAGAGAGAGACTTAAGAGGTGAGTGAAGATGAATGTCTGTGAGTGAAAGACAGAGAGCGACTGATAGATATTGTGAACACATAGAGAGGACAGTGTCTGCTGTTCCAGTAGAATAATGGGAGTTGATGGGGATCAATTGGTAAATTGCATGCTGCGCTGATTATCAATCTATAAAGTGGCTGCTCTTATGCACAGCTGAAAAGGAGGCCACAGCAGCTGCATCTGTGTGTGTGCAAGAGATCTGATCTAGCCCACACACACACTTGTGTGTTTGAGTCGAGGTAAACAATCATTCACAGTAGCTTGCATGAGCATGCACACACACAAACACACAAAGTGTAGTGACAAATTGGTCTCTGTGTATTGCTATGTCAGCAAAAGTAAATTAGAAGACAACCAGACTTTTTCACGCTGAAATGCAATACCTGAATTGGAAATAGGTTTTCTACGTTTCCCCTGTTATTCATCAACACACTCATTTAGGTTGCACTTGATTTAATTTATGGAAGGGTTCCTGAGGCATAACTCATCCATTTCGGGGCTGCTAAAATGTGTTTTTTTTGTGGTGAATCGTTTGTGCCTATCTTAATTTGGTTTATTTTATGACAACAACTAATGAATGACACGAGAAAAGAGACAGATTCAAAACAAGACTTGCACCTTACCAAGGATTTTCATTAGGATGCCACACCAGCCTGACAAGAGGTGGTGAACAGCCACATGCAATGTTGTGTAACAATATTTCCAGAGATATTAAATAGTCTGACGTAACCTCTGAGCTTTGATTTTGTGTCTCTCTTCTTGAAAGCATTAAGTTCAAGTAGCACCAGGTTGTTTAAAAGAATATGTCATTATCCCTTTAATTAACTTATAGATAATATAGACAGAGTGAGGGATGGTAATGGAAGGGAGTATCAATCATCATTGCATCACTTATTGACCATCAGCATCTTTCAGACCATGGCCAACACCTGGTGGCTAAGAAGTATCTGACGTTGCAGCTCACATTTACACAACTCTGATAAACAAAGTGTGAAACAAAATATGTTAAACAATAAAATGACTGTTCTACAGCTACCCGTATCTATTTACACTGTAGAAGGTTTAACATTTAATTATCTTTTGAATGCAAAGTTGATAAACACTGATTACCTAATACATGAAAGATTATTGCTCCTTTCATAAATAATGAACAATTAAACAAGGCATTATCTTTATCGAAACTCCAGGCCATTAATTAAATAACCATTATAAACAACTGTCAACATACATGGAAGATTACAAGTTGTCTAATTAATAATATATGTGATGATAATAGTAGGGATTAAAAATTACGTGTTCTATGACGGCAGTTACATCAGTAGAAACAGCCACGTTTTGCTTGTGTGTCTGTGCACAAAAACACGCATACACTCTCGCTACCTCACTGACAGTCTACTGAATATCACTTTATCTTTCCACCACAATGAAATAATCATCACCTGGTGCTGAAGATAAACTACTCGCCTTGCTTCAACTCCACATCGGGTCTGTTTATCCTTCCTGTGTCTCACCTGAAGCGAAGCATAGCTTTGGAGCTTACTTCAAGAGAGAACAAATAAACACACAGAGAAAGGATAGAGAAAGAGAGAGACAGGTTCATAACTCTGTCCAAAATTCTTGTTCCGGCATCTCAAATTATATGAGGCAAATTCACGAGTGAAACCAAAAAGTAAAATATAAAAAAATGTATAAGATTGGACCAATAATGGTTTTGTATTAGTCATTTGCAGAAATTTCAACAATCACAAATCCCTGTGATATAAATCCAACTCTCGTAGTATAATATATGTAAATGAGGGTAAATGAAGCACTCATGGGAACTAAATACAACAAGATCTAATTAGAGATTAGCCTAAAGAACAATCAGTACAATCATTTTGGGGGGGTCTCAAACAAATGTTGCTCCCAAGAGTTACAGTATAGTATGCAAAAAAAAAAAAAAAAAAAAAACACACTACTTTACTGACAAACTATCTTACTTGTGAATAGTGTTGCAGTGAACCTTTGAACCTTTGTAGTGAAACTACAAGTTCAAAGACAAATTTGAATTACCATGAAATACCTCTTAAAGTCCTGCCTTAGAGAACAGATGGAAAATACAAAATATATTGTTCTCCCTTAAGCAAATCACACACACACAATTCACTTAAAAGAAGAGAAAAATCTCTTTGGCACTAACTTTCAGCTTTGCGAACATTGTATTTCATTCAATCCATTATGTATTCCCAGCTGAATTAAATCTTAAATAAAAGGGACACACAATGAGGGAAAAAAGGGATTCTGATATGTACTGATGCCTTGTTTAAATGCAAACCAAAGTTGCCCAATTTCTGCGTATATGAAAAGAAATTATAGAGGAAGGGTATAAAAGGTGCTTTGTTTCAAAGTTACAATAAGTTCCTGTAGAGATCTGAAACCCCGAGGAACAGATCAGAGATAATTTGCCATGAAGAAGATTTCATAAACACGATTCCTGTGATCTTGAGCAGTGCAGTTCATGTCCATGAACAGTATTCCTCAAAGCTCCAATACATACCAGGCTTTGCAGGCTGTCAGGCGGATTTTCTGTTTAATGAAAATGTAAATCCAGAACGTTTTTAGAAACAATGACTTTATCAGTCTTTACAACTGTCCGGCGTGAGAGGCTCAGCAGAATTCTCTTTTTTCCACTCAACTTAAGTCTATTTGATGAAAATGGGTGCTCATCATTGGTTCCCTCATCAAACTTCTTAGCAATTATTGAATTATTGATCGTTTCATTCAAGATTAAGCCAGTTATAATCCTTCATTTTTCATTATATCAAACCCCAATTATGGCTGCCGTTGTCAGCATTAGCCATTCAACAGATCTGCATTCTAATTACCTCTCTACATAATGTTTTTTATTTAAACTGTGTCAACAAGGGATTTGAAGGAAACCACAAATGTGCAAATTGGACACGATATATGAAAAATAAATGCATGACTTAAGTATTACTATGTTGGAAGAAATTGTTGCAACTAAATCCTCAGTCCATGGTTGACCTCTGTCATGTGTGCAGGTTTTTAATTTTCAATGGTCGCCATTCTCAAGAGGGCAGGATGTATTTTAAAAAATACAGGCTAGGTGATTGGATGAACCATCTGTCTACAACTGTTCACTATGGGCGAACTTCAGCCAACCAAATCGATGAACCATATAACATAGTCAAACTTTTACCGAAACCAGTCAAAAGAAGAGCAAAAACATCCTCCATTTCTTGATGAAAACATCAAGAAAACCTGTCACTGTCATTCTTTGCTCTTTTGAGGAAATACTCTCCAGTCCTGTTATAACCGATACTAGCAGTATCTATGCTAACGTCTTTAGCAGCCGCCATTGTTGTATTTCAGGAAACAATGATTCTCATGCATACACACTTAGCGTTAAACACCCATAGTTCATAGCTGCCAGTAGTTCCTTGGAGGACGCTGATACTATACTGTGCTCAGGGCAAGCACACAGCTTGAAGCCAGGTTAGATGGATTCTTGCGTGATTTAGTGATCTCAGGAGTACAGCTGCCTCACAAGGTTAGCTAAAGGCAGCACTGACTGGCATGTGTAATATTTCTAACTGAATACAGAGACTTGTATTATTAAAACTCCACCAGGAATGAACTCATAAGTCGTGTTACTTGAAACCAATAGAAGGACGTATTTACATGACAAAAGCTCCTTTTCACATAGCAACAATGTGAATCCCATCTGATTTGCATTCATAGAAGTCTTAATCCTTAAAAGTAAGTAGACCAGAAATTAAATTCAATAAATAAATGTTACTGAACAGAGTGAGATATTAAATAATAATCATTTAAATAGTCTTTTTAGCTGGTGCAATGACCCAAGTTAGAGCTCACGTGACAATCTCACTTGACATGAACAGATACTTTGCATTTTGCACTTTTGCATTTGTCTTTGCATTACTGTAGTTTCTAACAGCAGCATTAATTAAACATTAATATACACTTTCGCTGCACTGGACCAGATATTTTTTTTGGTTTAAAATTGTTTACAGGTCATTACAGTTTCATCATCAAAAGGCTGGCAGTGATTTCCATTACTACATCCTTTGATGTCTTGATGAGGCCAAAGCAACAGTGACAAATGTTTAATCACTGCCAAAAACCTGTGGACTGTATGGCCTATATAATAAATTATAAAACGCTTTTAACATCTCTGAGTTGCTGTTTTAACAGGCTGGAAACGGGTAGCAGCGGTTAACAAACAGCGAGTGTTGACAGCTGTTTGTTATGTTTGTTAAGTATGTTATGTAAGTTATGTTCAGACACCTGGCAGAATGTGCTCCAAACTGTATTTTCACATTATACTGTCAGAGGAACAGCTCTAATATTCAAAAGTCAACTTTTCATGTTCCTTAAAGTGTGCACTGGATGTTGAATAGATAAGTGATGCAGGATTTTGTAATTTGCTCAACACACAAACTACAAACAGCTATTGCTGTGCCACTACCACGACCATTAACTAGTGTGGAGCCAATTAATTTGGATAACCATACTTACATATGAATAAATGCAAATATGCAAATTGGTCAGCATTTGTATCCTCTCATCGACTGGGTCATTACTTATTGATTCAGGTCACACTGTTTAAATCTCGATGCAGGGACCGTCAGAAAAGGTCAGAGGAAGTTTCAGGTCTACAAAGGACACAGACTGATGTAAGTGGATGTTAAATAAAGTAGTTTGATAAGCTGTTTGATGAGTTGATAAGATCTCAGTGTGATATAATGGGTATATATTAGCTATGCATGCACCGATTTGTTCAACATATGTGGTAGGAATGTAGATATTAACAGTAAATGGTCAAAAAGTATTATTATTCAAGAAGTCATGCCGCAAAACCACTTCAGAGAAATCCCCCAATACTGTTTGTTTTCTGTAAGGTGTTTCAAGAATAATCAGGAATAATGAAAGTCAAAAACATGACAAAAAGTGACATGACTGTCTCTAGGTAGAAGGTCATCTTTAATTGTCTTCTCTCATTTCTGGTGTTGCACCTGTCTCTTGGTGTCTGTGCTTGTCTGCTTTGTCTAACATTAGTGATTGTACCTCAGCAGGCAACATCTCATTGCAAAGCCTGGTACGACTCCTCCGAACAGCACTTTGTTTTCTGAAATCGTGACCTATTTATTTCTTATATAATGTGCTCAGTTCATTACTCATTCTCCTTTGGGGGAAAAAGCCAATTAAAACATTATTTGTGAGACAACAATTATCATCACAAGGTGTAATCATTGCCACAGTCCTCACGACAACCACCTAAATGGACTAGTGAGGTGTACACCCAACAGCAATAATAAATGTCCACAATTAGTCTGTCATTCGAATGGCTGCAAATTTTCACAGGATTATTATAGGATGGCATGGAGACTAAACACTACAACTTTATTGTAACAGCTGCCAGCTCAATGAGTTGGCAGCAAAGCACAACAGCTGGGACAACGACGTCTACAGCTGCCACACGCACATTTGGATACTACATACAAAGTGTCAAGCCAGTAAATGCTGGACGCCATTAAACTGAAGCTATAAACGTCCTGTAAGGGCCGATAACACTGAGAATACTTTCAAACCAACCCCGAACCTGAACAATAAATTGAGGAAATCCACACAAATCAGACCAATCAGGGTTTGTTTGGACACTACAGGTTTAATGGCAGCCATTTGGGCATTCACAATCCTACCCTATGGCTGTTGCTGAGTAATTTGTGCTTCACTATAACTTGATTTATGGAGTGCTTGACGCATCAGCAGCAAATAGCTCCTGGTTCTAGAGAGGAGGGGGGCATCTTCATGGCTTTACCTGAAACAGAGCAGGCTGAGTGGGAGGCCCCTGCCAGATGTCTGACCTCATCTAGCCTCTGCTGGTCCAGGGAGCCAATTGATGATACTGGGTATCATTTATCAGAGCCAGGATCTATTTCATGCACACAGTAACACTGACTTTGTCTAGAGACACTACACTAGGAGCAATTTCACCAGCTCTCTGATGAGATAAGCAATATAAACATTTAGAACATTAGTGTGTAATGATAATGCATATTTATTTTTATCTTTGCCCAATCCCCAACCAACAACCTTTATAGAGTGAATAACATAAGATCTTGTGATTAAACGTAGTTTTATACGAGCTGTGATTTTGCACCCTCTGAAACCGAAGATCTACCTTTTGGCTTTAAAATCAGTAGTGAATGATATAAATGCATATTTTATGTGTGTGCTATCAACACACATATATATATTTTTTTTCTAATTGTTTTCAATTAATTTGAAGTGTTTGGGGACTGATTTTGCACGTCTGCATGATACATTTTGGCAAGAGTGAGTAACATCCCTGGTTATAGCAAACTGTGAATAATTGTCAGAAACCTCTACGTGAAGAAGCATCCACCAGTGTGCAGTGGTTCGGCAAGATGGCAACTGTGGCCAATTTATGTCAGAGTAATCTGAGTGTTTTCCATAGCTTGTTCCAACTTCAATTTACCATATATGGTAAAAGATATTATAAGTAATGCTTTATTTTGTGTTGCATGGCTGACACTAAGTTGACAACTTACATTAGAGACACAGCCATCTAGAATTGCCAGCTGGTCGGTGACAGGACCCATGCTGATGAAGCTAGACATGCTGTGTCAGGAAACAGGAAGAGGGCGGGAGAGTCCCAGTGGCTGGAAAATGGCTGGAAACTGGATCCTAGCCGGGTGGCAACCAAAGAGCCTCCGGCTGGGAGCAGCAGTTTAAGATGACTGGCACTGTGAAATGTATGTGTAAACTCGCTTTAAACTGATGCAGGACATTATCGCTTTTGAATTTTTCCACTTTGCTTTTTTTATTCACATGGGATGATTTGAGTTAAAGCCTAATTTAACTCATCTGTCAGCCATAACCTCAACATAATTTAGACATTGCACAACATATCCCAAGAGTCTTAGCCATTGGCATAGCCATTAGCTGTGTTGTCTTTGTTCAAGCTGTGTGATGTTGACATTTTACTAAACAGCACTGTAGCAAATACTGATTAGGGCTGCAACTAATGCTTCTTTTCATATTGATTAATCTGTTGATCATTTTATAAATTAATGGGTTGGCCTAAAATGTCAGAAAATGGTGAAAAATATTGATTGATTATATTGTTTTCCAAAGCTTAAGGTGATGTTTTCAAATGTCCTGTTTTGTCTGCAACCCAAATGTATTTATTTATTTTTTAATTTACCATCGTAGTGGACTAAAGAAACAAGCAAACATTTACATTTGAGAAGCTGAACATTAATCAATTAACAAAATAGTTGCAGATTAATAGTCATTTAATTGACTAATCATGGCAGCTCTAAAACTCATTTAGTTTAGACTTTAAATAGAAACCCACAGGAACATGTTTCTGCTTCAGAAAGATCAATGGCATCCCCTGGAAACCTCACAGAATTACAAAATCTAGTGGAACTGTGACTAGCTATGAAAGGGAATGTGACTTAAGCCCTCTGTGGCAGTAGCGCCATAGCGACCTAGCAACCTTTTGACCCCCAGATCAGAAAATATACCCCTACAACTCAATGTTCTATCAATGTAGTGTTACATTTCACTGATTAGAAGACATGTAATTTTGTTTGAAATGTGCAAAACATTTTTTTAAGACAGATTTGACACTTTTTTGAATGAGTTTCTAATGGAGCCAAAGGTTGTTGGAGTCAGCATCTAGCTTCCATCAGTGGTACTCCACCTTCAGGCCCTTTGCATAATCATCAGCCATTCTCCATATGAGTTGCTGCTTCGTCTCTTTCACACACACACACACACACACACACAGATACAACTCTCTGCCACTGTCAATCAAACCATCATTAAATATTCATCAGGAGCCTCACAGGCGCCTGTAAAGTAGAAAAAAATTAGCTTGTGTGCATGTGTGTGTGTGTGTGTGCATGTGTGTAAAAGAGAAACTTGCATGTGTCAACTATTCATGAGTGAAGAACAGAATATACACCTGTGTGCATGTGCATATGTGTGTGTGTGTGTGATACATGCCTTTATGCACATGTTCTATGATCTGTGTGCTAAACATCATCTGCAGAGTGAGCCACCACTGTGCTAGCATCACATCCATATTCAAAGGAAATGTAACCCACATTCTACTTGTAAAAGCTCCCAACCCCCTTATTGACTGAAGGATTGCTGTAGCCCACAGATTTTTTCAAACTGAAGTAAAACTAGAAAGGTGCTTAGGAAAAAAAACACATAGATATCGCTGATATTGTTAATACATTAAAATTGTTTGTAGTTAAATATTGTCCCAATGCTGATTTTAATCTGTAATGTTATGCGCACAGGAAATCATAAATAAAACATGGTCTTTTCTCTTTTATTTGCTGTAACTGTGGCATTATCCTAACATGTTTTCAGACAGTTATTTAATGGTTAATTGGTTGAAATAATTTTATCATTGTGTTTTTCCACTCAGTACAGTGCCTTTGAGAGGGAGCTAGGAATGCAATTCTGATATTAAACCACTGACAGGCTTTCCGGACAGTGAGATAATTTCCCCAGTGTCTCATGAGGGAATTGTAACTTGCTAAGCACTTGATACAGTGACAGCACAGTCAATACATGTCCAGTTACAGAGCTCCAGTATTGTCTAGACAATCCAGAATTCAAAGGAAAGCCATGTTCATCAGATAAATAGATTAACGCCATGCAATATGGTGGTCCAGATTAGAATCGAAACTAAGCTACAAACCCTGATAAACAATGATTTGTCAGTCTCACCACCGTGCTCTGCACAAACCTCAACTAGTGCTGAGCCTTATGAACATACCTGCTAGGTCCTTCAGAGCATCATTATCTAGTGTAGATTGCCCTCTCAAGTCTAATTATTTCTCCCGACTATCTTGCAGACTATCAGGCTCATGCTGTGTCAAGTGGACCATTTCAACCCAGCAGGGTCTGTCCTTTTAGCCTGTGTTAATAAACATTCATTGTGTGAACTGCTGAGCGAGCTGCATCGAAGCGGAGTGGTTGGCTGTCCCTTTAGCATCCCTTCTCAAAATCGATGACAAGGTTTATTATTTGTAATTCTGTGAAGTAGGCTTAGCAACAAATTAGTTCTGGGTGACGTACTCTCACCGATTGTCTTTAACGTATAAAACAGTGTTCTAAGGAGCAGACATCACATCTTATATAATGGTAAATGTTCCCTGTCTTTGAGATCAAGAGGCATGGAAAGGCTTTTAAGTGCTTAGGAAGTCTTCTATACAAGCTGAGCTCTGTGCGTTCATTAATTTGTGTGTTCACTTGTAACACTATTTGCAGTGTGCACTGTTTAGGGGAATCAAGTCTACATTAGTCTAAGCAACTTAGAGCCCCAAGAGCCTTGTATATGAGAAACACTGTGCAGTACGATGGAAGCTCTGTACATTTAAACAGTGGGACATACTGTGTTTATTTATGAAACATTATTATAGTAATTTGAGCATTACAAGGTGGAGTTTTACAGGATGACCTTCTTTCACATACAAATTCTAGGAACTGGAAAGCATTAGTTTGCAAAGTTTGTTTTTGACCTTGAAAAAACATTTTAGAGCTTTCAAGCACATCTTTGTATTTCTGAGCAGCAGCATTGGTTCTGCGGCTGCCAAAGACAGAGACAGTGGTAACTGTTTTGGGAGAAGCTAATAATTGAATTTTCAGTTAAAGTCACTTTGCCAAACTAGAAATTACAAGGTTTTAAGGAACAGATGCAGCAGAGAAATGACAAATGCAGCAAAACCAATGCAAAGAACTCGACTTGACTGTAATATAAAAATAAAAACTGCTCGTCTTCTGTAGAGCCTTATAAGCTCATGTTCCGTATACTTATTTTATGTTTTATAAAATTAATTTTTGGTATAATTTGGTGTTTCTGGGCATTCAGTAATTAAGTCTTCTGTCATTCAAATGTCTTGACATCCTGTACAACAATGCATGGCATGTTACATAAAAGGCCGGGACAGCCTGGACAAAAAAACTGCCAGTTTTGATTTCAGTCACAATGAAAATTAATTTTGAACTTGGCATTTACAGTGGTCGAAATTGCCAAATGAATCCTTCATACACCACTGTACATGCGTATCTATGCACTCATGCCCCTCGGCACATGAGGAGCATACTTCAGAAAGAATGGGCTTTATATAGACACACAAAGAGACATACAAGACTACATCTAGTGTATAATTGGTAGTCATCAACCTTTAAACTGGAAGGTTAATGCATTTCTTTCAGACTCTTTCCTCACCATCAGCATACTCCATTCATTTCACCAATCAAATGTGCCAAATTTGGACAAGGCCATTTTTTCTCTTTCATTCATTCTGCAGTGCAGTTATACAGAATTTGTTCCACTTGATGCATGAATTTCTCGGTGCTCCATCTTCTGCTCATTTCGCAAAAACCATCCATCAGAAAGGTTGCAAAGGTAATGTGACTGTGTTAGTGTTGTAATCTGTGTGCATCAACTAGGGAATCAATCTGAGCCAATCTGCAGGTGGTATTGAGGTTGATGGAGGGATTTGTTCATATATCAGTATCAACAGGTTTACATCCCAATCCATTTGCAGCCATTTACTTATTCTTACTCATCGCACTGCAGGATGGCAAGTGTGAAAAAAATGTTGCAAAGAATTGTGCTGGACTGTATTGGACACTGGGATCTAGTCCAAACACTTAAGCACTGTGAATCACAGAATGGGATTAACAAGTAAATATCAGACAGCAAATTTAATGAAAGACAATTACACTGACAGCATCGATGTGAGGGACCACTGTGAGGGAATTTTCTATTCTAGGGTGCCACATATGGGGCTACAAAGGGTCAAACATATGTCTTGAGGTCACTGTAGGAATAGTCTTAAATCTTAGATTGTTGGGGGGGCATTGACTTTTCTCCTTGAGATACAGAGAGGCTGTATGCTTGAGTTTAGAAAAGCAGGCGCCATTCTGATCATATGAATGGCAACCAAGGTCAACGGATAGGGCTGTCTCACTCCCCAGACGCAACAGATAGGTAACATAACGTTAAAAGCCTCTATGGAGTCGGATAACAATGTCGGACCACGAAAGGTAAACATAGTTCCTTGTTTGTAGAGTCATGACCAATTGGCAAGTTGGTTGTAGATGGATTGAATATGATCATATATGGACATAAAGTAGTTGCTGTCCTGAGGGCATATAGACGAGCCAGAGAGGACAGTTTGTTCAAGCGTAAGACATATTTGACTCCTGTGCACTTTCTCTCTGCTGACTGAACTGACCATTGATGAATAGGTTTTTCCACCACAATCACAGCTGCATTGGGTTAAAAATGTGTTTTTGGCTGGTGACAGCACATGTACTTAGGTAATTTACCAAAGAGACTGTCCAAATCACATCCAAGCACTGTTGACTCCCGCCATATCAATTAAAGACTGGCACTCCATCCCTGGATATTATATATATTTACATCTACGTCAGAGACACCATATGAAAATTATCCCTTTGGATAACTAACTAACTACAATATAGGACACAACATAAACCATAATAAATTATTAATGGAAATTATATTGCAGGCAAGCTATATAGTATTTTCTTCGCCCAGTACTCAAACATTCAGTATCTTCCAAATTACATCAGTTTCACTCAGCGTGCCTTGCTCTTTCTTTTTTTTTCATTTACAACTGAAAAGTAAAGTTACTCTGCCTGCAGCACTAAGCGTAGAGAATTAAATGTAAGCACAGATAGCAGACACTCATGCCTGTAAGACACAGCAGACTGATAAATGACACAAACACAGAATGATAGATCGCTCTGCCCCAGCAATCTGAAAATCTGGATTTGTGCAGATCCCTTGCCTATGCACATGCTATCAAAGAAAGTCAAGACAAAGGAAGAATGAGAGTCAAAAGAGAATAAAAGATAGAAACAGAGAGAGGGAACATAAAGACAAATTACAAAAAGATGGAAGCAGCAAGTGATGGGAAGATGAAGAGAAATCAAGTGGAGAAAAATGAGCGAGGGAGAACGAAACAGAGTGAACGGAGTGAGGAGTGGATAGAGATAGAGCGGGGCATCCATCCATCATTCAGCACTGCCTCTGTCAGACACAAGTAATAGATGAGGAGAGATAGAGGGGAGAGCAGACACTCCTCTTCAATCTATCTCCACTCACTATCTGGGTTCGCTTGTCAGGTCTGCTCTGTCACCCCAGACCAAGACAATTACAGGGGAGAGGGGACAGAGGTACAGTTACACACAAACACATGGATACCAACAGGGAGACTGACACACACTCAAACACAGAACAGCTGTTTAACTGAAGAGAAGAGAGGAGGACGATAAATGAGGAATTATTGTCAATAATCATCAGTATCTGTAGAAGAGATAGTACACTACTGTTCAATACAATATGTAATCTGGCACAGACTTCACAACACCATGTTATGATAAAAGGCTAGTAATGAGGGACTACTTAGTAACTAGACAGTATGTATTACTTTGCATGGGATGTACAAAAAGAGTAAATAATGATTAAGTAATTACGGATGAATTAGTGTTTACTAGTTTGCTATCTTGGAACTCATCAGCTATTGTCTGATGATTAACCGGGCTTCCATTGTAGGCAGCTGACATCCAGAAAACAGATAAGGGATATCTGGGCCAAGACTTCCTCTGTAGCGCGATTAGCAACTTGATTGCAAGAATGACAAGGAAGACATTTAGGCAATCTCTATAAACAGATATCTGCATATTAGTGCAGTTAACTTATAACAAAAAGCTAAGTCATGGTCAGGTAATTACCAACGGTAATGAATTTGCACTTTGACCAATGTGTTCCGCCTCTTCCGTTCTCCACTCTCAGACTGGTGCAAACAAAGCCCACTCAAATATGATTGTCAATACTACTGGGACTACAACTGGGAACCAGAACACTTCTGGCGCCAAAATCTTGGTCCCTCGCCTACAAATTCCACATTCATATGCAGATATTTGTTTATACAGATTAACTAGTTTGTGCCACTAAGCAGCTGGCTCGGTTTATCAGGAGCTGCTCGCAAAGGTGGTCATTATACTGATACACACGTACTTATTAAATAATCATTCATTATTCATTTACCAGTCTGTTCTCTAATAACTCATCTGTATCTACCATTTAGACCTCAAATCAGAGTTATTCAGGAAATACTCATTAACAATTTGTTAATTATCAGGTTGCTCCTATTTTGTTCCTCATATGATCCTTATGTAACAAGTAGAGGCCTTTATGTTTGTGCACCATATTGTAGAGTTTTATCAATCAAGATGGAACAAGGTCAAACTAAATATAACAGAGGTCCAACATTTTAAAGAAATTGTTAGTGAATTAATGTAACAACAAAACCAAACCAAAAAGAAGCGTTTTATAATTAACTGCATTTAACTGTCATTGACAAAGATATATTTGTATGTCTGCTATAAATGCATGAAACATTAAGTTAAAGCTAGATAATTTTTCTGTCACAGTGACTTTGCTTTTGTTTTTTTTTCCTAAGGAAATAAGAATGTTTTAATGTTTGTACAGTATTATGCAATATTAAATCAAACAGCAATTCCATTTGCATGCTGCTAACAGTAAACACTAAAAGCTACGCTGACTGTAAAAGCCTCAGTAAAAAAAGAATTGATGACGGAATGAAGACTTTTATTAAAAAGGAACTGCACCAGTCTTCAGTAATAGTAGTGTTTAATTGGAGTTCGCCACTTATTTCTACATTTAGACTTCTTCTGTTTTTTGGTGAATTAGTTTTACACTGCGAACAAATTAGAAGAGCAGAAGGTCCTTACTGCAATTTGGGAGAATCATAAATCTCTATATTCACAGTAACATTAAGACAGTAAAGCTTTTACCAAAGCCTGCGCCCCGTAACACACATATTATTAACAGTGAGTACCAGTGGGCCACTGTGGTCATAAAATATGCTAATTTCAGACTGTAATCATGATGTTTAATGCAATACTTTATTCACATGCCTCAACGTGACCAGACATCTGAAATGGACAAGATTAGGACTAATGTGTTTACCAGTCATGGACAATCAACTCTTCCCATCCTACTTTAAAGCAGTTTGCTCCCCAATGGCAGACTTTTGAAGCTGCCCAAGATGGAGATAACCATACTGGATAAGATCTCTGTAATAGCGCATGTACCTCTTCTGCTTCCCTCAAACACAAAATAGTCAAAGAGAATGTATTTACCCATGTTTGTGTTACCGTCAGCACATTCTAGTCTGGAGACACTGTTGTCTGTTTAGGTTAATGGAACGACAACAACAAGCTATCTATTATGTCTATGAAGGCAACATAAGGTCTCCTCGACCCTGGCCACCACAGCGTTGAGATAGGCTGGCACCTATACTGTCCTCAAGCAAAGCCAAACAACTACTACTGCCGAGGACCTCAAGGCCCACACCTATTTGCCTAAAGGGTATGCCGAATTAATGCATGTAAAAATAACTATGACAGGTTGTTGGTGTGACTTTGCAGATGTCGATATATACATGCACCTACACCAGATAAAATCAAGACTAATCATTCTGTGTGGTTTTGTGAGTAATAAGCAACAAATGCAGAGAACTGCTGATGCACAAGATTTCACAAGGTTAGGACCCAAAGATGGGTCAACAGATGATAAAAATAGATCTTGTTATTACTCCTGACAAACTTGCGGTATCCATAGCTACTGGTTTCAACCGCTACAACATACCTAAGCCTTTGTGCTGTATAGAAAGCTGCATAGAAGTACCCTGTTAGGCACAGTAGCCTACCATTTATATAGTCACAATAAATCTGCAAAAATCTGTCTTGGACTGACAAAAACATAAAAAAAACTACAAAAAAAAACACAGTCTCAAACAAGGTAAATCTGTTATTGGTTGTAGTAAAAAAGAAAATTTCCAGGGGTGAATTTTTGGAAACTTGCAGGATACTGTGGTTTAACTGAGCAGTGTTATATCCCTCCGCCTGCCTGCTCAACACAGCACCATTCTAATACCACGCTGCTTGGCATTCAGCTCGCTCCCTCTTGCTCTCTCTCTCTCTTTCTCCTGGCACCAACCCTCCCTCCATCTCTTCACCCCTCTCTCTCTCTCTCTCTCTCTCTCTCTCTCTCAGCAGCATCTCTCACTCGCTCTTTCCTGGTGAGGTGGGATTGCGCCACTGAACCAGCATCTGTTGCCATGCACATGCACA
This sequence comes from Argyrosomus regius, assembly GCA_946959425.1. Classification (NCBI taxonomy): domain Eukaryota; kingdom Metazoa; phylum Chordata; class Actinopteri; family Sciaenidae; genus Argyrosomus; species Argyrosomus regius. The sequence goes on along the minus strand of OX336889.1, from coordinate 15,298,925 downwards.
CGCATGCACACACACACACACAAACACACAAACTGTGTAGACATTTAAACCCCTACTGTAGTGGGCAGCATGTCGCTGTGTTGAGAACATCATGATGACATATTTTGGACATTATAACTATAAAGCAGCGTGTTGCCATATCACAGTCTTAACACCTAGAGCTTCATGGTGAAATATTCTCACCTTATGCTCCTCCACCTTTTTTTTCCTCTCATTCCTCATTCCATCCTCCTCTTTTCTTCTTCCTCTCATCCTCTCCCTCATGAAGCATCCCATCCCCCTTCCTTTTACCCTCCTTCTCCCTTTTCTCACCAATCCTTGCTCTCCTCTATTCACTGCTCTATGTATTTCTCTCCTCTCCCAGCTTCACCCAAACACACAATTTGCTCTTAATTGACCCGCCTTGTTGAATAAAGGTCTCTCCCCAAACAGCCTCTTATTTCCTCTTATTACCCCCAGGCTTTTTCCTTTCCATCTCCCTTTCCTTCCATCTGTCTTTTCTACAGCCTGTATTTCATCACTGCAACATCACTCACATTTTTCCTCTTGCTAAGGTTAGGACCTTACTGCAGCCACCCCATATCTGTGCATCCTTTCCTTTTCAAAATACAAAAAAACTAAACAAACAAACATGTATGTTCAAATATCCATATGCCAGTGTGTGCATATATACATTCAGTCAATACTGAATTATAAACACCTCAGCTCTGCGTGAGCCTTACTTGTACCTGCAGACCTATACATCACTTCCCCTCGGAGATGAAACTGTATTTTCCATCTCTCTCTAAAACTCATTGGGTTTCTCTGTGTGAGTTCCATTTCTTTTCTGCTCTGTCTCTCTCGTCCATACAGACACATCAATCAATTAGGCTTACACTCCTCCAGAATTTAAAGTTCTTCTTAGCTTCCTTATTCAATCTGACACTGACAGAGTGAACGGTATTTCACGTGGCACAAAAGCAGGCTTTATTGTTAAAAGTTAGTTCAAAAAAGTAGCTTGGATCTCTTTTCCAGCTAATCAGACATTATAAGGAATTATGGCCAGTCAGTGCAACTCTGAGAGCACAGACCTAGACTCAAGGCTTATAATTGTGTTATATGACTGTATTAGCAGAGACAGTCCCAGATTATGTTACTGTAAGACGGGACCAAAGTAAAACTGGGCTGATTTTATTCCATGCTTCTAAATAATCTAAATACTCTCCTTCTCCTTAGATTCAAGGCTTCCTCTTCTCTTCTGTGGCTCAACACAGTTCAATAAACTGTAAACATGACAAAGTGCCACGCATTGTCAGTTCTTGCAGAAGCGGGGCAAGTGTTAAGGGACTCTCACTCGCTCATCGTTACATGCCATCTCCCATCAATCTCTCATCTCTGCTGCACTCAATTAGTAGAGAGAAAAGAACCCAACCATTTGCTAATTTGACTTATAGCCACCTGAGTGTTATGACAGCATTATACATACATATACAGACTGCAGTGTTTAAAATTATCACATGGTTTGACAGCAGCTTTCTCACACTTTCTAGCCCCAGTTATCTGTCTGGTATGTCTTCTAAATCCTTCAGCTTAAACCACAGTAAGCTGGAGGAATCATGAAGCGCTACTTTCACGCCCTGTTTTCATACTGGAAATCAGGGTCAAATGAATCTCTGGCCTTCCACGCTGCTGGAAGTTTCTGCCTTTCCAACACTCACCTTAGAAGTGGTTGTACAGTAGTGAGTCTGCCAATCCAATTTGTCCTTACATGATCCCATTCTGAAATGTGATGTTTAAAGGAATAGTTCTACATTTCGGGAAACATGCAGATTGGCTTTCTTGCCAAGGTTTAAATTAAATGAAAGGTGGCTTTCTCATATCTGTAAATACAGCAACTGGAGTCAGCAGCTGGTAGGCTTAGCATAAAGACTGGAAACAAGGGGTACCAGCAAAAACTGAAGTGTAAAAACGACACTTTGTGGTTTTACATAGGATTATATGCCTGACTAATCTGCCTGGGCTCAGTCTTGTTAACATCTTGAGGTTGCCCAACCAGCTGAGACTCCAAGAGGTCCCTACATCCAACCAAGAAAGTGAAGTGTGAAGTACCTAACCCAAACCACAAAGTGTCATTTTCACACATGTTTTTTCTACCAATTATACAAATGAGATATAACATTCGTTTCTGAGCTGGTAGGTGGATTTTGTCAGCTGTTGAAAGAGCTAGGCTAGCTGTTTCCAGTCCAGTCCAGTCCATGTTTTCAGTTGTTATGGTGAGTCAAGTTACTGCTGGCTTCATATTTATCGTCCAGACATGAAAATAGTATAGTATATTTACATGTGTATTAGCCAAAATGTTGAACAAGTTATAGTGTGTAAGTTGCAGTCTGTAACCAACTGAATACCTCTTGCCTCACTCTCTCTAAGCATGTAGCCTGATCAATATGGGTTTTTTAAGAACGATACAATACGGTTTTCTATGTGGATTGTGCATCAATTTTGAACCAATATGACTATGGAAAGGTGCTGAAATACTGCTTTCATGAATATTAAGTCAAATATTCTTCAAGATGTCAAAAAATAAATTAAAATGTACAATATCTCAGCAATGTCAAGTTGGCATTGCTGAGAGCTGCTTTTCTCTCTTACCCAGTGCTGTTTGAAAAAAAAAAAAAAAAAAAAACTGTTCATTGTTTTATGTTTGTGCAGACATACTGTATATCAAATTATTTTTAAGGATACTTAAGTATTCTGTTTCTGAGTTGCTTTGTGTGAATGTCACTATGTTCATAAACAAAAACCCCTAACACTTGGATTTTACACCATGAGAAAAATAAAATAAAATAACTGGACCTAACAATGCCACCCTGAGGCACTTATCCAATTCTTAACTCAGTTTCCATGGCAGTGTGAGGATATTCTGTTTATTCATGTATAGTGATATTCATGAGTGGGATATAAAGATACATCTCTAATAAGTGCTTGACCAGAATATAAGCTATAACTCTGAATCCTGTGTGCATGTCAGTAACTAGGATAATTTAAAGAAGCGAGGCCTTGAACGTTACAGCACACTGTAGCGTACATCAACTATTAATTATACACAAGCATGATTGAAATTAATGTTGGTTTGGAGAAGAAAAACAGCCTTCGGTCTTCTTTGGGAATATTTGCCATGTTTGAGGCTCTGAGCTTTCATCAAATCGCCTGTCCGTATTTCAGTTTCCCTTATGAATAGTTCACTAGTTTTAAATGTCCTGGTGCAATTGAGGTCACGATCAAATACATGCTGACAGCAAGTGCTCTTCATGATTCCATTTACTTCCAGCATTCCCCCATTGCAGTGCAGTCTTTTAAATGTTCACTGCAATTACATGCATTGAGGTTGTGATTTGAAATGCATTAACATCTCACTAAAAAATGTAAAATCTTCCTCAGACTCTGCCGAGACAGGGTTTCAAGCCACACTCAAACATGATCCATCAATACAAGCCGGAAAGATTGACAAAACGTAAGCAAGCGAGATTGGTATTAAGTATAGACGATTGGAGACAAGAAGAGAGAAGGAGAAGGAGCCAATGGCTCCCTCCATACCTCATTTAATCTCACATGTGTGCTTACATGTGTTTTACTGTGGCTTTAAGACACCGCAAAGGCCCATCAAAATGCAAATTGGGCAGTTAGGGACAAGTAAAATTTACCAGGTAAAAAGGAACTGATGAGCTGACATGGCAAACTGAGTAGCTGGCTTTTAGTGGTTTCTCCACTCTCACTCACTCGCTCACTCGCTCTCATTCTCTGTCTCCATGGTGTGGAAACAACCGTTACCCAGCAATCCATTGGATAATACCATACAGTGGCTACAGCACAGCACCATTACAGTATTCTACACTTGGCCTCCAGCATGCTATTGATGGAGCTTTCTTAAGGGATCATTTCAGTGGCAGCTGCAACACCTGCTCTCTCCATCTTTTCTTATTCCTCTCCTCTATCTTCTCCGTCGTTTTTACCTCCCCCAACTGCTGCCCTCCCAATCTATTTCATTCCATTGCCTTCACCTGTCCTCTTCTATTTTCTTGACCCACCTTTCCAACAGTACTCCCTCTCAGCTGCCATTATATCACCTCCTTTCCCCTTTCTCCTCTGAACACCTCCCTCCCATCACCCAAGCCACCTCTTCTCCTCTCTGCTCCTTCTCTGTATTCCATCTCAGCACCCTCTCCTCTGCCCCCCCCCCCCCCCCCCCCCACACACACACAAATCCCTTTTGAGTCCCCCCCTGTTTCTGTGCTCCCCCCTCAGTCCTGCTCTCCTCACTGGTCTGCTCCCTTTAATTTAATTAATTTAATTTTCTCCTCCTCTCCTTCTTCAGTTTTTCTTCTACATCCACCCATCCATTCTTCATCGTCAGCCCTTTGCCTCTTAACTCCCAAGACTCCTCTTTCTCTTTGCCTCTTCTCCTCCCATGCTGTTCCATCCACCTATATTATCCAATCTCTGCTCATATCTTACCCTATCATCTCCTCATCTTATTCAGACCTATTTCTTCACACTTCCCTTGCCTTGCACCCACCATCACACCCTCTCTCTCTCTCTCTCTCTATCTTTCTCTGTCTCAGCATCTCTTCCCTCTCCTCACCCCTCCCCTCATCCATCCTGGCTTTAATCTAGAGAAAGGATATCACTACCTCTAAATCGTATGGGAGAGAAGACACCACCGCCATTATCTCCCCATCTGCCTTCTCTTCTCTCTCTCTCTCTCTCTCTCTCTCTCTCTCTCTCTGTGTGTGTACTCAACTCAGCTCTTCTAAAATTACAAATCAACCACTCGAAAACATTGCGGCACAAATAAACGAGACGACACAGAAAGCAGGGTGAGATGGAGAGAGGAGAGGTGGGAGAAAATTGTGTGATAATCGGACAGATGAGAAAAGTAGATAAAGAGACTGACATACCTGCGCGTCCCCCTCTCCTCCTCTCCGGTTAGGTAGAGGCTGTTTCTCCTCCGGTTATCTCCCCCACCTTGCCAAGCCAGGTGAGGAACTCCACTCGGTAAAGAATTTGTTAAATAATCCTTCTCCTGGTCAAACAATTTTTCAAACCAAGTAAGAAATTATATCCACTTTCTTTTTGGTCTTGCGCCGCGCAAAGCTGGCCGCGCTGCGGGACTCCTGGAGTGATTGTGGGGCAAGCGAAGCGTTTCAATTTAGTTCCCGTTGAGTTTGAATCGAAAGCCCGGTGCGGGTACACGACCGGTGGCAGCCTATAACCTACACAAATCCAGTGTCCGCCGCTGATCCACTGGGACAGAAGTGTGAGCGTGGAAAAAACGCCGTTAAACCGGCGCACCGCCGCGTTGCGCACCCATTTGGTCTCCACATGAGCTCCCCGCGTTTCCGTTAAGACTCCGTTAATCGGTCATTTAAAGGAAAATACCCATCCGTCAGGGGGTTAATGTTGCTGGCATCCAATGTCTAGTTAAAGAGGACAAGCAGGGAACAGGGAGAGTGAGGGAACGTCTCGGTGTACTCGGTGAAATCGGGCACGGCCGGTCTCCACTTTAAGCTCCCCTAAAGGTGCTCTTTGCTCCCCCATTCAGCAGCTGTCATCCCTGCACCCGACATAACATTTCACTCATTCGCGGCTCTTTTGCATTTGACCTGCACTTGGTTAGAAAAATAATCCTCCCCGGTTGTTGGTCGGTAGGTGATGATCAGCTTCAGTGTAAGAAATTGGATAATAAGAGTGCAAACGGGTCGAAAAGAAACTGCAGAATCAGATGAGCTTGGTTAAACGGTCGTTCCCCGCTTTTTCACCCACAGAAGTGACTTTGTCTTGACCTCTCTCTTCTCTCCAAGGAGAGACGCCGGACAACAGTGCGTGTTGCTTATAGATAAACGGGTTATGGGTCAGGAAAAAAGCAAGCTTCAGAGAAAAGGATGATAAATCCCGCTGGGAAACCAGTCTCAAACCATGTCCCCTTCTTTCCCCCTGTCGTTAAGAAGCGCTCTGATCCGCTATGGTGAGCATCTCCGTCCCCTCCCACAGTTACTTTCACACTGTGCGGCGGTTTGTCCCGGGAGGCGATACGCCTACCAGCTCCTCTCCAGTCTGCCTCTTTCCCTCTGTCTCCGTGTCCTGCTCCGTCTGTTGACAAGTCGCGGCTCCGGGATTACAAACTGGTAATAACGGATGGACACGTTACGACGACTGCGCGTGATGCCATCGCCAGGGCGTTTGCCTGGGAGAAGTAGCTGATATAGTTCATGTCTGTCAGGAGACAGAACAGACACGGAGGTTCTCAAAGTGAGGAATGGGGACCTCAAGGGGGCCGTGGGAATGCAAGGGGGTCCTTAGAATGAAATATTTAAAAAATATATAACTAATATAAAAATGAAAAATAAAGCAGTACTCCATTTTATGATGAGCAGTATTTATTATGATTTTCCTTTTTTTTTTTTTCAGGTACTAATAATACACACGTGTTTTAATAAGTGTATAATCACCTGAAATTATGTTCATATACCTGCTGGTCCACCATGTTCAACCCTCATGTTCCACCCAGAATGAACACTGGCTTTAGATAAAGCGTTTCTCTGCCATTCTGGAGTTTGTCAATCTGGTCTCTGTGGTAATATCCCCATTTGGCGTAATGGTAGTGATGCAGTTCACATGAACCAGCAATTATTGGTTTGGAGTGTCGTGGAGTATGGACATCATAAGTGTGTGTCAACAGTATTTGTGTAATTACTGTCATTGCCAGAGGGGGGAGACAAATGTTCCACAGATTAACTTTTTTAACAGATTAAATTAACTTTAGCAATACTTTGGTGTTTTTGACACTTATTCACACATCCTCTCAGACATTTTTGCACAAGATAAGTTCATTAATGAGTTTTATAGGTGCTGGTACAGTAGGCGGGTTGTCTTGGCTTTGGACAAAGCCAGGTTAGCCCACATTTTCAGTCTTGATGCTAAGCTAACTGGCTGCTAGCAGCAGATTGATATGTAACAGACAGTATATGAGTCATATTCATTTTCTCATCTAACTATTGGTAAGAAAGCAAATAAGCTTATATCCAAATAAGTTGAATTACGGATAATGATAATGCTTAGGGTTAATAACCACTAGGGAGTGGAGATGAGCAATTGGGTTCTCGCATGCGACAGCTTGAATTAGCGGTAGACAATATGGAAGTGACATTTGACACAGACCTTTCTGTTTACGGTCACTGAAACAGATGCAGAAGCTTGTGACTTCCTCTTGGACAGATATCAAATCATCTGATGATGAAATTACTGCAGTGATGAATTTCACCATCAGAAATGGGTGAAACAGCTGACACATGAAGCAGATTAGTGTGCTCACTTTACAGATTCTGCGGGATTTCATGGATTATTAAGGGTGAGTGTTCTGCAATTATCTGATTAGCAATAGATGAAAAATAAATTTGATGGTGTAATGCTGGCAGAACACAAAATAGTTCAGTGTTGTGGTTGCTGGTGGTGGTGGGGCCAGGAGGGCAGGGGGATAATAAAGAGATAAAGAGAAAAACAGAGGAAGGCAGAAATAACCAGACAAACAGATTAAGAGAATGGGCAGAGATCAGACGGAGGCCAGGAAAATGAAAACTCTGACGTTTCACTTCATGTTCTGTAACCTCAATCAAAATAGAAACACCCCTGGCTGTATAGGCTAAAGGTCACTCTAATGAAAAACAATAAATATTTGTGTGTGTGAGAGAGAGATGGACAGAGGGAGAGACAAGTGTGAGGGGTCTGAAGTTTATTTTAGGGATAAAACATGTATAAAAGTCACACAAATGGTGGCATTTGAAGGCGTAATGTGATGAGATTTTAATAAGCCCGCAGCAGCATTTCTTTAACTACTGGTCAGGACAAGAAAATAGGTCAAAGTCTTGTTTTTGATGGTTCTTATCCACAGTAGCAATGTTTTAATTAGACTGGGTGTCCCCAGGGAGACACAAAATTTACTCAGTTTGGGTTCCTCAAATGAAAAATTATCACTGACCTAAAGGATCCTGTCAAGTTGTGTAATCAGAGCTGTATAAATACTGGTGTATACCCTGATGAACCAAACTGCTTTTTTCATATACAGATGAAGTCATGATGTTGAGTTCACGAGACAGAGCAGTGTAGATTATAAAATTCTGCACATTCACTGCCCCCAGAAATGCCCTCAAGACTCAAGATTTAAACATGATTGTTATCAAATTTCACAATCATTTAGACAACGGCATCTTTACTTTGCACAACTGAACATGAAATGCTAAAGCAGGGGGTTTCATCAGCCAGCTTCATTCAGTCAAGCCAACAGTTGACTAAGAACAACAAAGAAAAAGACAAATATGGAGAGAATAACATAATCCTGACGCAAACGGGAAACACATGCATCCTTAAATAGACAGTAGGCCTACAAGATGGCACACTACCAGATCGGTGTGACTAATAAAGCCTGAAGGAAAATGGTGAAGAAATACAGAGTCGGTGAACACAGAGAAGGAAGGCCGTGATCACACTGCCTGCAAGGGCAAAGATGTTTACCTCCCTTAATTCAAGTGAATATGTACTTTTTTCCAGTTCCAGGAGAGCACATTTTCACTGATGAAATAAATGACTAGCAATTAGTTAATCAACAGATGTTTCATCACCATCGATTTTGATTGGAGGAAGGAATCTTATGACATTTATCAAGCAAATTTTAAACATTCTTTGTTTCCAGTTTCTAATATGTGAGGATTTGCTCATTTTCTTTGGTTTGTATCATTGTAAATGAAATACATTTGGGTACTGGACTGTTAATTTGAAAACAAAACAGCAATTTCGAAATTAGAATTATCATTTTAGATTAATCAGAACAATAACAAACAGCCCTATTGTTATAGCCTTCTAAAACAACCTCTGTGAACCTTTTATACTTTGGCACTAGTTGGTTGAAGTAAATTGATTATTTATTTAAGACTGGGGAACGATTACAGTCCTAGTCAAAAGAAAACTATACTGACTTTGGTAGGTGATAGACATAAACACTGGTCTCCAATGTCATATCACATGTGACCCAACCATCCACCCTGCCCTCCTCCTCTGTGTGGTGATCTATAATTACTTCTGCCAACAGACAGAGAAGTTCACAAAAGGCCATAAGACGTCCTTGTGAGGTGAACGGTGTAGTTCGTAAACAGGTTTTGGTTTAAATGCATCGATCAGTGAGTAATGCTGTCATGTTTATGTTTCTGTGGAGGGCAACCCTTTAGTTGTAGCCATAAATGTCACAGAATGGCATGCAAAATAAAAACAAGAACACTTTTACAACAACACTTCTTTCTTCTTCTTGCTGTTTTCTGGTTTACTAATTTTCAAATCTCCTTTGTATATTCATTGTGTGTTTTGCTGCTGCTTTCTGGTGAAATTTGGCTACTGTCATTTCCTTACTGTATGTGTTGACATCTCTGCAGCATCGGGCTGTGTTTAATGACAAAAAAGCTTGTCTGCAAAGTTGAGAGGGAATGACAGCAAAGACAATCAGGGGGCATAAGAGATGAAGACAGAGAGAAGGAGAGAAAACGGAAGGGAGGGAGGGAGATAAAGTATGACGGAAAACCTTCCAGCCGATTCAGCACCATGGACAGCGCTGCAGCAGGATTCAGCAGCACAAGGCCGGAACAAGCTTTATCCTCAGAGAGAAAAGCCAAAAGCTCTTCTCAACATGCTCTGATCTCTCCCACTGTAACTCTCTTGCTCTCTTACACACAGATGTATGTGTGTGTGTGTGTGTGTGTGTCACTCAGCTTGGTAAGTTGTTATTTTTAAAAAAAATTAAAGTCCCCAAATATGGAGAGGAGGCATGAGTAAATGAACACTGCACTTAAACAGATGATGGTTGATCTAACAGGGCAGTTTGAAATGAAATTAACTGTAGAAAAAATAAAGACATTGAGATAAGGGACACAGAGAAAAAAGGGTATAAAGAAGATGACATGAGTAAGACAGAAAGACGTACTCTGCAACTTTACTGATGCAAGAGATTTTGTCTTGAAAATTGAGCGTATCAATGAACAAAAGTAACATCAGTCAATGCAATGCCTAGATCAGACTGAGCCAAAACAAGGCCCTATTGTTGGTAGAATCAACAAATCATCTTATCATCTGTCCTGACCCTAACCATGACTTAGCTGTTAAGTAAACTCACATACACACACACACACACACACACACACACACACACATATATATATATATATATGGGGTGAGAGGCTACTCCCAAATATTATGCTGTGGAATGGAGATTTGTGTGAGTACATGATGTTATGGAATTTTCTATCCTTACACAAGGTCACGTGTGGGCCTTGAGGTCCTCGGCAGTACTAATTGTTTGGCTTTGACTGGGAGCAGTAGGTGCCAGTCTATCTCAACACTGTGGTGGCCAGGGTCGAAGAGACTCTTGCTGCCTGCTTAGACATAAGTAGATAGCTTGTCGTTGACGTAAACAGACATCTGTGTCTCCAGACTAGAATATGTTGACGATAACACCGTTCTTCGTAATAAGATTCTCTTTGTCTCATTTGGGGCGTATAGTATTTGTGGTGTTATCTTGAGGTTTAAAGTCTATCCACCAGCACGAGTTCGGCAGAATGTGAGACCGACTCAGGCACTTCTGATGCACTATGAGAGTGTCTCTAATTCTCCTTGATCAAGCGACAATAAATACTACAGCATAAAACATCAAAGGCTTCTGAACACTTCTTCACTCCTGACCTCACCATTGACCATTGATTCCTGCAATTTCTTCACAACACATGAAACCCTCAAAAAGAGGGAAAATTGCAGAGAATAGCCTACAACCAGCTGGTACTGGAGCTTCGTCTGGATGATGGTCAGTTCAAGGCTTATTTTAGGATGAGTCAGGGACAGTTTGACAATCTGCTGTCGGGGACGAGCTGTCGGATCTAGCATCATAAAGCTGCGACTGTGTTTTTGTGATGCTGGCTCAGCAGTAGTGGCGGGGATGATCCGATGATCAGTTGTTCGATTCCCGGCAGTGGTGGCAATGGCAGTAGTAATAGTAACTCTCTGTAACTAGTAGAGGTGGTGGTGATGGTCAGATGATCAGTGGTCCGATTCCCGGCAGTGGCAGTAAAGTAGTAGTGGCAGTGGATGTGGCTCAGGAGGTAGAGCGGGAGTCCAGTAATCAGATGATTGTTGGTTCTATTTCCAGCAGTGGCAGTAACAGCAGTAGTAGAAATAGTGGCGGTGGCTATGGCTCAGCACTAGTAGAGTCAGATGATCGGTGGTTCGATTGCCGGCAGTCACAGTAATACCAGTAACAGTAGTAGTGGCGACAGCAGCTGTGGCTCAGCAGTAGTAGTAGTGTCCAGTGGCTCAGGAGGTAGAGTGGACATCCACTAAAAAGATGATTGTAGCACCGGGCATCCAGCACAGCCACCACTAGTTTGTGGTCCACGATCTCATACAAAGGCAGTGAGCGCTACACTCCCATTGAAAAGATTTACACAAAGCCACCCCAGGCTGCTAAAAAGTGCTCTGTCTGATCTGAACTTTAACCAGTATATTCAAAGCACCATACAGTTGTAAGATATATCATTTCAAGTAAAGGGCCTGAGATTTATGTGGCTGCCATAACTGCCATATTTGACAAACTAGTGACTGTGCACTTGATCACATTTACAGTTAGTCCCTGCTGATGAAATGTGCAGAATGGATCTAAAAATAAGAAATCACTTCCACTTTATGTTGCCCACAAGTTAGATCTGCAAATTCACTTGAAGAAAGTAATTTAAATAGGTTTGTTAAATAATAAATCATGTTTTTTAGTTTTATTTGTAATGCTTTGTCTGACTCATGGCAGGTCTAAATCTAATCCTATTATGAAGCAGTCTTTTGCTGGCAGAAATGTTGTGTAATTGAACTCTTCGGGGTTAAGCCTTAAACCAAAACACTCCACATATTAATTTGGAGAGAAAATAATGCTGTGACTCTTCCTGTTCTATTAATGACACCAAAAATTGCATTTGCTAAGGTGTGCACTGCCAGGTTGATATTGACTCCTGCATCCTTCACTCTTCACTTCACTCAAACAGGGAATTTGGTCTTTTTGGTTGCACAGTTATTGGTTTGTCAGTTGCACTGGCATAAAACATGCCCTCTTGGATGCCCCTCTGGTAGATAAAACATGATAAAGTGCCCTCTAGGGTGCCCTACCAGTGGAGAACACATATTCTACCTACATACCAGACAAGTACTTGACATCTATGTGACTATAAATGGTTAAATAGTTAGTAGACCCCCGTGTGTTTTTAACAGTAACCAGGGTTTGTAACTGTTTCACCATAAATTAATCTCAATGGTGGAAGGGGTCCCATGTTTCTGTAATTGCCATATCCAGCTGATTGTTGATTGGCGTAGATGTGAGGATTGACAGAACATTTTTTTGCAATGTCACCTTCTAATAATAATGCAGTTGTACAGTTAGGGTTTAATTTTAGTACCTGTATCTATGTCTGTGAGGCACAACACGCATTGTTTTTTTTCAAGTGACAGTCAGATGTCAACACCCTGTCCCCTTTCTACTGCCTCTCCACCCTTGTCAGTTCAGCATTGGCCAACCAGTCAATAAACCAATCAATCAATCAGCCGATCATGAGATCAGTGCCTCAGGCTGACAGTCGATCCATCGCCCAGTCAAGTAATTGATTGGTATTGATTAGTTAATGCTGTGGGTAAGTGTTTGATTAAGAAACTTACAAGCCTGTTTCACAGAGGGGATTAGGGGTGAATATTGGAACAGAAGCGTGTTCATTGACTTTGCTGGTGAAATATCCACTTGTCTTTATCATATGCTATGGAGATATATTAAGTCTATTCATGTAAGAATACACTTGCCTTTATAGGCGCAGTATGGAGTTGAAATAGAGGTTACTCTTTTTAATAAAGACAAATCAACCAGTCACTGTGTGAGAGACGCTCTCAGAGTAATGCATTTCTCAGCACAAAAGGTAAAAATCTAAATTCGTAGTATCCATAAAGGTTTATTTTCTGAAAGTACATTTTAGATAGACCATCAGTCAGCCTTGGCAACACTCAAACTAGTCTGGGAGATATTTTGTCTTTTTTTCTTAGCGGCATAAAATTTGAACTAACATGATCAAAACAAACATAATTTCACTTCAATCTGATTCAAAGAACGTTTCACTGCCACTATCTGTTTTGAAACTGTGCCAATAAATGATGTAGTCTTTTACCATCCCCTCACCACGTTGACGTCTTGCATATGAGTGAAATAGACAACAAAGTCAACTAACCATTGACTAAGACACCATCCAGCAGCTTCTATGTTTGTAGTTTGTACGTTGGTTTATGAGGAAACAGAATTACATTGGATTGAGCTGCCGCTTCACTCAGTTCTCTCCAACAGTGTCACATTACTAAAATCAGGTCAGATCAAATTGGAAGAAAGCTCTGGCCAAAAGACAGTATCAGCCACACTTCCAATCTATAAATTATAGAATGATATTTGGTCCCACTTGGTTTCAGCTTCATGGGCTTAGTGGCATCCTGAATCATTTAGGAGAGCAGCACCTGTTTTGTTTCATTTTTATTTTTATTAACTGTTTTGCGGTGAGCATCAGGCAAGCTAGGTGCTTTGTTGGCTATTGATGATCAGTAAAAGTCTCCAAACCACAGGTTTGCTGCTTTTTAGAGCAATTTTTACATGTTAAATCCAGAGAATGTGACATGTGGAGTTATTTTGCTAAACTGGGTTGAGTAAAGGAGAACAATAGTGTAATTATTTCGGCTGTTTAGTAATTCGCAAAGTGATAAAATTACATGTTAAATGAGTAAGTTCTTACATTTTCTGGTTAAAAGGGATGTTTTTAAAAATATATATATATAAAACATATCAACGGAGTAAAACCAGCTCTCAGGGTACTTGTCCATGTCCAGGAGCAAATCAGGGTGAGGGAAAGAGAGACAGAGATGTTATAGCATTGTCCTTCAGAGTAGCAAGGTTACTGTTTAATGGAGCCAACACGAATGCCTCTCCTGACACATCCACCCCACCATGGCCATCTATTAGTAGGGGGGCAGACAGAAAGAGAGAGAGAGAAGGACAAACCGAGACAACATAGACTGACAGAGCGAAAGAGAGAGAGAGAGACTGCCAAATCATTGCCACACTGATAGAGGGAGAGAGGGAGGAGTGCAGTGACATAGAAAGTGGCAGAGACCCTGACACCACAACAACATGATCATCCATTACTCCTGAAAGTAGAGAAAAGGATGGAGCTAAGGATGAAAGATAGAGATGCAGTAATAGTAATATATACTGTGTGTATAAAGTAGAACATTCAAAATTATTATTCTTGCGTTTTAAATGCTGTATAAAATGCTTTGGCAATTGCTTTTTTAAGCAATGTTGAAATCAAGAAAGATGAGGGGGAGTAATGTTGTGGGAAGAGATGGGGGCTTGATGTAGAGATAGACTGAAGGAGATCAGTAAATGGAGGACAGGAGAGATTGAGAAAGTAGATAGAGAGATGGTGAATGTCTATCTCTTGGGGCTCAGGCTGGGAAAGAGTGATGGGAAGAAGATAAGGAGAAGAGGAAAAGTCAATAGAGAGAGAGCATGACTGAGTGACAGGAGCAGAAAGACAGAGACAGTACAAGTTTTTTTCATTTTATTTTATTTTATTTTATTTATTTATCTGTGTTCTGAACTCTGGAGGTTGTTCAGCATAGGTCACTTTGCTCTCAATCCAGTGCAGGTTACTGTGTACATGTTATTGTGTTCTGTATATAGAAACAGGTTATTAAACTCAGGTTATTCTTCTCTGTATAAAGTGCCAGTGAGTGAATAGTCTATTCTCAGCTCAGGTTATTCTTCTGAGAGAAAAGTAAAGTGATGCTTAATCCTGTATGCCTGAATAGAGTTATGTGTGACACCCAAAATTACTTTTTTGTGAACACAAGTTTAGGAAAAAGCTCCAGCTTCCAGATTCTAAAAATAAAAATGGTGTACAGTGTGAGGCCTGAATTCTGCCAAGAGGAAACTCTGCATAAATCAGACTACACATTACTAGGAGCATGCACATGGTTAGAGCATGCTCCTGGTCATTTTTATAAAATAAGATAAATGCATACATGAAAATTATATATATATATATATATGATACAAAGAATTAATGATTAAAAAACTAAAAGGTTAGATGTGTCAGATCAGTGTCCTCAAAAAGAAACCTAATCACCTTTGGAATATTTTTAATTAAAGCTTGACATTTTAGCCTTAACTTCCATTCAACGTGTAGTTTAACTACACAGTTCATCACAAAAGAAATGTAACTCAATTACTTTGATTGACTTTGTTTACCACTTGTTCACTGTGTCGGAAAATTTCATATGCAAAACACATAAAAGATAAAATAAAGAGCATGACAGGACAACAAATGACCAGACAACAAGGGAATAATAGAGAAAAAAGAAAGTGCTTAGAAAAAATAAATAAATGTAAGTAACAAAAAACTGAGAGAAAGGAAAGTGAACACTTTAATCTTGTGGTATTACCATGATAGAACAATGCTGAGGGAGCTTGTGTGTACATGTGTGTGTATTATATGTCTGTCTTATGTATATATGTGTGTGTAAGAGTGTATTGACATTTTATCCCATCAAGTATTGGTGCTCAGCCCAATAACCTCTGTGTTACAAAGTCCCCACTTGGCAATTTCTTTAAAAAACTTTTAAAAAAAACATTTGAAGTAATGTTATGGTAAAAGACCAAGTAACTTTTCTATTTTATTTTCGTTACTTTTTTTTTTTTTTGTTAGTTTGTTTGTTTGTTTCTTGGTTTTTTAATGACCAGGAACACCAGTCACCACTTGACTGCTTTACAATGACAGTCCACTGTTTGTAAGGTAGGAATGTATGTGTGTGCATTTGTGGAGGTAATATTTACAATGTGAAAAAGTGGCGTGCATCAGGTAAAGTTGTTAAAGCATTCAGCAAGATAACAACGTGTGCATGAAGATGTTCTATCCAGAGTGTTTGTATATGTTTCAAGATTAAGTTCTCAGCTAGAAAAACAAACTGTATGTTAGTGTGTGTGAGAGAGTGTCTGATAAGACAATATTCAACATGGACGTGAGCAAACACTAGGCACAAAGAGATACAGCAGCAAAACTGACTGAGTTCATATACTTAGGATGGAAAGTTTGTGTTCATTAAACACCGCTAATGAAGTGAACAGTGAGTTGAAGGAGGCACGAGAGAAAACACCAAAATCCACAGTGTAACAAAGGAAGTAATGGCAGTGTTTCAGTGTTTCATTTCACAGAGTTTGAAGTTACCCATGTCCTACACATTATTGCAACTTAGTACATTGTCTTTCCCTATACTGTCATGAATATAGTATGGAGGAACTGAAGGGAATGGAAAAACACAACATCCATGTCATTGATATATTCACCATTGAAGCCACAGACACTGAAAAAAAAAATAAAATAAATTCTATTTCTGAAATTATCATGTTGCAGTGTCTGCATGTGTCTGTGTTGGTGTGTCTGTGCGTGCCTGTAATAGCCCAGATTCAATCAGTCTTGTTAATTAGTAGCAGATGTGTTGCTTCCCAAATTAGAAAATGATGATTCAGTAAAAGCGCACAGTACCAGCACTTTCACATCCATTAGAGGAGGAGGACAAAAAAAACAAAAAAAAACAGAAAGAACTCTTTTCATTTATTGAAACACACCTGGACTAAATAATGTAGAAACATGCTCAAATACACTTTTCTACGTTATTTACTTACATAATGAAGCAATAAATATCTTCTTTCTTCTATCTTTTTTTTT
The DNA here is from genome assembly GCA_946959425.1 of Argyrosomus regius. NCBI lineage: Eukaryota > Metazoa > Chordata > Actinopteri > Sciaenidae > Argyrosomus > Argyrosomus regius. The sequence goes on along the minus strand of OX336889.1, from coordinate 15,282,063 downwards.
GGATGATGATAAAAGTACGTAGGAGATGATATCAAATACATTTCCACACTGAATAAACATTCCTCTGACATACTGACAAGCACACTTTGGTCATATTGGGTTTTTCAAATAAACTGAATCAGTAGCTGTTACTGAAAGCTCTTGCACCACATGTACTTAGAACTACTTATCGTGCGACACTCAAAGCAACGATGTAAAACAAACAGTCAACCAGCATTAGTATAATAATAATATCAGAGATAAGACAAACTTTATTAATCCCACACTGGGGTAATGCACCTGTTACAACAGCTCAAGGATCAGAAAGTAGAGGAAAAGAGTGATTGAGTTATAAATATATATCAAAATAAAATAAAGCTATACAGTATACACTACATGCACCTTTCCCATATAAGGATAGTGTACATAAAATGATATAATATGATATAATATACAATGTGATGTATATGATGGATACATATTTATATAAAGGATAGGATAATGTTTCCTTGAGGTGGAACTGATTATTGTTTTTGTTACACTTTTAACAGGTAAAATGACAGCTGGACTTACCTTTCCCTAAGAAATGCTATTATTCAACATCTACTCAACACTTTGCCCCTGTATAATTCCAACGCTGTAGCTGGTTCACTGAGTTAGAGTTGCTGTTAAACAGTTTTCAACACTCTCAAATGGTTGTGGCTTGGCTCCAAACTGCTCATTAAAGAATTTTATAGTTATGATCACTGAGGCGTGTGGAGCTGTGCACTGCGGCAATGCCACCGTCCTCAGGTCTCTAGGAAAAAAACAGCATGGGACAGCACAGCAAAGGTGTGGTGCAGTACTACATAGAAAATCACACTTCAGCTCTGCATTATATACAGCACAGCATAAAAGACCAGAGCTCATTAAGGCATAGCATGAGATATTGGGCGTGTTTGACTCTTGATCAAGTCAGCAAAAGAGCACAGATCACTGGCCTACTCGGCTCTTGCATGAAATGGTATGTTACAGTTTGGCACAATGTAACATAGCAAGACACTGAATTGCATATTTCAGATTAGCATAGCATCAACAAATGAAAAATGTTGCTGTCTGGGCTTGTATGTGAATTTCTCTGACTCCTCTGTTTTTATAATCTAAAGACATGCAGCCTAGGCAAAGACAGAAATTCTCATTTTCCTGCAGGTGTTAATGTGAATATAATGGTGTCATAGCCCTATGACAGGATGTAGCATGCCCCTTGCCCTGTGCATGCTGGAACATTCTTACAACCCTGAACATGATGAGCAGAAAATGTCTGAATTATTAACACATATTTTCAGTCACTGTCAGGGCCAATTAACAGTTAAAAACAAACTCTGCAGCCACACTAACTGCTCTGAGAGTCTGCACTCGGATGGTTAGGAAGGTTAACAACATTCATCATCTGGGAACCATAAATATCTGCTATATTTTGAGCTAAATCATCAGGTAAACGTTAAGAAATGGAAACTGATGCTATAGTTGTGTAGTTAGTAGAAAACCAAACTCATCTGGGATTCATCCTCTGAGGACAATGAATGTCTGTACAAAATCTCATCACAATCACCACCACCTGCCACACATGCAATGCCTAGAGTTACACTGTATGTATGACTAAAAATGTTTCAAATGTTTTGATCTTTAAAGGCAATTGAAATAAACTTTTTTTGATTTTGCAGGTCTTTCTCTCATTATCCTTTCCCTTTCATTACAGAACATATAATATATAGATATAATAATATATATAATAGCTCTGTAGGAAGGATTCTGTAAAGACAGAAAGCAAAAGAGGTATGAGAGAGAGAGTGGTAACAATGTACAGCAACAGGTGATACTCTGAAATTGAACTTGCAACGTGACAAGTGTGTGAGATGCCCCTGCTGCTCCTCGGAGCCCTCAGCCCTGCTGTGCTCTGTTCTGTTCCGTGCTGAGGCGTTCTGTTTCATGCCAAGCAGGCTAACTACACTGTTGTGCTTCGCTGGTGCAGAACGTCAACTGCATCTGCTCCACTGCCCTGTCTGCTTGTGTGTGTGTGTGTGTGTGTGTGAGAGAGAGAATGAATACATATGAGAATGAAATAAGTGACAGAGAGAGAGAGAGCACACGGTAGAGAAATGGTGAAAGGTGAAAAAGAGAAAAATAAAACAAAAAAGAAGAGAAAAGAAAGTGGAGAAACTTACAGTTTACGGGAGAGAAAAAAAAACATTTGTGAAGAAATGAGAAATATAAAAAGCAGATGGAAAGAGAAGTTGGAGAACAGATCACTGCTCAAACCATCCACTCCAATCTGCTGTGTTTTTGTGCTTTGTAAAACTGTAACTGTGTGTTTTGGAGGGAAGAGACTGAGGACAATTTCCAAATTTCACTGGTATGGCTCACATTACTGTGAACCATCTGTTGCTGTTTAAATTTAAACACACGCTGATTTTCCATTTTTTTAAAAATAGCATTAGTTTAGTTGCTTTTTTCCCCCTCTGGCTCCTTTTGCTCTCACATGCTATCTTCCGATCCACTGATGCTCTCGTGTCTCCCTGTCTCTCACTTGAGCTCCATGACAAGCTGCAGCATTGTTCCTAAGGGCTTTTGCTCCTTCTTTAGACCAGCACATTTCAACTAAAGAAGAGATAAACAGTCTTATGGGTAATTCTTGAAGTAATGCATTGCAAACAAAAACAAACAATCCCCTGCTAACAATTGCAAGGACTTTTATCTTACTCTGAAAAGTTATCACTTTTGAGAGAAGGAGATTGATAGGAACAGATGGCTGCATGAACATGGAATAAAAAAAGACTCCACATGTACATACATAAAAACAAATCATTGTTGGGCATCTTGTTTTATTAATGCTCTTCCTAGAGAGTGTGGAGCAGCAGTGCAGTCGCAGCCATACTAAGGTCTGTTGACTCCTGCCCCTAGGTGTGTTTTTATGGGCTTTCGAAATAGCTGTCTGCACCCTCCTGAAAAGGATATTTATGGAGACCTGTGCAGGTTTCCTCCTGACATATTTTTGAACAACACAGCAACTGAGAGAGAGAGACGAGGGAGAGGGGTGGTAAATAAGGCCACAAAAACAACCCAATTAAAGCTGCATAGAAACAAACCCACAGTATTTGAATATTCACTTGACTCAGTTACCCTCAGCTCTACGGTGCCTTTTAGCATCTTTCAGCCGACTGTTCTTTTTTGTTTTGTAGCTTTTGTAGCTTGTTCTGTAACTTTGTTTCTCTCTACAGCAGGAAGATGTTTCTAGTTATAAAACCTATGATAAGCCCACTGTATACTACCTGCCCACCAACAAACAGGATCAGGACAAGGAAGCCAGTTAGCTGGTGAATATAGAGGAGAATAGAAGCTAAAAGGTGACATATACCCTTCAGGAGTTGGTGGAAAGCAGATATTGGACTTTCATTTGTCTGGTGACAAGAAACACAAGTCGAAATGAATTCTAATGTTGCTCCGTGTTTGCTGGATGTTTAAATAGTCAACAAATTCAGAATATGTAAATGTTGTATTTACAATCTCTTGTGCTATTTTTGGACTAGCAACTAAAACAGTTTGGTTAAATGGTTAATTGTTAATCGCTGTGGTGATCAGGGTCGAAGAGACCTTATGTTGCCTTCATAGACATAATAGATAGCTTGCTGTTGACTTTCCATTAACATAAACAGACAACGGTGTCTCCAGACGAGAATGTGCTGACGGTAACACAAACATGGGTAAATACATTCTCTCTGACTATTTCTGTGCGTATAGTATTTGTAGTGTTATCTGTAGGGGTTTAAAATCTGACCACTAGCATGAGTTGGGGAGAAGGTGAGACAGACTCAGGCACTTCTGATGAACTTTGAGAGTGTCTATATTTCTCCTTGGCCAAGCGTCAATAAATATTACAGCATAAGACATCAGAGGCTCCTGAACACTTTCCTCCCTCCTGAACTCACCATTGACCATTGATTTCAGCGATTTCTCCACAACATTGCTTTTTAGATTGTTTTACACTTAAATGACCAACTGATTGATTTATTGATTTAATTAAGCCATGCATAAATGATATGCCTGGATTAAAAAGAAAAGACCTATAACCAGAATAAAAACATGAATTATAAATAATAATAATGATTAGCAAATAAACATCCTGACATGTTTTAACGCTTTTTAAAGAAAGGTGTCCAACTTATAAGTTTTAAAAATGCTATAACATAAGATTTAGTGGCATAATTGTCTTTGATCTGAGTAAATATTCATAACTTTGGTTTTAATGTATAGAATCGGTGTGCGTGTTTAGAGGCAGCTGTTTTACACTTTTCATAAGTGAGGAGTTAAATGAACAGCAACTAATGTCTTTCTAACTGAGCCATATTAAGTCAACAGGCACTCTCTTCAGTTAGCATTTAGGCCTATAATTCATTCACATTCTCATGGCACACACACACACTCGCTAACACACACTTTCTTTCTCATTAAACTGCCTAGGACCCAGCTATCTTTCTCTCCATCTGTCCTGTCTTCCTGCTCCATCCTAAGGGACACTCCAGTGCACTTACATACCAAATAGGTTACTGGTCATCTATAGCAGAAATATTATAACTCTATCAGACCTGCATGTTGGCATTACATGTAAATGCTCAATTGGGTGTAATCATATTACATAGCTAAAAATGGCCGCAACTCTGCTGTAACTCACTTCTTTCTCCCTTTCCATGAACACCATCAGATTCAAGATGTGTGTTCATGATGTGGCTATGGTTACAGGGTGCAGCTACATCACTTTCAAACCCTTATCCTTGAGAGATTTCCTGTGTTCTTGATTCCTGTACGGCGAAAGAAAATCTCTTTCCTTCAAGTTCAGTAAAGCCGTACCATCAGGGACAACTGTGTCAAAGCAAGAAAACAATGTAGTGTGACATGTTTGTCGTCTGTATGCCCGTATTCTATGTCCTCATCACTCCTGTATATTACTTTGCATGTTTTATTCACTGTTCTAGCACGTACAGCTGTAATTTGTTGTACATAGTGAAAAAAAAGATATTATCTGTTGTTCATCTGCAAAAACAAACAAACAAAAAAAACAAACTGCATGTTTTTGACCACACAAAGCAATTAAATATGTTCTTTTTTTCATGCTGAGACTAATGTCACATCTAGTGTGAAAATGAAAGTTCCTCTGTGCCCTAAACTCCACTGTCAGCCTCGTGAACTGACAATAATGTTTGTATCAATTTATCAAACTGTTCACATTTAAACTGAGCATCTATATATCTGGTATTGTGCCGGTGGAGACTCATATTTACATATACACTGGCTTGTGTCCCCTCAGCCATCCCAAACAAACACAGCTGGCCTCTCTCCATGTAGAACAGCTTTCCATAGGGAAGGGGTGAAAGGTGAACACACACACACACACACACACACACACACACACGCATCCACACAGGCACACGTTATTATAATTATATCTATTTTGCTTTCAATTTTGTGTCTCCATTTTTCAGGTTTTGGTTCAGGTTTTTTCACGAGAATCCTCAGTCATTCTCTATCAATCTATAGTTGACGCTTTTAATATCTGCCTTTCAAACGATGAATAGCAGCTCCCCACTTACTGAAGCACTGTTTCAAGGACAGCGAGCATTACCACACTAAAGCTGAAGCTGATACACACAGGCGTACACACACACACACACACACACACCTACATGCAGGTACACACACAAAGGTGAACAAAATCATTCACAGAGGTTTTTGTTTGCTCCATCCATCCACTCATGCACACATCTACAATGCCCACACACTCCTGAACTAACATCACCACCAGAGCACACATACAGTGCATTATGAATAGATGTGTTAATCATGTTAATCATATTGTATTTAGTGAAATAAATAATTAATGATTCTTAGACAAGCCTTTCTGTTTTCCGGATTGAATGAGAAATGATGAAAAAGAGATGAGGGAGTCGTGTGTATACACAGCATGTGTGTCCTCCAGTGTGTCTGTGTGTGTTTATTTATGTGTGAGGACTCCTATAATGGGAGGTTGTTATCCTTCTTAGAACAACTAAATGAAAGAGGTGAACAATAAGCTGAAAACAAACAGGCAATATGCTAATCGGCAGTAACACCCAGTAACTACAGCAAACCAGCTGCTGGCAAAACAAACATGTTATCTGGGTTAATCAAAGTATCACATGTAAGTGGACAATTTCATCTCATATAAATGGAAAATGTGCGCTATAAAGGCTATTTTGTATGCAGTTCCCCAGCTTTAGATCGTTTTAATCTAGATGTGTGTGTAAACAAGTGCCTCTGAAAACTACAATTTTTTGCCTGATATAAGTGTCACATTTAAATTTGATTTGGTCCACTCTCAAACAAAAGCCAGGGTTGTTGCAGAAGATATGGATTCAAATTTCAGTTTCACAGCTACCGGACAAAATGCTTTTCATTATCAAAACACAGCATGCATAAGTAAAACCAGAGCATAACAAAGGGAGCTAGTTTTGCTTATGGGCAGTAACTTTCAGCAAGGAGGTAGGTGGTTGATTATTTTGTTTTCCCACAAGATTTACCGAAGAAACGATAATTAAAAAAGAAAATAAATATCGCTTCTTCGTAGACAATATCATAATGAAACGAAGAAACAACCACATAAGTTTCTCTACACTTCAAAAACCTTTTGCAATTTTAGGATAAACGTCCAAGTAGCAAGCAAGTTGTTGCTCCTTATGCCACTGGGTTGATTTGTTCAGATTCAATAATGGGGCACAAATACTTTCTTCCGGGCATGGTGCTTCAATTACATAACTAACCTAATAAAAGGGATGTTATTCTGCTTCACACACTACCCCCCTTCTGTATTTAGTGCTGCTACCTATACCTTGTATCCTTTCCATAGCTTTTAACTATATAACTATCATATCTATCTTTGCATTTGATGCCCTCTTAGGCTGAATGAGAAAAACATACCAGGGGGCTGATCTCAGGTCAGATTCACAATTCCCCAACTAATTATAAAGGTTAGACAAGGCATTTTGTCAGCATGCAGCCTGTTTTCAGTGCTTGTCAGTTGCTTATTCTTCCGCCCTGATATGAGAGAGTATAATCAAGGTATACACTCCTGTGCTTTAGCCCTCATGCTTATGTATTCATTTTTGAATTGCTAATGGGCATTTAAGTATCTTTCAGTGATGCCAATGCGTGCTCATGTTTAGGTAAGGAGGGAGAGCTCTATTTGTCCCCTCTCTCTTAGCAATAACAAAGCATCCACACAGTCCACCTTTTAATACATTAAGAGTGTCGCTGGGGTGAAACATGCAAATGTGTTGCCTAAGACATAACAGTGTCTGAATGGTCTAATGACAAGCACAGAGTTAGTTGAAGCTGACAACCCCTTTTAGCAGAGGAATAAGCAACTGTCTCTCAAACCACACAGCATTCTAATTTGAATGAGGGATTTATGAACTTTCTCTGACCTCAGACATAAATTAAATATATTTAGATATGAGAATGAAAAGACCAGTACAATGAAATGTGCAGCAGCTCTCAATAAATCTTGAAATAAAAGACACATAAGATCGCATCACCATGGTTGTTATAAAATTCTGCCCACAGGGGATGAAAGGCTTTACCTTCCAAGTTTGAACAAGTCATGCAGATGTCACGGCCAAGTCAAATTTAGTTTTATGATAATATCATCAAAACAGGACAATACTTGCTTTGGTCTTTTTACTACCAGCTCTATCCACACCAGTCCTACACTACATAATTTAATAACACTACTGTAAGAAACTACAAAATCGCATTTCCAAAGATAACTTTTGTTGTTGATGCATAACCCTGTTTTGATTTGTTCAGTCATGTATTATGACAGAAACTGGCCTGTGTGAGTCTCCGTGGATAGGAAGAGCTATATGAAATCTCAACTAACAAGACAGAGGGCATACAGGGGACACATCAACTTTTTTATCCCAAGCCAATGTAGTTCAGAGAAGTTCAAAGTAATGAATGTTCTCTTGGTGGCCAGAACCTTTTCAATGTAACCTTAAACTCTTATTCTCTCTCAGGAAACTAAATAATGGTATCTTGAGACATCTGTCATGAAGGTCACTAAGACATTGTTAAGGCTAAATGCAATAATGAAAGGTTCTTAAATTGGATGAACTGCTACAAGATAACATGTAAATCATAGCCAAGTTTCAGTTCATCTTGTGTTGTATTCTCTCATTTATATCTTTCATTTCTGCATGGAGCTTTTTCATTATTTTGCACCATAAGGTCATTCTGTTGTAACATGTGATTAAAAAAAAATATTTCTTCCTTCTTTACAACTCCATCCTGCATCTGTGGTCTATTTTGTTTCCAGCACTTATTTTCTTATTATATTATGGTCACTGAGTGTATTGGGGGAGAGATTTTCTCCTCCTCTGTCACACCCGAATATCTCCAATTAGTGCAGGGAGCTGAGCCAGCAAAACCCCATTTACAAATTTGCAACTTTTACTATTAGAATACTGCCACTATTGCACACTGACATTTACTGAACATCTACACTTAAACTTTTACTGTGGTGCACTCACATTGATAGACTTCTGACTGACTCTGGATCTCTCTCTTGCAGTACAAAACTATCTTTTTGAATTTTGTTTTTGTTGCTTTTGCTTTACCTTTTGAACAGAAACAATAGCAGATAGACTAGCAGATAGACAGGCAGGCAGCAGTGAGGAGTTAAAGACACACTAACTACATGTGAAAGGCACCAAAACCCTATGTGCCTATGTGAAATGACATATTCCACGTGTGTCTGAAACCACATGACCTGTGTGAATTTATCATTTGTGAAATGTCTGAAAATCACATGACTTCACTGTATCACATGTCACATGTGTGTTAAATCCACGTGTGTTTGTTTTTAAGATAACCATGAATACACAGGTAACCGTGAAACAGTGGCAACAAATGAAAGACGAACACAATCACACCACATCCTCATGTATTCCCAAGCTGCTTTGTCACTGTCCCTGCTTGCAAGAGAAAATGGCAAGGCATACTAAACTAATTTTGTTGTGTGTTCTTAATAACATAAATGGCTAGTGGGTATAGTAATTCAAAAAAAGTTAGTGTTTATATATTGAATACACATGAATAAACACATATTGCCATATATTAAAAACAACACAATAGTACAGTGCATTTATTTCTTCAAAAGAAATTTTCCCTACATATATTTTGTAATGTATACCATAATATTGCCATTTATATATAGAATATAACTAGAACTTTATATTTTTCTTGTATTCAGAATATGATTTGTGGCAACATGCATGGTGATACTTGCATGCATGGATCATGTGAAAGTGGACTTACGTATATCAGCTGTATATTACTGAAATGTGATATATTTCACGGAACATGGAAAATACTGTATATTGAACATTTGAGGATATGTTCTCATACCTGAAAAAATCCATTGCATAATGTTCGCTAAGCCAAATGCAGCCTGACCTCTCTGAGCCTTGCCTTCTAAGCAAAGCGATAGTGGCTCAGTACTTAACCCCCTTGCCACAGCTGCTAGCCTTTTAAATATGCAGGAAAAGGCTGTTGCTGTTAAGCTATGCTATAGCCGCTAGCTGATGACAATAAATGCTAAAGCCCCTAGACTTTTAAATAACCTACACTGTAGAAGGCTTTTGTTGCTTGAGCTTGGGGCTAGGTGTTAGCTGTTTAATATGCAGGCTGGTGGCATTAAGGGCTACGGCTGCTGGCGCTATTATTAATATAGAGCATAAGGCTGGTGATGCAGAGTGCTAAAGCTGCTAGCTGTGATGCCCAGGGAAATCCCTGCTGCTGACCTTTCACAGACAGGATGAAACCTGACACACACACACGTACACACATGGTAATGAGGGCTGAGAGGGAGGAGGGAAGGAGATCGGAGGAAAGAAAGGAGGGAGTTAGAGAGGAGAATGGTGATGAGAGAGAGACAGTGATAGGGGAATTAGGGAAAGAAAGGAAGGAAGCAGCTGCAGAACATGTGGTAGCTTTGGGGAAAAAAGACAGAAAGAGCCGATGTGAACTGAAGGGAATGCCTATGCAGCAAAAGAAGATGTAGGCAAAGGGGAACTGAGGTAGGAGGGATAAAATAGTGATGCAAGGAGGCCAAAGGAAGAGAGATAATAGGTGGGATGGACCAAGTAACCCAAGAGGAGAGATGTACAGATCAGGCGAGAGACAACAGGTGAATGGAGAGAAGCCGAAGAGACAAGACGTGCAATGATAGTAAATACAAACAGTAAAGTCGCAAGTGGAAAACAACAGGTGAGAGTAGAGTGGAAGATCTGTAGATAGAGGAGAAAAAGAGAAGAAGAGAAGGGAGGTTGAGAGAAGGAGAGGATAAGAGACAGCAAGCAGAGCACACAGCAATTCCCTCACAGCAGTGTTGGTGAGGCTGTAATTTAACGCTCCGTCAGGTCGCAATCAGAGCCTGTGTGTGCATGCATGTGTGTGCTTGCATGTGTGTGTTGGCCAGGGGGGACAGTTAGACACACACCAGAGTCAGTGGGGGGGGGGGGGGGGGACACAAATAAATGAATAGATGAGCAGACAGAAGGGACCGGCAGGGCAGATCCCTGGGCTTTGTTGAGATTTTGTTTCTCCACTTCTCTGTTTAGAGACATGTTGCTTTGGGAAGAGAGACTGAGTCAGATGAGAGAAGTTGAGAAATAAAAGGTTGAGAGGAGAGGAAGTGGAGGAGAATGAGACAAGGAGAAGAGGTGCGAGTAGAGAGGAGAGGCAAGAAGGAAAAACGGAAAATATTAACAGTCACGGAGGTATACAGGAGTAATGGATGGAGCTGAATACAGTGGCAAAGCAAGGGAGGAGATATGAGGAGAGTGATGGATGAGTGGGGCAGAGGAGTGAAGGAAAAGTAAAGACTAGAGGGGAAATAAGAGGAGAGACTGCTTGGGGATCAAAGCAAAGAGGAGGAGATGAGGAAAGAGGACATTGGGAGAAGGGAGGGGGAATCAAGTTGAAAAGGGGATAAGAAGGGAGGTGAGGATTGGAGAAAATAGAGAATGAGATGGGACAGTAGTGGAGAGGAGAAGAAAGGGAAAAGAGAAAAATTCAGGGGAGAGGAAAGGGAGAGACGATGGGATTAGCGGAGGGTTGGAAAGAGAAGCAGGAAGGGAGAGCCATAGGGGAGGGAAGAAGGGACAAAAATGAGTTTCTTTTTCATCCAGAGTAGAATAATCCCCAAAAACTGCAGAGATAAAGGGAGTTCAAAGGACTAGTTAGAATGAGAAAAAAGAGCAATGGAGGCATCTGAGCTCAGAACACTGAAGAAAAGCAAAGTATCATTTTTCACATTTGAATATGGTGTTAGATAACTGTTAATTTACACATAGCAACAACAAATAGAGAATAGCTAAGCTTGTTAGTTAATGAATTACCAATGGATTTCTCGCATAATTTAAAGTGTTAAATGAGAGAGAAATTCAGCATATCAAAATGAGTTAAAACTTTTTGATAAGGATCGGATTGAAAGAGCTTCAAAAAGCACATTTTCTTTTGTCAGCTGCTGTTTTCAATGTCAAGAATGAACTTTGAAACTGCGACAACCTGGTAAAAGTTGCCTTAAACTTCTGTAGAGCTGAAAGGAACTGCAGTCATAATTATGTACATTTTTATAGTTCTAATGTCTGGTAAATTGTTTGCTGAAGGCACAATGTTTGACAAATGAGATGGAAGAGGCTGCCGAAAGGAAAGTGTGTTCAGGGGGAGGATTTTTATTTTGGCTAATTTGTCTTACCCTGTGGTCAGGTCGTTAGAAACACCACCCTGTTCTTCAACTAAAATAATGCATATGAGCATTGTTTGTTGCATAATTTGAACAGAAATCCTTAATTTAGATAATAACAATAAGAGGAAGTGGGGACCCAGGGGTAACATGGACAGCATAAAGGGAAAACAAGAGTAGTCCGAGGACAGACCCCTGAGGTACACCCCAAATCATCTTCACAAAGGATGACCAGGAGTGGTCAATGGTGACACTAAAAGATCTGCACTGGGTTGTACCAGTTATGTGTAAGTTATTCCCTAAGTTAGGATCAACACCAGAAAGTCAACACCAGAGTGTAAGTAACTACTCATTAGTTTGTAACTAAATCAGCTACTGGAATTGGTTGCGCCATGAGGCATGACTTAACTAGTTTAGATGTAATGTTATAACAAAGGCAAGTGGCCAATCAATAATCAAAAATAGAGTTCAATCATCACGGTTACTGTGTGCATGTGCTTTCTGGTTGGAATGAGACACTTGGCATCATAGTACGTTGTAGTAAGCTTAAATTACAATATAGTAATAATTACTATAATTCTATACTATATACTAATACCAGGCTAAGCTTAAACTTACACACAGCTGATGCAACAGGCCCCTCTTGTAATGTAATAAAACCACTTCAAATCTGAACCAGTGATGCCAGCACAGTGTTTGAGACATTAAAATAAAATAAATTGGTCAACAGTATCAAATGCAACATTTAGAACTCAAAGAACTAAAACTGAAATTTTTCTGGCATCAACAGCAACTGGCAGATCATTCATCACTTTAAGGAAGTGCAGTCACTACACTTTGGTTTGTCCTAAATCTAGACTGAAATGTCTCAAAGAGTCTGTTTGTGTTTTAAAAAGCAATCACAACAACTTTTTTTAGAACCTTAGAAAGAACAGGTTTGGAAAAAGGTCTGGAGTTATCCAGGGAGTTGGGGTCCAAAAAGGGTTTTTCAGAAGTTGTTAAACAATTGCAATCAGACAGAACCAGTCAATTGTGACATGTTAATTATGGAGAAAATATGTGGACAGATCCATAAACTTCTTTTATAAATCTTACTGGCAGAATGCGGAGAGCACACAAAGAGGGCTTCATTTTATACGGACTCAAACAAGGCAGCACTTTTACAGTAAAAAAAAATGGTAGTGTCCTGTGTAGGAAAGCAGTGACTTTATTGACAAAGAAGGTTAAAAAACTTCGCTTTGTGGCCTCTCTGGCATGGTTATTTACATTAAATAAAACTCTGGAGTTGTGTTGGTTCCTTTCAATGAGGTCTGAAAACACTGTGCTCTGACATTTTTAACCTCTGTGTTAAAATTAGTCATAAAATCTCTTGAAATGTCAAGCTACACTGTTAGTTTGGAGGCTTTCCATTTCCATGGATGGATGGATGGATGGATGGATGGATGGATGGATGGATGGATGGATGGATGGATGGATGATAGATAGATAGATAGATAGATAGATAGATAGATAGATAGATAGATAGATAGATAGATAGATAGATAGATAGATAGATATCAGCCACACTAAAGCAGTTAAACAGAGAGGAACACAAACACACAAACACTGCCATTTTAATCTAAATCATTTATTTATATCCACAGCATGCCGAAATTGGGAAACACATTAATATTTCAGATGCAATCATAAGTCTTGTAACTTTACAAATGTGTTCACAAAAACAGACAAAAGAGCACATTGCATAGCTGCCAATACAAGCTGACTTTGAAAAGCATCTTACCAGCCTTTTTTAAAGCAATAATTGGATGCATAATTAGGTCGATGGAGAAATTGTCAAATAATTGTAGACAGTGAACATCTGGCCAGCTGCTTGTACAGATAGATAGAAGGACAGGCATCCAGGCAGAGAGACAGACAAACAGAAAGATGCATCATAATACTGAGTCCATTTTTTTTTGGCCTTGTTTCTTCTGTCTAAGCGATGTAAGCTGAAGGCGGTTTGCTTGCCATGCTTAATTCCGCACCACATTTAGGCAAAGACATAAAACTGCCAAACACACATATTGATTGCTCGAAAATGTCACATAAAGTGATATTATGCATAAGGGAAGCAAACACTTTGTGCTGCAGGGTTCATCCTAAATTGCTTTTAGTTTGAGGAAAACACTTAGGACCTCATTCCATTCAATTTGCTTGATACACTCTGCTGCATATAAACTACATCAAAGTAAAGCAAATTCAACTATTTGTCTGCGATAATGGTTATTAAAGATTATGTAGTTGAACATCTCAAATATTTTGCCATTTCGTCTTGTTACAATATGTATTTCTCTTGTCATCTTTTTGATTCTAATTTCTTTTGATGACATTAAAGTACGGCACGTCGGTTATGCTTGTGTGTGTCTCTCAGCCAGTTTTCTTGCCAACTCTGAGGGTGCTTTGTTATTATTTTCACCCTGAGGCACACATTGTGGTGTTTAGTGAAGTTGTCATCATTGTGTTGATACGTTAAGAATCTAAGGACACTGGATTTCCCACTGTGCATCAACACATCATGCAGACAAAGTCATACTTGCACAGATGAAGGTGCCAGACTCAATATGCACGTGATCAAATGCTGAAAGGAAATCAACAATGTTGCATGTACACAGTATGTGTTAATATTTGCATTGTAAAATATTTATATTTATGCAAACAGTACCATTCATGAATAGCTAAATGTGAAAGCTTCAGGGTTTGACTTAAACAGTTACATGTGGTGTCTTCAAGACAACATATAAATGTGTAGTCCTGTTTCATACATAATGAGCAGATGTACTGAGTGACATATATGCCTTAAGAGACATGAGAAAGAAGAGATAGATACTGTATCTTACACACAAAGTATGTAAAAAACCTTTTGCTCATCCAGTCATCAAAACAGGTAAATATACTGTAACATTCTGCCACACATATGCACACACACACACACACACATACACACCCACAAATGGCCACAACAAAAACAAATGTATACAAGAGGCCCACAGCAAATTAATCATCATGGCACATAGCTGTGGTATACACAGACTGCCCTGTCCCAGCCTCAAAAACCTGGTGACTAATCACACACTAGCTTTTCATACAGCTCATTTTTCATGCTAAAGAGAGACTCAGCAGTGTGATACTGGAAAAAACAACAACACCTTCATGGAATAGAGAAAGAATGTCCTGAAATATCCTCCAACAAAACAGTCAACAACAATGTAATTTATTCTTCATTGAGTTCGTCTGGCCATTTAAATTTGTTACGCTCCTTTCTCATTCACTTTGGGTTGTGTTGTTTGTGTGGATTGTTCTCATGATGAAAGGAGCCATACATCACATATATCTGATGTACTAAGTAGTGTATTGAGGCTCTTTGTCAGTGTGTTTACATGCACATACTGCAAGAAACCAGATTACGCAGGTAAAAGAAAACATTTAGATGTACTGTACTTTACCTTAAATCCAAATACATGCAGCAGGTCATCAAGTAATAAGATTCCTCCTAGATTCTATCCTTAACTTTAATGTTGAAAAATCACTTGCTTATTTTAATCACCTCTTCAACACCCCACTTTGGTTCATTTTCAAATGTAGCCTATAGTGTAGGAGATGGCGACACATTAAAAGGTAGTGTTTAATTAATTAATCCTTAAAACTCTATCTACTAAAAGTAATCCCAGAGAGAGCCCCCACTAAGTACTTCTTGGTGCAGCAGGAGGTATTGAAGTATCAGTGGGAGGGCAAGAGTTCAGTTTACAGAAGGAGGGGAAGTGCTGTTTAGGGACAGTAGCTCTAACCTGCCCAACTCCACTAGAGCACATGAGTAATGAGACTACAGATATCCAGAGGAGAGAGGAGAGGAAAGGGTTTGTTTATTGCTGTCTCTCCAGCAAACTATGTAATAATATAACCTATAGCTATGAAAACTTTGAACAAATGCAATAAAGTGGAATAGAGGCCAAACTCTTCCTACCCTTCCCTCAAGATACTGCTGATATGCTCGCCCCTACCACTCTGTTCCGCTGAGACAAGGGAGAGGAGCTCTGTGTGGGTTCCTCAGACAGACAGGGCAGAGAGTGCAGACCCCCAGGAGATTTGAAGAAAAATGTCTGACTCACTGCACAAGTGCACACGCACACACACACGCAAATGATACACTAGAGGAAAAAAGTAGAGTGGCAGGAGAAGATAACAATCACAGCAGGAGCCAGTACCCATGGTAGAAGGTATTAATCAATAAAGGGATGCATTAGTGGAGTGCAAACATGCGCAACAAAGTAATAGTCTCCAGTTAACTGTTAATCACTGGTTAATAGGAGTCTATAAAAGGTGCGGTATCAGGACAAATTAGTTAAACCAGACATCCACTGAGCGGGAATGTGTCTTTTTGAGTCGGAAATTACTGCACGACCAAGCCAGAGCTTCAGGGAATACACATATCAATAACAGAGAGATGGCACAAAAAGCTAAGTACTGCATGTGTTACACTAAAACTGGAAGACAAGCTGAAAAAGTGGGATATCCTGTGTAAACCTGCTGTATAAATAAGCAGCAGACTAGACTTTTGTAATACAAAACCGATTGTATTACAAGGAAAACTATATCATGAACATCTTGATACACTAATACTGTAGTTATCAGAGCAGCTATGAGACTGTAGCTTAAGTGCTGGCCTCTGTCTGTCAGTGAAAATGGATCTGCTTTGACAACAACTTCCTAAACTATGGCCAACAAAACAACATCTCTGCATGCATTAAATATAATCTGAGCGTCTGGATGCAGACCACAAATGAACTGTGCAACTGTGTTGACCCTCATGAAACAGAGGAACAGAAAGTAATGGAAATTTAAAATAGGCACAGAAAGGACAAAATCTGCTTTTCCCCAGAAAATTACCTTTTTAACCGCCCAAGGTCACTGAGCTTGATCTGCACAGTGGACAAAATCTTTCAAGTCTTTCAATAAAATATTGGGCTCATACTGTGAAAAGAGCAAGCGCACAACAATGAGGCACAGAGGCATTATCAAATTAAATATAGAAAAATTATTCAAATTGATTGGCCACAAAGCATCAATTAGTTAAGTGCTCTCAGTGACTTTTTATGTTAGACATAGTGCAAAACTTTAGTCCTAAGAAAATGGGTTTTACATTTCCAATCCAGGATTTCACATGTCGCATTGATGCTTTGGTGCCTGGGTCACGACAACCAGTAAAATGTCACTATGTCATCGTTGTTGCCCTCCCATTCTTGTTAGAATAGAGGTGAGTGTCCTTTTGAAGGTGCTACACCAGAGCAGAGAAACCTGTCACCATTCTCACACTCCTACAACAGAAGGCCAACCATTGACCCTGTATCATCATCTACTGCCCACTACACCAAAGCTACATGCTGAGGTAAGGGCCAGTCTACAGTTAATGCACACAGCTTTGATTTTCTTATATTGTAATATTTCTCTGGATATGAATCTTTTACCAATCAGAAATTGGTCTGTTCTATGCAGGCATTAATTCTCCAGTGTCACTCGAGCAGCAGATCAACAGATTTTCTGCTGCATGAAAAACACATTTTTATAAATGTGTATGGATTTGTGGATATTCTCTAAAGAACAATCGCATTTTGTGTGTGTATGTGTGTATGCACATAGGCACCTGTGCAGGAAAATAAATGTGCATCGCAGTGATACGTCTTCACTGGTGCTCCATCCAGATAGTGTGAGACAGATGGAAAAATGTTGTTCCTCGTCTGTAATGCAATTGTTCCTACAAATAAATGACAAATATTATGCTTTTACTTCTGCTCTATTACAATTACAATTCTAAATAATGCTAATGTCTTTAACACTTGAAACAAGTGCCAGACTTTATTGTCACAGTAGATCATGATTTGATTACAGTACCCCGACACTTTCACTTTCCAAAAGCTGGTTCTTCAGTAGTTAGGTGTTATTATACCCTGAAGTTATGACGGTGTAAAACAATTGAGGTCAATAACCACAACTCAAGAACTGTTTCAGAGGAGTACATCAGCCTGGTGGGTTCTGGGTCAACAGGATTTTGGTAAACTGATCCAAACCTAAGACACAACAAAGCAATTGGAGGTCTAAATGCATGGTTATACAAAGGCCATGCACATGCAGACAGAGTAGTTGGCACAAATGATAGATATCAGGACAGGTATGCAGTGCTGGGGAGTATTCAAAATTAAAAACCCATGGTTGAATGTAATGATTAAGAAGTGAAATCACTGCACCTTTATACACCGCTGTTGGCAGCCTGGTTTCAATGTAGGCGGTCCAACACTCTGTCTCCCACTGAGACCCGCTGGAGGGTGAAGAATGTAAAAATATTACTTATTTGCATCCACATTGGCAGGTGCTATTAATAAATGCAGTGGTATTCTTATCGAGACACAGAATTGAGCCCACATTCATGGATATAAAAGCTTACCTGCTTATGTCCATTCACTGATGAATACATAAAACAACATGTACGTGTGTATGCAAAACATGCAGACCTACAATATATTCATTCTTCAGGTATGATTTAAGCGTGTGATGCCGGTCTCTTTTATAAAACACATTAGGATTTGAAATTAACATGACAAAGGAGAGGTGACAGGAAATTAGAGGAAAAAAAAGAGCAAAGAGAGCAAAACAAAAAAGCAATAGCAATTAAAAGAGCTGTTGTTTGACGTGTTTGTTCTCATTAGACACAGCTAATCAATCTTCCTACACCTGATAGATATTACCTTCATAAACATCTCGGGAACAATCTAAATGCTCAGCAGCACTATGTGAAAGCCATCCATCTTTCTTTAAGACCCATCTATCTCCATCTTCACCAGCCTGCTGCACATCAGCCATGGCTACACAGTTACAGGCAAAGAAAGTGAATGGGTTGAAGGGGCATTCCCATTAAAATCCTCTTGCTTGAATGGTCCTATGGCAGGTGCACTGAAAATAACTGCGTTCCGCAGAAATGTTTTAATGCTTTCGTGGAAGTCCGTGAGCTCCCTGAACGAAACATATAGAGTAGAGTATATAGAGTTTCTGCTTCATACAGCGCCATTAGTGTCATGAGACCCACCTGGGTCCTCAATGTTTTCTTGTACTGTGCATGTGGCTGGAGGACATTTTAGTGAGCTCCTCTTCCCCTGAGAGTGGCTTCTGTTGACTTCTTTTTTTTTTAAACCCATGCAGCATATTCCCACTTAACCAGTGACTACTGACACAACAAACATGTCTTACTAATTTGTTTGTATATTTTTAAAAATATATATATTAATTTGTCATATTCTTAGTTGGCTTTGACAGCAGTTGTAGTGGGTGGTGGTTGGCGGAGCCTTTAGTCCTCAACTTTAATCAGAATTTAAGATGTTTCTTATTTAAAAAAATCTCCCTCTATTGTGCTCTATTCCCTGTTGTCCTATTTCAGATGTAGTCTATATTGTAGAACATTGGGACACACTAAAAGGTAGTGTTTAATTAGTTTAGGTTATGTTTTCCAGACGTAAACAACTGATATTTAGGATTATGACTCCTAAAATTGATTTTTTTTTTTTTTTTTTTCTTTTATGCCTGGTCTCCAAAGAATGAAACTTAAGAGACTCCTTACTTTTCATCAAACATCAATATCTACTATATGGTCACAGTGTTACGGTATAAAGAAGCACATGAAAAAAAAGAAGTAGTAGTGTTTAAGT
The DNA here is from genome assembly GCA_946959425.1 of Argyrosomus regius. Lineage (NCBI taxonomy): Eukaryota > Metazoa > Chordata > Actinopteri > Sciaenidae > Argyrosomus > Argyrosomus regius. The sequence goes on along the minus strand of OX336889.1, from coordinate 15,262,539 downwards.
TAAGGGTGCCCAGATAATGAATCCTAATGACTTTGGTGATCCTTTGACTTTTCCTTTAGAGCCACCACGAGTTTGACATTTGTAGTGTTGGCATTCCCATTAGCCTCAGCTACACTTTGTGTTCAACACTATTTAGCAAAGTTCAGCATGGTAACATAAGAAAGTGGTGAACATAGTGAATATATTTGATGACCACAATCATGTTACCATAGCATGTAACTGTGAGATGACCACTCTTAGTCTTGCTTAATGCACACACTAGCATTAGACAACAAATGGTAGCAGACAACACACACATCACAGAAAAAATGTTTCAGCTTATGTCAAACTCTTTTAATTTGCCCTCTTTCAATAAGGGGTATTTCTTTACCACACTGAATCACAGCAAATTTAATTAGGATCAATAAATTGATCTAAATTAAGAAAAAATATAACTCGATGTTTATAGGCACTTAAAAACACACAAAAATGATTAAATTAATCATAATGAAGAGTCATGTTATATTAATATTCAGTGTTTTACCAAAAACAGTATGTAATACCTAATATGAAAACATCACAGCTGTCAACGCTTCACACCGCTCGCAGGTATTTTCACTAAAGTTCTTCTCACAGAACTTACTGCCCGTTACCAGAGCTTTTCCCTGAAAATAAGTACCTTATTTAAAACGAACAACCTCAATTACTAATGATAGAATATGGTTACTCATGTACGAGGATAGCTGTCACTGGGATATGGGATAGAGTTTCAAATAGACTATGCTATGCTTCAGGCTGTGGAGAAGTGCGGCTTTGGATTTAAGAGTGACTCTGCACTTATAAGTCTACAGATGGAAGAAGTAGCACTCGGTCCCAGTTGTTTTTATACACTCAGTAGACAATTCAATAAAGTTTGAGTCCCAGGTCTTTTAATATAAAAGAAAAATAGCACATTGGGAGAGTCAGATATAGGCACTCTGTGGAATGGAGTAAATGGAAATGAGCAAGTGAGCACGACTGATGTTGTCAGAACAAAGTGGCCTGTGGATGAGGTTGTCATGCTTGACAAGATACTCCTCCTTTCAAAAAAAATAAATGCTTTGCCAAAAATATGAAGGTCTCTCAGAGCAGCATTTTATTTTTTGGCATTTACTATCCCCTCTGTGGGTAGGAATATCTGAACCACAGAACCATTCATGCGCACATTACTGTACAGTGCCCCCTCTTCTATCTGCTTTCAAAGAAGGATATCTAATAGAGAAAGAAAACCCAAACCACAACTGTATTAAAGAGCTAGAATTCAAGTCGACTCTATGTTCAGTGATGCAGGAGGAGATAATTATGTGAGTAACATGGGTGATGGTAGTTCTAAAAGGGTAGATTTGAGTAAAGGCTGCCCTACAGATGTAGCTTACTGTCATGAAACAGACAGCGGTCACATCCCCTCTTACAGAAAGTGATGAGACACAGAGGATAGAATGAAACCTAAATAAGTGATGTGTCATTTTGGGGCACATCTACAAATGTGTGCTTCCCACAAAAATCTTGCATATTTTTAAACATGCTCATTAAAGTCTGTGTAAAGGCAATTCTGAGATTTCTTTAAAAATACAAAGTAGTTGATGAAGACACGTGAAAGTTTTTTTTACCAGTTTTTAGTCCAGGATTTTTTGGGCGGTCCTAAAGGGTGGCTCGATGACACACTGAGGCCACCCTGAGCACCCCTGCAACCCTAGCAGAGAGACAGAGATGAATTAATCTCGCTCATAGTGTTTCAAAGTTAGTCATGTAATTTTCTGAACTCATCTGACACGTTTCAGTCGCTTCAAAATTGCTCCCATGAGTGGGCGTGGCTTCAGCACATTCAGCGGACACGCCTGCACATTCCTGGAGCTCAGAATTATATATTATATATTTTTAATCATTCAAATTTGGCTGGGTGATTAATCACTTTCTTCTTTGGTCGGACAAACTCAGAACACATATTTATTCTTAGTTTACACAGACTTTAAAGCATGTATTTAGATGCTTATTGACCTCCCACAGAAGCTATACTGTAAAAATCTATCTTTCAGTTTTTCATCGACTTGATTAGTTTTTCAATTCAGAGCCAGGCAATTTATATTAGCAGCCAAGTCTGCATGTGCAGTGTGAAAAGGATCCACAAACATGCAGAGTCAATCTGCCCCCGTGTCCTGCTCTCTTTTTATCCCACTGAGTTCTCTTACTTATTTTGTGTTGGTTAAATGTCAGTCCCTAATTAATTCATACTTGCAGCCCTCTAATTTTGATTACTGTAATTTAAGCAACCATTATTGATTAATTAAGGAACATAACACTTTACTATGGGGGGGTGGATACAATATCATGGACAGCTGTCTAACGTAATGCAATCCAATACAAGAGCCAAGAAACAAATATTTTGGGAAGCTTATTATATAAAATGTTGTTGACACTGAGAGATGTTTGCTCAGTTCTGTGGTAATCTTTGAGGCTTCAGCTTGTTATCATGAAGTAAATCATGGTACTTTCTCTTTCTGTCTTCTTGTGTTCAGTCTTCTGTAGACCAAGCAGATATGGCTGAAGAATGTTCTCTCAGCTGCTTCAGTGACATCTTTGGTTACCTTTTAAAGTGCTGATGCATCCAAAATCTACACTAAAAGGGGGAAACACTCAAGTAGGTCCAGGACCAGGACAGAGAGGCCAGGGCACAAGAGAGTTGCTGCCACACACAGCCTCACTGTCGCCAACATCACTGCTCTATCTCTGGAGAGTACTGGATGCACTTCCATCACTGTCTTGATAAAGCCTGGCAGTCAGCGCACTCCAGCGGGTCTGCAGTCCCAGTGGTAGTGCACTCATGGCTGACGAAGAACTGATATGGATCAATGACTGTGACCAATAGGTGTATGTCATGAATGCTGCATTGACTTGACTGTTTCCAGGTTGATAAAAGATGGCTCAGAAGCAAGCACCAGTTTTGACCAAACACAAGTCAATATTTTTCAGTTACTTAATTACTTTTAACACAAAGGAAGCCTATACAAACCAAAATGATTGTGACAACGGCTTGTTCAATCTAGCAACACATTTGTCAAGGTCATTCATACTCAAATTTGTGTTTAAAGTGTTCTCTCATTTATTTCACTTGTCCGATACATAATGGTGGTTTATTGGAAATATCATGGTAATCTGTGATTAATCACTGTGAGAACTCTGTTTTCATTATCAACCAAGATGAAAAAATTCACCATAAAATTATTCAGTGAAGAAGTAGTGATGAGGCTCAGCCAAAATGCTTATTTTGAGCTCTGTTCCCCACTAGGAGAGGCTCTTCAGCTCTGATCAACATGCTAATAAACCAATCAGGTTCTCATTTGGTGCTAATCAGCCAATCAAACTATTTGTTCCCATCTCCTATTTCATGCTGGGATCATGCCAGGAAGAAACATGACTGATGGGCCTACACACAAACACATATGCACTAATATGTGTGTGTGTGTGTGTGTGTGTGTGTGTTCATCAGGAGTTGATTTTAAAGTCTAACTAGCAAGTGAACACTGAGATGTGTGGCAAATAGAAAATGAGAGAAAATGAGGATAAGAGCAGATATTTCATCGAAATAACTGCACACTATCATCTGTCTCTCAAGTTAACAAACTATTGTAATTATAATGGATTATTGTTTTTAGATTTTTGGGGAAGATTAATTGGTTTGAGAGGCTCTATTTACTGAATATATAATACATAATATTGATTTTGCAGCCACTATAGTTTCTTCTTCATGCTAGGAGCACATGATGTGAGATGGTTGCAATCGCCAACCACACTGCTAGATGCTGCTAAATCTTAAACACTGGTCCTTTAAAAAGAACTTCATCAAAGATAAAAAAAAAGAATATTGTAGACAGCAGCTCTTGTGATCTCCTTGTACACTTTCAATTCTACCTCAAATTATTACTTTTATTTGTCAAGTAAGACTGAAGAAGTGACAGAGATAATGTCTGAAACATGACATTTTCTGGAAGAAATGTATTTACTTGTCAAACTGTGTTAAGATGTATTACATTTGTAAAAAAGAAAAAAAAGGCTATTATTCATAGGACAATTTTCCATCTATTGTAATAAATAAATGCCAATTCGTATATGAAAATCATATGAAATAATATCAATAAATAGTCACAATTTGTAGCACCAAATAACTTATAGTCATGGATAGGTGATGAAACAATAGACAACCGTGTAAAAAGCCCCAAATTTCTCCTAAATCTAAGCAACACACCTAGACTGAAAGAAACATAAACTGTTTTCTCTTTGTGGTTGTTTTGTCTCTCTTGGCACCAAAGGTGGTCAATCACATTCCAGGGTAGGGCCCATGCCACGTCTGCCACATCCCTATACCTGTGTGCATCTCTTTCACACAGGCCTTTTGCATTATGTCATTGCCTTAACAGAGTTCATCATTACTAGCCAGACCCCTTAGAGTCATAAATGGCCCACTTAAGTCCCCCAGCACTGGGAAACAGTCTCTAGGTCAGAGCCCCTGATGCTCCCTCAGAAACTATCAATCATCCCCTGTTAAAGCTCAAAGTGCTTCTACTGAAACTGTCCCAAATATCTTGTTCTTTGTAAGCCCAGGCACAGATTCATACACTGTAATCTTGGCGTACCAGTTCTACTAGCTGTCCCAAGGTGACGGTGCTGGCCTTAGCAGTAACATTCTGCTGCAGCCCTTTGTCAGTATGGGATGAAAGCAGTGTACCAAAGTGTATCAAATTCCAGACCCTTAATTCTTCAAAAAGGGATAGTCTTTCAGATCTGGCCCTATAGGGTAATAGCTCATCCTCGATCTTTTACGTCTCTCTATAGAGCTCCCGAGTCTTTGTGAGGAAACATGGGCTGAGGCCAAAGTCTTAAAAGTCCTCCACAAGTGCTGGTCTTAAACTCTCCTCTAATGAAACAAAACAACCGTGAAGGCCAACCAATCTAGACACCCAGCAAATTACAAAAGAGGGATGTATTTGGCTCGTAGGTCTCTTAGGCTGCCTGCTTTAGGAAGGATTCTGTAATTGGTGCACAATAAGGCCACATAACTTAAGTTCTCAATAACATAGAGAGAAATAGACCTGAGCAATGCTTTGATTAAATCATTAATCAGATACATACCAGCGATGTCTATCAGTCAGGTAATGAAATGTTTAGCAACGTTATACCATGAACTGCAAGTCAAGAAAAGGCCCCTTTACTTTGCTGTAATGACCATGAAGTACCCCGCACTCACACTACTTAAAAATCTCCTTTTGGCATCATTATTTTCATATATCTGGGAAAAGACACTAATTGACAAGTTGAAACACTGGGTTGTGTGGACCCGTCATTAGTATCCTTCTCTTCACCAATGTCTTCACTATCAGTCTAAGGAAAGTACAATTGTGCTGTCTATTCCAGAGGCAGAATTATCTCACAACCTTCAACTTCCCCGTCAGTCAACTCGCACTCATTTACTGAGCAAGTCCCAGCAGGCCCTAAGTCACACACTACACCATGCAGCCAAAATAGAAAGTGTGTGAGAGAGAAAAGACAGAAGAAGGAGGGAAGACTGTGAGAAGGTGGTGAGAGTGAGTGTTATGCTTGTACACAGCTGAGCTGAATGCCTCTTGCCATCCATCTCTGTCCCACCATTTCCGGCCCACTGACAGAAGACATCCTCATGGCAAGGATGCACTTTTGTCTGTTATTCTGCTCCATTACGTAAAAACCCTTTGATCTGTAGGACTGAGTGAGTGACTGGACAGAAAAGTAAAAGAGTGCATGGAGCAAAAATCTAAAAACAAAGCAGAGTGGAACAGTACTGAAAAGGAAAGAGTAGAGATGATCATAACATACGATAGTTCTTATGCAAGTATACCAAAGCTGTGTTCACAGACATCTGCTTCATCAGGGTAGCTGTCGTTATGGGCGCCAAACAATTGAGAGAAATTGTGTCTCTCTCTGGTAGGTAGGTCATTACTTTGAAAGGTAGCAGTGAAATGTAAACAGTCTCAGCTAAAGTTAGCCATGGTCCCAAGGCTTATGGTAACAGTACACATTGTTCCTGCACATGGGATAAATTTGCTTTCAGGACTGTTTGCCAGAAAGCCACTGTTTGTGTTCATGTAAAAAGTTAACGTTGACTTCTAACCTAAATCATGATATTTTCTGAAACCTAACCAAACTGTGACTAAAAAAACAAAAACAAAAATAATAAGTAAATTTGACCATCTAACCATATTCATGGCTTCCACCCTCCATCTGCTGATGAAGATCATGTGATAAGATGATTCAATATGATGATGATTCAATGATTTAAGAGTTCCATAGCTAGTAACTGGTCCTAGAGGTTAGATTGTTAGGCAACTGCTGACTCCAAGATCAAGAATGAACTTTGAACGTTGAATTTTTTATCTTGATTAGTAGACTAACCCTTAATAAGCTGGAGTTTAGGTTTGACCTCTATAGTGCTATAGTGATGGACAACACATGAACAAGCATTAAAGATATAGAAATGATTTGATTATTTATGTCTGCAGAGCATGTATGCACCTACAGTGGAAAGTCTAGGAAAGCTGGGAATGGGAATGTCTGGGAAAGCTTTGTGAAGGGCTTAACATTGATGTTAAACTTGACTATTCCAATTACATAAGGAGAAAACGTACCTCCATCCCTTTACATTCCTCCTCTGCCTACATGTGCACTTGGATTAGGCTGCTATACACACCAGGACTGGTTCAAAAAACAAATGTTAATAAGATGCTTGGTCGAAACTGAACAGCAAGAGGTGTGCAAGAATTACCCTTCATGGGATTTACAGTTCAAATCCCAATGTGAATAACTAGACTGATCTGTGCTGTCCTAAGTATTTTGTACACCAAATATGTGTGATATTCATGACACAACACCTACATACTCCTAAGGAAGGGGGGTCTATGGGGACCACTGTTTCAAAACAGATACTGCTAATAGCCATTGGGTACTGAATTTAGAGTGAGGTGTGTATGGCTATATGCCTCAACTGTTTTGTTTTGATTAGTGTTATATTGGGTAGCACCGGTTCCTGTGAGACTACAGGTCCTGCATCAGTGAATCTGGATCTATGCTTAAAGCTGAGTGTACACACCAAGACTTTAGGGTCTTTTCTGCTTCTGGTGATGTGAGAGCAAATGCTCATTTTGGAACCATCTTGCTTAAGATCAGGTTTGAGCGTCATTCCACCAGACTTAGTATTTTTGCCAGCACATAAGTTCTGACATTTCCAATGCTACAATTTTCTTGAGGCGTGAGATATCTAATAACAACTCGTTTATCTGCACAAATGTGATGACAGAAGTTATTATCTACTTAACTGGCAAAAACTGTCTAAAGCCATTGGCAATGAATCCTCAGTGATAATCTCAGGCCATAATATCTTTTGCCCAAGTTGCACAAAAATAATATACCTACACTGTGTCACACTGACCCAGTTTTACATACATTTGCAATGTATTCCCTGTAGATCATCGATCACATATGCAGGGCACAAACCCATGCAACATCAGGAAAATGTATAAATTTGCTTTGGCAACAGCAGTAAGCTTGATCGGATAAATGTCTGGCAACAAATTTAGGATTTTAAAAACTTTCTACAATTTTGTCTTAATCACTTATCATTACCAATCCTTGGAAAATAGAAATATTTTTCTTCACTCCCCACAACTGATTATTTAAGATGCTGATATTAAGAATAGCCTGACAGGTGCTACTCGAGGTCAAAGCAAAATTTTAATATTTTTTCCCCTTTGTGACAGTCGTTGTTACAGTAAGTAAAAGTGGCCTATGAATAATAGGCAGAAAAAATCTCATTGGCGAAGGATGAAACATGTCAATTATTTTGTTTTCCAGGTTGTTTGTTTTGACCTCATATCATTTTGACATTATACTCTGATGCAGACTTCTGGCATCATCTTCTTGCATGACTACCTCACTGCACACCTCTTCAGCTACAGCGGTTTTCTCGTTTTCACACTCTTATATTTTGGATATGGCTTCAGAGCGTCATCTTAGTTCTGTTTATACTAATTCACTACATACACACATACACAGAGCTTACAGCAAACTGCCTTTACAAGCTGAATTTTAACAATGAACTTATGAACTATGTGCTATGTTGAAATAAGATGAAATCAAGAACAGGTTTGCGATATCTGAATCACTCCGAAGGTTAACTTCATTTGAATTAGACGAGCAGGTGTTGTCAGCCAGTCAAGGTTTTGTCTGTTCTGCCTGTCAGGCCTTAGTGCTCTATTTTTATAACTCAAGGCACAGCACAAAGCAAAGTCTGTGGCACAGGTCAGAGGAGCAAATATTTCTCTATTCATTTTTTTCCTGATAATCATATTTGATAGTTCAAATTTGGAATGGAAATGATTGTAAAAAATAATTTTGAAAGCAAAAATAAAAATGTGGCCTCTGAGTCAAATGTCTGCAGTTTTTTAAAACACCCATTTAATAGCAGAATCTTTATAAAACTTGTCAGCTATGTATCAAAAGAAAGATGCTAATCTTGAACATTTCAAATTATTTATAATTTTTTCATCTTTTGAACTATTCTAGTAATCTTCAAACTTGACATGCAATTACAGTCATACTACTGAGTTACACATTTTGACCTCTATCTTGAACCACAGAAAAATATAAAATGGTTTCCTTGATCTTGTCAAGTCAAGTCTTTGCAATCTGCTCAATTTACAACATCCTCTCTCCTTAGATCCTTAATTTGGAAAGGCAAAACTCCAATGTCTCCAATACTCTTAAAATATATTCATTTCTTATCCTAAATCACAGAATATTTGTCAGTAAAATTGATTAAAAAATGACATAAAAAGACATGTGATCTGTACCTGCATACTTTATCTTGATAATAACAATGAAACTACAGGTCTTTGCATTTACACCTAGTATTATCTCCATTTTTTCCACATTGTAATTGAATATGAAAATTACTTTTCTGGCAGGCTCGTCAACAGATAAGGCATGTCCCAGTTCAAGGAAGGCTTTTTTCTTGAGAATGTGGTCTCATTGTACAGATTACATTTACATGGATCACAATGTGAACACTTCCAAATGTGGTCTGCATGAAAACACCCCGTCGGTGTTTCTCTTTGTCTCCTCTTTTTCCCCTTAACTCTTTTCCCCTGATCTTCACTTAGAGAAGTACCTAAAATCTTGCAGTCTAATGCCAAAATATAATATATTATAGTGTACATTTATACTTGGCATTAACATGTGTTTGTCCTTATCTTAATCTACCAGATATAGATCATATTTTATGCCTAGGAGACCAGTGTGCTCTTCTACTGTACAGAGTTCTTTTCTATCCAGTATTTGCTGGCTATTATCAAAAGTAAAGTTGAGTGATTTCACACCTTAAGGCAAGGACACAAGAAAAGAAAGAAAAATTAAGTTTGAAAGGGTTTTGTGCAGACGAGACTTGTATGTGCATCTCTGCAAGTGGGTGTCTCTTCTCAGATGTGTGTGTGTGTGTGTGTGTGTGTGTGTGTGTGTGTATGAGTTGATATTGTCCATCCCACAGAGTCCATTAAAAGGATTATGAAGATGTGTGTAGCCTCGCTGACAGTGCTGGAGTTCAGAATATTATGGCTGCCATTATCAGATCGCCAAGCCAACGAGACACGTCACACATCATCCCACACAAACAGTACATAGTAAACAGCATTTGATACCATGTCTCACAGCACACCACTGCCCATTAGGTGGAATATGGGCAAACTGCTAATGGACTGTCACTCATTATAAAAGTACTAAGCCAAATGTCGAGAAAATATTACACATACAGAATCTGCCAAACGCTAACAAAACATCACACAGCGGAAAGTATAGGCCAAACACAAATGTCATATTACTCATGAAGAATAGCGCCAAGAACTAACAAAACATCAGACAGAATGAACAAGACCGACATGAGCAGTGCATAAGAGATTAGAAAGAAAGGGACAAACACTAACTGAGCGTTATGCATACAAAATAGAGCGCGCTTATGCAACACCACAGAACTGAATAGCGCTAATGGGTGTATAGGATCACACATTAGACACAATAGGCCGCATGCTAAAAGAGCACATTATGAATAAGCCTCTGAGGGAGAATTCAAATGGAAAAGTTGGACGAGTGCTAACACATCAGACATGAAAAACACATGAGAAGTCTAGTACATAACATTAAAGTGCACATATGAAAACTATTAATAGCAATAACACTCATTATTAGCACAGAGCTTCAGATCCTCAGTGAATCAGAACACCACATAAAACCGACATTTTTGGATGCTAAGTGTATCCAAATGGAGTGGAAGAAGCCAAGTCGAAACATCAGACACTAATGTCAGGATAGCAGAACAACTAGACAGCATCATTGTCAAGTGTGTTTGTGTAACACGACAGAGCAGAGCCTCTTAATGAGAATGTGCCACAGTCAAAAACTATGCTAATGCGATCTCATGTACAACGCTGAACATCATTAAGACAAAGTGGATGAAAAGTGACAGGAAAGAGGTAAATGGCTCGTATGAATGGATGTAGTCCTATAGATGCAGTTACATAAAATCTAAATGGATGTACTCAGAGCTCAGCAGCACTGAAGAGACTTTTCGTCCCTGTTCTGCTGCTGTGGCCCTCAGCTAGACAAGAAACAGAAGACACAGAGGAGGGGAAAGAAAAGAGTGGGAAGAGAAGGGAAGGCAGAAGTGTGGACTGATTGTGGAGGTGCTGGCAGAGCTGAAGTGGTTTAATTGGTTTCCAAGTTATTGTTTGTCTGCTTAACATTTTAATCCATGATGTAATTATTTGATTACACCGGCTACACATGTTATCAGATTACGATTAGTTACTATTGGCCTCCGAACAATGGCAAATTGAGTTAGAATGGACTTGACTTTAGGTGCTAATCAGTATCTACAAAGAGCAGATCAAGTGAAAAGAGTTGAAGGGAAAACAGGGAGAAATGGGGATGGTGGAGGTTTGCATGTGGAGTATGTAAATTTGTGATTTCATGCTGCTTTCCCCTGCATTTCCAGCACTAACCTGCCTCTCTCTTCCCCTGAAGTCAAAATGTTTAGAATTTGTGCTTAACTTGATTCATATTTCATGTAAATGAATGAATCTTGAGGACTTTGTTAAACAAGTTGCACCCAGTAGGAATTCAACCCCGACAACAGAACTGAAGGCATGTTCTGTTCTGAATTAATAGAATCTGTTAAAAATACCCCTTGACATATTAGCATATTTTAATAACTTGGGTTAAATCATTAATTCCCATGAAAAATCTAATCTCCACTCCGCTGATAATTCCACAGATCTACAACGTATGATTCAATAGCAAATTTTGACACGCTGCAGTGCAGTTGTTCTTGAGCTGATTTGGGTTTTAATGAACAAGTACCTGTTTCTGTCTCTCATATAACATGGGCTGACACAAGACCAGCCAGACCGATTTTTTCCAGAGCGGCAGAACGAAAGTGGTGCAGTGGTCACTGTCAAGAAGGTTCCTGGTTCAAACCTAGTTGGGGCCTTTCTGTGTGGAGTTTGCGTGTTGAACCTGTGTGGGTTCTCTCCACTTACTTCCTCCCACAGTCCAAAGACATGCATTTAATTGGTTAATTGATGATGTGAATTGTTGTTTATCTCTAAGTGCCATGTGATCAACCGGCAACTTATCTAGGGTGTACCCGCCTCTCGGATTGGCAGCTCCCTGTGACCGTGATGAGGATAAGCAGTTACAGAAAATAGATGGATGGATGAAACTTTCCTCAAAAATACATTGCTGATAATGTTTAGAAAAACAAATACAGACCTGGTAGCATTTTAATGAAAAGATCTTGGGAATACCTTAGATATTAACTCACAAAAGAATATTGAGTGGTGATTTGGGGGTTTACATTGTGTACAAAGAATATGTGCTTGTTTCAGGGTGTGAATATCATTGTAAAGCACCACTCTTATGTTCTTATCTTATATTCCTACTAATCAGCAGTTGTCCTTCTTTGAAATGCTCACTTTAAAGATTGGCAGTCCAGATTTGGCAATATACTGGGCCCAATTTCTACAGAGTTACTTACAGAATAAATATCAATGCATCATTTTAACTGCTAATTAGAAGCGGTTAGAATAATTGCCTTGAATTTCTGTGCACGCTCTGAATTGCCTTTTATTTCTAAAACTCTTGAGACTAAAGTGTCTAAACAACTTCTTGCTGCTGTGAAAAAATAGTTTAGAAAAAGTTTCAAACTTTTTGACTGAGACTGCCCCGAAGTCACCAAGAACCTTTTAATGCTGAAGGATATACGCCCTCAATTCTTGTGGGACTGCAGCCTTTAACACAATTCTGTCCTTTTAGAGAGACTGAGGCATCAAGTACTGCATTTAAGTGTTTTCCTCCTCCTCTCTGTCATATGGGTAGTTGACTGTCCCCATTAGCAAAGTTTGTTGTGTGTCATGGCAAGTAAGGGTCAGTCTTGGGGATAGGGTTTCCTTTTTATTGTGATGTATCTGACTTCAGTGTAGTGAGTCTCTGCATGGTTGATAAAACTAGGAGAAAAAAAATGCATAAACTCAGCCATCTACTGGTGTCCTCACAAAACATCAATTTTGTTGCAAGAAACTGTGTATTTGTAATATAACAAAGTGTCTTAAAGTCTTGATTCAAGAGTTTTCACTTGTCTCAATTACATTATACTGTACAGCAAGACCTTTACTACCAGGAAGCATTGCATCTCCTTACGTTGGCTCCCAGCATCTCAGGATCTATTTTTATATGTTTTTTTAATGCCTTTAAGGCCCATCATGCCATGGCCTCTTTGACCTTTTTGCTCTATATGAGATTTTGCACATAGGTTAAGGCCCTCAGGCAGAGGTCTTTTTTGTCTGTTCCAGAGTCCAAGATTAAATTTGAGCCTTTTGCCATCAGGGTTCCCGAGGCTCTGAAATGACCTTCCAGAGGAAATAAATTTGGCTGAGTCAGTGTCAACTTTTGAAATTCACGTTGGGTTTTGTGTGAAGCATTTATTAGCAGTAGTATATTATCAGTGATGCATTGATCAGATACCCCCTTCTTCAAACTTGAGGTTATTGTCATGTTTGTATGTGCACAAGTGTGTGTGTATGTTGCAGCATAGGTACCAGCTGAGGCAGCTGACCTTAGCTTAGAAACACTAAGTTTATATTTGGTGAAGTAACCCCTGTAACCTCCAACTTCTCCTGCAACCACCTACACACATGCATGCATGCACACGCACACGCACACACACACACACACACACACACACACACACACACACATATACACTTGTATTTTTTCACTCTTATTTCGAGTCCACAAGAGCCCACACAAACACACACTCCTCAGTCATTCTGCCCACAGTCTACTGTACTTTAATTGCAAATTAGTTCCACTAGATTATAGACACTACTGCTGAAATACCCTGCATGTATATCACGACCTGTGTTTTTCTATTTGGCATGTATCTTTCTCCGCATTCTGTATGTGTGTGTGTGTGTGTGTGTGTGTGTGTTTGTGTGTGCACGCGTGTGTTTTTGTGTGAAAGAGACAGACAGGTCTAGTGCTGCAGGCGATCACAGTCCTGAAACATTTATATCTCATTACCCTGAGAGAGAGAGGGCTGGTAGAAAGAGAGAGGGAGAGAGAGAAAGAGAGGGAGAGGAGGGAGCGGCAGAGGAGAGGAGTGATGGACAGATCAAAAGGATGGAGAGGGGTAGAGACAAAAGAGAAAAACAAAGACAGAGAAAGAGAAAAAAGGGTAAAGGTTGTTGAGAGTTGAAATTGTGATGCATTTGATGACATTCAGCTCTTGTTCCTACAGAGGCTAAAAGCAGTTACTGTGAGTGGCTGTGAGTATTTTCTAAATGAATGAAATATAATACAATGTAATTACATTAACATAATGTGCGTATATAAGTGTAACTACAAAGAGTCAGCAGGCAGTATACCAGGACCCTGAAAGTGAAGCAACTAAATGGAATTTAGCCATCATTCATTTTATTATTTACACCTGTGCTTCCTACTGTGACATGTCAAAATGTCTTCTGGGAAAATGGCTTATTGTGTATGGACGGCTGTCTCACTGGCACAGCTCAATGAAATAGTCATAATTGTTATTCGTGACACATGGAAAAAGGTCTGCCTTTGTAAAGGTCTGCTAGCAAATTAATGTTTTTTCCTGTTTTCTCTTTTGTCTGAAAGTTCATTACATTTCCATTTGTTCTGTGAAGAGAGTTGTTCATTGATTTCATCCATGTGTTCTCTGTTTGGCTGATGATATTAGTTTTGTTAATTTGTTTCCTGAACTGTTGTTTTTTTTTTGTTAATTTATTTTATGAAATATTTGATTTGCACTTTTTGGTCACAGTTTAATATTGCTGCAGCCAAGTACATGGTTCATAGACTGGCAGATGCTCAGTGAAGTGTTTGATAGAGACAGTGCTTCAGGGTTAGAAAACACCTCTTGCAAACAGTTGATGGAATATTTATGTGGGACTAAATATTCACCGTGATTAACATGGTCCAGCCTTAGTCCTGCAAAATTCATAGTTGTGTTCCAGCTGTTCTCAGTATCAGTCATCATATACATATTTATGTAAACACCTAAACAGATTCTGGTGATCTAAGAGCAGAAAAAACATCATATCTACATAAATGATAACACAATCAGTCCACTGTGTTCTGTATTCTGCTCATATCTTTTATTTATTTCACAGACACATTCATACACACATCTGTCCAACACACTCACATGCTCACACAACTGCTCAAAGCCAGAGAGAAAAAGTGAAGATGAACAGGAGCTCAGACTGCGTAAGCGCAGGACACCCACAAGTCTTGCAAATCCCAGACTGGGACTTTGCTTTTGTCTTTTTAAAAAGCTGCAGGATGGTGTATGCAAGAGACGACCTTAGGGCGCTCCAGGCAAATGATAAAAAATAATAATGTGTAGTTTAAATAGTATTGTGGTTGTATTTCCCTGTGCTATTTAATTTTTTGAAATACTGACATAAAACCTCAGAAAGGGTATTTAATGTGTGTGGGCACATGTTGAAGGCAAGGCACATTTTGTGTTTTCTGTTCATCAGTGGGCAATTAAAAACACTGAGTGGCCTTTATGCCTTACAGCCATGAAATTTAAATGTTACAGTGAGGATATGTTGTGTTTTGTTTTATTTTTGTCAGTTTTCCTCTCTGGTTCAGGTACCCTCCTCCTGTGCAATCTGTGGTGATTAGCATTAAGTGTTTCCACCTGTGTGGGTGACAGTACTGTCACCATCATTAAGATGATACTCATCCCTGTAGCCTTTTAAAGCTAGTAGCTGTACATTTGTGGCTTACCGTAACATAAACAGCTAGCATTGCTTGAGGATGTTGTGCCACTTTCTGGTGTAATGCACCTCAGTATATCATGTCATATTTATTGGCATATTTAAGTGGAAACACTACAGGAACATACCAATGTGGATTGAACCAGATATACATGTAGCCTAGTTCTACAGGTCTTAGTTAGTTTAACTAGTTAGCTTGGTTGCTAATAGGACAAAAAGTCACACATACAATTAATTACTGTAAGATGTAGGACTATTTGTACCAGTGACTCTTGTCTCATAGCTATTGGTGAACCATTCCTCTTTTGCTGGGCAATTAATAGTCCTACAGAGGAGGGCTAAATGATAATGGGAGGCGCTACGAGAGCTTTCATTTTGGACTCTGTAGCTGTATGCCTCCTGATAAAGGTCAGCATTGTGAAAATGGTTTGCTATAGGTCAACAGCACAGATTTACTTTGCCCCCCATGAGTGAATCCATAAATCACGATTTATTTTTTTGCTGGAGTAACCAGGCTTTCACGATTTCAGAGTATTTGTTCAAATGGACCTCAAGCTAACAGTCATTTTCTTTAAAGGAAGAAACTAACTACTTTTAGCATCCACCATTCAAGCCATGTTGGTGAGTGTTTGATATCTAGGGTAGATTTTGGATGTAGTATCAGTCTAAAGACACTGAAGTTCCCGTCTTAAGTTCCTTGTTATTAAAGACAAGGGTTGGAAAACCCCACAGGTCTTTTCAGTTGGCTGATTAGCTCCCTGCTCTGGGTGAACTTTGTTGCGGCGATGCAGGGAATTAGATGAGGTCAACTGACTCCATGTACTTAAACAGCGACGATAAAGGTGTGATTTATCACCACCAACAATTGCAACAAAGCTAAATGGAGGCTCACTGAGATGTCAATCGAACACAGTCTGTACTACTCATGAAGAAGAGGTCTTATCAGCCAAAATAAGTCAAATTATATGTGGGCTTCTGGATGTGGAGAGCATTCAACTATTGTCTACAGCCGACAGAGGTGTGTTATGCTCTGTATATAAACCTTGTAAAATATGTGCAGGCAGATTCAGTGAGGCAGGTTATTCAGTTTCTGTTCTGTCTGTTGCTTTGGAAGTTGAGGCTTTCTTGAGTTGCCCCTTGTGCCTGTGCAGCATAAATATGCCGACATGTAAAGGTAAACCTTTGAAACTTCAATCTGCCTCCCTTTGTCTCTCTGCATCTGACGGCTCCCCATTGTACCATTACACTTGATAATGTTTTCATAGAGTAGCATATTGTACCTCATTTTGTAGGTAATGTTCCCTGTTAATTTGTGTAATGGTTCTGAAACTGTAATTAAATCAGTCATAATACATCAGCACAATTAAGACAAGTCCGTGCAACATTTACATATTTGTCATTTTATGGCATTGCAGCATTGACAACATGCTGTAAAATTAGTAAAACATTGTAATAGATTAAATTCATTTTTATTATTCTCATAACATTCTATAAACCTGTGACATTTAGACTGGTCCTATGAGGAAAATAAAAAAAAAAACACACAGACTAACGATTAACGATGACTCCATTCCATTAAAATGCCTCAGGAAGCAATGACAGTGTAAAGGCCTGGTCACAAACCATAAAATTTTATATCAATTCATTCCAAAAATATCTTGACAAAATGCTGAGCTTGTTGTTTTAGCCAGGATCCAAACCTGTTGTCTCCTTTGCTACAAAGACAGTCAGTATTTGCACAACTGCACAAGGTTGTATGTCAGGGTTGTTTTATGCATTCGAGACCAATGCAGTCTTTTTTCTGCTGAGGACACTCTCATATAGGGTCTTGTGGTCTAAATCACAACACATTTTCAATCACTCGCTGTGAATTCGATGCGATGATATGATTGCAGGCTTTACTTCTGCACTGATGTGGCCAAGCGACTGCCAGGCTGCAGACCTGGCTTCGTTGATTAGGCTACAGTGTCATTTCCTCTGTCGGTTGTTATATGATACTGAGTGATTATCAGTTCTTGTTCTCTGACTGTCAAGCCAATGTTGCATTTCTATTTTCTGCCCTCATTAGATTTGAAGTGTGCATTCCTCTAATACCTTTGAGCATCCTTTATTATTTTGGAATCATGCATATCATCTGACAGCATAAACCAAAACTTTGTTACTGTATATATGATATACTCATTCAGATATTAGCGTGTTCTGTGTCTGCGTGGCTAGTGTGGAGTATTTCATACTTTATAATGATTGGGCTGCTTAGCAGTGCAATCACAGGTTATTTTGCCAAAAAAAAGTCAAACCTGGAAATCAGTCTTTGAAGTCTTTGAAGTCAAGTTCAGGTTGAGGTTCCCAAATGAATCCATGGCAGTTTAAAAAGAGTCAATCCTGCAGCAGGAGTTTGAAACCAAATGTAGTAAACAGCACAAAGCAGGTAAAAACCGCCTGTGTGATCCTTGAACATTGTTAAAAATATGCAAGAATGAACAAGAACGTATAGCAGCATCAGAGCGATAACATGAAGCTCAGGACACACACTGAGGACACCTACTGTTCTTTAATCATTCATGCTGGAATCTGTTTGAAATAGTTTGCCAGTCTGCTGCACAGAAAGGACAGAGGGTTGTGTATTTATTTTTTTCTGGTGCCTTGTGCCATGCTTGAAGATTTAATTAAGACACCCACACCGAGGCGTGCATAATTGCACAGCACTTTGGAGATGCACAGCACATCCTTCAAATTAGAGGCTGCAGACTGATGTATACTGATGTATACTGATGCATACTGATGCAGGAGAGTGTTGCAGTACAGCGTCCAGCCCAAAATGGCACTACTGAACACAGTGCTGTTGAGCAGCATCTTAGGTTTATGTTGGTTATACTGAATTTAACGGTATTTAGTTTAATGGATCCACCAGAGTTTGTTGTGCTTTTGTTGCTTTAAAAACCTGACACGTCTGACAGTGTGAATTCTCCTGACAGGTTGCTGAAAAATTAATCTTCCTCGTGGTGTGTTGGAATTTGAAGATGCTCATCTGAGGGGCTTTATTAGCATTAAATGCCAGGATTGGGTGCTTTACCTGAAAGCCACAAAGGACCACGATATAATGCCACTGCATCCAGACTATTCCTTCCCACTCCTCTTCTTTGTCTCTCTCCTCTTCTCGACAGTAACCTTCTGGCAGTATTTTATGGCTATATTAGAAAGTTGATCTCACCTACACCACTCTGTCTCACTGTCTGTCTCTCTCTGTCTCCTTTCCTGTCAGTGTTTTATAGCTGATATGTCTCTCTCTCTATCCCTTCCTGTCTTTCTCAGTCTCTTCAGTATTTTATAGCTGTTGTAACAGCCACCTGACCTTTCTTCTTGGTGATTACCTTATAATGAGACCACAACTCCCTCCATCTCTCTCTTCTACCACCACCTTCCCCGTCCCTTCTCATCGCTGTACATGTGTCATTTCTCTTTTTCAAGATTACTTTTATAACTTCTGTTATAAGACAGAGCAAAGCGAAGAGCGGCATGAAATAGAGGATTGAGAAAATGGAGCAGTTTTGGTGGTTTTAATGTACTTTACATGGTGACAAAACAAGATTCAGAATCCCTCAAGTGGTTCCTATTAGACAACAGCAGACTGTCAGCAATTCTGCATCTGCAGGCGTAATTTTTTTTGTCAGCTGACCGACCGTCTTCCTCAAAAATCGAGGACTTTTCATCATTTCTGTGTTCCTGTCATGGAAGAGAAAACATTAGGCATGTCAGCTTTCAAGGGATTATTCTTCAAATTACTGAAATAACTGAATAACTAAAATCCATCCTACAGAGCATGGGCAAAGTAGACCTGCCATTCATTTTCAGACAGTCTGAGGTAACAAATATCTTAAAATAATAATGAACATGACAATCTTGGGGCATGACACCGGGTCCATGACAACTGATGTGGAAACAGCAGCTATTAATCTACAAGTATGTACCAGTGAATCAGCACATACGGTAGATAAGGCTGTCACATTAAATTAGCATATTGTTATTCACTTGTTTTGTGTGCACAGGCATGCAAAAAAAAAAAAAACCCAAAAAGCAGGTAGTCCAGATAAATGGCTGGTAATACATAGTTCTATCTGCTACCATGACAACCACTCACAACAATATAATTACTCAGATTACCAGAGCCCTTAATACTGAGAAGGCGACGCTTCGTGTCTTCCTTTACCACAAAGTGCCATTGTTTGTTAAACCTGCACACATAAGAAGCTTAGGTTCAACTGGAGAAGGAGAAGACGATGAGGAAGGAGCTGAAGCAAAGGAAAGGTGCTCACTCAACATGAAATTTGTGAACACAGTCTGAGAGAAATAAACCTTCCGTGTGCACAGAATAAATCTCAGTTATTTTATTTTAACTCAGGGGTTTTTCTTTTGTTGCATGTGAAAAATAATCACGTTGCATAATCGCTGTCCTTGAACCTATCTCTAAACTTTTCTAAATCTCAGAAAAGCCCTGTTTGCAGCTTTGTAACAACTATTTGGAAAAAAAACAAAAAACTATTAAAAACTAAAAATATCACTTAAACAGCACTCATAGTCTGTTACAAGTAAAAAACCCCCCAAAAAACCCAAAAAACCCATTCAAATTCATTGTCTCTAATGATGTTAAAAAAATTGTAGTATAAGAATACTGTACACGCATACATTTATAAAATCCCTAAATGTATTCATAAGAGTTCAAATTTGTCACGTTTGAAAGGACAAAAAACAGACAAAATGTAAAAGAGTATTTATTTTACACTGTTTATTTTATTCAATCCGTAATTGTATAGACACAAGACATGTGACTGGCCTTGATTCATAAGAGGTAACATAGTTGGTTATAGTCATATAGTTAGTTTAAGATAGTTCAGTTCAGCATAAAGTTCTTTAGTTTCTTACTTCATTCAAAATGTTGGATCTAGGCGGGGACTACTTGTTGTACGCAGGCTGTTGTTCTAGAAACCACACTTGATGATAAAGTGTAACACAACAAGCAAACTACAGCCTCAAAAACGTCTTGAAACAGCATGTGGAAGTCTTCAGGCAGACACAAACACAATCAGCAGATTTGTGATGTGTCAAAGTCATTGAAAAACAGTGAGTTTTCTTTTTTTTCTTCTTGTTTTGAGCCCTGCCCTGATAAACACCACCCAAGGAGAAGAAATCAGAAGACAGCAATCAAGCACAGAGGATATGTCTCTGCAGGAGGGACAGACAGAAAGAAAGAAAGAGACAGCAGAGATACAGAAGAAGAGATCAGGACAGACAAAATGAGAGAGTACAGAAATATATTAAGAAACACTGAGGCAGAAAGAGAAACAGAGTCAGGCAAATATCTGCCAAGAGGAAAAACTGTTTAAAATCCTCATCACATTTGTAAGATTATTGATCCTGCTTTGCAAAAGAAATATACATTCCCTTTTCTTTCTTCTTTTTTTAATTTATCTCTATATTTGAGGTCTTGATTATAACAATGTGCAACCAATGAAACATTTTTTCTTACTGCCACATTCTCTATATTCATGCATTGTTTATCACTTTAAAAAGTCAGACTTGGGGGATAGAAAGGGAGACTTTCTTTTAGCTGGCTGGTGACAGTTTTGCCTTTGTATTCACTCTTGGCTTTGTTCTGCTGCTGCATTACTTTTCAATACACATAACAGCTGCATCTCTGGTGAACACCACTACTGACTTTTTTTTTATTGTAATGACATCTAAAATAGGTGTTTTTAATGCTTAAATTTGTTTTTGCAGTTTTATTTCTTAACCACTTTATTTATTATTTACTACAAGTTGAGGGAAAGGGTTGCAGAAGCTAATGTCGAACGTTGAATGCTCTTACTGATGTAACACTAAAATATTGCACCTTATTGGAATTTCACTACAACTGAAGTGCTGATCAGTGTTGTTCATCTTACTTTAAAAAAGTAATTAGTTACAGTTACAAATTACTTCTGCCAAAAAGTAATTGAGTTTGTAACTCAGTTACCACACTGTAAAAGTAATTAGTTACTCAGCAAAGTAACTGTGACGTTATTTTTTATGTTCTATAACGCTATTACCTTCTATAACATCTTTAACGTCAAAGATGTTTATATTAACTGACTGAAGAATAAAAACACTATATACAGTATTTTAGAACAAGTGTCGTGTTAGCATGTGTAGATGTGAGGTGCTTCATAACGTTAGAGTTGCTTGCGGCAGACGTGGATAAAATCTTTTTTCCTGGGCATAGCGTGCATGATACATATACATTCTTGCCTTTAATTTCAACGAGGGAGAAGTAGTGCCGGTACTTCCAGTTGGAGAACGCTACCTTTGAATTTCCCTGGCTCGTCGCCATCGTCGCTGTCCTGTGTGTTCAGAGGTAGTCATAGGTGGAAGTCAGAGCGTGCAGTGAGACAGCGTGAGCAGGGCATCCGCCCGCCCACCCAGCCAATCATCATCATCATGCCCACTCCTGCTCTCTCCAGGCAGCTGATGTAGCCAAAGCTTGACACCTCGCGCTTCATTCAACCAAATTGTAGTAACGCGCCACTTTACATTCTCAGTAACGATAACGGCGTTGCAACGATGGGAAAAGTAATTAATTGGATTACTCCGTTACTGAAAAATAACGCCGTTAGTAACGCCGTTATACTTAAACGCCATTACTCCCAACACTAGTGCTGATTCTCTTGATTTGAAATCTCTCTACAACCAGGCACTTTGCTGTAAAACTGTCACATGTTTAAATCAATTGTTCATAAAGAACAAGGGCTTCTTCAATTAAATAGGAAATGTATCCATTTGCCTTGGGACTTTTTATGTAGAAAGAACAGATGGATGGAAAAGCAGACCATCTTGATGTAGACTCTCTGCACTGATCAAACCATATATGAACCATTTCACTGAACATCTATCAAGCTATTCCTACCAGCAGTGGCTACACTTCCATCAACCAATGACATCCATGACGTTCATGGACACAATAACAGATAATGTATAACATTTTGAAAAACCCTGACCCTTGCCATTTTATTAATATTTGCTGATAAAATATTTGATAAAACGTCTCCAGCGCAAGCACAAATAATGAGCATGTATTTATCCACTAAATAAATTGCAGGCTAAATAGCCTGTAATTATCTTAATTAACAACTACTCTCAATATAATGACAAGGGTACACCGGGGGAGGAGAGAGAGGCAACAGAGGGGTGCAAAGTTGAAAATGGAATTGAGAGGGTGGGATAGAAAAACAGCGATGGAGACAGTATACAGAAAGCTTAATGATGAACAAAACGGCAACGAAAACAAGGCTGTTCTCTCACTGAGGGACTCCTCTGCTGTCATCGGTTGGAAATTGTACTGATGTACTCCTTGATGACTTTGTAGCATTGTTATTATGCTGTCTTTGTTGCATCTTTCACAAACAAGGAACCTGGAGAATTAGATTTTAATGATATGATGGTTAGTTTAACAGGACGCCATGCATGTCTCCTGTGATGCCTGGTATATCCTTGATATGTGTGAATCTTCACTGGGATGACAGATGGGAAGGATATTGAAGAAACAGAAAAACATGAGAAGAAGAAGATTACAGAGAGGAGTAAATCAAGTGAAGAAATAACAAAATAGGAACAGAATTATAGAGTGCAGATGTAATAAAGCACAAAGCGTCTGCCCTATCATGCTGTCAGGAAGCATTTTACCATTCATTCACCTCATAAAGACTTGGCTGTGAGTGCTGCTATACATTTTTTAAATGTTTTTAAATGTCCATGAAATTCGTAGCTCTTTAAATATTTAAATGCCCCCGGGTACAATACTGCTAGTACCTAAACAGTTAAGAGGTGGATGGCGTTTTAAGTCTTACTAAACTCAACCTTTTACGCTGATTTGGAAAATGTGTGAGAAATGTGTAACTTTTGTACTAACTGATCTAAAATATGTGTCCTATGATGAAAGGAAGTTAAGGAGTAGGAGGTAGTAGTGGCAAAAAATGCAAATAAACTGACAATCTCGAAATAAGGTGAAGAAAATAGATGGGTAGAAAAAGATTCTACAGGATGGCAACAGAATGAGAAGAAGTAGGGAGAGAGGGATGGTCTGTTGAAAGAAGAGAGGCACAAAGAATGAAAAAGAGAGATGTCAAGATGTGCGCTGGGAGTAATAATCAGCTCATGTTGAATTCTGCCTTTGTCTGGCATAACACAGTCACGACTGCCACTGTACACAGTACAATAATCACACACACACACATATGCAGGAGAGACCTGTCTGCCCACCGGAGACCTTGAGGACCACAGCAACCCAGTAGAAAATGACTCTGAGATGTCTCCTAGCAACAGAGAGGTAATTGTACAAGATAATATAAATGAGGATGGGTCACTGCAACACAAGGACGCAGGAGAGAAGCAACAAAAAAAAAAGAAAAAGAAAAAACTATATGAGACTCCTCTTTGTGCGATAAATCACTGATTTTCTCCGTCAGTCAGTCAGTTGGCATGTAAGCCCACAGGTTATTAATCATCTACTTTCAGTTTTTATTAAATCAAGCATTCAGTTTTGCAATGAGCCAATCAACCAACAGGTTAGTTGTGATGTACATGATTGAACTTTGCAGTCGTCAGTAAAGTAGTTACAGCCAATTGATGAATTAGTTGGCAGGCAGATAATTAGCAAGTCAATTATTGAGTTAGGACGACTAACTCTGTGATGTGATGCTAACTTTCATTACAAACAACATCATTCAGGCACTAATTAGATTGCATTGTCGATGAAATTACATTTATATTAAAACTTGAATTCTTTGTCTGGCTGACAGCATATTATGAGTGCAGACTAATAATGCAATTAAGAATAGTTATGAAGCTAAACGTTGATACTGAAGGGAGAGAATCATTTGAAGCCTCATTACGCAAATATTTGATTCAAGTAAAGGGATACTTAAAAAGCCCCAATTCAGTTCATTTTCATTGTCAGAACTGCTACAAGGCAGAATGTTAATGTCCATTTCAGTATATAGGCTCAAGCATAATAAGTATACAAAGTCAGACTACTGTAATTCACTGTCAGTAAAGCAGCTGGATAGTATACGTTAACAATGATTAATATTAAAAAAATAAAAATAAAAAAATCATCAAGCGTAAGAAAAAGATTAATTTTCCTTTCTTTGCTTTTGCTTTAGGACATACAACATGCAGCGCTAATGTTGTTGGGACTGTATGTGTGTGTACATGGATGCAGTCCATTACCATGACAATGTAAAAAGAACAGGTTTGATAACCAGAATATTTGAAACCCAACTTTCGATAGATAAAAGGCTTTAATTGAGGCCAAGGAAAGTGATCATTTTAAATTGTGTTTCACAGCCAGGTAAACAGTTTTTACCTTTACATCAGCTGCTTTGCTTTTTTTTCTGCATCCTCAATTATGTGAAGAAATATTCCACTGACAAATGCACAAAGTATGTATAGAATTTCTATTCTAGAAAAATATAGGCTAAAAAAAATAATAAATAAAATAAATAAATAAATAAATCACATATTAAAACAATTTTAATCTTAACCAAGTTTTCCTCATAAATCATGACTCATCATAAATCTTTTAACTTCACAAAAGTTGCATCAAACTGCAAGCTATTCGAAAAGCGACTCATTTATTCATTATTGAATATGAATCATTACTAGGTGGCAAGCTGCAGTGAAAAACAGACATTTCCAGGGACAAAGGTGAAAAACCTTAACCCACCACGAGCAGAGAGGTCCATGTCCTGTGATAAACATGGAGCTGGGGGCAGAGAGGGCACGGTACAGTCAATGTTAATAAGGAACTGAGGGAAAGGATATAAAAAGCGCAACTCTGTCTTGAGTGTGTTCTGTTGTCTTTATAGGCTAACATGGTGCCATTTAGGTCAGCTGAAAATAAAAACAGGCATTGTGAGAGGGAGACAAATGCTTTCATTTCCATTTTAAATACATTGCTACAGAAAGGTCATGGGGACAAGGGCTGACATGCTGTTGGCTGTGATGCCTGTGAAGTTAGATTCAAATTGCAGCATCATGCATGCTTTATGTATTGCAACTACTAGCACAAAATATTGACAAACTAAAGAATCTGCTGACATTCGCTCTGGCGTTTTTTTTATAATTGGCAGAATGTATTAGTGTATTTAGACATCTTGAGGCTGTGTTGACTTAACTGTAATATTTAAGCCTTATGTTTGCTGTGTTATTAAAGGAATGCTCCTCTGGTTGTCTAAAAGAACACACCAGATCAGGTTCCCTCTCCAGCAACTACACAGATGGCTCTAAATTGTAGTAAACATTACATAACATTAGTTTCCTTTTATTCTGTGCATAGTTGTTTACCATAACCTCACAGTCAACATTACTCAACACAGAATAACAAGGACAATGTTAATTTAGAAATAATAATAATAACCACCAGTAACTCAGCCATAGTGTTAGATTATCACTATATGAGGCTCCTGCGAGCACACAATCCCAGAGTCACCACCGTCTTCCTCTATGACTATGCTCTCTTAGTGCAGTTGTGTTTCAAGTCATCAGCAACGACTGAGGAGCATGAGGAGCGTGTAAGCCAATATCCTGTTTATTGTCTTTCAGCCAGTGTTGGTGAAGGTCGACCACATTTTGCCAATGCTGCGTTCCCATGGTAGCATAATGTCATCTGCATGCAATTGGTCGTGATCAGTCAATATGTGGCTCTGATAAATAAAATCAATAACACCACAAATTCAAGGTGGGAGGTTCTAGTTGCCAGGTAGCCAGAAACGTGACGTGAATGACAATGTTGCTCCATAACTGCTAAATGTCATTTCAGTCAGTTATCAGTTTATGATCTGCATGGAAATTTTGACTTCTGCATATTTTTTTGTGTGTAAATTATCATTTTGCAGTGGTTGTTTTGTGCTGTATCTCTTTTGAAGATTTACTTCCTTGATTGAGGGTCAGTTATTTGTTCACATTCAGCCTCTGATTACAATCTCCTCACAAGGACCTTTAGAAATTGTGTAATTAATGACGGACTCCTCTCAGAAACAAAGGTGGATGTTGGGGGCAGGACACAAATGCTCATATGGGTCATTATGAAGGTACAGACAAATAATTATTTGGTTGTGGAGGATTTGTTTGGAAAAAGGCTCACTACTCTTACCTTTTTTACACTGCTGCAAATGTTTACATGTGATGACTTTTAAAAGTCAGAGTTGTTGATTGATGCAGTAGTAAGGTTAACATAATGGAGCGAAAAGAACATGAGGCCAGTGACCGCTGAGCAGCTTTTCAGAGCTGGTTGTGGCCTTTCTGCCAGATACAATGCAATCATTTTTTTTTATATTATTTTTTACACAGAAAATAAAATAAAGCTGTTCAGCATTTGGTCATGCTGCCCTGTTACTTCACCGAAAAAAAAAAAAAAAAAAATTGCTCAAGACTGGAAATATTGCATGATTTTACTCACTCTCCAGTCCTTTGAGTGCTTATCTGAACACACGTCCTGAATTATTAAATACTGTGTTTGCAAACGCGCTGTTGCATTTCCTTCCCCGTAGAATATTTTGAACTAGAAACTGGAATTAGGTTCAGTAACTTCCCTCCAAAGTGCTGGCGGTCAGACATTTGACACGGTGATATCTTTTGTCACAAGCTTGCTTATTTAGCTAGTTGTGGTAGTAACAATTAAAAAAAAAGGAAAACTCAGAAGTAGCTGTATCTTTCCTTCTCATGAGAAACTATAAAATGAATATAATATTTCACTGACAACCCTTCACATTGTTATTCCACTGTAAATATTCTTTTCGGTGAGCGTTCGCCGTTGACATCAATGTTTAATCACCACTTATTATTCTGCTCAGACCAGGCCTTGACCAATAAAGTAATGTAATTAGATTTTCCCACGAATTAATGATATATTAAATTCAATATGCCTTTGAAATATGGTGATTTTAATAGAAAGTTACAGGTCGTCACAGTGTACTGGAGTTGTTTTAGAGCGCGGTGCTATTATCCTCAGGGTGGCCGGGCAGCCTGGTAGTTATAGGGACCAGCCAAGTGTAAAACAAGTGTCATTATTTCCTTGTTTTATGATTAAACAAAAACTCTTTCATTTTTGATACCTCAAACATCCGTATGACCCGTCTGAATCCCTGTGTCATATCAGTTTCCTGTCAACTGAATATTGCAATCTTGCTGCAGTAGGAGATAGTGTTTCTACATTTAGAAGTGCTGTTTCCCATGTAATTTTATTTTGATTTTGTTTTTGGTACTCATGACTCGAACTAACTCTGTCTGATGCAATAATTTCATAAGATTAACTAAAGTCCTCACCCTTTCAACTTGTCTCTGTGTGTTGTGCTTACTCAGAAAGGCTAATTTCAGCCTTGAGTCTGAAAGTTGCTGATGGATTTTCTTTTCAAATGCATCCGTGAATTTCCTCATTTAGGAAAGATGCTATGAATAAGTAAAACATAAGCAGACGGAGAAACATATTCATCAATTTGACCACACAGATACAGAAGCATACGCAAATGGTTCATTTAACATTTAACACTTCACAACACACACAGCAAATATCAGTGGTGTTGGACAATGACATTTATTCTGATTGGAGACACTGGCTATGTCTAAGCATGTTCATCAGTTAATTGTGTCATTTCTGTTGTCAGTGTGGTGAGCTCTAAAATTTTACTTCACACTGTAATAACTTAAAATGCTGTGTGCAAAAGTTAATTAGTAATTAGAAAAGCTACATTTAGCTCATATTTCCTTTTATCCCACTTACCCAATTGGGCCCAACTACACAATAATACTGTATAGCCGGAACCAAACAGAACATTGAAGTGATCAGGCACAGGAGGTGGACTCTCAACTGTGCTAAACAATATTTTCAAGTCTGTTAGAAGGCACATATTCACTGAAATTACATCCAGGTAGCTACTTTTTCTGTTGATTAAACATCAGTAAACACGTGGACGTATACAAGCACAGATGCTGCATCAACTTGCGAAGTACCATCTGTGTGGGGATGTGGTTTGTGTGTTTGTGAGTGTGACAGAGAGGACAAAAAGAGGTCAGAGAAGAGACAGAGACAATGCATGTGTGTGTGTGTGTGTGTGTGTGTGTGCGTATGGAATGCCTTTGCTTACAGCACCATAGCACAAAGTTATGTAACAATTCAACTGGAACAAAGCAGAACTAAAATGGATGGACACACACACACACACACACACATAATGTCCTTGTACTTGCACATTCACACACAGAGGGACCTCATACAAAATGCAATTACACTCGCACGCCCTCAGCTTGCCTCATCGTATCGACCAGATGCTTTCTTGGGTCGTGCGGTTATGACACATCAGCCCTCATTAGGAAAGACATGACGCTGACAGCAACAACACCAACGAGATAAAAATTTAGCAAACATCTTGTGCCACAATCTAATTAACTTGACTGAGCCAAAGGGCCACTGTTGAGTCATTTTTGGTTAAGGAGAAAACACACTTTTTTAAAAGTTGTAGATCGGTCTATGTAGAATATATTTTACACAGATTTGATGTTCATGGAAAAGGTTCTTCATTTTCTCCATAACTCACAGTAAACAGGGTTCTGAGTCTGGTGATACTTGATTACCAAAGTGACACATACACACATATGGCTGCTATCTCTGTGTCCTTTTAGAGCCTTTGTTGAATTTATGCCTTTTTCTGAGTGGACCATCGCCTTATAGAGTGCAATGCATGCTCAGGGCACATAGCATGGCCCCCCTGACGCCCCTGTCAACCTTGCAAAAATAATTTTTCAAGTAAAAAAGAAGAAAAATGCTACATCCACTGCAATGAAAGTGAAAATGAACTGAGTTTTGAAGACAATTTTTACTGACCACTGCTGATTAATGTGCCATGCATGTCAGTCACAGCTGGTCCTGAGGAGAGTCCATTCACCCTCAGCTACAGCTGTGAGAACGAGAGGTGCAGAGGGTGCTGCAGCAACACCTCGCCCGCAGGTGGGTGATATATATTATGTCATGTTACACCCCCATCTCTCCTTGTTCCTGTCAACCAGATTATCTTTTGTTTTAATTAATTCAGTAAGTGAGCAGTAACAGATGGTTTCCTATATTTTGTATGGTATAGTGTCCTGTCGTCAGAAATGAGGAGACAATATAAGAGCTGATGTCATTGCTAAAAATAAACTACACAATTTATTGATTTTTACCTTTAAGATAAAGAGTGCTACCTTCTGGTATTTCTTCAATAAAAACTAAAAAAAACATGAAAAAAAAATCAGGCCCTCTGGTTGAGAGAAGATGGCTAATTACTGAAAGCTCACTGTTTGAATCTCCAAACTTCAATCTGTGTCAGGAAGTGAACTTTTCCTATCCCTCATTACTATTGTAGCTGTGCCCTTGGGAAAGCGTTGAACTGAAGTGTAAAGATCAGACATGAAGGGATTTTACCGAAAAATAATTTTATTGAGAAAAAGTTTCGACACAGACTCAGATCCTGCTGAACACTCTGCAGCAGACAGAGTGAACCTGCCACAGTTGGGGATGCTTGAGTTGACTGGTAGATGAGCAAAAATGAGAATGAGGGAAAAGGGCCAGTTTGTGAAAGAGACCAGAAACTCAGGCAGTGATTGGATGAATGAAATTAATTGAGAGGCTGGAGAAGAGGTTGGACTAGAACGAACAGCATGAATAAAGCATTTCTTTTTTTAATTACTGAATTTGCCTGAAACTCCATCCTCAGGCCCAATCTAGTCACAGCAGAGCTTGACAGCTAGTAAAATGACCTGAACAACACCAAAGCCAATATTTTGATAGAATATTTTCTCTCTCTGTCACTCTCTCTCTCTCTCTCTCTTTCGAACTGCAGCTCTCACCAAACATTACTTAGCCACCCCTCACACCAACACAGGAAAAAATCTTTAAACCTCAAGGATATTGAACATCTTAAAGCAATAATAACAATTATGTCCATTTGTGGTTGTGGCATGTGAATGATTGTTATCTGACACCGAGCTGCTGGAGTGATGCCATGGTGTATGGTGCAGGTGGCCACATTTAGCCCAAACTGAAGTTCTGTTTGGCTATTCACTAATATGTAAATGTTAGAATGGGCAATGATTCACAGCAACACATTATCCACAACAACACATTACCCAAATGTGTTATCATCTCTGGAGGGAATTGCAGGTGCCACATATATCATGTGTGTATGTATATATGGTGAAACAAGGTGAGGGAGAGTGTTGTAAAAAAAATAAAATACTGGCTTCAATTGAAGAATTGTGTTTGCTCCGGGACCCGGGCCATGCTCAGGGTGGACTCGGGACAACTTTTCAGACTCCTGCCACTGACTGCTGCTGTGTGCCATTTGATTAATTTATAATGAACCTTGCGTTGTAATCTACTCTGTGCTGTAGTGGCACACCTTAAACCATCCACATGCTGTTTTCACACTCTGCCTCCCAGCTTTGAAACATATATTTTCAGTTGCTTAGCAATGAGTGCTGTAAAAATGTAAAAGACTTTTAGTTTTTAAGTTAGCTAAAGCTGCATTTATTGAAGGATGAATTCAGTTTAATACAATTCGGATCTTCTTTTTTATTGATTATGATAACACTGTACTCACTCAAGTCAATTTCTGAAATCTGGAGTCAAGAGGGGGCAAAACTGCTCATAAAAAGATAATGAAACGAAAGAAACAACATCAATACTTTTTTCCTTCTGGTCATCAGAGCAGCACAGTTGTCCTCTGCAAATCATTTGCATTGCCTTGGACATTTGCATCTGTACTCTTTTGTACAGGCCACCTACACATCCAGCCAGTATACAGTATAATGTACATTTGCATTTTTGCTTATATTCAGTGGTGCCTAGAGAATTGGGTATACTACTTTTTAAAGTGGCCCATCCAGCAAAGGCCAAATCAATATGTCATACACAGTGACATGTAAGACCACTCTTGCATACCCCAAAATAAGCTAGTAATATTTTTGCATATTGTCACTTAACTTCTGCTGCTTGACTTCAGGGAACAAGGATCATTATGAAATCAATATTAGCCACAGAGGAGATTCATATTTTTCATTTAATACCAATCCATAGACAGGTGAGGAAACAACAGAAAACCCAATTTTGAGTTAAGTATTCTTTATCCCTCACTCTATCAGACCACTATGATGGGGAATATACCCCTGTTATACATTTATTTTATATCCTTACATATAATTTAAATCTTTTATCTTTATCTTTGAGCATGTGGCAAATAAAACCTTTGAATTCTGAATTACAAAATAAGACTACAAGTTATAATAAATTCTTAATTCAGCTTCTTCACGCACCCCAACTTCAGCCAATTTAAATCTGAATTAAAAACTGTTTTTTCTGTGTCGTCGATAAATTTTCTTCAATCTGCTTTTTGACATTTTCTTAACGTTATGCTTAATTATTGCACTTATTTTTTCTTCTTCAATTTTTTTTTCATTTATTTATATATTTGTACTCTTTTTCTTCTGTCTCATTGTCTTAAGAAACTTTTGATGAATAATGCCTTTTGTAAAACTGTGAAAATGAAACTTGCTGTGCCTAATGTATTTACAATACTTTACCCATTTGATATTGTAATGTTTTTAGTAAGGGTAGAAGGTGTGAGAATTGAGAACCAGTTATGAAAAAAAGGGAAGAAGATGATGAATGAGGAGGCGGGAATATAAATGTCTCTCAAATTGATTTTACAACTCATGCTACATGCTGTCTCATATGTTTACAGACACCACTTCCTGTCTTTCTTTTTCTATCTCACTTTATCTTTCCCTCCTTTTATCCTTACCACTTCAACACTTTCCCCGTATCCACCTTCCTTTAATGTACCTATCTATTTTCTATTCTTCATAATAACCCACATCTCTTAAACCAAACTCCCTTCTTCCTCTGTCTCTCTCCTGCCATCACACTACTCTCCATCCATAAGTCTTTTCTTCTCTTCTTCCCGCTCTCTCTCCTCCTTTCTTTCTCCTTGTATTCCTCTCACACTTATTCCACGTCTGTCTGTTTCTTAACCACATGTCCTTTTCTTTCACTCTCTCCGTCCCACCCTCCCTCCATCTGTCCCGCCATTCTGCGGTGATATAAACTGATGTGTCAGCTGAGTTGATCATTCCCTCCAGCTGCTGTCTGCCAACCACAACTCTCCTTCCCTCATGTGTCACTGTGACTCTGCCTCTCTTCCCCTCCACCTCTCGTTGTCACTCCCAACGCCTCTCTCCTTTCCACCATCTTTCACTCATCATGTCTACTCCCCTGTCTTACTTTCTCATCCCATCCGTCCCATCTCTGCTCCCACCCTCTCCTTTATTTCCCTCTGAGGCAGGCCTGTCAGGAAGATTCAGCCACTTGACCACGAGCAGTCTGATGTTGTTCTGACTACACACGTGGAGTGTGTGTGTTTGCTACACACTATGTTGAGTACAGGTTTGTATTTGCGTGTGTGATTGGCAAAAAAAAAAAGAGGTGAGAGTGACTGTCTGTGTCCCACATCAACAACCAGGTATGATCACAGCTGGGCCTTTCTCCTTGCTTTAGGAGCAGATATGAAAGGTAGAAAATCATGTAAAAGAAAAGGCATAAGGTATGTTTCTATTCAAGCAAAGATGCACAGACAGAGAGGAACGTAACAAATTTAGAGCCCTGGACAGATTGGATGAGCGAAAGAGGGATGAAAACAGAGGGAGAGGGAAGGCTGGAAGAGCGGGTGGATGTAAACAGATTTAGATCTCTATTCACAGATGGGAGAGGGACAGAGAGCGAGGAAAGATGTTAGATGGAAAGGGATGAATATTACCAGATTTAGATTCTCTGCAGGGTAAAGAACAATCAATTGGCCCTCAGATGTTTTGAGGTTTGTTTAATATACCTGGACCACTCACTTTACGGACTGACAAATAAAACTAGGGATCAATGGATGGATTTTTTCTCACTTGTTATATGCTTGTGGTTAAATAAGGAGAGTTCACACATGTAGACTTGATCTTGACATGTCAGCAGCATAACCCCACATTGATTCTGTAGGGAGTGATGATACTGCTGTGGTGTGGAAGCCTTTGGACAGATGTTGGCATCAAGCATCAGGAGCTGGAAGCAGCAGGTCCAGCTAATTAGAGCACACTGATGATTGGCTCCAATGTGAGTTAGAGAGGAGTGAAGGGTTTGGCCCACTTAATGGGATGATGTGAATGATCAATTAAATTTTTTAATTGATACTGAGGATGCTGGGCATGTTTAGATCATGTGGGATGAAAGGTAATGATGGGAAAGGTTCTCACAGTTACAGCTTGTAAGAATTTATGTGATTGGACAACCTTACATGCAGTCGCTATCTAAAACTAGAGTGATGTAAACACTCTAGAGACAAACTAACAGTAATCTACTGTCGAGTTACAGTTGTATGGTAAAATTGGAGTGAATTTTTGGAGTAAAAGAAATACATCTACCAAATTTACATTTAATTAGAGGTTAATTAGGGGCTGTCCCCTAACAGGAAGAAGGTTCCTGGTTTGGACCTTGGCTGCGTCCTCTCTGTGTGGAGTTTGCATGTTCTCCTTGTGGCTGCGAGGCATCTGTCCAGCTACTTCCCACAGTCCAAAGACATGTACTTACAGTAATAGGTTAATTGGTGACTCTAAATTGCCCGTGAGTGTGAATGCTTGTTTGTCTCTATGTGCCCTGCGATGAACTGGCAACTTGTCCAGGGTGTACCCTGCCTCTTGCCCAAAGTCAGCCGGGACAGGCTCTAAGCCTCACCGTGACCCTGATGAGGATAAGCGGTTACAGATAATGGATGGATGGATAGAGGTTAATTACCCTGAATTACTGACTCAGTAAGATGTTTTCTTTTCAGACAGGTATGAGCTATATTGGTTGGCTTGTGTTCGAGAAATTAAATTTACATTTTATTAAATCATTTTCAAAAATGTGTTTAATTAATAATCGCTCATTGGAATATGTTCAGTGCTTTGTTCTTGTTCCACATATACTGAAGGATATTGTAGGGGGAGACTTAGGATGAATGGTACAAAGAAAGTAAAAAGCACAGGAGTGGCCACACTCTGACTCTAACATTATCTATGTTTAGGTGACAAAACTACTTTGGTTAAGGAATGATTATGGTTTTGGTTAAATGTTAACAAAGTAACACATATCTAAGACCACAGTCCTTCCCAAGCCTCAGATGAATAGTTGGACATATAATATGGGAAATGCACTTGCTTTCTTGTCTAAAGTCTGATTGGAAGATATACCTCTAATGTCTATGTCTTATGTCTTACGCTAGACCCAGCAGCCAGTTAGCTTAGCTTAGCACAAATACTGGGAACAGCTGACCTATATAACTATTTCTTGGTCGAA
Source organism: Argyrosomus regius (assembly GCA_946959425.1). Classification (NCBI taxonomy): domain Eukaryota; kingdom Metazoa; phylum Chordata; class Actinopteri; family Sciaenidae; genus Argyrosomus; species Argyrosomus regius. The sequence continues at coordinate 15,227,706 of OX336889.1, read as the reverse complement.
AACTTCCTCGAGTTGCCTTGCAACCTCACAGTGACAACAAGACTCCAGAAAGTTTATTTGCTACATGTGGAAAATAAAAGTAAAACATGATTGTCACTGATTGTTGTAGATTTAGTTAGCATGAACATGTTCTGACTTGACAGACACATCAATCAGGAATCTTTCTTCATTATATTGAGAACAAACCAAATTGGGTGGCATCATTGTCTTTCTAATTTGCTGTTTCAGAAGTTGCAGTTTAAATGTAATTTTCAAAAGTATACAAAACCAACCTCATAATTACCAGCTGGAGTTTGACATTTACAAGTTGGTAAACGATGTTTTAGCATAAGCAAGGGAAGTGGGGAAAGGTTTGAGTGGATGGTAGCAGAGAGGCGTGGCCGATATGGAGTAATTCATTACGGAGCGGAGGGGAAACTTTCACCAAGCTGCCTTAATAAGCCACATTCCATCCAGTATTACGACAGCACGAGGTGACAGCCAAGACAGGAGGTTATGAGAAGTTGACATGACAAAGTGCTGCTACTCAAAACTTGGAGCTTGACACTAACACTTCCTAGGTTAAGGTTTGATGGCTCTGCTGACAAAATATTCTACTCTCAGGTGTCACATAACAGTATAAGTGGTTAAGTCTGCTGCCTGTGTGCCCTAATTGGCTTAAGATTGTATCCCACCACAACTTTCTCCTCAGGGCTGCCTCTGCTGTCTACTCTGTTGCCTTCAAATTGTCTCAGTTAAAACAAATGGTGAGTGGACTGCTTACTGTGGCTTTTAATTGAATTAAACTTCTCATGCAATCATTGTACTGTATGGCATATGCAGAAAAAATTGCAGGGTATGCTAAACTCCAGCGCGCACACATACAGATACTATGTGGCAGTAGCCTACTTTGCCTCACAGCAGCATGGACTGTATTATAAATGCCGCACTTGTCACTAAACATCTGTTGTATTTGCGGGTAACCTGTAGCCTCAATCCATATGATATTGATCCACATGCAGAGCTGAGTATTTATGGCAGCTGGAGTATGAAAATATATTCAGAAATTATTTGAATCCTCAAGATCAATGACCTTCTTCCAGATTAAGGTAATTTGTCAATTTTGTATAAATACATTATGTAATAAATATGTAGAAATACATACTTTTACTATTTGGTTTCTAAAAGGTAGGAGACATAATATAGCCAAGAGAAATGTGGATCTGTGCCACAACATGTACATACAGTATTTTGGTCATTTCCTTCCAACAAACCTCCCCATCCTGGATTAATAACAAACAATATTACTGAATAAAAAGTGAAAATCAAACACTAGTATATAAACAGGCCTGGGCATGAAAAAAGTGTGACTAAACAGCCACAACATCTGCCTTAATGGTGCTGATTGAAAAGAGTTTCCTGCCTTAGTTTGGAGAGCAAATGATAAATGGGTAACCTTAAGAGACAATAAAGTTGGGCAATGATGCCGTCAGCAGGACAGGGTGGGAGAAAATATAGCCAGTCAAACTCAATAATAAGAAAAAAGGTTACGATTAACCCTTTCTCTGAACGTGTACCATCATGTAGCAAGTGTGTTAATAATTTGCCAAAGATGCTGATATTGATCAGCCCTTTCAACAATTGATTTCAGCTTGGTTCTGGTGCTACAACAACATTTTCCCACTCTCTAGGCAAATGTGAATCCATCACTCAGATGTTACGCATTAGATTGAGCATCATGGCTCTAGTAAATGAACGTCATAACAAGCCACTGTGTGTGTGTGTGTGTGTGTGTGTGTGTGTGTGTGTGTGTGTGTGCGTGTGTTGGTGCACAAATGCCAATCATCAATGGTCTTATGTGGGCACTGGCCAATCACCAAGCTGTGAAGTGACCAATCATGCAGTCACACTGGTGTTAAATGTCAATCATCATTGTTGAATTGGCTCAGGGACGAGAGAAGCCAGCTGGCAAATTAGTCATCTGAATTGCACATCAACGGACTCACATATGCACATACACATAGATATGCTCACACAAAGGCCAGTGTACTTATAGATGCACACAACACACAGTACAGAGCTAGTACACGCCTTCATGCATGTGTTCTGGGTAATTATTCTATACGTTGCTCTGACTGACATGAAACTATACGTACACTGATGTCAACAATGTGTTCACACAAACTACTACTAATGATACTGTACACACACAACACTACAGCCAAGCTAGCTCACACACCAATCATAATTAGACTGATAACAAGCAGAAGCATTTACATCATAATAACAATGGTTATTTAAAGATTAGATTAATAAGGCATGTAATAGTTTTGTTTCAGGGATAGAGCTGTTAACGTTGATCAAAACTCTACACAAGTCTCTCCACCACGTCAAGGTTGTAGTCCAGGAGAGACAGGCCACCAGTGACAGGACAGTCATATATATAACAAAATATATAATTCAGGAGGGATTGCTCATGCACAGACCACATAGCAACACTATACATCATTATTGAACAGTCTACTGAATGGAACACATTCCTGTAGATCAACTTCATTAACTTGGAGAAAGCATGTGACAGTTTAGACAGGACAACACTATGGCACATCAGCTCTCCCAGAGCTTTACTGTCAAAATAGGCGTCAAGCAACGATGTCTATACCTTCACCATTCATGTTCCTCCTGGCAATTGACTGGATCATGATGGAGACAACTGAAGGGAAAAGAAATTGGATTCATTGGAAAATGTGGAAGCAGATGGATGACCTTGACTTTGTAGATGACATAGCTCGCAGATACAAATGGAGGAGAAGAGAGATATGCTCAGAAGCTGTACCAAAAATTGGTATTCCACTCAATACAGCAAAGACATGTGGTAAAGATCCTCTCCAAAACCAGCAACCCTATTCTCATGCACAACACTGCCCTAGAGGAAGTGGAAGCATTCACATACATTAGCAGTGTTGTGCACGCCAGCAGAGCAACAGATGCCAACATAAAAAACAAGATCAATAAGGCTAAGATGGTGTTTAACATACTAAGGAGCTCAAAACACATTTCAATTAACACCAAAGTACTTCGAGTCCAATGTGAACCAGGTGATGCTTTACGGATCAGAGGAATGGTGAAAAACAAAACATACAACAAACAGATTGCAAATATTCATTAACATCTCCCTCAGGAGAATACTGAAAATCTGGTGGAGAGACAAAATAAGCAACGTGGACCAGCAGAAACAAATGAGGCCTTGGCCTTACTTACAAATCCCAAGGAGAAAATGGAGTTGAATTGGACACACCCTCAGAAAACCTGCCTCAAAACCAAGAACAATGAGTCCTGAAACAGAACCCCCAGAAACACAAGGAGAAGGGTCACCACAGGAACAGCTGTTTTGTCTAAACCAATCAGAAGCAAGTGATGTATCCATCAAGCCATTTTCACTCTTCATGGATGCTGTGGAAGCAGTTGCTTGGAGCAGATAATTTACATTTTATGTTCCATGGATGTGCCTATAGACCTATTTGAATTACTGAACCAATGTAACTATAACGTTGATTTAGGCTGGTGTATTTTATGGTTTGTTAAAAAAAAAATGACTGGAACGTTTTGAGTTAGCATTAGGATGAACAGTGGTGACGTGCAGATTATGCTATATAAGTGGATTTAGAGGTTTTTATGGACATAGAATACTTTTAATACAACCTTCTGACAGCTACGTTTAAGCAGGAGAGGTTTAATAATGACAAAACAGAGAAGAATATTGGGTATGGTATGCTTTTTCATCCATTTTACTGTCATAATTATGTCATTCTGATACAGGATTTTGAAAGTAAGATGAATTAGTGTAGATCTGTATGAGCAGAAGACTGTCTGCAAGAAGAGGATTTTATTCCTTCAGCATCAAGCTTTTAAAAGCCCACAAAACATCAAACAAATCTTGTCTGTAATTAGGTAATTATGAAATAAGTTTTACTACAAGAACTTATTTTATAGATCTAGTTAATGTAATCAGCACAATATTAAAATAGCACAGTATACAGTGTCACTATTGACCATTCAAAATGTGAACAAAAATGTTGTTTTTATCAAAGCACACGTGGCATTTCTAAAATGAGGGACATCTCATTGTAGAACGACATTTTTCTTTCTGTTTTTAACCTAATGTATTTGTTCCAAATAGGTCACCTTCACTGCTGTGGTTTACGCCTTTTGCTCCATTAATCAATGTCTCTCTCAATGTAGGCAGTTTTGCCCATATCATTTTGCCTCAAAATTATTCTTATTACTAATGACTCTTAGTGTGAACACCTAGGGAAATAAAGGATATAGACAGACGGGTTCTGGCTGCTTTGTTATTGTGTGTGGTGCACATTCCCCACATGGGGTCCCATCAGTTTCCAAGCTAAGTAAACAAAGTGTGATGCTGTAGGCTACCGTGGCCTTGAGTTGATAAATTGTTGTTTGAGACTTCAAATTGTCCGTATGCTGTAATTCTCTGACTGCTGCAATATACCGGTTATTTTATTGACATGTTTTTGTCAGGCAATCTTTACAAGCCTAAATCAGACATAATAAGGCAAAAATACAAGACAGTACACTATGTATGTGGTTTTTAAACCATGAAATGTTTTTTTCCTTTATTTCTGAATTTCTTTTTTCTTGAATCATTTCCTTTCACCACCACAGTAATGTTCAGACTCTAATTGTTCTTTGTGTGTCTCCACACATTCACATGATGAAAAAGTTGTTTTCTAAAGGTCAGGATTTGAGATTTCACATTTTTAAAAAAACAGAAAGAAAAAAAAACTCGATATAACGTGGGATATATTTTCAATAAACTTCAGTTAGACTGTTGCACACATTGTTGCTGGGTGTCAGAGAAGTCTGAGGGGAGGTGCGACCATAGACTCTATAATGTGGCAGCAGCAGCAGCAGCTGTCTTCAAGTGACAAAAAGGTGTCACTTACTTCAAGACTGCATTTGAAAAATAAAAGATTTTCAAATTCTCCATAGCAGAGGTTTCTGATATATCTCATGCTCAAACTACACCAGCTGAACCGCTCTATCATTTTAAAGATAGTTTGTTTGATTGAATTAAGAAAGTACCACAGACTAAAACAGTGTGCTCAAAATAAACATTTAGTTTGACTAAATTGGAAAGCACAAGGCTGAGACTGAAGGCAGTGCTGTGAGTCAGAGTACAAGACAGTGTTACATAACCAATTCAGGGACTGCCTCCATATTTCAAGACCAAATGTAACAGGTCTGATTCCCAAGGCTTTCCCAAGTGCAACCTCCTTTTATTTTCTGAACGGAGAGAACACACAACTAGTGTTTCCTTTGCCGTCCCCAGTATCCCATAGCCCCATGCACATAGGTTGTTTTTAACGAAATACAGCTATATTAACCAGGTTTCTCTTCAGGTGGTCATCAGTCATTCAGTGTCATAACATCGACAGATAGTATATAGTAGTAGATAGATAGTTAATTATTTTATGAAAGAAATGGAAGTTATATGGTTTTAAATCTGGTTCATTGTTGGCCAATTATGCACTGTTAAAGGAGTGCTTCATATTAAGATGTCATCCAAGTGAAGTAAATGTCAAATGGATTTATCCAGTTGTTTTTTTTGTTTTACTGTAAATCCCACTGAGTTGTGCAAGGCAGCTTGAATAATTTTCTGCTATCCTGCATTCTTTCTGCTTTACATCTGTCCTTCCCTTCATTCTTTTTCACATTTCCTAGCCTTTTCTTTCCTCTTTTCCTTCTATTATTCTTACCCGTTCTGCCTCACTTCCACTTCGCACTCATCTCAACAAATTTTTATCTGAGCTGCCATTTCTCAATGTTTCTGTTGGGGACAAAAATAGGTACTAATTTAAGCAGTAGTTTTAGGTTCCTCATTGAGTGCGAGTGTCTCTTATGCTAGACAGTCTTTTGAACAGACACACAGGGATGGGAGATTTTCAACCTTTTATGTGGTTGGTGTTCATATATGGGATGTGGATCAGTGATGCAACTATTCATATCTCACAACTGCCAACAGTGGCAAAGGTGTAAACGAAGGACAGCTGATGTTTCTCTGACAAGCAGACAAAGTTTGAAAAGTCTTCAGTAAATAGGCTGGAAGGGAATCTGTATGTGAACAAAGTGAAATCACCCCCAAGATGTGGTTTTTATGGTTGGAGTCTATTTGAGGACTCTCTTTAATACGACAGTGCTGTCTGATGCTGGGCTCGGGTTTGAAAAATGTCTGAGATGCTGCTTTGATGGAGCTGTCAGTCGGAAGGCAATGACTTTGTTTAATTGGAGCATTACTTAAAAGAGTTAATGATATCGACCAAGCTTGTTCAGCTGCATACCTCAGCCTGATGAGAAGGCTGGACGCCTGTAATTACTCTTTGTGTAAAAAGTGATTCACTAATCCATTAATCATAAGGCTGAAACCTCAGTATTGTGTCTCTTACTAAAAATAAGTATGCTTTAGTTCTCATTCTAACTGTTGTTACAAGCATCATTCTTTACTATTCGTGCAGCTTTCAGTTCTTTTCACTGACATGAAAATAAACTTGCAGAGTAAAATGGGGTTCATTCAGCATCTCAAGCTGAGTGACATGCTTGGGTATGCAATCCATCACAATGAACATGTGTGCTCTTACAGATGGTAAATGTCATTTCATTGTGTTGTGGGAATGCATTTAAAGTGGTAGAATTCTTGGAAAAGGGTCCACTATATTACTTACTGATAAGCATGTAGCGAGAAAGAAATGACAGCCTGGAGTAAAAACATGTTCCACTTACAGTTTGCTTTTTCAGAAGTTTCCGTAAGCTTTTCTAGCTGCCTACAGTAAATACAGGAGCTGACTGATTTGAGAAGAATTTAAAGAATTTGAGAAAATCTAATCACAGACACTCTGATAAATAAATTTGGGTTGTATTTCCAAAGTAAGTAATCAAGGACAGTTTCTAAGGACAAGAGTAGAACAGATTTGGAGTCAACATGTCTTAAAAGTCGTATCTCTAAATCCTTCCGTGTGCTTTTTTTTTCTTCAGTTCAGCAGTTTATTGTGTCACCAAACTGACACTGTCTTGTAAATACAAGCTTGCTGTGCATGTGGTCAAATTAGTGTTGTGTATGTGTAAATTTGTATGTACTATGCTTGTCTGACTTGAGGGTTAGCAGGTGATACAACAAGAAAAGAAGAAAGAAAAGACGGGCTGACAATGGACGAAGAGGAGCAGGAGAGAGAGGAAAACACTTTTAGACACTATGGGGATCTGAAAGATGAAGGTGAAGAGATGCACTCGCACAAAACCCATGTCTCACGTGCTCCCCCTCACTATTCATGTCTCTTTCTCTCTGTCTCAGAGCTTTTTAGCCTCATATTTATCTTGTGATGTCAAATACAAATTAGATGAGTCTGCAGGAAAAGCAGCAACTTCAAACTACAAAGTAGATGAGGTTGCATTTAAAAAGCCATAAGCTTTCACTCACTGCAAGTGTGAGGGAGAAAATAGACTTCAACAAAGAATTCAAAGACACTGTTTGGCTGTTTTTGGACAGCTCTGTCTGGATTTATAAAAAGGAACATGATTGGATTACAATGAAATAGACCTCTATTGCATGTGCACAAGTTTCATGCAGGGGGAGGCCAGGGCCACAAGTTAAAAGAATGTCTGTGAACTATGCAGGGGCTCTTAGAGTAAATGCAGTTAGTAAATATGAAAACTTGGTCTTGCCATCAGGTCCAATTCATCTAACAAACAAGCCGAAGGAAAACATTTTTTTTTACTAGTTTCTTCAGAGGCATACTATACTTAAAAGAACAGTTGAAAAGCTTTAAAATTACATATATAACTTTTCAGCAGTTTCATCTACCAGTTATTTCAGAGGAGAGTTTGCTGTGTTTGTTGTAAACTTAAAGTGAATACTTTCATCTCTTTCTGACCTGTCTGGCAGAATTTCAGGGCCAAAGCTGCAAATGTAATACGAGAAATAGTAATGACAGATAGACTTTCAAAGTAAACATTTTTTTTCTATTTACTTTTTGTCTAAAGGCAACTGTATAAATATAGCCTTCAAGCGTGTGTGTGTGTGTGTCTGCCTATATGGGTATGTGTGTGTGCCCAGATCAGAGCACCACTGAATTAACTCTGACCTTGATGTCTCTAAGCTACATTTGAGCACACACAGCACACACCACACACACACACTGAACCCTGTATAGTGAATAATGTGTGAGCAGCGGTGGATATCTGTGGAGTTTCTGTATAATCTGAAGAAAGTAGCAAACTCCTCTTGGTGCTGACCGAGAAGAACACAGAGCCGCTTTAGCAGTAGTGACCTAAACATGGCAGATTTTTCTTATAAAACTGTATAGGGGTTTTATGGGGAATAACAGTTTTTAGGATTTCCTCATGACTGTACCAAGGACATCACAGCATTGGATACTTTGAGTAATTTGGGCAACATCTCTTTCTTAGGCTATACATTTTAATCTTCAAGAGCCTCCAGAAAACTATAGAGATGTGACCGTGGGTTAAACCATACAGGGATGATCCGGTTCATCTTTATGTGACCAGTGTGACAGTACATTTACATGCATATCTGCAAAAGACTATAAATTATTCCACAGTTCTTTCATGAGGGGATGAAATTGGGTATAATACTGTGGTAAAGTAGTGTAGTTATTTTGGGTGATGATGGTTTTATGGTTGTTGTTGTGGGTGAGAATACATCGAAGAAAAACAGTCAACCTTATGAATTTAACATGAAGATGTTAGTCTGTTATACAGTATCTCGCTGTACCTAAGTGGATCAATATAGCTCATCTGATATCTGCAAAATGTGTGCTCAATATACTGCAGAATGTACCTGACTGGATCTAAAAAGGGAGTCGCAGCAGGAATATGACCCAAAGCAGGAGCAGAACAAATTCAAAGCTCAAAGTTTGGCACTCACTGAACACTGAACAGTTTTGTTCACTGAATGATGAATTTCTCCTTCGCCCCCAGGCTAGGCTAGGGTGAAGGGTCACGGACTGAATATTGCACCCCATTAAGCAGCTGAGTTTTTATTGCTATATATAACCAAAGTTGTTGTTTGAGGATGGCCTCACAAGCCAGAAAACCATCCTGTTGCCCCGATTACCCTCTCATACAATGCCTGTGAATATGTGTAATAACATGTAAAATGGTTACTTTGTTTTAGTATAAAAATATGACATGGTAATGAATGGACACATTAATTCTGGCAGCCACTGCGTAAAGATGGTCTCCTTCTCCCTATTTGCCTCCTGGCATTTTGACAACGTCCTTCGGGAAGTCAATGGTGTGTCAGTAATATCTGACCTCATGTAAGCTGTGTGATAGTAGCCCTGGGCTGATATTAACTGTGGGCTTGCTTGACCATCCATCATGTCTTGGTCTGTAGATTCACTGACTTCATACTAACCTTTTTGCATGCACACACATTTACACAAACACACATGTGTGCATGTACTCACAGACAGAACTGCAAACAACACACAAGAACACACACACACACACCTTTATCGTGCACATGGAAGAATATAAGTGATACATCATGAGGTGTCCTGACAAAATAAAAATAACATACAATATATCAGGCACCTGGATATCATGACATGTCTGACTTATACAATGGCCTATTGTTGCCATAGTTACCTGCTTTTTAACATAACTTGTTGTTGTTGTCATTGTGTATTTCTTATGTGAAAGGAAAGAGACGCCGGAGTTGACGGGCATCAACATTTGTCGTTAAACCTACAGGCGTTATATTGAGATTCACACCTGCACACACACATATAGGATGTGTAAATACTCTGGTCCAAGGCTGTCTGTCCTCTTTAAACAGTGAGGTCAGGCTAAAGGCAGGTGTTCACACCAAGCATGTTAAGCAAGATTACTTGAGAGTGTTTACTTGTCAGTTTGGACAGGTGAGAGCAGTCTAATTTAATATGAAAACACAGCTTTATGTCATCCTCTTAGAGAACAGTCATGCGATTTGTTAGGTGTTGTTGTGGTTTAAAGAAAACAAACTGAAACGAAGCTGACTCTGTATAAATATGACAAACTGCATATCCGTTGTGTGTATTAGCGAGCACCGTGAGCTCTAAAGAAAACTGCTATTAAAAACCTTATAAATCAAACTCAGGTTGCACAACATGCACATTTTTTTTCCAGAATGATAGATGTTGTGTTTAGCTTGTAATGACTCATGGGGTTTGGTGTACATAGTGACATAAAGGTGTGTTATACAAATGAGGACCTGAAGGTTGTGTTCATTCGTTGTTTTTACCTGCTTAATTCTTTGTGGCCTTCTCACACGTGATACGTCAACACAAATAATCGCATTCATAATGCACCTGTGGGTAACAAACCAAAGGACACAGTGGCACCCATTTAAACACAGGTAGAGGAAACCTTAAAGATAATGCTGTTCATTGGGTTTAGCTGTAATCAGCACATTTGCATTCATTTAAGAATACTAGATTTTTTTTTGCAGTAACCTCATTTCTTTGAAAGTAACAAGAATCCTGGTTTCCTCTGCTGTGAGGTTCAGGAGAAACTGTTTCAAATAGATCTCTGCTGGGAAAACAATATTTTTTTTGTGTGGCTGCCAGTGTCTTAAAGGGGTAATCTACCAATTTTAAACATGATCATCAGTTCTCTCTTTGCGACCTGCCTTTTGTGTAATATCTTCTATTGCTCCGGAGGGAGCCTTTTAGAGTTTAAAAGAATAACCCTGGTGATGTCACAGTGATTTTATTTTAGCTTGGGCTTGAGGACAACAAAACAGAAAGCCTGCATCACAGTGAATAATGAAAAGTGGTATTGAGTTTCATTACAGTGTTTTCGGGGTTAAACCATTGACTGTATATAAAGATACGTGACATGACAGCTCCCCAAAAGTTAACCCAAATATCCTGATTGCCCCCTGGTGCTGAATAGTTTCTAAACCCTGCACCCACACTGAACACTGAAAGTCAGGATATTGCCATCTCTGCTGCACAGATTTACACTATCTGTTATTTGTGAGTCTCCGAAATGTATGAGTATAATACTAAATCACTGGACTATGCCTTTCAGACATAATAATTAAGGCTGTGTTAGCAAAGCAGCTGTCCCACTAAAGTCTAACCTAAAAACAAGAAAACACATAAATCAGTTTCAAAAGGTGAACAGTGGATGATTTGGAAAATTCAGACACATTCACATATCGTGAGAAACTGTGGGTTCTAAATCCTGTAAATGCTTCAACCATCAATAAAAAACCTTCAGCCTGCAGCATTATACAGTCTATTATACACAGCATATATCATATACAGCATATACAGTATGTGCCAGTCTTGGCTCAAACAGCACTGCTGAACAGCTGCATCTAAACATGTTCTACAGTAAACAGGTTAGCACAGCACATGTAAACGTTCTCCAGTTTCCTGCCTCAACATGATGTCTCATTGTGGCCGAAGCCAAACTTTTCCCTGAGTAGTTGCTTTTCAGCCTCTCCTCACATTATGGAGAGATGTAATAATATGAGATGTGTAATGAGCCTAGTAACCATGACATCAATTTAAAATCTGTTCTAACATTTCAAAACTTCTCCTCGGTAACTAACAAGCTTCAGGTTGATAAGAGGTCATCTCAGCATGTTCCAGATGCTGCTGTCATAGATGTTGTGGCGTATGCTCTCTGTGACACTACACTTGCGTCACCAATGCGCTTCATTCAGTTTTAAAGGCAGTCAAACTATGATGTTGTGATGAAGAAACAGAGTAGACATCTACATAATAAACATCACCAAACCACCACTGATAGGGGACTCCCGCTGAAACAGAGAGAGATCTGTTAATGCAGTCCGGAAACTAAAGAGAGAAACAGGAAAAACTTATTGACAGTAATCAAATAGCTTAATGTCTTCCTGCACATTCTGTGGCACGCTGGCACAGTGAGAGGGAGAGAGGGGAAGCTGCAATAAGAAGAATCTGCACTTCTGGTACAGACGGAGAAGTACAGATAAGAGAGACAGTGAGCGTAATTAGTTTAAATTCCCCCATCATGAGATTAGGATTCCTTGTTAATCTACAGATTTTTTTCTTTGCTCCAGAGATTCAAAGCATGAGAACCTGACTTGTAGACGAATCTCAAGCTGTACGGGTCGCTTGTAGGGCAAGTGAATTGAATTATAGAATTTACATTAAACCAGTTAAAATTGTAGTTTCTTGTTCGACAATTAATGAGATTTAACACGAGAGTACAAGTGCTAAAAATAAGGCATAAGGTAATATGTGATGTTAACGCAGATGGAAAAGAGATTCTTGGCATAAGATCTGTTGTCTTGCAAAGAACAGATACTGATGATGCAATTTTATTATCATAAGATTTTGTATTTCTAACAAAATATAAGAAAAATGCATAGAAAATATATGGTTTAATAGCAATTTTATGATAGCAGAGAAAGAACATAATGGTTTGTTTATGTATTTGTTTTTTCTGTTTGTATTCCCTGCTGAATCTAGATAATTTGTGTTCGAAAGATAGCATAGCTTTCAAGTTTATAACAACAATTTAATGTAAATTAGGTGGTACATGATATACTGTAGGTTATGTACTTACATAATAATTACTCTACAGCATGAATGCATTTGTTTTCTGATGAGTGTAATTGAAGATGATTGAAGGTTATGGTTTATCACACACAGGGAGGGAAAATGTCTTTCCGCTCCCACCAATTGTTTTATAAAATTGCCTTCTGATTTGTTATGTATATATTCATTTTCCATCCATAGGATTTTCTGTTCATATAATCACTTCAGATGTTATCAGCTGTGTGGGCTGTGCATGCAATAGTTTAAGAGCTAAAAAAGTGGAAAGTCAATTACTTGTCTCCTGTCAAGAAATCAGAAATCATTGTAATTATTGTGCCGCAGTTTCCGGAAGTTACCAACATGCTAGCAACTAGCAAGCTCAACGATTAGCTTGGACGTCACCGGCATATGGCCATCAGCGGCACACTAGATAGCACAATCAATTATGCAAACCAAACCAGAGGGCTTTCAGCACAGTTTAGTCCTGATACTCTGAATGGCCTAATCCACACCTGTTCTGGCAACCAAGCCAAAACTGAACTGTACTCACTGTACTACCATTTTAATTCATACTATCACTTCTATAAAAGCATTTTTCCAGAGTAGGTGTCATTTTATGAAGCAGTAAGAATCTCATGTTGAAGCAACTGGTAACTTCCGTACATCACTGTCGAGACTAATACCTTTTCAAGCGACACGCTATATGAAGATTTGGGATTACAGTGATGGGTGGAAGTAGGTGAGCAAGTATTTGATCAGGAGGAAAGGAAGAGAGATGAAAATATTGAAATACTTGATGGACAAAATTATGCTGTCTCGGTCAGATGATCTCCTAATGAAGCAGCCTCGCTAATTACACACTTCAGTGCCTTGAAACATGCATACATGCATACATTCTCACACTGACACCTACGCATACTGCAGTGTTACTAGAGAGGACTGTAAGTGTGTTTGAAGGAAAGGCAAAGAGGCTTTCTTAATGAATGTCAAAGGCCAGTGGTGTGAAAAAAAACTGTACTTCAAGAAAGTAAAATTAGAAATTTTGTCCTGTAAAAGAAATGGCATCTAAAATGAACACAAACTGTATAGCATAGCATCATTCTCTTGTATTATTAATATGCACTGTGGACACTAAGCTAAATTATCGATGACAAACCACAGTAAGTAGGGGATAATGTTGTTCAGAAAGCAGATGTTATTGAGTAGAGAGATTAGTCAACCATAGAGGGGAGGGTTTTTTTGTTTTTTTTTCCATCAGCAAAAAGAGGGGTGGTGATAGAGGAAAGGACAGACAAACAAAGAGAGAGACAGACAGGCAGGCACAGCAAGATATAGAGAGGTCTCTATTCTCCAGCCAAATCCTCTCACTTCTGAAGACCAGCCAAACATTCTGCTTACATGACTGCCTTTGCTGGCTGGAGCACACAGAAGTAAAATCACAGACACATGCACATGCATACACACACTTCGCTTCACAAGGCACAGTGTACTGTGTGATTAGTCAAGAGTAGTAACACACTCATTAGTGGATACAGTATGGGTTATGGAACAAACGCTGATAAACGGTCTCATCATTTTAAGAGAGATCACGGTATGTAAGGCTCAAGAAAATATGCAAATCATCACATAGTGTTAGGCCAATGTATGAATTTTCAAGTCGGTTTGATATTAAGACCAGACGGACCAATAATACTAAATTTTACCACTAGATGTTGACTCAACCAGACTTGAGTCCAGAGTGGAACATAAAGACAGCCATGGTTGACAGTGGAGCTGCCAGTTTTCCACAATACATTCCTGCAAATGTTTCATAATAAAAGCCTTTTTAAGAAATGAAAGGTGTCCACTGAAATGCTAGAGGTTTTTAATTTTAAACAGACACAAAAAGTGCTAACTGTGGTTACAGCATAGTTCAGTACCTGTGGTTCATAACAAGGCTTTGTACTTCTGCTACGTTGCTGACCGTACTAGCTGGCTAGCTACCTCGCTAACTCAGATGTGATTGTACTTGACAATGACAGTAGTGCTCCAAAAACAATTGTAAAAGTGCACGTGTCCATTGGAACTTGTAGTTTTAGTAATGATGATCATCAGGTTTATCATAAAATGTGTACAATGAGCATCAAAAAGGCTGTATTTTATGATTTTGCAAAGATTTGATCCAGCATCTAACAACAGAAGAATAAAAACATGCATTTGCCAAAACTCAAAATGACATCTTGAATGAACTCTCTGGAACTGCCTGACATTATCTGACCTTGCAAATCTCCACAACCAAACACTGTTAAATAATAATGGGATGTTCTCAACTGGGTAAAGTTGATTTCCTCTGCTTTAGTCTTCAAAGAAGTGCAGGCTTTTCTTCTTTAAGGGAGATTGACATATTGTACACGTCTACACAGATGACACCTTGTATGACAGCAGTGCAAGGATAACTGAGGCTTAACTGATGCCGGAGTGTGGTCCTGCTCCTTACTATGTAATTAAGATTTTCATCACCGTATACTGTATTTATGTTATGTATGCTGGCCATGGGTAGGAAATTAATGTATGTAACAGGGTCAACCCTAAACTCCAGGGAACTCTAAGCAGGATTTTGTTAAGCAATTCTCTCATGATGTATTTACATTATCATCAGAGTCTCATAGTGATGGATAGTATTGTGTGTAACAAGAGATTTAAGCCTTGGATTGTAAGCCATTAATCTACAGTAACCATGATCTAATATAAGCATCATAATGGACATCTGGAGAGGTTTGCCCTCTAGATATAGTCATGCTCACTCAAGCATGTAGGTACTTTTGCAGGAGTGGACACGTGCAGTAACCCTGTTGCACAGAAATCAATTCCATGACAGCTCCCTCTCATCCGCAACATCTTCATCATCTCTGTCATCTTGTCTTGAGCCTTTCTCCTCCGCCACTTCCTCCTCTAGGATATCACCTTCTGCTGCACAGACGTTGTGGAGGATGCAGCATACTCTTGTCACTTTTGGGGCAAACAAGCTGGATCTCCACCACCCTCAGAAAAATGATTGCCAGAGGAAATGCCAAAGATTTATTAAATGAAGTTCCTCGCCACTGGCCATGGGGTTTGTTGTAACATGCTTCAGCTTGACTTGCTTATTAAAATGCATGTAAAGAATTAATTTGGTGTTTTAAATGCAAAGTGACCAGTGCACAATTTACCACATCTCTGGAGGGTGAATGTCTATGTGTGTTTTGAAAGAGAATTCTTACCTCCTACAGGCTGACAGTAGGGTCATGATTGAAACAGGATGCTGCAGGCGTGGGTTTCTTTTGGCTCCTTAAAGAAAGAGGCCATCTGGTGGATCTGGGACCTTTTTTTAAAAGGGGACCTGCCGAGAACAAGTGTGTCATGCAAGGATGCTGCTTTGGCAGTATAAATATCCAAAAATGCACCTCTGGCATCACACACCCTGCGGTAGGACTGAGGATTCACATAGCATTTCTTCTGTTGTTCTGCCCGAGAGACAGTCCTGATGTGGCACCAGACTGTGCAGAATGCCCTACAGCCAGCAAATCTTGTCTTCCATCTCCTGTGGCCTGAGCAACTGAATTTCTCCTTGGAGGATAATCATCATTTCCTACTCAACCTTGCCAACTGTGGCTCTTGGCATAGCTGAGATCTCAGCTGTTGCCTTACACAAAGCTTCACATGCAAGCCAGTAAACAGTGACCAGCATCTCAGTTTGGTGGCTCCATCCACAAGGCTTTTGACAGGGCAACATCTGGACCAGGCTTTTGGTGCTGTTCCTGGACAGCCTGGAGGCTGGCTTTCGGGAAAAACACAGAGACGACAGACAAGTTGATTACCCGAGCATACGTCTGAAAAGATAAGCAGTGTAGGAACACATTTATATTTAAAGGTCAAGCAATCTCAGAATCCAGTGGCTATCGTATGATGTCGATTTCACCTTGGGGTACAACTAAAGACCACCAAATAGGGCAGGAATTATGTGGAATATGTCTTGCCTAACTTGAGAGCTTATTTTATTGTTTTCACTAGTCTTTTCTAAAAAGTACAGTATCGGTTATTGGTTCAAAGATTTAAACCAGCCTCACTGCCACCAAGTGAGTTCACTGTATAAGATGCAAAAATAAGCAAACTGAAATGCAGCCAGCTTAAAGGCTGTGGTTACTAATGATCCTTAATAGGCTTTCTGCTTGTTTGTTTAGAACGGACAAGCAAAAGACCGATGGACAAACCCTGCAGCTCTACTGATTGCATGCCACTTCTCAATGCCAGCCATTCACTCTCCATTTCCCTTTCATGCTCATTGTTTCTTATTTTGTTAGTTTGTTCCTGCTGGTCCATTTCCTTCTCCATCTGTTCTCCATCTTTCTCTCAATGCCAGCATGTCAAGGCCCTGAAAGTAGCATGTTAGAGACTACCTGATTCAGATCAAGGAACAACAGAAATATCTCTTCCTGTCTCTGCCTTAATGCCAGATACATTTTTCTTTGTTTTTGTCCTTGCACCACCACCACCCCCTCTCTCTATGTCTCTCTCTCATACTCTTTCTCTTTGCCTGTGTTGCCAATGCCAAGGCCTGCAATGGGCCAGCCTCCATTTACAGAACAGCAAGGTCCCTCTGTGGTGGCTGATAGACAATCCTTGTCATAAAGAAAACATGAAGGTAAATTATCCTGACATGGCTACTGAAAAATATCACACACACACACACACACACATACACATACTGTATAGGATTAGTCCATTACTATCTAAATGCTTGAAGCAATTAATTCATATTTATGATTCAATCCTTAATAGGCTTTTTCACATTAGACAGGTGTGTCAGTGAGCCATGACAATGTAACAGTAGGTCAGCATGCACAATACCAGGAATCCTGAAGCTGAAGCAGCTACATGGAATTGGAAGAATTAATTCAACAAAATGAATGAAAAAGGCCTGATTATATCAAAATCACCATTTTTAAGGTCCTAATTGTTTTCATGCAGCAACCTCTGGTGCTGGGAAATGAAGCCAACAATGCATAAGTGGCTGTGTTAAAATGCCCAAATTCACAGCAGAAGTCTGGTTCAGAAAACGGTTTTGGTCTCTCTAGCTAATTTCCCCATTCATGACAACTGTGAGAGGGGTTAATTTTTTTTAACTCACCCGTTTAAACGATATTAAAGCATTAAGTTACGCATAATTAACAGCATGAGCGCTTGATTGACAGGTAAGTGCTGTTACAGATGGCTTGTTTGAACACCCAGACATCATTCGACCCACCTCAGGTCCCCCGATGATCCACGCCTTTGCCAATATTTAGATTAGCCGGGAGGCGGAAGAAGCAGTGCATCCAACATGGCGGGGCCCAGTGCCGCATATTTTCGGCTTCGGAAACCTATGGGTGACGTCACTCAGGCTCTCTTTGTTTACCATTGTACTATGATTTTACAAAGCAAGCAGTGAACACAACACTGACATTAGTATCACCATTAAAGTTGATATGGCAAACTTCCACACACCCAGCAGTTACAGAGCATCATTTATCTGGAGCTGTGATGAATGTAAAGCCAATATTCACGTTGTTTTTAGATCCTATTCGGCTCCCACCAGCTCTCCATTAATATCTGACCCTTTAGCTGCTGCTAGGTTCACCACCTATGGGCTAACTTTGTTGGCTGCATGGTGCCTCGCAAGCAGGAGCTTTTTCCCTAAAAAAACAGCTGCCTGTTTGTAAGGCTTACAAATGGAACAGAGCCGTCATTAATATTACTTCTGTGTGTGTGTGTGCTTTTCCTGCTATCAAAACGTCTGCTGTGAAAAAGGTCTGTTCTGTAATAATACATCTTCCCCTTCAAAAAATGGAAACGCTGTTTGGGGGAAAAAGCTACTCTTTGAATGGAGATATAAAAGACTACACTGGAGATATGAGGCTTTGCAAGTGTGCAAGCAAAATGAGTGACAGAGTGTTTTTGGCAGAAGCCCAGTCAGTCAACGGGACAATAAGCTGTGCTGTAGTAACTTCCAATAGCAGAGCATTTTTATTTTGGGAGCAAGTGTTTCAGAATTTTTGCTTATCTGTGTAGCTACCAGTGTTTCTTTGTCATTGTCTTGCTGTGTGTGTGTGTGTGTGTGTGTGTGTGTGTGTGTGTGTGTGTGCCGCTTCTTGTTGAGACGTTGAAGACTTTGTATAATCTCCTGAATAGTGTTTCTTTGAAAGTAGCATAACAGCCCGAGGATCTGTTTAGTTGTGAATGCATAAAAAAAAAAGTGCATTCACATGCAGACATACACACAAAAGGCACCCACATAAAACATGAGCGCACAGTCACAAGACACGTGTTCACATACTCAGGAGTTTTGTGTAAGCTACATATGGGGTTGTTGTTCTTTTCGCCTACAGCTTGTGGCGATGACAAAATCTTAGCAGAGAAGTTATTCATATCAACATCCTCTTCAGTGTCTCATTGTTGAATTAGCCCAGCCTACATGTGTGTAAATATAGAGTTCTATTGCACCCATCGAAAATATCATGCATGATAGCAATGACAACATCGATGGTGATGTGATGCTTTGGTGAATAAGAGTGTTTAGATCACAGTGTGACTACGTTCCATCTCTTATGCAAATACCTAGTGGCCCATTTTGTGTTGGGGTAACTGATTCCTTTAGAAGGTTACTCCTACACCTCAGAGAGGATTTATATCATGCTTTAGTCTCAGCGTGTTGTGGGTCGAAGTCAAACTGTTTGGGTCGCTGTCTAACATGTAGTTCACTGAAAGAAAGAAAGAAAACAAGAGAATAAAATTATCCTGCTGTCTTTACCTAAACCTCTTTCTCTTTCTCTTGCTCTTTGAATGTTTTTTTTATTTATTGCGACATCCTTCCTCTTTCTTCCCGTGTGTGATCTTTCTTCTTTTACACCTCTCTCCTTGTTGTCTTGGTGAGTCTATTGCTATCATCTACTTGGCTTTTCGACAAACTCTCCCCCCCGACTTCCTCTTTTATGATTTTATGTTGATGGCTTGCCACTATTCTCAGCGTTATCACCTTCTCAGCACTGTCTCTCTGCTCTATTCCCTCTATTATCTCTGTCCTCTCCTGTTATTTTCTCACTTTATCTTCTGTCCAATTTTAACCCACTTCGCCCGCTGAATATTGTTTCTCTTTTTATTGGCCCAGGCCTATTGTCCTGTTACCTGCAGCAGCAGACCCGTTTTTGTAACGCAGAGACCATAGGTGTGTGCAAGACATTGATTGTTCTGGTGGTGAGAACAAAATGTTATGGATTTTCACTTGAATTCATAGATGTGATTACAGCGGTGCATTCGTGTTTTCATTAGGTGAGGACAGGAGGTCATCCATCACGGAACAACCTGGGAACACTTAACATTACTGAAGCTACAGACACCTTGTACTGTAGCTACAGAATCATTCATGTTTGGCGGTGCATAAGACAGTAAAATATTACCTACATATGCCAGAGTTGTTAAGCACATGGTCTGATTTTTATCAGATCATTAACATCTGGGAAACAAGATGGCGTAAGTGGCACACTACTGTAACTGCAAAAGAAGTTGTTCAGTTGTGCATGTGTTAAATTTGCCTCTGCACATTGAGAGAAACTTACTAAAACCAACAGTCATGTTAGAAATTTGCTTTTAATAATTCTGCCTTTTTTTGCAAGTGAACACGGACTGTTGCCTGTAAGGGAGTGAGTCATAGAAAACAAAATAACACAAATTAAAATTTCTTTTAATACCTAGTTTGTTGCCTTTTCTTAAAATAAATCTAATAACACTCACTCACTTTTTTTTTCTCAATGTTCTCAACTTTTTTGTCAATAAAGTTTCGAAAAACAGAAATGTTGGATGGATCTTTTTCATTAATATACATTAAATTAAATTTGTGCAATCAGGATTTAAGAGATTTAGGCTATGAATCAGATTTCCCTGTTTACAATAAGAAGTATTTCTATATTTTACCGTTTCTCCTGCCATGGTACTAGTCCAATTATTTTTTTATTCCATTTATTCAGTTTAAGTTGTGCCTTAAATATTGCAGTGACTGTGACCAGTATAACAGATAGGTAGATTAAAAGAGTGAAAGAGAAAAATACTCTAGATACCAATTTTAATGGTGATGATAGCATAGTGTGTATGTGTGTGTTAGTACAACTCCTGTGTTCAAACGGAAGACCTGATTTTCTCCTTTTCTCGTCTCTCCATCCTCTCAGACAGACAGATACAACTTCTTTGTGTGTGTCTGAAAGCAAATTTGTACTGACCTTTCCCCAGGCCAAACTCATCTTACAAACACACACACAAACACACATAAAACAGTAAACAATTGTGAACACACACACACACACACACACACACAAACATTATTTGTTTAGACCTTCATTTATTTTTCCATTCATTATTGAAGCAGGCAAGCAAATCATAAAGAATTACTATGATTTTTACAAAGAAATAAAAGTAATTTATTGCTTTGAGCAGACTGTAGTCCAGTGATTTAGTTATGAGGGGAACAACAGTGAGCTTCGGCCGTTCAGAATTAATTGTTAATTAAATTTAAATCAAATCATCCTGAAATCTTAATCTTTTTCTCATTGATATAAATTTTAGGTAAATAGTGTTAGGCGAAAGGATTCACAGTCAGATGCATGGACGTAGTATATGTGACATCACTCATAGGTTTTTCTGAAGAGCTGTTGTGAAGCTCAGAGTGTAGTGGCTCTGGCCGTCGCCATGTTGGCCTTCCTGTCTAGGCCGCCTTCCGGCTAATCTAAAAATCAGCAAAGACTAGGGTGAAGCTGAGGCGGGCTTAATGACACCTGGTTGCTCAACAAGCCACCTGTAAAAGCATCCATTAAAGCGGCAACACTTTTAATCATGCATAACATGACAGTCTAAATATAACAGGTGAGTTATGTAAAAAAAAATCAGACTCAGTACAGTTGTCATGACTGGGGAAATTAGCTATAGCCACTTAAACCTAAAATGTAGTGCCTTAAATACTGTAGTGACTGTGACCAGTATTTATAACCAATGGGCCATTTTAATATGGGGGCTCAAGAGACGTCTTTGGTACTTTAACATTGGCTTCACTTCAAAGCCACAAAGGTTGCCACTCGGTACAAACTACAAGTGACTGATTTTTATTGTAACAAGCAAGATGGGCTTCATTTCCACTGAGCAGCACTATGCTAATTTAGGCCGACCGATTAGCAGCATCATGTGCTGTATATCATCCTTCCCCTTGGAGGACAAGTCACACGCATGTACATAGACATATTCATGCACAGGCAGGCAAGAAAGTGAACAAATAAATAAAGGATAGAGGCTTCACAGAGGTTGTACAGTTAATGCATCTTGTTTATCTTCAGATCTGTTTATCAAGAACACAGAGGTGAACTGTCTGCCCACTGTTGAGCCATAAAAAAAAAAACATTAGAAGGTATTATTAACAGGTGTAACGCCATGACATTTCCAACTCCAGACACATAATAGGGATGTCCTGAGTGCTTATATTTTTCACACATATCTCGCTGTATAAGGAGGTGGAACCTAATGCCCCAGATTCCATTATAGCAACCAGCTGCTTCTTGCCCGAGTATACTTTAACCAAGATAACCTCAAAGCTGTTTAACAGTTATTTAAATTATTGTTGTTGCTGTGTATATTTTCTCAGCTTCTTTTCTTTAAGCTCATAAAGCTGCTCCAGAGCTGAAACATATTAAAAGGCACTTCAAATTGTTTTGATAGGAAAGAGAGATACAAAATCTATGATTTTATCAGTGGCTTATCTTGTTGTCAATATTGTTTTTGTTTTTGTTTTCATTCTGAGCTGTTTGTTTTTTTTCTTTTTCTTTTTTAATCATCCCCATCCAAACAATCGTGAAGTCACAAATGTACTTACCCTCAGAGAACCAGCACCACTATGCATCTATGTCTAAAATATTTATGTATCACTGTGGGGCTGTGTGTGTGTGTAACTGTGTGTCTGTGTGCCCCTGTGCAAGATTTACAACAGCAGAGTGATAAACATCTTAATCCCTTATAATTACACCGGATCACACACTCATATGCACACACATGCACCGAGCCTCTCAGGTGGGATCCTTATACTCTTCCTGATAATTACCTCGTCTATCAAACAAGCAAACTCGGAGGGAACTAACAAGGCAAAGACAGGGTAAAAAGAGAGGCGAGGGGAGACCATGGGGGAGTCCGATGAGGTTGAATTGAGGACAGGGTGAAGCTGAGAGCGGTGGCAAGGGAGAGTTTAAATGGAGTAGGAGGAGAGGAGATGGAGAAACCAGGTGTTCTGTTTCAATGCAAACTGTCACTTCTTTTCTCCTCTCCACTCGCTCTCATTCCTACTTTGTTTCCAACAGTTCCTGCCCCCATCGCTGCCTCTTATACTCTCTGTTTCACTCCTCCATCCTGCTGTCACTGTTCCTTTGGTATGCTCTGCACCTGCGGTTGTCAAACATAATTCCACACCTTGCCTCTTTCTCTGCACCGCATCATCTGAATAGCTATCATTACAACCTACCCCACAACTGTCCTCACTCTCCCAAACAACCCCCACCCCCCACCCATCGCCTCCCACGAGCTCGTTTCTCTTTCTTCCTCACTTGTTCGCCTACTTGCTCATTTTATCAATCACTCTCACCTCCCTGCCCTCACTTGCCTTCCTACTCCTCCATATTTCACTCTTCTGTGCCTCAGAGAGAACAAATATGTGAGATGAGATCACATGTCGCCTTGTTGCTTCTCTGTCTCTCTTCACATGCGTTGCTATTGAAGCTTAGTGTGGTTAATTAATTTGTAAAGCCCTTCATGATAAGGATGTTTCATCTCTCAAAGGACATAACCTGCACAGAACAAAAAATTAACTGAATAATTTGATGTAATAAAATGTAATATGTAGTATGAAATTAGCATGTATTAGTGAGTGCAAGGCACACTGCTAATGGACATCTTTGCTTTTATTTATAAGAACTCACAGTACAGTACAAGGTTTCATAAGTAAAGTGTTATTTTAGAATGTAGTCTTTTATGTCTAGGCTTTGCCAGTGTCCTTTGATAATATTTTGTCAGTTGAGCATGAC
Organism: Argyrosomus regius; assembly: GCA_946959425.1. Taxonomy (NCBI): domain Eukaryota; kingdom Metazoa; phylum Chordata; class Actinopteri; family Sciaenidae; genus Argyrosomus; species Argyrosomus regius. Next base: position 15,204,014 of record OX336889.1, on the reverse strand, counting down.
CCTTTCTTTTCCATTATGTCATCATTGTTGTTTATAGCTGCATTCATTGATTTTTTTTTTCTGCTTGAAGGCCACAACAAGCTGACAAACCTGACACATTATCGCTTATAAATGGCTGCATTTATGAAGCACTTTTATCCAAAGGGTTTTACAATTCACCTCTCATTAACCCATTTGCACACATGGCAGTGAGCTAACATGCAAGGTGCTGGCCTAACCATCATGAGCAATTCTGGATTCAGTATGTTGCCTGAAGACACTTCAACATGTAGAGAGGGCAGATCACACAGATGCAACCCTGAGAGAGTGACGACTACATTCTGAGCCACAGGCGCTTCTTATTAAGTTGTAATGGGTTTATTAGCAATCAGTTTTCTATTTACACATCCTGCTAACCAACCTAAAAAAATATCTGGCCCCTCCATAAAGCTGGGTGTTTAACTCCATAGCCAGTTTTCTTCACTGGCTAGTCACTCTCTGTATGCCTGCCAGTAAATGTACCATAAAACCGAGACAATGAGCTAACAAACTGTTCACATTAGGGTGATAATGGGATAGGTTTCTCACTATCACACATCACATATAGCAAGTGATTATTTTAATATAAACAAGACAAGAGTATGTGGCTATACTTCACTTTGTGTGAGGCTGTACTAACTGCTAACATCAGCTAAGCTAACATGCTTACAATAGCCGTTTTTCCATCCAAAATTCAGAGAAACTCCATCCACAACCATTATGAGAATATTAGTAGTTGTGTCCAATGACAGTACAAAGAATGGACAGAGCCTGAGTGACGTCACCCACAGGTTTCTGAAGAGCCTTTTTGAAAATATGCCATATTTGCTGTGAAGTTGGCTTCATTTCCCAGCCACGGAGGTCGCTGCTTGGTTGTGTCACAAGATCAACAGTAGGTGGTAGATTTTCTACAGTCAGAAAAACGGAAGAAGATGGTGCAACAAGATGTTGTAATTAAAAGAGCACCAGTCAAACCTTGACCGATGAAAAACAATGTGGAAAGCACAATGAAATATAACACTTCTGTTTGTTTAATGTATTAATTTGAGGAAGATGGGTGTATTATAGAGCCATGGAAGTGAGAAGGGGAGACTGTCTTAAGAGAAACATCAATTCAGTTCAATTTTTTTTAAGACAAGGGTTAGCAGGTATAAGTCATTCAAATACACCCCCTGATGACCATGAGTGTCCATACAAAAGTTATGCCAATCCATTAATGACATGTTAAGATATTTCACTACATAAGTGAAAACCTTAACTCTCTGCTGATGCTAAAATTCTGGGTTTTAGATTTCATCCTCTGGGGAACATGAATGACTGTACAATATTGCATGGCAATGTATCCAACAGTTGTGAGATGTTTCAGTCTAGACCAAAGTGGTGGACCAACCATCATAAGCACCACTAGAGCCACATTGCTGCCATGGCTAAAAAAAAAAAAAAAGGATACAGATAAGCACCATTCACCATGATTGACATTGTATAACAATTATACTTGTATTATTATGGTGCTAATTATGCAAAACTTTTACTGCTAAAACACTTGTCACCTGCTTCACATATCAACTGGATGTCAACAGGCTGTTCTGTTTCCCTCTTCAAGTAGATTTGTTATTGTGCACTGCAACCTGACTGACGTGTACTTTTAGTGGAGCCAAAGCAAATTTGATGGCAGCATACAGTCTTTTCTCTTTGATTATGCATCATGTCAGACTAACACTTTATTTGGGCTGTCTGCTCATTACAAACGATGTCAGGCAGTGGAAAACTGAGAGCTGAGATACCCCTAGTAGACCAGCTGACACAGTACCTGTCGCCAAGAAGAAATGCATGAATGTTACCTGGGGTAACATTGGACAGATGTCAGTTGTGTGTGCCAGCTTTGGAAACGAGCCCAGTGATTGAGCCCCTATCCATGTCAAAACAATAGGGGCACAGTGAGAAAGTCAGCTCGTTTACATCGTTTGTTGGTACTCAGGTTGTACATTAGCATTTTCTATGATGATGATCCCTCAGAAGCTCATGCACACACTGAACATCACAGGATACATCTTGAGCCAGCCAGATATGATTTGAATACAGAAACATGCCACTTTTGGCACAGAAAGTGATATTTATTTTAAAAATGTGCATTTGGAATGCACTCAACTCCAAGCTTAAATTACTTCAACATAACTTTGAAGCATCATCCTCTAGAAGATTTGGTTTTTATACTTTGGTGCAGTGTATGTCTGTGTGCCTGTTTGTGTAACGGCACAAACATGTGTGTCAGTTTCTGCATATCTTTGCTGTGTATTTGCGTATGCATGCCTGATTTGACAATGGGAAATCATTAACGAGACACTGACAGCGGGGCAGTTTCATGTCGGCAGTGGTAAAGAAGGAGACAGCCACACTGAAGCCGCAATAATGGCTAACAACGAACAAACATCAGCTCACTGATTCGATTGCTTTTGATTATAGGTCTCTGTGCACCGCTACATAAAATCATGAAACCAAGACAGCAGCATAAGAAAAGAAGAAAAAGCTAAGATATCTGATAGCTGAGCTCACGTGGCACATGTCTCCATTTTCATCCATTCCTAAGGAATGACTTTTTGTGTGGAAAGGAGATAAGAAAAGATGTCATGGCCTCTTTCATGTTTGAAAAAACAAGTGATGAAAAAATGTCACCCATTTGTACTACAGTACACATGCTCTAAATGTCATTCGTCAACATAACTCCCTTTAAACTATTCAGCAATAATAAAATCCTACTTCATGTGTCACATCTCCTGTCTGGGACAAATTGAAATGGCCATTGACTCTCCTTATTACTGGTTCTTTGTAAAACATATATATGACATCATATATCATGTTTGAAAAAAAGAAAAGAAATACCTTCCCCGTCTTCAAAGTTTCTGTCTCTTTTTTAACTTCAGCTCCAATATTGACAGACATTTAAATAAAAATATTGCTTCGGGGTAACCAAGCACTGACAGATATTAAATTTAAATACAAGAAAATGATAGTACTTGATAGAAATAGTACTTGGAGTGACTTTAATATCTTGTTTCTGATATGAAGCAAACTGATATAGGGTAGAGCATTTGGTCTACTCGGTCTTGATGTTGAAAATGTCTCCTTAGGCGGGAATATGTGAGCAGAGGCAAGTCCAAGCCACTGGGCTGTAAGCGCTCTAAAATCTCAGCTTTCTGCATGATTCTCTATAGTATGTCTCATATACTCTGTTTCTCATCTCCTCTATGTATCCCTTTCTCCAATGTTGTCAATCTTTTTCATCTTTTTGTATTTAGTCTTACTCTCCCATTTTATTACTCTCTCTTCTTTTACTTATTTTTCCTACTACTGTGTGTATGCATAAGTAAGGCCATGTTCAGGCTGACATTAACACTGGGTGAAAGAAACGCAGCACCCTCATTCATGTTGACACTTGACACATTGTGGGTACCAGCAAAAACAACAAAAGAAAAGATCCTCCTGTGAAAAGGTTAAACCTGGTCTAACCTTTTAACACATCGTGTGGCCCAGTCACTTCGGTAAAAGAACATATTTCAGCCCAGTATCCCTAGGATTTTCACCCATGTTGGTTGAACCAGCATGGAAAGTAGTAGTGTGACCTATGTGTAGTGAGGTGGTTTGTCATGCTGCGGAGGTTGAACTGGCAGTGCAGCACCAACATCCAACTTTCATGCTGGAAGAGCAGAATTCTTGCCCCCGCAGTTAACATTAGCTTCATTATTAACCATCACCATGATCTTTCCATGACCTTAACAAAGTGTAGTCATGTATGGAGAGCAGCGCTTGTGATGTTTAAACGGCCTCATATATCTGTGTTTTCTTTGCCGATGCTTAACCATTCTTTTTCCATGTGTTATTTGCCATAACCAGGATATTTTCTTAATGTTCACCTTAACCATAGCTGCCACTCAGATATTGTAGAAATAGTTTTTACAGCATTGTCATTGAGTGTAATATTGCAAAATAGTTCAACGTTTATGTTCTTGTCTTGTGATACAGTTGACATATTTTGGAGGTACATTACTGTTAACCTTGCAATTATCGAGATGGATGATGAAATTATAACCAACGTGATGACTTTCTAGAGGTGTAAAATCTTTCCTCACAGCATTATAAACTACTGTATAGTGTTTTAGTGTCTCATAAGCCTTCAAACCCATTGATCTATTACTCGAACTGGCTCTCCTGGATCATATTTCATCACCTCAGTGGTACCTGAAGCAACACTCCCCCACCGCGCATCCCCTCACAGTTTTTTTTTAAGACTGCTATTTTCTGTCTGAACGCCTCCTAACACTGTATCTGCTGTCAGCCTGCATCAGGAAGCTCCTGCACACTGACACAGATAATAACACACACAAATGCATACAAAAAGTGAGAAAATTAGTACAAGTTTTCACACACACACACACACACACAACTGTTTTCGCACAAAGCTGTTGGTTGTGATCTGACATAGCAGAGTGTTTGAAACAGATTTTGCCTGTGTGCAGTGCTGTGGCCTTAACCCCTTCTACACTACCCCTTTTTATAATAAACACATTTTTGTCAGTTTGAAGGTGGTTTGGGGATTTTTAGAGAGAGGCAGCAGGTCTAACAGTATATGCCACATAGAAGTGGTATACATTATCTGAAAGCTGGGACTCTGAAGATCTATATGATGGATTTTTATTGTGTCTATAGCAAACATTTTCTTCTCCCAATTAAATATGTATTCATTTTACTAAAATGTGAGAGCCTCAGCTGAACAGCTGGCACTCCTAAACAAGCCAATATGCCGATACTATAGAATATTATACTGCAGTAGATGACATTGAAGTCTATATTGTAACTTTAATAAGCGGCTGGTGTTTATCATCCCACTGTCACACTATATCTATAGTCCTAGCAATAGGTGGCTTAAAGCTTTGGCAACTGACATATGATATTTTTGTGCAAGGTGAAATTTTCTGCCTAGACATTATCCTGAGGAACGGTCAGGTTTTCTTCCTCGCTGCACCTGCACAGTGGGAAGAGAGATGTAGCGGGAATCTGTCACTAGCAATCCAGCAGCACGCTGCAATTTGGTGTGAAGATTGACTGCTTTTTGCTCTGTTTGCTGCCATCTGCCAAACCAGATCAGCAATGCACAGCACAAAAGTAAAGTACATTGTCAAAGCACAATTAGGCATACCCAATTAACTGTGAACTAATGACCAGTGGTTTCTTTTGATGTTTAAATATCATGCAATTAGCATCAGGCACAAAAACTCCTGTTGAAATCAGACCGGTTGGTTATGACTTCTTCCCAGTTTATGCAATGCTGATTATCAGGAGAGTTGAAACCAGGAAATCACACACACACACACACACATCCATGAAAAATACTAAGGCAATTAAAAGTTCTTTCTCCATTCTACATCAATTTCTCTGTGTTCCAGCAAATTTTAAAGCAGTGGGTTACCGGACTACAACAGCTGCATGCATCATCTCCTTCTTTCCGTCAGGTCTGGAAAAAACCGTGCAAAGCTAAATTAAGAGAGGTCTTTGGCAAACAGTATGATGTGTAGGTGCAGAATTATGACTGTTCAGAGATAGAATCATAACTCTGTTATATTAATTTAATTGAAGTGGAGCAGAAAACAAAAGTATAAATGTTAGAACAAAAAATACACAGCTCTTCGTGTGATGATTATAGAAACGGTTAAATGCAACAACAAATAATGATGGTAATATTATGGTATAATATAAATAATATGGTTGTTGCTTTCAATATGTCCTGAGAGGTGAGTGCAGCTTAAAATTATCTCCCCTTAGTGATATATTTGTGCTGCCTGTACAACTGCAGGGTCAAAATATTTGTTTCCTGATGAAGCTGGTCTCTACACCCCATTACCAAACTGTCAGTACGTCATAATTTTTAAAGGGGAGGAGAGAAGCTGATTTTACTGCCAATGATTGTTACTCACCCATATCATGCTCACTTTAAATGTATGATGATTTCTTTTAATGCCAGCCCATCTCCAAGTGTGTCATGCACAATCTTCAGAAATACTAAAAAATGCACCACATACCCTCTGTGCACTCTGTTTTGTCTTCCAGAGCTGAAGTTAGCAGCTTTTAAGCTACCTCAATTAATTCTGAGAAGTGCTAGCAATAACAATGTGCTTGATTTGAATGAAGGCACCATTGCAAAAATACTGCAGTTTTGGGAGACAGAGAAAAGAACAGGGATTGCACAGATGTGGAATTTACGAAAAACATGAAGCAGGATGGAAGACGATACCTCGGTGGTGATGAAGTGACAACGACAAGTATCATCACATGATGACACAACAGCGGCTTGGTCAATCAGGCTAGAGTAATACACTGCAACTCTCATGAAAATCTCAAGGACCTACATGGCCACTTTGATCTCCTTGGTCTATGTGTGTGTGTGTGTGTGTGCGTGTGTGTGTGTGTGTGTGTGTGATAGAGAGAGTGTGTTTGAGAGTAATTTGCATAAGAGTATTAGATTAAACCATCCCTCGACTCTGCTCGATGTTAAATCATGAAAACACATATAAAAATCCATAAATTAAAGTTTAGAGAACATTATGACATAAGTACAGGCTCTGTACATATATACACATATAAAATAGATGACTGCACGTACAGTCATCTATTTCAATGAAATCAAAGTAACTACTGTACATTGCATGTTAACATTTAGCTGATTTGGAGTCTTCAAGCAGGATCTCTGTGTGAATGTGAGACACTGAATTAGCTTCATCTCTAAAGTTACATTTTTATATATATTATGTTGTAAGCAGCTGGTAATGTTGAATTAATAAAGGATGGTCTTGATAAGTCCTCATCAGCAGATCTCCAGATCTATTAACTCTTCTGTCAAAATTTAATTCTCAACAGACAGACTTTTTGCAATTTGAGCAAACATTAAGAACACCATATTGAAAACTGGCAATTACCTGCAACACACTCTCTGATGTAGGGCTTCACAGTAAGCCAGTTCAGTCACATAAAAATGACACAGTGTATACTTCTTACTTAAATTCAAGCCACTGACCTTGAAAAAAGATTTAAGGAGAGACAAGTCTGCCCGAACCAGAAAGATAAGATACAGACACGTCATTCTTTTTAAAACAATATTCTCCACTTGATAAAGCACTCAAAGAAGGCATCTCTAATTACAGAGACATTATGGCTGGTGTTCAAATTACATGTACAAGTACAGGAGCCTTGCTGCCTCGTGGGCAATGAGGCTTCTGCTCAGCAGGTAGTGAGGCTTTTGCTGCAGGGATGATGATGTTGATGCGTTGTTTTAAATTTGTGATTTCAGGTCTGTTTCTTGGCATTGTCATGGTTACCTGCCAACAAACAGTGAGATGTAGAAAGAGCATGGGTGAGAGAGGATGTGTGAAAGAGAAAGAGAACAAGACAAAGCACAACACCAGCACCTGTCTCAATATATCCCCTTAAAAGTCCTCATCTAACACTCACACAGACACACAGGCGTGTGCTTTCCCCTTTCTCTCCCTTTCTCTCTGTCTCACACACACACACAAATAGATAAACATACTGAAAGTGACATCCATCATTTCATGGTCACCATGTTGCCATGGAGCCCCAGGCAATAAGAAACAGGAAGCAAGTCAGTTTAGGAGGATGAAGCGTGACAGGAGGCACGCACACTTTTGTACACTATATTTGGGCACTTTTCCTGCTTTCTTCTTTTTTTCATTTTCCTGCTCTGTGCACAACCTCGAATAGTCTCACAAAGCTCCACGACTCTACACTGTATCCTAAAATGTATATGCAGCACTTGCTGCCCAGCCAGGACCACCAATATTTCTATGTCACAGCAGCTTTAACTCAACGAGTTGGTGTCTTCTCGCTGCCTCATACATCTGTGAAGCCAACACGTGCAGCAGATCACTTCCATGTTGACCCTCAGGACCAGAATAAAGGCAGAAATGATAGTGATGATACCTCCATCAGGGATCATCACCAGGTTTTGTATGTGTCCATCATGTAATGTTGAATCTTTGTTCACTTATCTGTATTTGACTCCTGCTTGTGTGTGAATGTGTGATTCCAATTCTTATTAGACAGAGTACAATAGTGAACTGTTCACTGGTATAAATGGGTAATAATACCTCACGTTTGGTCTGAATTACAAATGGAGGTGTACTGACAACCATCGTGGGATTGCAAGCTTGAAAGGTTAAATAAATGTGTCATTACACGGAACAGCAGTAGCTTCTAGGTCAGTCATCACAAGTGGGGAAATTTCCCAATGGAGGTATTTTTTAAATCATGACTGAATATATTAATTTTAAATATACTTTAAGATTCAGGCATGCAGAAACACACACAGAGAAACACAGAGCAAAGAAACCACATATGTAGGGGATCAGAACATATCGTTCAAAACAAACAAACCAAACACTGGATCTAGATAGGGTCGTTTACGTTTTCCACATGTTTCACAACCATGGTTTCTCCTTTATGCTTGTAAGGGGAAGATGAGTTGAGCATTATTCAATTGGTTGGCCTGTAATCGGCTAGAAATGATCAAATCTGATAGTGCCAGCTGTGATTTCAGCTGATAAAATCAGTGGTTGTTCACTGAATACGCCTGCGTATACGTTTACTTGTGTCAAAAATCAAAAATTCATTGTTTCAGAATTTAAGCCAAATTTTAATTTGGTGATTTTGGTGCCACTGTTATTTCTGTTAAATGTAAGTAACGGTTAACAGGCCTTGTGACAGTATCTAAGGAAGATAAGGGAGATGGAGATTAGCAAAAGGTCAATTGAACAGTGGCAATAGGTCTCATGATTATTATCACATCACAATTTTTTTTAAGGAAAAACATAAAATTCAGAGGTGGAAATTTAAATTAAATCCATGCCAATGTGTGTCTGAACTCACCACTGAAGAAAGAGGAACAGAAGTCAAATCTAGGTACAATATAAATATGTAAGGAACAAAGGACTAGATATACTGGTTAGCTCTGGGGTGATTTTTCACTATTAAATATGCTTGAAAAGAGGAAGTACATAAATTAGAGCTGAAACTGAATTAAAGTCACCACCACCATTTGACATTTTTTCACATTATTCCTGTACAAACACACACACACACACACACACACACACACACACACTATACAGTACATTCTAGTATCTCAAAGCTTGGTTACTTCAGTCCTCAGCTTTCAGTACTGATTCAAGGTCTCCACCCCTATTGAATAACTCTGATTAGACACAAAGGGGAAAGAGAAAGCAAGATGGAAAACAGGGAGCGTGGGAGAGGGGTAAGCAGACTGAAAAGTGAGGGACTGATAGAGAAGGATAAGACCTTGACAGGGATTATTCTGCTTAAGTAAATGGTAAAATATGTACTTTGGAAGAACTGTGAAATATTCAGCCATTCAGCCCCCGTTATAGCCTTGTACGCGCATGGAAACACATGCACAGACAAAGCACATGGTAAATATTGTCTCTGCTCTGTGTCCACCTGTAATGATTATCTTTTCTAGAAAACCGCGTTATTATACACACAAAGCACTAATTCTGAAAGCCATGTTATAGGCTATCTTACATAGGTTTTATCCTCTGATGATACTTTGAAGGCTTTAGGCGAATATCAGTCAAAAAATCTTATTACATAACCAGTATTACAGGTGGTGCATGGTCTATCTCAAAACAGACATGTTGAAGCTGAGTAATAGACTATTATGTCCAAGACCCGTCGGGTTACCCGTCCGTCACTGTCTTATTTTTTGAACTTTCCGTCTGGCATGTTTTGTGAGTAGCAGTATGGCACAGATGCTTTGTCTACATTAGAAGAAACCTAAGCAGGTGCTGCAACGTCACTGTTTATTCCACAATCTGTTTCCATGAGCCTCTATCGAATCTAAATGCACACTGTACATACTGCTTAAATCCGATATTTTATTTTATTTTATTTTATTTTTATTTATACTTGAAATTTATATTGTATTACTACTTTTAATTTTTTATATGTCTCATCTTATATTTATGTTTATACTACTACTTAATATGCCTAGGTTGTTGTTTATTTATCTAGGTTGTTCTTTTCTATTTTATTTTCATGTCATTGTACGGGTGAAATGCTGTTGCTGCAACGCAATTTCCCAGTTTGGGATTAATAAAGTATTTTCTATTCTATTCTATTCTATTCTATTCTCTAAAATAGAAATTTATTGGAAACCAAATATGCTGTTTAAATATTATATCTATAACCAACAAATGTGCACTTCTGCTGCTACTTGTTGAAGCTGCACTTCCAGTTGTTGTACATCCTGCTCCAACACTTGGCTCAGCCTCATGAGTACACAATGTGTACACTGTGTGTGGGGCTAATGCAATACCAATACTGAATACCCAAAGTTTAGAGCCGCTCTATTGCATATTGATGGAAGGAATATAAAGGTTGCTTGTTTTATACCTTTATACAAACTAAAAACATGGACTTTAGAGACATCTTTATCCTCATGTCAAAAAGCAGTTATTTTATTCTTCACAATCTCTGCTTTAATAACTTTGCTGCTATTTTTCACTGTTTTGAAGCTCTGGTAAAAATGTTCATTTATCATTATCATTATGATAAATATTTCCTATACCAAGAAGTAAAAAATAATCATAAAACATGTACAAACAGGTGTATTTGCATTGCAGATCATCTATCTAATATCTCTAATACATGGTATATAATAATACATAGTCACGATGTGGATAGATAGAATTTAATAACCAGCGTGATTAAGTAATCCCGCACACACACATACACACACACTTACACAAACACAGAAACACACAGGTCACCAAAAGCTTCTACATTTGCTGGAGTGCAGTTTTTATTGAAACAAACAACTGCTGCTGATGTTGCCATGCAATACACAAAACCCTGTCCAACACTCGACTCTGGACAGCACCCTGCACAGTACTGTAAGTCAAACCAGCTACACACTGCATGTCATTATGATGCCTTCTGAAAATATACAGCTGCATATTTGAAAAGAAGATAACAGAATAAAAGCTAAGAAAATATATTAAGACTAGCAAACCTGTTAGGTGGCAGATAATTAAAAAAATACAGATATGTCTTTCCAATAACAAATTAATGTCTAATGCACTGTGCCATTTACATTCATATTGGCAATTACAAACATGCTAAAATGAGACATTTAGAAAGACAGATTTCCCCAGAACATCTTTCATGTTGTTATGGAGCAACCGGTTACTAATGATTGTGCATCAAGCCATGACCATTATGAGATTTCATGCCATTTCTTGTGTCTTAATCTCTATCCCTTTTCTGAATAAATTCCTCACTGTCTGTCCATTTTCCCACTCTGTACCTATAGTCAGCCAAAAACATTGTTCTCATTAGCAGTGAGGTGATTTGTTTGTTCCATTTTTTTCCCTTCCTCACGCAGTTTGTTTTCTATCTGGAAGGCTCCATAAAACAACATCTGATCGATTCCAGCCTGCTGTCACTGCTGAATCTTTCTTTCCCTCTGGAATCTTAAATTCATCCCTGACCCTCAGCCAAAACTGGTGCTGTAAACCCACACACACACACACACACACACACACACACACACACACACACTCAAATGAAGTCTCTCACATTTTCCCATACATACAAACATATACACACACAGGCCTGCTTCAGTTGACACACAGTGATGATACGCCAACTGGCTGATTACCGTCAGGCCTGCAAATATTTACCAGATCCCTAAATAACTGACAAAATAAAACATAAGCAGGGAATAAATTAAGAAGAGGGAAAACACGGATCCCAACCTGAGAGAGAACGATATCTACCAGTAGTAAATAACTGATAAGAGGAGGGAAATGGACGAGGAGAGTAAAGAGACTAGATGAAATAACAAATGATGAGAAGAAGAGAAAAGTGAAGGAGATGAAGACAGAGATGGGAACCAAATTGAAGAGAAGGGCAGGGGAAAAGACTTGGACAGGAGAACGGAAGGAGGAAATGGAGATGGAGCACTCCCTTTTTAATTGGCTAAGCTTTTTTCCATTAGGGAACTGCATTTAAGGGGGAAATCAAAAACATCTTAAGGTTTTGCACAATTTAGGTCAGCTTAACTTACTTATCCAGGAAAAACTTTTAAACTAACCACACGACTAAATAACAGAGTATCTTGTTAGATTGAGAATAATCAATCTGAAGCCAGAGTTAAAAACAATTGCCGCAAGGGACGTGAAGCGAATGAGTGGAAACAGAAGTTGACGTGACATTACAGAGGTTGACATGGCATCTGACAGGCTAATGCTGCAGCAGAGAGGCTGACGTGGTGAGACAGTTTGACATTTGGACAAGAGGCATGACAAGAGGGAAGGTTACCTGAAATGATCTGATTGTAAAGAGAAACGAATGGTGCTGGAACTCTTCACATGTCAGACGAAGTTCATTGTCAAACAAAATCAACCAGCTGTTGTTGATATCAGTGCCTGGAAAATGGTAAAAAAAAAAAAGTAGTAAGGGTAACTTTATGGATGCCAAAACATCAACTTCATCCCTAAGGAGGTGAACCACTGAAGCTAAGATTGTTTGACCATCCATTTATATTCACAAAGCCACATTTATACTTTGCTCCATATTCTTCTTCCACTCTACTCTGGTGCTTTGAGAAGAAGCAATAGCAGGTCAGTGCATGGTAGAATGATTATTCCAGACAGGAAACACTTCACCTTGCTTTAGTTTGCGAATAAGCAGTAACTGAGGTACTGAACTGCACTAATGGCTCAGCAGTAGTGCACTCTCGATCCACATAGCTCAAGCAAGGAGCAATGGACTGAAGGCTTTTTGTATAGAGTTTACCACAATGATAGCTCGAAATGCTGGTACGTCCCCACAAGACACAATTCATTTCCATGTTTTAATTTATTCGTGCCCCAGCTCATAATGTTCAAAATAAAATTTGACGAGTTAAAAATGATGAATTCATTTCCATTCCTAAATGGAACCAAAATTATGGCTAAAGTGTGGCTACAGTCTCGATGAAGTGCTATTTTTCTAAAGCATAGTGAGGGGTTTCCATTTGCCCGTAGCTGTTTGATATTTTGATGACTCGCCAGAGTAAAGTTGAGGTAGAGGAGCACAATAGGTGGGGTGTCGCTGGCAATCCAGAGGTGCACTGCAATTTTCATGTCAAGATTGTCCAAAAATGTCTGTCTTCGGCTGCCTTCTTGAACCACGTTGCTCAGAAAGTGCACATCTTCTGATATTTTCATCGCTTGAATTGGTGAAAGCACATCCTTAAGGTGTCATGCTTCAACCAAAGTGCCCGTTGGATGGTCGCAGAACATCTAAAAAAAACACTTCCCCCCACACACCTTTTCAACATCAGAACAGCAGTGGCTGCGACTGACAACCTGTAACTTTCAAAAACCAACAATCCGACATTCACACCTACTTCACACAGTGATTGGCCAGATATGTGCAGTTGAGAAAGTAAATAGGGTTTGGACTTCTTGAGTTATCGTCTTCATTCTTCACGCGACTACTTCTGTCATCTTTTGGTACAAACAAGTGCTTAAAAGTGTATCCCTATTTGTATATTTCACCGCTTCATGCCACTTTGCCATGGGCACTTTGCATGTGAACAACATCAATATCTAAACACACTTTCTAATGTGGTTGGACAGCTTTTCATACAAACCTGAAGACCTGCTGATAAAGCTAACAAATTCATTTTTGTTATATGTTTTGCTTCTTTGGCTTTCATTGTTCAACAAGAAGACATATCAACTGCACAGAAATATACAATCCGACCTTAATTGTACATTATAAGCTTCACACAATTAGTATTTATTTCAAGGATATTGTGTTGAATTGCTGTACTGCACAGGTGGCCGTCCATTTTATAATGTCCATGCATCTAAGTATGAGTGAGTTCAGGGACAACATCGTCATTTGAGCAAATCTTTTAGAGTGTAGACTAAGGCTCTTAAGCAGTTTCCTTCCTTTAGCCCGAGGCTAAAGGTGTCCGTTGTGTATAGGATAAGTGACAGGTACTGTTTCTTGTTTTGACCTGATGTCAGGCCATATATCACTAGTACAAAGCCTTGGGAGTCAGGCAGAGGACTGAGGTAATTCAAGGCTTTAGCCACAGCCCCACATCACTGGAAAAACAACAGAGTAAAGTAAATTGTGTTAGTGTATCCAGCTTTTAGACCAATGATGAAAAAGAGTGCAAAGAGACAAGAGCAGAAATAGTTTTAGCTGAACTTTAACATTTCATTGGACGAGACCTCTGCCAAAGAGCAGCCTTTGCCCATGTGTTTGACTTTTCAAAAATTGCTCTATTTGGATGAAATATGGTGTAATTATTTATTGATTCTGGTAACCTTATGACCTTTTCTCTCACACCACAATGATGGCAACCTTTCAGTTTTCCATTAATCATATTCCCTGACATCGTAGTAATAGTAGTAGTAGTAGTAAGTACAAAATTTGTGGTGTGCATTAATGTTCCTAATACAAAGAAAATGCATTAATATCAGTGGCCCTGTGGTCTTTTCTCTAGCACTACCATATATCCACACCCTACCCTACTTTGTAGAACCATTTTGTTGTGTGCTCAGTACAGTATGAATGACTAACAGGAGAGTTTAGGCTTTGACAGAGGTCTGCACCATCCTGAGTGCTTTAAAGAGGAAAGCAGCTTTCTGTGTCTGTACTGAAGTATGATCAAGGTGTAACTACTCCTACTCATATTGCCATCTATGCTCCCCATCCTGCACAGTTCAGCACCTTACGAGGCACTACATTATAGGGTGTGGTCATGCTGCAACCTTTGTAGCTGTGTGAAACAAAGCCGACACGGAAGTGGCAAAAACTGGTGCTCCTCAAATGGCCTCTTGAGGCTCCATGTCCATAAGCCCCCATATTAAAATGTCCGACCTCACAGCAGAAATAAACATGTTTACAGCCTGGTACAAAAAACTCTTTTGGTCTCTATAGCTAATTCTCTGTTCATGACAATTGTACTGAGGGTGAACGGTTCACCCCTTTAATTGACAAGTGGGTGCCGTCATAGGTGGCTTGTTTGAGCAACTGGGCTTCATTTAGCCCGCCTCAGCGCTATCCATACTCCACAGCTTTGCCAAGATGATGACAGCCACAGTGATCACACTCTATGGTCAAAAGAGAAACAGAGTTTGGAATAGGTCTTTAAAGCAGTGGTGACTTTTATAATCTCAAAATGCGGTTAGACAGCAGAAACTGAGACTATTGTCCACATTAGCAAAGCAACCCTCCACTACATTTATTGTTAGGTTAATGCTTGGCATGTGATTTGATCCTTAAGCTGACTGGCTATAAGCATCTTCAAAATGATTGGCGGATGAATCCTTAAATTTCATCAGACAACATATGATTGGCTGGACTATCCATGATGGTTTAGATTGTTTTGAGGCATTTCTTTATATCAGACACGTTGGTGTCCGCAATGACAGGGTTTTGTCTATTGCACAGCATCACTATGCCCTTGCTGACCTACATGCTTCTACAGTTCAGGCTCTGTGCCGCTGCCAATTCATATTCAGTCAGCACAGGAGCATGGGAAAGAAGAGAGAGCTATAATACCAACTACTATGCGGTGCACAAGGGACAAATATCTTGATTCCCAAGGTTCACAGAGCATTAGATTGCTTTCACATAGATAAGGCAGTATAGCTGCAGGCTTCCTCAGAGCTCTACAGTGTGAGTATTTCACTTGCATTTGCCCCTAAAAATAGATCTGTGTGAACAGGAAAAAATATTTACAAGCACAGTGTGCAAGCAAAGATTACAACCTACCATAATAATTTCCCCCTCACTGGTAATCGTTCAAAATATAGTCATCGGACTAGTCATTGGGAGAAACCCCAGAAGGCCAGTCGCTCTGTGGGCTGCCTGAAGAGTCCATTATACAAAAATAAGAGCAAGAGCGATCCATGGTTGGCCCTCTTTGATTATGCACCAGCCCACATCCTCCTTTCTCAACATCCTCAATACCAGTTCAACAAGGTTTTGCAGCTGAAGTCATAAGATACTTCTATCTTATGACTTCAGCTGACAATAGGGACAAGATAAGCAAGGTTTGGGTATGGATGGTTTTTTAGATATATTGTGTCCCTTTTTTCAAAACATGTACATCTTTTTATGAAGTCGATATGCTCATCAAAAGTTTGTTGTGCTATGGTTAACTTTCAAAATGTTGAACTCTTTGTTCTCTATCTCTATACGACTATATTAATGCACTCATTTATACTAGTTACTTTGGCTCACAAGAAGTAGGCTCTGGGTATAACCCCCAGTAAAACAATTTTCAATGGATCTAAAACACTTTCAGTGTATTAAAAACTTTGTCAATAGGGACCATGCCCAGTGAATAATCCCATCACATTCTTACCCATGAACAAGAACATGATCCAATCAGTCAGTGGCTGTCAGCTCTTTGCCCACACTACTGGATGATAAACTGTTTTGACTCTGGCATAATAAAGAACTTTTAGCCAAAAGTACCGTAGCTGGCTCAGATCTGGTTTCCATTCCTTCCTTCCTTTGCAACATAACACAGTCCTATGTCTATTTCTGACATCTTTTCAAGCAAGTTATATTTTCAAAATGCCGAATCCTGGAAACTCAAACTTAAGGTGAGCAGTAACAGGAATATAATTCAAGTGAAAAGACATTTTTATTGAGAAAACAATAACATATGACAACTACAGTAAATGCTGTACCAAAACCATAGAAGCAAAGTCTATAGAGTGACTTTGTGTCACTTAGCATAACCTAGCCTTTTTCTGCAAAGACAGCGTGGAGGTTCTGATTATTATGTTTGCAAAGACTCAGTGATCACACCGTGTAGCTTCGTTTCAAACATCACAGTTTTCAACCCCTGCCGTACTTCAGCGCTGAAACTCTTAAAGGCACAGTAACCTGTCACTAACACAACATAACATCACCAGGCCCAACTGGACACCCTATGGTGTTTTCAGACATAACACTGATCATCAGAGGTCGAAGGAAGAAAATCCTTTCAGAAGTCAACACTAGACTATAAGAAACCCCCGCACAATCTGAAGAGACCTCTGTGTGTGATCATTTCTAAGGAGGTCTCATTTATCTTCACACTGGTACTGCTTGGATGCTTTTGCTAAGATTGGTTGTAGAAAATAATCCTAACCATTACACTATACCCACCGCAATGTAATAGTAGGTAGCAGTGTATGATCACTATTTAGTTCACAGAGCTCTGCACACATTTGTATTCCACCCATTTTCTTTCATGTAACCTGGAAATATTTCTTTTTTTTTCTGCCTTCAGCAGTCAATTCCACTGAGACAGCAGCCCCAATAATAAAGAGCTGGCAGCAAAGTTTGTGATGTAGGCTAAAAGTTTGACAGTAGGGTCAATGTTTGTGCAGTGTTACATACATGGGCAGCTTTAGTAATATTGGAGCATACAGCTTTATGTGCTTTTCAAGTACAGACTACTTTTTTTATGGGAAGAGATCCAGATTTAGACTTTCAACCCTCCAGTTACAATGTTTCTACATCAAATTATGTTACATCTGTTTCTTTAACACCCTGCCATCTATACTTTATGTTTACTTTAATATTAAGTCCAGTGTTAAATGTCTAAAGTCCTGGTATTTCTTTAGATGGTTTTAAATACACTGGATCCACATTTGACTTGAACCTTCTATTCAGTCACCATCAGTTTAGTTAAGATCAAAAATCCATCTTATCACTCTGTAAAATCACAAGTTAATTTAATCACTTAGTAGGATTAGTTGTACCTGTAGCCCATTTCAAGCCCCATTACCACCAGCCGTGTGCAGTGGTGCAGACACAGGTACCTCAGTGCTGGTCAACAAGGACAGATATACTGTAAGGTTTTAACAGATTAACACACCATTTTCTGATTACTTACATTGGTGTATTTTTCTTAACTCAGTTGTTTGATTTGAACAAGTATGATTCATTTTTGGACCAAAAATTTTAAGACACAATATCGTATTTAGTTTCTAGTATGATGAATAATTGGAGCAAGGTTTTCAGTTTGAAGTTAGTTTGGGTTATCCAAACATGAAACTCCACAATATGAAAAATTAATTTAATAAATACATATTCATAGCATTTCAGTGAAAGCAGTGATTTCATTTTGTGTGTGTGTGTGTGTGTGTGTGTGTGTGTGTGTTGCTTGTAGTGCATATTTAACTTTTAAAAGAACCAGTGCAAAGAGCCCAATCTAGAGCTAGTGTTTGTCCATGCTGGGCAACTGTAGAAAGGATTTATATTTTAAGGTGGTTGTACCCAAATGTTATATATTATATGCCACGTCAACCATATTCTGTAAATAGAGGGCCCTAAATCCTACACACTGGACCTTTAACTGATCAGCCATGGCCCAGCTAACACACCAAATTTCAAATGTCTATACTGTCAAGACTTGGATGTAAAGTGATCAATAAATGTGATCAACAGAGTGAATGGTTGGTTGAGTGGACCATTTCAGGCTCCATTAACTTCACTGACTGAGTGTAAAAGGGGCCAAGACGAGGTTTGTCGACAAACAAATCTCCAGCGTCTTATATTTTCAATTCAGTTAATCTGATTATCCATCATTCTACTGTCTATCCTGTCAAACAATTTCCCCTTTACAGTCCTCAAATGACTTGTATTAAATAGAACATGGTGAAATACATTATAAGAAAATACAGAAAAATATACAAATAATTAAATATATATATATATACACACACAATACAAACACAATACAATATAAACAGTTCAACTGGAGACTAAAAGTCTATTGCTGTTTTGCACTGGCATTTTTATTTTTATGTAACTTTCAGTATAATGTGTAATCCCTGCCTCCTCACCCTTCACTCAATCACCTTTACACAGATAAAATAGACACTGTGGTCAGCTGTCTGTCAAATCCATCAATTGTCAGTCTGGCAAATTCAGATTCAAATTTGGATTTATTTATAAAACTTAATGAGGAGTCACTGGCTTCTGATTTCGTCCCAAAATCTTTGAGTCTACTCTTTGGTTAGAAATAAAGAAGAAGGAAATACACTTGCTGGGGAAATTTATATTACACACATATTTCTGCAGCAGATGTCACCTAAAATACATTTCTAATTTTGACCAGGACCTCATGTGTCTTGAAGATGTCTGCAGGGGTTTAATTTCATTTTTACTGTATCTATTATCTCTCTGTTTTATCTTCTCTTCAGAGTGTCATATAATTAATTTTGCTTTTTCTCACATGTGTCATGGTTCAGAGCACTCCAATATATTCTTGTACCTCATTTATTCTTTTTAGCCTGTTAGGCCTTTCTAGATTATACCATATCTAGGTCATATTTATTTTTTACACAATGTATTTAAATGCTTTACTTTATACAGATGTTGCTAATAAACCAATTTCCAAATTCCAAAACGTACAAATTCAATTCAATTACGTAATGCAAATACATTAATCATAAATAAATCAAACCCTCATGGCTGAAGTGGACAGAGGATTTCAGATTGAGAAAAATCAAAGTTGATTTTATTGTGAAGGATTTTAGTCAACAAGGCTTGTTTGGTCTTATATTTTAATTTTCAGCACACATACTGGATTGCTATTGAATTAAGCAGCCATGGTCCTCAACTGATTTTGGAGGCATATTTTTTAACAGTATAGTAGTAAGTTTAACTGTCATAATGATTCAAATTTCAGCCTGTTTCAAGGTTCTTAACTTAAATCAACATCAATTTGCTTTTCCAAAGTGTTCTGATGTTGAAAGACAAAAGAGGAAAAAGCAGTAATGTTGGAGGCTGGCTTCTCTTAAACCCCATGTGTAAACTAAAAATACTCTAACAGAGTGAATATTTAACAGCCTCCTATAATGATAGTCTGCTATTCAGTGGTTTTATCCTACAATGGCTCTCTTTTATTCAGTGTTGAAGCCCAAAACCTCCCTGCTGTGAATTAATAATTTGGAAGACAGCCAAGATTTGAAATCTTTTGACATCTTGAAATCAGGTAAGTGGTCTTAGTTTTAGCCTATCTTGTCCTCTGATTTTCTGGTGTTAAAGTTGTGAAGTTCAATAGCTCCCTTCTGTAGAACACAACTGACAATCTGCTCTCAAACACTTATCTCTTAAAAATCAAGTTTAGACTACTGTAAAATTTTTGCAGTAGTCGATTCTGAAGATCGGGCACTGGCACTGCAGTATAGAGACTTGTGGAGTACAAAGATGAGTATGTCAACTTGCTGACAGGTACTGTGAAGCGGTGAAGTCCAATAATTCCCCACTGTCAGGTGTCATTATTTTGATGGTCCATTTTTGGTTGAATTGTTACAATCACTCCAGTTGAAAAGGTCCCTTGACCCTATGAGCAAAGATTATTGATGTAGCAACGGGCTGTTAGTGAGGACTATTGAGCAGGCCAAAGGTTAAGTATTTCCCACTCAGATTGGAACCACTGTGTAGAGGGAGGACTGACAGAGACATGGGGAAAGAAAGGAGAGAGATGGTTATTGTTAATGAGAGGAATAAGCAAAATAATAAAAAGGAAAGAAGTGAGAGAGATGAAAGACCACCGACTGGTTTCTGAGGAGTCAGAAGGTGGCTCTGGTTGTCGGCATCTTGACAGTCCTGCTCCCAGCTAACACAAAAATGGGCAAAGACGTGGAGCATGGATGGAGCTGAGGTGGACTGAATGAAGAGTGGTAGCTCTGTGACGGCACCCACCTGTCAGTCAAAACTGTCACACCCTTAATTATGCATAACTGTGGGCCTTAATATAATTGGAATGGGTGAGTTACAGAAAAATTCACCCATGGTACAGCTGTCATGAATGGGGAAATTAGCTATAGGGGCTACCCCTGTGTAGAGCCAAGCCACACGGGGTAGAACGTATATATTTTTTACAGAGAATATTTGTCCTTTGACAGAATGAAAAGAAAAATGAAATGTGACAATGAAATTGTAATGAAATGAAATAGTATTATCATTTCAGTCATTTTAAACCAACTTTAAACAATAATTGTAACATAATAAGTAACGTGCATCAGTGGTTCAGGAATCTAAGATGTGACTGTTGGTAGCCAAAAAGGACAGAAAAGGCACACAATAATGTCTGATCCAAGCACAATAGTTTAAGGGGGGCACAGTTGACCAACCTTTGTGGACAAGCAACTGTGTCACTAGACTCTTAACACCTCTAATGTAACTTCATTTCACAAAAGCAAAGACAGCTTATTTCCAATGAAGTCACAATATTAGTGAATATGCAGTCCCTCTCGTCACTGTGGCTGTGAGTTTCTGGGTTGACACCTGCGTTCAGTGAGTTGGAAAGAGCAGCACATTCAGTCGACTGCACAGCGCTGTGACTAAAACAGCTAACTGATGGCAGAGTATTCATTGCACGTGTCAAGCCTGCAGGGTACACTTGTTTAGGTCACTCAGTGCACCTTAGCCCCTCATGGGCTGCACTTGCAGTCTGTCAAAAGTACTTAATCATTTTCAATCAACGCCTTAGAAATAGCTTTACATTTATTAGTATTACTCAAAGGAAAAAAAAGATTGAAAAAGAAGGCTGACAGAAATGGTAAAGACAGAAAGAAAAGACTAAGAAAATAAAGAGAAGATAATGAATTAAAGCTTAGAGCAACACTATGTAGAAATCAGTATTTTTGCAATTTAGCGCCCCCAGCTTTAGAGTGCAATACCACTGTGGTACACAGTGTGAATTTGTTATGTTGACATTACTTCTGATCAAAAACTACCCAAACATCAAACAAGTGCAAAAACGCAAGTCAAAGCAGCCAGCTAATATTATTTACTAGTCCAACAGCAAGAAGCCCAGTTGGTATCTGTCTCTCAGCCTTTTATTTTACAAAGCTCAAAATCAAATGACTAAAAGATTTACTCTTGTCTGGGGGCCACTTGCTTGGCCACTGTCTCATTTTCTGTTCTTAGCTTATCAACATTTTTTATCAATGTGTTCATAGAGGCTGTTGAGACTGGTTACATTGCCAGTCACCCTGCACCCCAGGCCTGAAAGCCTGAAAAAAAATAAAAATAAAAATAATTGCCTGTTGTACATACATAGTGCAGCCCAGCTAATAAACTGAGCTAACATTAGGGAACGGCAGATAGTTTTCAGCAGTTAACTTTCCATCAGGAAACTCTAAACTCTGCAGCAACAAGAAGACATCAGGGGGAAAACCAGGTCCTCCATAAAATATGATCCAGTTTCACCAGAATCACTGAAATACTAGTGGCGTGTGACATAGTGTCATAAAGAGTTATGTACTTAGGTTTCAAGATTTAGTTAAACTGAATCCAAATGCAGCCACTGGAGATGTGGCAGGCTGAGGTGAGGTGGAAGGAATCCTAGGTGGAGACTTGGTGGCTTGGTGAATGGAGAGACAGGCAGGCAGGAAGATCCTGAGACAAGGACATAGACATATATATCTCACGAACTAGCAGGCAAACAAACTACTATACACTGGTGCAAAATAAACTAGGTTCTAGGCAGGACACGTAGCACAAAAACAAACCGTGACTATAACAATGATGCAGCGAGAACTGGCAGTTTTTCCAGAGCTCTTGTAGGGGTGATTGCTTGATAGCAGACAGGTGTGCCGATTGCAGATGATTGGCAGGTGTGTAGAGAGAGGAGAGCCAGGGAGTAGGAATGAGGAAAGGAGACCACACCCAGACATATACAGACACAGAGACAAACAAGGGAAAACAGGAGACACAGTGGAAGAGGAAAACAAGACAAAATGGCTGCGGCCATGACAATAGGTGATCCTACTTCAGCACAAAGTTGTATATTGCAAGAACAGGTATTTGGGGAGCAGAGTGGAAATGACACCATTCACCAGATTACAAGTCAACGTTGCATCAAATGATTTTAAGTCTTTTAAGTTTTTTTCATGGTAGGAAAGTTACACAAAGTTGCTTTGAGGGATTAATTAGAACTAATGAGATCATACTGGAAACTAGAGAACAGAAATGTAATTTCATTATCTTCTGAATGGAAGCCAAATCCGTATTGGTGTGAAATTAGAGGTAAAGTAATACCCCTCTGACTGGGAACATTTTAACCACATTTGGCACAGGGGGCCTTTGAGATATTTATGCTATCAAAAAGTGATAATTTCTTCATTTAATTCTCTGAAAATGTTTTAGAAATTAAGTAATTATATTATATGTCTTCTACAGATTAAAGATAGTGGTAATTCCATCCACCTTTTCCATTACAAAATCCAATTTTCTTTGCGCCACGATTTGAATGCTACTTTTTTACTACTGTAAAAATACCTCATTAATATGACATTAAATGAAACAATCAGGGAACTATTTTAAAAGAAATGTGATTAATTAAAAGCAATATTACATAGAAATTAGTATTTTTGTGATTTAGCACCCCCAGTTTCGAGAGCAATACCACTGTCGTGGATACGGACACGTGAATTGATTGTATTGATTGTATTGATGATAACATTACTTATGATCAAGAACCGACAAGTCAACAACTTAGCAAACACAAGTCACACCCAAGATGTAGCAGCCAACTAATATTACTTACTAGTCCAACAGCAAGAAGCCCAGCTCCGCGTCTGTCTTGTAGCCTTATTTCATGAAGCTCTCACCAGCAAGTCCCAGATTTACTCCAGTGGCCTCTTGCTCAGTCACTGTCTCCTTTTGTCTTGTTAGTTTCCTGTGTCAACCTCCTTTGCCTCTGTTATTATGTCCATACAGGCTGCTGAGCCCAGTTACATTGCCCACTTGCCCAGCTTGACATGACAGTGGCTCAGCTCCCTGTCATCATTACCCGCACCACACCCTTCGGGCAGCCTGGCTAACAAACTGAGTTAGCATAACTAACAGCAGCTACATTTTGCACTAGAGTATATAGAGCAGAGTAGGAATGACAAAGACACCATTCACCTGATTACACATTCACATAAACTGATTTAAAATATGTAATTGTATGGTGGGAAAGTAGCACAATGTAGCTTTGTGTATTGTTCTGACTATGGTTATATAATTAGATTTTAAACCAACAGTAGGTCAACTGAGGATGCACAATATCTTTCAGACACTTTAACAGCAGTCAGAGAATGTACAGTAGGCCAGTCATGTATAATAATAGATCATCTGCATATCAGGATACCTTTATTGAAGCCAAATTTGATTTCTTTACTTTAGGGTTAGATCTGATGGAGGGAGCCCTAAGTTCACTGGATAGGCTGAAAAGTAGGAATGGTCAAACACAGTAACTGTACAGTACTGCACAGTAACTAACTTGTGAAGTATGCTCCTGTAGGTAATTTTGGTATGTTATTTAACACATTAGGAAATACATTTAAAAGAATGTTGATTTCATTGATTATATTCTATTGATTCAATTTGTATTTCAAAATGTTTGCCTTCTGCACAAATTAATCCTAACCCTGGTTTCAGTGATATTGTCAATGCATGATTAGAAAATCATAAATCATAACACTGGGCATTCAACAGTTGAAGTTTGAGACTAGGAGTTATAATGAGTTTATGCAGAAAATCAATTCAGCTTATATGCAAGTCGGACTGACATTATGTCAATATGCATAGCCCCTATCATATGATATTGATTAATGCATTTATGAGGATTTTAACTCTGAATCTTGAAAGTACATAATCTACAGCCTACTGAGCCTCCAGCTATTAGTTATTTTACCCCGAGTCCAATTAGTAGTCTGGAGGCTAAAAGAAAAAAAAGTCTCGTAAACAATTTTGAGCAAAGACAAAAAAAAGTTTCCACTGTATTACAACTGAAACTGTATGAAACTGAATTACATGTGAGGGGGGTTTACAAGTGATAAGTGAAATAAAAGTTAGCATAGACATGCTTGTCTCCTGTGAAAAACAATACATCTGTGTGAATATGTGCTTGATGACATGTCAGTTACAGACTGTCCTCTGTGTATGGTAATGTAGCTGCTTATCTTCTTGTATCTTGTTATGTCCCTTTCCTGACCCATATGTATAATCCACAGCTGTTGAACTCCTGCCTTGCTTTCCTTTGTCCCTGTCTGTCTTTTCCTCATCTGTAGGCAGGTGGTTGTCTGCTGGTACTGACAAGGTAATGGAGAGATGGGATGCACACTGACTACTGAACAACTGGCTACACCTGCAAATGCAAACGCAAGAGATTAAAAAGAAGAGAAAGAAAAAAGGAAACAGGGAGAAAGGAGTGAGCGTGAGCCAAGAGAAAAGAGGAAATGTGTGTGAGAGGCGAAGAATTTTTTGAGAAACAGCAGCAAAGAGGAACAGCAACTCACACAGGGAAATAAATGAAGACTCTCTGGGGATGACAGACAGGGAACACCACCAAGGACAATTTCAGCATCAATAGCAAGGATCCCTTTGAGAAAACTGAGTTTGTTGAGTGAGTGAAGTGATTGATGCTGCTAATTGCTTATTTTCAGGTTTGCTGCTTGAGTATTCCCGTACAAAGCAACTGACAAGATCCAAAGCCAGTGGGAAGAAAACAAGAACTGATTTTTCCTAAGGGCATTCGGTTGCTGTGTGGACCCTATGATCAAGCTGAAACTGTGAATAATTTATAAGATTTGATGGATGCTTCTATCCAGTGTATCTTCCAAGGTGGTCCCAAACCTAAAACCCCCAGGCTCTGTTACAGCCAGCAGGTGTCAGACATTGTAATCATCCAATGAAATAATGATTTCCTTTGAAATCAATAAAAGCTGCTCTGCCATGTTACATACAACATGGTGCTACTGGTCCACTTTAAACAGCGAGTACTGGTTCTTTAGTAGCTGGTTATAATCTTTCTACAATGATTCTACAATTTGTTACCCTTTATTAAATATGTATCATATTCTGTGTGATTATAGCCACATTCAAACATCACAGGGCAATGAATTGCATTTGTTTACTCTCTGAAGTCCCTGACTGAGTATTTTTTTTCTTCTTTGTATTTTTTCACAGGATTGAACTTAATGATGCTGGTAGGGAATTTATGCCAGAGCTTCAAGGCTATTTTCCACTTCTTAACCTCACAGCAAGTGTATTTGTTTAGCCCAGTTTCAGATACAGTATGTCAATGAACTACACAGGCCCACTGACACATTGGACACCATACCAGGTTTGTTTTTGGTAGTTCCCTAATTTTAATCACATGGTTATCATGATGAAGGACATTAATGAAGGAGTACTTTTAACACAAACCATTATCTTTCCTCCTTAGCCATAGCTTTGTCAAGTCCAAATGAAGTTTACATGAGAAGCACCCTTAAAGTAAAATGCACCTTACCTTTGTATTTATCAATTAATTTTACCCAAAGCAGGTCTGCTCATGTGCTAAGGCAGGATTACATATCATTACGTTAACTAAAACTGCTGGCTGCTGTTTTATTCATCTTCTGCACTCGACAGTTCACTTGTGGGTCACTCAGTCTCAGTGTTGTGCAGTGAAAAATGGGGCATGTTTGGCACATCGTGTACCCAGAGCGAACTCGTCTGAAACAACCTTAGATGTGTCACTAACAGTGGTATGACGGTAGTGTTAAGCTGAAAACATACTGCTGCAGCATGTCACGTGATGCACTTTGCACCAGCAGGCATCACCGTAACATGACACATCAGCAGGTTCATATCATATAAAGTAAATGTGGAGTGCTGCCATGGATTCATAGGTCTTCTTTGTGTCACATGACTTGATTGCTCGCCTGAAGAGCCTCTCCAGCTATGGCTCACCAAGCAATGTCTTTTTCAATATCCGATAGTGTCGGTTGCAGAGGCTTGTTTTTTTTTCCGCCTCAACAATGAGTTTCTCTTCCTCCTAATCGTGACAGCTACCAGAGCTCTAGAGAGGATGTGCTATCACCTGACAAGAGCAGAAGTCATGGTCCAATAACTGGGATGTGCCAAGCGAGGAAGCAAGTCTCAAAAAAGTGCTGCTATTATGAGGTGGCTATCTTGGTGCATGTCGGAGGGCAACAGTGTGTTTTGGACTGTAGTTTGACTCAAGTTGCCTTTCTATTGTGTGGAATTTTGGTGCCAGTTAGCAAAGGGATATTTAAAAGGTTCAAAGTGAGTTGCATTGTGTAAATGAACCTGCATTTTTTGTCTAGATACACAGAGAAAAGTAAAAAGAGTAATGGACCTTTGTGAATTTGAGTACCGCTAGTCTTCATTCCTGCAGGGTACTGTAGTAAAGTGCATTCACTTTGTGTCCCAGGTGTAACTCGCATCCTGATGTGATGACTAAGAGGAAATAGCTAGTCCCCTTGAGAACCAGAGTTAAGAACCACTGAACTAGAACTTCATTGAGCATGTTGACCTAAAACCCACCAGAGACAGAGCTGTAGCCTTGTAGCTGTGCTATGATAAAAAGACTGTATGTTGCCTTATGACAAAATACTGAAATTCCTGGGATTCACTCTTGAGGCACAACCAAGAACAATATTATTAGTTAATTTGTTTGAACAGCAAGCTGTGTCTCAGCCTGGCACAGCAGGAAGATGAATAAAAATAGATAGAGGGTATATGGGCCTTTGCCCTTGAAATCTAAAAACTTAACTTAAGACAGAGTCAGCACAAACCCGTACATGTCTTCTTATGGCATGATGTAACTGGAATAAATGTCTACTTTCAAAGTAAATACATTATAAGGACATAACTGCTGTCACAATCATCCTTTAAACTAATACTGATGATCATCCCGTATACACTTATATATATTACAAATCCATATATTATTTCTACACAGTTAGGTATATAGAGTGGATTTCACTGAAACATTGGTTATGTACTGTGCTACAGTTACCCAGCAGACAAAAAAAGACAGTGATTGTACTTGATGCAACAATGCACTCAATGCAAACCACAGGGACCTTTTTTCATGTACAACATACTGTACAATACAAAAAAAAACATCATCAATAGACAAACCCTCTCTGTTTTTGAAACACAAAGCACAGGATTCAAAAACATAGAAAAACCCAGAGAGAGTATAACTCTCACCCCCATCAGAGCTATCTATTGTATAAAAATATAAAAACTGAGGCTCTCTGGATTTTTATTCAGGGAATAAGTTTCTCTGATGGTCTTTTGGCTTCTTATGCTGTTCTACAGTATATTTCCATGTAAAAACTGTATATGTCTTTGAATTAAACCACTGTTTGCATGCAGCACACAGCACATCTGGTTTATGCATTTGATGCAGTACTCATTTTGTTTCCCTGTCTGTTTCAAGGGGCATGAAAGCACTTCAATTCAATTCAATGTTGCCTTACGCATCATCCAAAGAAAAAAGTATGGATGCAACATTACACCATTTTGTGTTTGAGGCCTTAAAAACATTTCAGTGCTACCTGAACGATTGAGTTTTTTTTTTAAATATCCATATCATCTGCATTGTTACAGTAGTTAGCTCTCCAGCTATGCACTGAAGTGTTTTACCACTTTAAGTGTCTTACTTTTCCCAGGATTAAGGTCCTTTGCAGGAGATCCATTGCTGAGCATGTTGTCCATACTCCTGTTAATATTCTCTGTGCCACAGAGATTAAAGGACTCTGCACTAAGTGGTTATCTGTCTATTTAATATTTAGCATGTCTTCTCTAGGCTTTTGTTGTTAATACAGTATGGATAATGCAGTTTTTTAAGGGCCAGTATGGGTCATTATTTGTCCTTTTCTTCAAGAATGAAAAGCTTACATAACATGCATTCACCCATGATTATACACTGTGTTTCTTGCTTAGCAAAGCCAAGTCACCATGCATGACCATACTGAGCTCACTTTGTTGACATCATTTGTATCCTTTTCTACTCTAATTCACACTCAAGCTGACTGAATTACATCAATTAGCTCACACCTGTCATCACCTTACATGGGCTACAGGGACAACCAGGACCTGGAGAGAAACATGTGCACGACCATGGTGTAATGTACCTTTTGAAAATTTCTTCACATGCATGCATCATGTATATTTTAAATTTATCACAGACAGAAAGAAAAGCGCTTTCCTCTGGGGCTGATTTTGACATTAAAGAGAGCTATTAGTAGGAATTGCGTAGAAAGAGTCATTTTAGCACAGTAACCTGGGTATATGAAGATAAACGGTTTAGCAGTGACTGTCATTAATGAAGACAAGCTCATTTCAACTCAAATTATCAACGCCTCTCAAACCATGAAAGCTGCCTTCTTTCTGTGTGTGTGTGTGTGTGTGTGTGTGTGTGTGTGTGTGTGTGTGTACTAATACCACATGTCCTGACAAGGAGGCAGAGGGAAGAAATTTTCTCATTTCCTTATGTTAGAAAATTTTGTTACTATGACAACTGGGCATTTTATGATTAGGGCATACATTTAAGATTATCTGATGTGCATTTTGAAGTACACCTTTTAGTTTTAAATGACCCAACATGCACCACAAGTATTGGAGAATCATCCCTTTTGGGGCATTTTGAGTTCAGATTAAGGTTTGGTTTCGATGGAAAATAGCTATTTAGGAAATTGTATATTTTAAACACAAAGTCAACAGACAGTTAAGCTACAAATGTATTTCTCCTTAGTTTATTACATTATTTTCATATGGGTTGAGTGTAGTTCACGTAAATCAAGTAGTAATTTGTTGTATCCAGGCCAGTTAACTCGTACTGCATT
Organism: Argyrosomus regius; assembly: GCA_946959425.1. NCBI lineage: Eukaryota > Metazoa > Chordata > Actinopteri > Sciaenidae > Argyrosomus > Argyrosomus regius. The sequence continues at coordinate 15,174,255 of OX336889.1, read as the reverse complement.
ACATCAACAGTTGACATGGTAGATTGGTCTGCTTGCTCTGCCATGGCCACATGATTCTGTGACATGTGTTTCATGACAAGCAACATTTTTAGCAACTTTCTCTAGCATATATAAATTCTAATCCTGATTTTATTATTGGAAATAGTAGATCTAAGCTCCACACACACTAATGGCTCCTGCACTGCCATCATGATCATACAAAATAAAGTTTCAGAGAATTTATGTATTTATATTAATATCTATCTAACAATGTACATATATATATATATAGTTATTATACTAATATACTAATTAGACTACCAGCACACTCTACTGATTAAAATGTGTTTTTATATTTGATGTTTTATTTATATTTAAAGACTAAAGTAATGTGAATGATACTATCCTGCAAAACTAGTTTGCGGAGAAAAAAAAGCACCATGCAGGCACAGGTGAATCAAGGTCTGTACCAGACCGAATCCCTGCTGATTGTCTTTGATTTTAGAGACTAACACACATGCTGCCATTGACCTGGTGCCAATCTCTCTGCGTCACCTGTGATTCAGGTCAGCCGTTCCTATTTCTGAACTGACTGCCTTTAGAGCCCCTTTTTCCTCTGTTCAAGCCTCACACTTTCGAGTGGAATAGTGGGTCAAATTTAGACGTGCCCTCAATCAGAATTTTTGAAATCTGACATTTTCACCCTATTGGTAAAATCTAAAATATTATTTCTCCTAGATTTGCTGTAGAAATAACAAGCTGATAATATCTTTTTCATGTTAAGAGTGGCATGCAAACATAATACTATGGACTATAAAATTAGGTTTTCATTATCAATCAGTCTTTGAACAGTTTCCTGATGTCTTTTATAAAGAAGTATTGGCTGTGACTGTAGCTCAACAGCAGAGATCTATAGTTAATGAAATGCTATTGCATCGGTCATAACTTTTAACTCTGGGCTTATTGCAGCAGACTATTAAACATGCTGGGAATTTGCACTTAAGCTTCAACATGCCTCAAGCACAGAACTATCTGTCCAATTTTTTTAAATACAAATATCATATTGCTGCTTATTTTAAGGTACTTTCAACCCAATCATTTAAAATGTATTTATATAGAAGAAAAACTGGAGAACTGGGATGGAAGCTGGAAGCAGAAGAAAAGTTTAAACTTCCCAAAATTATTTAGAATATTCAACAATAACATTGTAATCATTCAGGGATGGATTAGAAACACAACTGTGACCTTAGTCCTTATGTCTTATTCATAAAAAATTTAACTTTTTTTTGAAAGGGCATGGCTGAGAATGGTGAAATTAATTTCATGGGATGACACTGATATTCCACAGTAGGTTCTCCCTGTGGGAATGGACAATGTTTGCATGCACATCTATTTCAAGCCTACATGGGGGAGTCATCTATTCTGGCCATCTTGTCACTGCCAAATCTTTATGCTCTTGGAGTGGGCCTATTTGGCAGGTTTTTCACTACACTATGCACACTGCAAGACTACTGGTGGATTTAAAACCCCACAGTAACAAGTCCATCTCATCTCTTAATCTGTCTACCAACTGCTTGGCTCCAACAGATGACGTCAGGCTCCCCAAGCAGCTGTCTATGCCCAAACTCTTTTTCAGCATGACTACAAAGTCACCTCACATACGCTGGTCCATGATGTGTTCAAAGTCCAGAGGCTTCAATTTGTGGCAAAGGATAAAATTTGCCATTTTCTGCCACTTGTAGTTGCTGATGTTGGCTGCTGCTTTCCAAGCTAGGCTCAAATAGGGATTTTTTTCCTCTAGGTTGCAAAGGCATGCTCATGGAAATGGATCACTATATCATACCTGTTAACATCAAACTGTGAGATATGTCTTTTTTAAAAACAAATAAGAAAAAGTGTCCTTATGACCTTTATTTTTTTTCACCTGTCGCTTTCTTCATCTGCCACTTGCTCTGCTGCCCTCAGCTCTACACTCCTGAACCTCACCAGACAGTGGAAATTACAGCTTTTTCTGCTGTGTGAGATTTACGTTTCACAGCCATGACATGGCAATAAATGGCAACAGACTGTGTCTCATGAGTAAAACTTGAGATGTCTCATTAGCAGAACAAGGGTGCATACAATATGATAATAGTCCTTAAGATAGAGGGTTAAGACTATGTTTCAATATTTTACAGCATGTTGTTGGAACATATACAATACAGCCTGGAGCAGCATTGTTTTTGAAATAAAGAAAAGATGAGTGAGGAGCAAGGAATATACACTTACAGCTAACCTGTTCTACTGAGTCAGCCCAAAAGCTTGGATGACTGACTGCACGAATATGCTTCAGGAATGGCAGCAGCTGTAGCTCTGTTGTCTGGATGTATCCATGTGTCAGTGACAGCAAGTTAATGCAGAGAGGGGGGGGGGGGAAAGTACTGAACTGCTGACTAACAGCTCCAAAGCTCCCTCTTCACATTGACCTGGCAAACCTGACTAAATAGTTAGAGAGTTGAGAGATTGTGTTAGTGGAGCAGAGTGCAATGCCTAGAGACATGTTGAAATGAGGCGTTTACATAGATATAAATGAAACACATTATTAAAACAATTACTGGGATACAGAGTGGAAGAGAAAGAGGATGAAACTATGTAGGTTTTCCTCAGTGGGCTGCTGCTGCTGGGCTCATTTAAAAAGCTAACAAATTGCAAATGTGCTAAGCTAATTAGCTGAATGTGTGGCTCTGAATAGTTGTATCTAGAGGGGCATCAGTAACAACAGAAACAGGCCTGGTGAGGAGAACTGATTATCTGTACCACTGCATTTTTTAGCAGTAGGATATTGTATAAAGTGATTGGATGTTGTTGTTTTTTGTTTTATTATTATTATTATTATTATTATTATTATGTTGTTGTTGGCGCCTGGATTACATCCTCCCATATTCAAAAACTCAAAAGTATAACCTTTCTAGGATGTTATATACATTATACAAGAGAAATCTTGATTATGGAAAACTGCAACACTTTCAGTTTTGACATTGCTTTATGCTCTGAATGTAATTTCATACGGATTTCAGAAGGGACTTGCTGGGAAATGGGAAAACATTGAATACATGCCGTGGTGAGAGAGACGATATTGCTAACTAATGCGCGGCATCTGCTCTGATCTTGGTGTGTCAAAAGATGAGAAAAGGCAAGCAAGAAGCCAAGGGCGGTGCACAATATTGTGTATATTTTAGTAGGACTTTGAAATACTTTTTGATTTGCAGCGGCTCGGCACAGTTGGAGGTACTGCCTCTCCAGTGACTTGTGAGTTACAAACTTCCCCTCTTGGATCTTTTATGATGCTTAATTTTCATTTGCCAGTACTGTGTCAGAGATATCTAAAGTCATGCTACTGCTTTTATTCATAACTTGAAATAATGTATTAGCTTACATTTCTCATTTGTTTGAGAAGAGTATTTGTCTCAAAGGCTATTTTGTTCTGGTGAGCTCACATGTGGGGAATTTTTGTGAACAGACAATTCACCAAAGCGAGCTATAGAGCTGCTGGCCACAGCAAAAAACATGATGATGAGGGTCCAAGGCAAGGTTTTAACCCTGTGAAACCCAAAAGCTCATGTAATTCTCTTCAAAAACTCCTATTTTATCAGGAAAAAGTAGTAAACTTAACAGGATTACCTTCATCCATTACCATTTTCCATCTTCCCCAGATTGTTTTCTTAGCAACATACTTTCTTACTTACCTAGCTCTTGTCTTTCATTGCCAATGTTTTCAGTTTTCTGCTCAGAGCCATGAAGAAGAGACCCTTTCAAAACACAAAAACAATTTTCAGGAGTTAAAACACATTGTGTGAAATGTATAGCCTGAAAGCTAGTAATAAAACATTAATCTTTTGTAGGTTGAGATGCTATATTTATTATTTTCTCTTGACAATCTACTGTCAATTGCTGAGGAAAACAGACATAATTTTTGCCCTCATTGGTTGCCCTCATGGTGGACCACATCTGGACGCTGAGTATCTGTGTTTGACATCATCCACATGGATGTTTGACTGACTGTATTCTCTATTGTCATAAAGCCTCTATAAGCTTGATTGCTGCACCACTTTAAGGTTTTCTTGGTTATTCAAGCACAGATGTGCCATGTGAGTCAGGATTTTACCACTTGAGTCACTTTAGCACAGAGCAGGTTGCTTCTCATTACAAATGACAAGCTTTTTTTTTTATGTTTTGTGTTTCAGTACTTCAGGACATACCCTCATCTACATTGAATAAAGACAGTCTCAATGAGGATGAAGTCCCATGCAGTCACGAAGGGGACATTTTGTTCAATGTACACAATGTACATCCATGAAAAAGAAAAGAAAAAATGGAGGGGGAATATTATTATTAGTTAGTATTATTAGTATGAAGGGCTGCTAAATACTGAGCCAGACAGCATAAGAGTATAAAGAACAAGACATCATTAGGATGTCGGAGACATTAGAATACATCCTAAATTCAGTAAAAAGAACATGAATAAAATCCTCTGGATTATCCTTTTAAAAGTCTTCAAGCTAAAAAGATTCCCTCTTTGCACTTGCCAAATCAGCCTACTCCCTATGACACACAAATTATCTCAATTTGTGTGTTTAATGTAATGTACACTCTTACCCTGCAGCTATAAAATCAATGAAGGCTGTAATTTTTCACTACTTGAATTTAGCCTTACAGACACTGGCAGTGTTGCTGAACAGTGCTGTAACTTGGTAAACTACATCTTTAATCGACCTCTCGCTAATCCCCACCCTCTTAGTTACTGTTGCCATGTAAACAAAGATTTTGTTGGTTGAAATGACAACTGTCTCTAGCAGCTGTTAGATAACTAAGCTACATGTTAGCTGATTCAAGCTCACCCGCTTTAGAACTAGAAACCTATAAAGGGTACATGCCTACGTGATATTGTGCTAAAGGCCTGAGACAAAAGCAGCATGTTTGAGCCAAAAGGTCAGCATCCTCATTAGTTGATGATCCATATAGAGGACATGGAAATAAAAAATGGCATTGTCATTGTATTGCAGTGTAGATTAATCATACTATGTGTGATGAAGAGTGGAAGATCAGTCATTTCATTCTAACATGTTGACACAACTGGAGAGGTCAGATTTATGCTTTATTCTATTTAATTTGTTTTACGTTTCAGCTATAACATTACAAGAGAATGAGTTTTTAGCATGATGGCTAAAAAAAATGTGTTTGGTGTGCATAATGCTGTCTTAGATGGCAAGTTTGGTTGGGGTTGCCAGAGAGTGAACTTCCCTGAATCTAATAGAGCACAACGGAGCCACATCCACACAACAAGTCCTTAATGGAAGTAATGCTGGATTAGATTACTATGTAGGCATTAAACTAGTTAGACAAACATGCTAAGTTTCCAGCTCACACTAAAGCAAATAAACCTGCATTTTTTTTTTGTTTTGGAAAGGGTAACACAGTATGGCTCATACATGTCCATGCACACTGTTTCAACATACAGACAAATCCAAAGCTTGACAGGCCTGCTGTGCCTAGTTGTGGTTGCTCAGCTGTGATTGGAAATTCGCTGACTGTGGGAGAGGTTTGGTGAAAAGTCAATTCACATGTCAGCAACAACAGTTACAAAATTATCAAAAGACTTGCTGGTCTTTGAGTGTCCAGGATGTTTGTTTCCAATGTGTAGAATGACAGTTTATTACAGGTTTGTGGTTTTAAAAATTACAGATGACAGCCTAAAGAACAGATATTTATATTGCTGAGAGTCAATCTTAACTGCATTAATCTTTAATCTTTAGACGCAGCTTCAGTGACTAGACACATTCCCCGTGCATTGGTTTTCAGTAAAAACCAACAATCCATTATACAATCATGTTTTGAGGTTAGGCATAAAAGTTCATAATTCATGTATTATTCATCTATTTATTATTAAACCATGAAAACCCTTTATAGCAATATATGGAGAAAGAAGGTAAGACAGATACACATATCCACACATCTAAGAAAACTGTTCAATACTGGGGATAAAAATTCAACTACTTCTTATTGTTTTATTGTTTAATAAATGAGCCAATGTGTTCAGAAGCTTTTTGGCACTTTAGGCACAATATTAATAATCCCTCACTTCTGAGGAGATCAAAATGGTTAATATTCACACACTGGATTAAAGCTCCCAAAACTTTATTGGACTGAAATAAAATCCTTCATTCCATCATCCACCAAAGTAGGTTTTACACAGCAGATCATTCTAGAAAAGTGTGTACTGCTTGTCTTCTTTTGGTGTTATTTCAAATATAAATCATGCATTTAGTGTCTGTTTTTCATCTATGTTAAAATAGCCAAACCTTTCAAACCTTTATAAATGTCAGTGTATGTCAACAATAAAATGCCAATATGCATTTGAGTCTAAATATGAATCACTCGGTTGATGGAGACCAAATCCACCAAGGTTGCTGGGGGTTTTTTTTTCAAGAATATATCAAAAGAAAAATTTGAAAATGCTATTTGACATGTGACATGCCGAGATGGAACAGTGAGGAGAAGTAAAGATTATTTTTCAATCCTGAAAATATATGAGATAGATACAGCGAAAAAGAAAGATATCTTAATGTCAGATGAAAGGGAAGATACTGTCAAGATAACCACACAGGCTTAGATACTGCAGGCTGAGTAAAGTACAAATCATAAGGAAACATCCACCCGGGTTATGTGAGTGTGGTAGACTTGAGACAGTTCAGCGTGTTTTACCTCACGGTGTGAAATAAAACAAGAAAAATGAGAAATTATTTAACAGGTTCTCAGGCTCTTTCAACTTTACTGGGCCTGAACAAGAATCATCAGTTGAAATCAGTTTACAGAGCTACAGGGTAAATTATTTGTGTGTGAGTGTGGTGCATTTGGTTTATCTTTGTCCATAACTGAAACCAGAAAATTTGCATACTTTTACATACTTTTGCAAATCAATAAAACACAGAACCAAGTATGACAAAATAACCATAACTCAAGATTCATTAGATTTTTCCACATTTGCATAGTTGTCATGGAGTTGCTTGCTCAGAAGCAATTAAAAATAGTTTTAAGTCTTGTTATCAATAAAATTAAACAATAATTTATGTTTTTATAGTGCAACATGCAGAAATGTGGTTTTGGTATATAATGGGTATTGTATTTATGTATGGCTCAGTGATGCAGACAATATGAATAAATTTGACCATACCTCAGCTGTAGATATGCCAACTTTCATGCACTTTCATGCAATTCTGCAGCTGTCTAAGTTTCTTTTTGGCCACAATAGAAAGATCACTTTTATTGTCTATGAGGTTAGATCGTTTTTTACAGTCTAAAACTGTCTCGTTGATACGTGACATAAACCCAATGATTACAAGGTCGTACATTCAGAAGGGACAAAACTTCTGCAAGAGGAGCCCTACTCCACCCAAGTCCTTTTACTGCCATACCATGTGTTTATAATAGAAACATATATTATATTATAATTATATTTATTTAAATGTATTCATTTGGGATACATGTACATTTGCACAGGTTTTCTGGACAGAGGTTTTCAGTGAAAATGGGCATTAATACAATTTTTCAGTGAAACTCATAGATTTCAGCATTATTTATGATTTTTTCTATCAGGAGAGAAAAATATGGACTCCTTTATTTGCATGTAAAGATCAGACAAATGTACTACAACCTTAACACATTTGGTGACTAAAAGCACTCTGCTTTTAGTATGTCTTCACCCACCCTCATGGGGAGCCTTTCATTTCCTTGTTACATTTAAATTATGACCATTAATTCCAAAATATACGAGAGTAGTAATGACATGGGTACGCTTGTGATTCCTGTTGGAATGAGGCCAGGACTTACCAATGTGTCTTGACTTAACACTTTGGCTTTAATGTGTATCCATTTAATGTCTCTCCTATCTTTTAACCTCTATTCCCTGTACTGACTCTTTCCACTTAGTCTTTTCCCCTACCTAATCAGCCTTTTACCCCAGTCTTTTTCTACCATTTTCACCCTCTCTCTTCTGTTTGCTCTTGCTCATTTAAATGTCACACTTTCATTTTAAGTTGGATCATTTTCTCTGCCTGAAGGGGTACGAGGGAGAGGAGGAGGAAGAGGTAGATGTGCATAAAGGAGAAGGCAAAGGCAGAACATAGCGGCTGCAAATGTAGGAGTTCACACCTATATTAGACGGGAATACAGAGAGGGAAACTAAAGAGGGTGAGATTTGATGCTGTAAGTGAGCAATATTAGAGAAGGCATGACTTGAGTAAAAAAAGGTTGAGTAAGAAACCTTGCAGCCTCCCCTTATCTTTTCACAGACAAGGTTAAAGCTGAACCTGACAAACAGTGAGGTAGGATGGAAGTTCAGGTACAGTATGGAATAATCCAGCATATTAGTGACTACAATTTGACAGCTTTTTTTAAATGTCTACATGATAAGTCTTGGAGCATGGCGCACAGTGACAGCTGCAGTTCAACCAGGTGGCATTTTTCTATTCTAAGCACTCACATGTATCCCTAAATTTAGCTCTACATTTTAAGATGAAATTTCAGTGATCCCTGTGGGGAAATTGGGTCGTTGCAGCAGCAACAAAATAAGCTATACAGTACATCCTACTGTAAAAAGTATTAGAAATACAACCTACCCTCTATACTGTTCAGGACAAAATTTAAATGAAGCTCAGGGTTGGGTGCAGGGAGCACTCTTTCCCGAAGCACCAAAATGAGAAATTCATGAGACCTTGGATATCATTAGCATGACAGATTCTGCTGCCTCTCTATATTTCTATTTGAGTATACTCATATCCAACACAGCTTATCAGTTAAAGAGACAGTTCCATATTATGGGAAATATCTTCATCAACATACCTTTTGATAACATCTTTGGGATTACTATGAAAAATATCTTGGACACTATTCTGTGATACTGTGAAATTTTGCACACTACCTGATGAATACTGTATTTCTTAAAAAAAAACATATTCTACATATATTTATATCCTCTTTTACTTGAATTCTATCTTCTTGTTTTACTTAATGTTTGTTGTGCACCAAAAACACCAAGGCAAGCTCCTTCTATGTAAAAAAAAACCTACTTTGCAATAAACAATAAACTCTGATTGTAAAATGCTTATTTGCATTCCTTTCGAGAGTGAGAAGATCGATTAGCTGCCACCTCTGTGCACTGAACCTGCATTACACTTTTTCTCATTTTTCATGAACACTTTTCTCCAGAAGTCAGAAGTTCACACACAGATCTACACCGAAAATTGCCAGCCAAAATGAAACGCTTTGTTTGCAAAGTGATCTCTGGAACAACTTCACCGACTTCCAAGGTGCAGAGAAAAAATGGAAAAGTCTGAAGAGGTCAAAACTCCAGCAACACTTGTAGTATTAAGAACAGCTGTATTATAAGGTTATGGGGAGGGATGTTGGCAGGCTAACAAGGTCAGGAGTTTATTTGATTATATTATATATTATATTATATATTGATAAATATTATATTGATGTTTTTATTGATTATTTGTTATTTCTGGAGGGCGACAGTGGTGCAGTGGTTAGCACTGTCACCTCACAGCAAGACGGTACCTGGTTTCAGCCTCTGCTGGGACTTTCTGTGCGGAGTTTGCATGTTCTTTCCGGCTTCCTCCCACAGTCCAAAGACATGATCCTAATAGATTAATTGCCGTAGGTGTGATTGGTTGTTTGTCTCTATGTGCCTTGTGATGAACTGGCGACTTGTCCAGGGTGTACCCTGCCTCTCGCTGGGATAGGCTCTGGCCCTCCTGTGAATCTGATGAGGATAAGCGTTCATAGAAAATGGATGGATGTTATTTCTGGCTTCTTGTGGAGTTTATTTTGACTCGTTTCAACCCTATAATTGTGTTTAAATCTCAATTTAAAATTGATCACAAAAACATGTATTCATCAAGCCTTCATCAGGCTCTACCTAAAAATAAAGTTGTTCTTTACACTGCATTAGAAGTCTAGAGTTTTGACCTCTTCTGTCTTTTGTTCTTTGCTAGGTAGTGCACAGCTGATTTATATGAGGTTTTCTTGCTCTGGCTGCCTGCTGTGATCCTCTAAATTAGGTTGTTCAGAGCAATGAGAGTGTGGGCTGCAAAGCCAAAATAGTGAACTTAAAGATGTGAAAACGCTGCAAAGAGCTGCAGAGGTAATAATTCCCTGTAAGTTTGTCACTGCTGTGCATTCACATTGCACACAGTCATTTCATCCATTGTTAATAGGAAAAATATCGACGAGTGCAGCTGGAGTAGGTGCAGAAACAGCTAGACTATGACTAACAGTGAAATTCTCATGATGATTAACATATTGTGTCTCAGTTGTTTAACTAGAACAGAAATGTAAAAAAAAAAATTGAGGGAGATTTATGCACACATCAGGTGGGTGCAGTGACTTTGCACAGTCTAGTGTAGAGGTTGAGAGTGGTTGCCAGGTTTTATACCTTCTCACCAAACCATCCTACAGTTGGAGATGCTAAGATATAGTAGCTCCTAACCCCTCTAATGGCAAAGAGTTGTTTTTACATTTGTGTTTGTATTTGTCAAAGCCACAAATAGGCATCCGCCCCGTTGTTTCTAGTTGCGGAAGATTGTTGCTGTTGAGAAATACTGAATAAACAGTTTCACATAGGAATAACATATGTGAATTCTGTTCTAGCGTAAGTAGATTTGCATGAACTAGAGCCAGTACCAGATGTCAGTGCTCTCTCTCGCTTTTTCTTTCTCATTCTGTGTGTGTGTACCTGTCTGTGTGTAACCACTCAAAAGTTGCATGCTGCTTCTCCTCGGCTCCTGATGGCACTCAGCCTGGCATGCCTGGGTAAGCACTGGATTGCTTGGCTTTATGCCTGCGCCTGTAAGCATGCGTGTGTGTGAGAGAGTGTAGAGAGAAACGCAGAGCAATACCGTCATGAGATGCTGAGCGAATATTCTTCTCATCCCTGTCCTTCTTCCTTTCTGCCTGTGTGTTTTTCATTGTCCCTGTTTGCTTACTTGTGTGTGTATCTGCCTTTTCATTTCAAACTTTGCTCGTCTCTCTGTTTGTTTGTGTGTCATGCCCACCCAGTTGCCTGCATATTTGCACACCTCTGAGCCTGTCAGACAGTCAGATAGGTTTGGCAGACTGTTCGCACATTCTGCATTCCTGTCTCCCTTCTCTCACTTTGTCCAATTTCCTGTCTGTCTTCTTGAGCATCTGCTTATTTGCCAGTTTTAATACAGTATGGCCGCTAGCTTGTCGACCTGCGTACTTGTCTCTGACCTTTACATCTGTTTATCTAATCACATGCATGAATACTGTCTGTCTTTGGAACTTTGGGGGGCGGCAGTAGCTCAGTCCATAGAGACTTGGCTTGGGAACCGGAGGGTGGCCGGTTCAAGTCCAGCATGGACCAAAAATATGGAAGGTGGACTGGTAGCTGGAGAGGTGCTAGTTCACCTCCTGGGCACTGCCGACGTGCCCTTGAGCAAGGCTCACAGGGCGCTCCTCAAGGGGGCTGCCCATCACTCCACCATCTCTCTCCACATTGCATGTGTGCATGTCTATGAGCCCCTTGTATGTGTGTTCGGGGATTGAAATGCATGTAAAAATAAACTGAGTGAAAGGGGATTAATTAAGTATCTCTTCTTCTTCTTTAGTTGGTGCTTTTTCTACAGTTGCAGTTATTCAGTCCCTCAGCTATGTGCTTGAAATGCAGAACTGTAAATTCAAAAATGTCTCTCTGCCACTTCCATGTTTCTCTGTCAGCCTGTGCCCTTTATGTTCCATTGTCCTTGTCTAGTATGTGTCTGAATCTGCTTGTAACTGTTTTCTCTCCGTCTTTCTGTCGGTCTGACTACTTGTCTGCATTTAACTTTGTTGATCCTGGTTATCCTGTCAATTTCCTTGTCAGTGTCTGCACTGCTTGATTTTTGTGTCTGTTCCTTTGTCTTCATTCTGTCAAGTTCATCAGTAACCACTTTCATCTTTCTCTTCGTCTCTTTTCTGCAGCTCTTGCCTGCCGTCTTTTCCCTCTGTCTCTCACTCATTGTCTCCGCTCAGCCGCTATACGAAATATCATGCCCCCTTCTAAGTCAGGATAATTTTCTCAGCACGGCGGCGGGGGCGAGAAGGAAGGACAAAGGTGCAGAAGAGCAGCTGCTAATCAGCAAGGACGGGAGAGAAGGATGATAGAAGGACAGGAGTGGAGGAGAGCAGCGTCTTATAACTTTGGAAATTTCACCTGAATTTTACAGGGAGGAAAGGATTGGGGAGAGGGCCAACGAGGAAAGAGAGACACAGAAAGGGGAGACTAAGTGGATTAGAATAAAGGACAGAAGGGAAGAGTGGAAGAGAGAAACATCAAAGCTGTTGAGGGAAAATGATGTCTGGCATAGGAGAGAGAGGAGAAGAGGCTAAAAAATAACTCAGAGTACTATTACTTATCAAAAAGCTGACAGCAGGCTTAAGTTAGCTGTCTGACAGCCCTACCCAAATATCTGAACCTACCGTCAGTCCCTGTGGCCTATCATAAAAATTAAGTCAGAATAGGTCATGCATTAATCTGGGACCTCAATAACAATCGTGTGCTTGAGTTTCATCATTAACTTGATTTTAAGAAACCATGCTTGCGCAAATCTCTGTACCCCTGGTGCATGTGCGTGTAATGAATCACATTCTACAATCTTTATTTTCAGCCTGCTGGAACAGTTTCATATTACGCTTTGAATGCCCTCTATTAGTCATTGCCAAAGACTGGAGTTAAGAAAGAGGGTTTGGCATAACAATCACTTTGCAAAATAATAGACCACAAGGGTGTGTGTTGGCTAATGTGTACAAGAATTCTCTCCCATAGCAGCTCGACTTTGGCACTGCCACCAAAAAGTTTCTTTAAAGCTGGTAACTTGGCCTACGGTTTGAACACCACATTTCCTTCTCAAGAGTACACACAAGCTTTTCACAGAGAAAACCTATGGAAGAAACACCAAACAGCTGAACTCTGTCATAGAGAAGTAGAGAAGCTGTGACAGTAGTACATAAATCTGTGTATTGCTTCTGTGGCTGATGAGAAATATATATCATATGATGACCTGGAGCAGATTCTGCTCAAAAGAATGATTTCTTTTTGTGGCGTCATACCTGTAGAACCTGAGATGACTTTCGCTGATGGATTTCTCCATCATCAAGCTGTCAGATCGCATGTTGGAATCATCTGAGTAAAAGTACATTTTCTTTATGTCACCCTGTTGCTTTAACTGTACTTTTAGCATTATGTCACCTGTGCACCTGAAGCTTTATGATTAGTCTGTTAGTCTGTCGTATGAACTTTCAGAAGTCACCTCATTATGTATAAGATTAGAAAAATAGAAGGATAAATACAGGAAATGAAATTCCAAATTAAAATGAATTAACATTCGATTTACATTAATTTACAAAATGTACTTGTGAAACAGCCTTATGAATGGAAATTAAGCATCTCCTGAACACTCAATTAAACCGCAAACTTGAATGCAACCATGACCCGTGAATTTTGTGGGGCAGTATTCATGGTTCACTTGAATACTTTGTGCCCCAGAACTCACAAAAGCCAGTACACCCGTCCTTAGAAAACTCCTGACCCGAGGGCCTGCATGAAGTTATGTATTGGGTTTTAAGAGGAGATCATGCAAGAAACTATCGTGCATGTTGTGTGTTTGTTTCTGTTTGCCCTTATAAATCTTGTCCTCGTTATTTCAGGAGGAAGTCCTTTGTGACCGCCCTCACCTTTCTGACCCTTAATGACACCGTTGTCATCCTCTCAGCAGGAACAGATTTTGCTCAGTCGTCCTCTCTCTTATCAGGATGTAGCTGTCCGTTTCCTCTCTCGCTCTCTCCATAGTCCTGTTATAGGCTGCTATAATTCCTATTGAATTCTGAACTGGAGGTCTATTGGGAGTGTGGGTGGCCTGCCAAAGTGAGAAGCATGGAGAGTAGCTTGTGGCCTCATTAGCTGTGCAATTAAAGGCACCCATGACATTGGGGGGGGAGGTGGGCTAAATTTTCAATTCCCATTTGTGCTCATCAGTAAGAGTTTTTAACATAAAGAGTACAATTCCATTAAAACTTAAAACTATCTTTGTGCATATCCCTTAGAGTGATACAGGCTTCTCTGCAGATACTAAAGAGTGCTTTAAATCCCATCCCAAGTTGTGGTGCAGCATCTCTGAAAAACAAAACTTTACTCATTAGCTGCAGCTTGCATTTGCTTTGATAAAATAAGTACAATGGTAAATAATCACAAGTGTCCTCTCTAGCCTCAAATAAATTCTTTAAGATGCACAAATTCAAGTGAAACCAACTGGAACGGTTTCAATACTTATCGCGGGTGCACACGCCTGCCTGTTGGCTTTCTGGTCTTGAGACACTGGCAGACATTGGTGACAAAATGTTTTATATCTCTTTGCATTTTGGTCCAAAGAAACAGTCCCTAATCAACTTTAATGGCCTCTCTGTGCCCAAGTGACCCATTTCATTTATGCAGCTCATTTAGAATGAGAGAGCAGTGCACTTCTGGAAGCACAGGCTGCCATTTGGTTTGATTCTTTCTGTGCATAGTCCCATCTGTGCTAATCACCCTGTGCTTTCCTAACTTCCTGACTACAGCCTCATGACTCTCACCTTTCAATGTGTGTGCAGCAGGTCTCTTATTTCTCATTCAGTAGTCAAATATTTTTTTCCAGTCACAGGGCTTTGTTGTTGTGCTGCCTGCATCTCTTCTTTGGAAAATGGCTGAATTATGATGAGCATATCATGTGTTTCTGTGTGTTCCTGTAGTGCGTTTGTTGCTCCAGGATGCTGGGCTCTGTTGTTCTGACTGCATCCTGAGACGTGATTGTGTGGACTGACTTGTATAGATTTAATAATAATGTTAAAATTTACTGGCATTCTTGCTCTTTGTGTTTGCTTTGCCTTTACTTGGCTTCCGATTACTGCACTGTTAGAGCAAGTCCTTTCTGTGAATCATCTGCATACGGGATAAGTGGTCGGTTCAGGTCTGAGTAGACAGGATTTAGGGATCAGGTTTCTCAAAGGAGCTTGTGATGATTGTTGGCCCTTTCCTTTGTGGTGTGTTTTCTAAGGCTCAGGCAGGATGAAATCAGTTTTTATTTCAAGCACCTTCTCACAGCCTTGATGGTTTCCGATTCTGACCCCTCAGAGTCCACTCTGTATCTGTTACATCAGGTTGGTGTATTGTCACATCGTCCTTCATCTATACGAGCACAGATGTAGAACTTCCTCAGAACAGTCACTTCAAGTAGGTTCTGAGTAGAATTTACTGTGGCAATATCAGATTCATTCAGTTTGTTGCCAAGAGCTTTTATCTCCTCCTCTAAAGCTTTGTGCAGAATACTTTCATCTCTTTTAGGTTTCGATGTTCCTGCTGTGTGGCCTC
The DNA here is from genome assembly GCA_946959425.1 of Argyrosomus regius. Taxonomy (NCBI): domain Eukaryota; kingdom Metazoa; phylum Chordata; class Actinopteri; family Sciaenidae; genus Argyrosomus; species Argyrosomus regius. Next base: position 15,158,834 of record OX336889.1, on the reverse strand, counting down.
CCGCTGCTTTGACGTCCATGAGGGACAACTCTCCTCAAACCATTGGAATTGCTTCCTCCAAGAGGCCAAAGTTTGGCACTATTGTTTGAACCGTTTGTGAAACATAGGATGTGAGCAGATTGAGTGATGGAGGTGTCTGGAAGCCTAAGCGAAGATTTAATCTAAAGTCAGAGTTTATAGTTGTGGGTCAAAGCAGGTGTCGTTGTTTACAACTTCGATTAGAGGATGAAGCAGAACTATTCTTCTGATCATGAAAAGAACAAAAAAACAGTCTAGTCTGTATGTCTTGTTAACCCAACATTAGCTAGGCTGTGTTCTGTGACTCTGTGCCAAATTGCAATGAGAGTGAAATACAACTACTTAGCATGTTTGATAAAGGTGTAACGTTGTGTGAACATGCATTAATATGTATGAGCACGAAGTGAAACTTCTGTCTGTCTGTGGGGACCAGTCCTATGGATGCACATCTCTCAGTAATAACCAAGTATTTACCAAGCCATAGTATGAATAGTATTTTATATTTGAAAATGTATAATATTGTGCCAATGGGCCAATTACCAGACAGTAGTGCCTAAGCCACACAGGAGCATGCACCAAGATTTTATTGTCAGTAGCTGTAGTTCTGTGTCATCATCTATCTAGAATGTCTTTGGGAAAGCAGTTGTCTGACTTTGTTATATTTAATTTACAGTTTGTCAAGTGATATTAGACACAAGTACATGTGCAGATGGCAACCCTGTACCCACAGAGTCCCCAACATAACACATCCCGATTTAAGCTGGTTGTGCGCTAAGTGCTTGCAGTGTTAGTTCAGAGGTTACACATGTGAGCGGCAGCAGCTACGAAGATACCATGTGGAGACAGCAAGGATTTTGATTGGTCAGCTTGGGTTGCTTTTGTTTACTCCTTCAAGTTTCTAAAGCAGGTGGAGAATATTGATGGAAAAGATAACACGAAGGAGCTATCTGCTCTTTTTCATGAACATAAATCAAGCAAAGCCATCTCCACTCCATACCTCCTGCGCAACATAATCACCACTCTCTACGGTGAATGATGGAACATCCACACTGGTGACTGCACAGCTGTGACTCCTATTTGTTAATGACACAAGGCAAAATGGAAGCCTCCTGTTAAGTACACAAAGTTAAAGTAAAGAATGTAAACAGTTACTCAGTAATATTATTACAACACAATATTGCCCAATCACACACACTGTATGATAAATCAAACCCATTCATAAGTCTATCCTGGCTGGTGTCTTACTCTTACTTGAGTCCACATCTGTATCCAGATCAAGCATTTGTGACTATAGGGCTCTTCTCATGAGACACATGAAAGGAGTTAATTTAGACCACCAACATAACGGATCTGTAGTTTTGTAGCATTCTTTGTTAGTGCAAATGAATGTAGTTTAACTCTATGAGTGTACAAACTGCATCAATCAAATGTCAGTGTTTATATTTGTCTGACCTAGTTGTCAACATCCACTTCAGAAACATATCTGCTTAATTATTAGACAAACTCCATTATCCGTGTCAAAACTCAGCAGTTAATTAATATTAGGAAACTTGCAGCGATAAAATAGCTTTTTATGGGTTTAATTAAGAGACCATCAGACGCATACTAATCAGAATGTGGAAGAGAGCTCAGAGAGAAAAGAAAGATGGAAATGATGGGCTGGATGCTGGAAAGGACGAGGGAGAGAAAGGCACATAATCATGTGTTTGACATTTCAGTGTCTGGTGAAAGAGAGAGGATGGGAGAAAAGAAGATGAATAGACAAGGGATCAGGGGTCTGAAAAGGAAGACGGCTTCTCTTAAGACGCTTTCCCTCTTAAATGTAAGTGGGAGGAAGTGAGAGGAGGACCTGTGGTCAGAAAGAAAGATGGAGAAAGTCAGAAAGAAAGAGATGTGAGAGGGGAAAAGAAAGGAAAAGTGAGAGAACCCTCCTACACTCACCAGTCTGTTATTTCTAAAAATGACCCTCCAGGCTCTCAGGATGGAGTGACGCATCTCGGATTTACTTCTGACACACACACAACACAGAGACACACACGTTGATACAGAAAACAAAACACATCCATATTTTGTCACTTCAGAAAAGTAGCTTCTATCAACCACCACCAGGCTGTCTATTAGAATATACTGTACACAGAATTTACGATTGCAATCAAAGTAGTCTTTTATAATTAGTTATTCTGTTAATTTAGCGCACCTCGTTTAGCGTTTTCACCTCCATCACGAAATGAATTTTTTTTTTAACCAAATGTTTTTTTGTTCCCATTCCCGCTCCCATTTCCCAAAACAAGACAGAACAGAAAATAAGCATAACATATCCACTTATCAGATTTCATTAAAAACAGAAAAATCTTTTCCATAATCTGGCTGTTGGGACACGGCCATGAGGGGTTGTGTAAAAGCCAAGATATGACACAATGAGGCTGAATAAAGAGACAAGAGAATCCAGATCATCATGTTCCCAAAAACTAAGGGCCTCTTTTAGATTCTGTGAACTAGATGTGGAATTATAAAAGTGAGACTTTGATATTTGTTCTGTTTTCTCTGCCATGCAATCACTCCCTGGCTGTCTCTTTCTTGCACTTTCAACTTAGAAAGATTACCTTACAGTCATGACAAGCAAAGTAACATGGCAGTTCAAAGAATTTTGGGTTCTTCAAAGGGGTACTGGGAAAACTATGTCTACAGAAATAAATAGAATATGTGCAGGCGTGTCTATTGTATGAGTTGAAACAATAATTTCTAATTAAGTCATATGAATATGTCTTCACGTGTGGGGTAAACAAACCTATTGCACAAATGGTAAAACCACCACCTCCAGCTTGGTTGAGTTGAGTCATTGGTGCTGTCATAGTGACCCATACTGGTCTGGTCTGGGCACCTGTTTGCCAGGCATCCTTTTGTACCTGCTCTGAATGTAGAGACGGTCGTGTTTTGAGTGATACATACATATATATTCAAATGTAATATAATAGAAGCACACACATAGAACTGCATAAACACAGTGTGGGAAACAACTTTTGGGGAGGTCTTGGCCTCAGCAGTATCGTGTCTGGGATCTTCCTGTTCCGCCACATAACATTCAGTCAGTCAGTTTTCAGGTCGGCCTTGACCAGATTATGGAGAAGTCAAGCACACACACACACACTATACACACTCATGAGAAACACACATACATTACCACGCATTCACGTGACGCTCAGAACATTGACTACGTGATTATAACAAAGTACAGGATGGTTGGGTCCATATCTGGTGATTTGGTCATGTAACAGTGATATAAGAATGGTTATAAAAAGCTGCGAAGATTAAAAGTAAAGAGTAAAAGAGTTCGGATTCGCAAGCAGCTGTCTCCGTGTTTTTATTTCATCATGTTTTTGGGAGTTTTCTAAACAACAAGACCCGGTGCAAGGTCTTCTATTGTGACTTCCTATTGCAAGACCAAAACACATTCATTTTCCCACTGGAATTCAAGTCAAGAACAAATAGAGTCACTGACCAGAGCTGTACAAATTCAACATCCCATAAATAATCTCATAACCCAGGGTGCCCCAGTAGCTTACCACATTTGCTGAGGCTAAGTCCTGACCGCTGTGGACCGGGTTATATTCCGACCTGCGGCCCTGTGCTGCATGTTCTCCCCTCTCTTTCTCCCCAGCTTCCTTTCTATATTTGGGTATCACTATCCAAAATAAAGGCATAAAAAGGACAGAAAAACAATCTTTGAAACCCAACTCACCTATGTCATGACTGAATACAAGTTATTGAAAGAGACCGACTGAAGCACACAACATGATGGACAATCTAGGCTTTCCAGAACGGACAACCCGGGACAGACCATCAAGGATTGAATAGTCACCCAGCTCAAAATACCATTCAACACTGTCAATAACCTCAATCACCTTTCACCAAAGAAAAAAACTATTCTGACCAGTGGCAGGTGGTGGTGGCATTAAGAATAACTACATAGAAATAACCAATGAACAAAAAACACAAACTTTTTTTTGTACCTGACTGTAAACATGTTTACGCTGAAGTTGAGCATTTCCAATATAGGGACTTATGGAGAATGATTCTTTTTGTAGGCAGCTTCAAGTGGATATTTAAGGAACTGCATTTTTTTTTGCACATCCGCATTGGCTTCATTTCACAGCCACGGAGGTTGCTGTAAATACATGGGTCTGAAATAAACTTTTATTTACTTTTAAACTAATCACATAATGTCACAGTGACATAGTGGAAGATAGTGGTAAAAAAACAGGAGTTAATGATACATCCTGCATTAATTAATGCATTAAATCATCATGAGGCATGCATTTGTTAAGCATTGCTGATTTGTACTCTTATTGTGCATCCACTAGGATCTTAAATGAGGACACTGCCTAGGACAATTTATTCTCTTATTGCTATTGTTGTTGTTATAGTTCCATTAAGAAAGTAAAGTAGGAGCTCATAGAAATACATTTTACTATAATTGTTTGTTTTTTTTTGGGGGGGGGGGGGGGGGGGGGTTGTTGTTTGTTTCTTTGTTTGTTTTTTTAAAAAACTGAGCTGAATTGTCACTACAATATCCTTATTATCAGTAAAAATGGAACAGGACTTATCCATCTGTCCCAGTGCTGCCGTCTGGAGCCAAGTCTATAAGTCTAAGTCTATCTTTTTATGAGTAAAAATAATAAAATGCTTCTCGTACACTACAAGGGAATCTGCAGAGTTCCCCTCACAGAGCACAGAATGTTTCAAATGGTAAATGGTCTGACATTTTTTTTCACTGTACACACTCCTGGCATCTACTTCCATGCCACCTGATGCCCGTAAAACACTTCTGGAAAGAGATCACTAACTCACTTTCTGCTCTGCTGGCCTGCCCCATCCCACTGAACACAGTCCACTCAAACAAGAAAACCAGTACATCACTCCTCATAGGGCTAACTATCGGCAAGAAAACTGTCCCCATGAACTGGAAATCAAAGAATATTGTACATTGAAATATTTTGGATCACAGTTCAATGGAAAACTTGGAAAACAAATCATGATTCCATCTGGCAGGCATTTATTAATTTCCTGCATTCCTAACTGGTTTTCTTTATCATTAATACGCTTTCTGTCCACATGCAAACATACATTTGCATATACACACACTCATACTTAATTAATTGTAGCCTAATTAATTTTGTGTATCCAACCTCCAAAAACAGTGCAAATGTATTATGCATACATATAAACACGTGTACCCACATCTGTTGTTGCCTTGAGTTTATCGACTTTTCAGTTACACATTTATATACGTATATTAGATAAGCTGCCTGTTTTCTACAACACAAATATCATTATCACTGTGACACAAATCATATCCACACTCACACTGCCTTTTTTCTGTTTATGGACTACTGCTATTTCACTACTTCACTGAATTTCTTTTCTTTTTTGTAACATATGAAATTCCCTTTTCTGGGGGCTTTTCATCTTCGTCTCTGTTATATTTTCTCACTGGCACAAGGTGACATGGGTTAGGGTTGGGTATCCTCAAGTGACAGAACACCCAGAAAGAAAAGAAACATAACAATATAATAACTTGATATAATAGCTTTACTTGCAATGGACTGACTCACTCCCAGAAGGATCTGGGTCAGTCCAATGTGAGAAGCTGGGAATGACCTGCACCAGACCAGCAGGGGGATTTTTTTTTTTGTAACACCTACTGTAAGTCTGTGCAATTTTCACCTTTTGTACTTTATACTATTTTACACAGAAGTAAGCAAAAGCAGGCTTCTCATTTCCAGTCAATGACCTTTGTGAACTGAAATGTTGTTGTTGCTAACATTTTATCTGCTGTAGTTAGCCATTGTAAGCTTATGCCAACACTAAAACTCCAAGAAAACTGTTGAAATCTCAGCAAACCAAAACAAGAATCCTGCAAAAGTGTCTTAAATTTGCACTGGATGGCTGCATACAGGTATGCCTACATGATATTGTGCTGAAATACTGTACCAGGCTACGTATCCTATGGGCAAAAAGTTTTGTTCTAACCTAACCTTGAATGGTCTGGATGCTAGAAAAACATACTTGTTGGAGATACTAAGTGATTTATACTTGATGCTTCTTTACAAGAGAAAACGATTTGAGGATGTGGAGTAATTGTATATTGTCACAAGCCCCCTCCTCCTTTCCCCTCTCAGCCTCTCCTTAGGGGACAGCGAGGCTGCGGTGCTTGCAGTATAATGACATTAAGGTCCTGCAGCATGGGCACACTCAACATCTGTCAGTTTTTCAGACATCCTCCAAAAAGCTAGAGGTTGCAAATGGCTAATAGTGGCTGCTTGTTTATCAGTTAATATGATTAACACATGCGTATGCCCGACACTAGTTATTATCATGGAGAGTGAAGCTTGATGAATGTTCATTTTGAAGATACCGTTAGCTGGCTGGCTCCTGTTATTAGGCATTATTCTAGGCTATCTAACTGTAATGCTAATGTTTACATTTGGAATGCTGGTTGGATATTAACTTTCACATTCTCACAATGATTGCACTTTGTGTACAGAGAGAGTGAGAGGCAGGCAGTGATCAACAGACACAGAGGTCTGTGAGCTATTGTATAGTTTTCTGAACAGTTGACATTTGAAATGTAATTAATGAAATAATGTACAACTGAATATTGATTACTAATAATACCTTGTAGGCTTACTCAACACAAAATAAACAACAGCATCAACTTTGATGATAATAATAATAATAAAAAGTTATAGGTATATTATTTGCTTTCATTGGTTATTGTCTTGTATATCCAGTCATTTATGACCTTTTATAGTTTATCTGTTTTTTTGTTGTTTTTTTTATAAACACATGAGAGAGCTGCCACAGACATTTATAGTATAATACCTACTGTAAGGCCCTGAGCATACCACAGTCCTTAGCCATGTCATAGGCCCCTGGGCTTGGCTAAGCTTGTGCTCCTCACATCCACCACAACCACCCTATGCACCTCTGCACACTCTGATCCTGATGGCTGATGCTCCATCACATCAAAATCACATGAATTCAGCACAGAGCAGTGTCAACAGTGGAGAGATCAACTGTATATTCTGTCCTCTTATTAGTTTGAGCAGTTGGTTGGCAAACATATTTGATGTTGTTTGAGAATAAACTACCCAAATTGAATTGCTTCCTCTGTGAGTCCTTGAGGTGTTTCCTCCGTAGCCTCAGTGCCTCAGTGCAGATAGTTTTAGCAGAGGTAGAGGTGCATGTGTTTAAATAAACTAAACCACTCCTGAACATTTCGATATGAGCAGTAACTTCTGTCCAGCTCCAAGTATGAACACTTGTGGATGTGGGAAACTTCAACTGGGCCAGACAGTTCACACTCTAAATCCTGACAGTCACTTTTTGTCTTGTCACTTGCTGTGTGTCTCCTTCATAGAATTCACAAACTATTCGAGACCTCCCTTGCAGCTGCTTTAAGGCTGTCACATTGACAGCAGACCAGACATATATTCTTTCTGTAATCGGACAAGGTCTACAAGGCAACACGGGTCAATTTCAATTGAGCACTCACTCAAATCTTGAGAGGAGCGATCCAGACATTCAGTTTCTAGCTTGCACAGTGTCACGGATCCATGACAGAGTCCATGCCTCGTTCTTCAGGTATAGTCACATTTTGCTTAATATAAAAAAAAATAAATGCTGTATATGAACATAGTTCACACTGAGTGTGTGTGTGTGTGTGTGTGTGTGTGTGTGTGTGTGTGTGTTTATGTGCAGACCATCCTGTATTAAACACAGGCAATTCTATCTGGTTCCTGTCAACCTGCAGTGACAGTCTGCCAGCATAAAGTAGGGTCAGACAAAAAAATGAAAAGTGACTGGAAAAAGTTAAAATAAAAAAATAAAATGAAATAAAAACCCTGGAGTCTTCTGGCAGCAGTTTAGACTGTTAACCCCAACCACATGAAATTTATGGACAGCACATACCCCCTCAGTTATGTTAGAATTTGTACTAAAATTGTAGTATCATTCAAGGGGTATATGAATAATAAAAACACAACAACATAAATATGAAATCTCTGTTCTAGCCAGGCAACTCGTCTGCAAACTTGTATAATAACTCTTTGTGCCAATCAGTCAGGTTAATGGGTTCATACGTTTTTTGTTTTTTTTTCTAGTTTTCAAGAATCCTGTTTTCATGAACACAAACGTGCAAGTAATACAAGAAGTGCAATAAATTCTCTCAGTATTAATGCACTCATAAAACCCAGATCATTTGGTAGAAGTAGTTAAACTATGTAGATCCTGAGCCAAAAACAGCTTGACAACATTGTAAGCCTTACAAAAGTAACATTTTTTGCAGGCCTTTTGAACTGGATTGCATCATATTGTATAGGTGCTGTGAGTATTGTTTGGAGCCCCTCTGTATCAGTGGCTGTAAGTCTGGGAGATTTAGAGAGAAGCAGAGAGAGGAAATCAGAGGAGGAGCAGTTCATGTCCCTACAGTGGCAGTAATAAGTCTCTGCAGTGGGCGCCAATGCTAGCGTGCATGTTAGTGTGTGTGTGTGTGTGTGTGTGTGTGTGTTTTCTGTGTGCACCCGCTCTACAGTAATAAGCTTGTTGGTGTCTCCAGTTCATTTATCTGCCTCCATTCAGAGTGACCTTCAGTTACAGGGCCTGCAATATTCTCTGCAGTGATGCATACACACACACACACACACACTGATGAACAGAGGTACACAAAAAACCAAGTTGTGGACATATACACAGACAAAAACACACAAACACACACTTTAAGGTGTTAATCATCCCGACCATAATGAGCACATTTTATAACATTTCCATTCGTTTTATAAATACATGTAAACCTCATTAAATGGCACTTCTTCCATCCCCACTCTCTGCTGGAAATATATAGATGATAGATGGTCTGTAGACTGATGAAATTTGTCATCCTGAAGTTCTTTTAGTCCTCTGCTTTCTTTTTCTTTTCCTCCCTGTAATTGAGATAATAATAACTGTTATATTAGTCTTGCAGCTTTGCACTGATAAATGGCCTGTTTTCAGGATGACACATGATTGGTGTTATGAGTAGGTTGTTCAGCAAATTTTACGTTATGAGCACAGATTACTGACACTTTTAGCCCAAATATATATATATAACAAAACTTGCCTGAGCCGAAAATGAATGGTGTTTGACTGGCAGAAGTGGAATTATTGCCTTAACTTCCCTTTAACACAGTTATGTGTTTCGATTTTAAGTTGAAAATGAAAATGCATTGGTATCGTCCAGTTTGCTGCTCTGGGAACGGAAGAGAAATACTGGAATCAGTGCATTCATACTGATAATAGGTATTCCTTCAGTGTGTTTTTCAGTCACACACTCACTCCTGTGAAGCTCTCGGGACAATGGAAATATTTTCTCTGACTGTAACTGTGTTTAATACTGTCTCGCCATCAAGAAGCAATTCTGTGACACCGTATTTTTGGCTGTTTGACAGATGACTCAGGTCCATTTTCGCAATAAAGATGCTTTCCACTCCTGTGGAATTTATTTACTCTGTGGCAGCAGACAGTAGCATAAGCCAGCAGAAAACTCTTAAAAGGTTAAACTGAGTTTACTGGAGGGCTCATGGCAGGGCCATTGCAGATAGACAGGTAAACACCATCCATAATACAAGCCTCTTTTAGACTTTGTAATTTTGTTTCTTTGGAATAAAATCATGCTAACAATTTGAGCACGATAACAGATAGAAAGAGGCCAAGGGTAGACAAATATTTAGTGAATGAATGATGCCAGTTTGTCTGTTGAGTCTCATTGTACTTTCCCAGAAGCAGACCATTAGAAATCTTTGAGTAATTTTTGATTTAGAATTCTTTTTTGAGGTTCAAGTGAAAAATGTTGTCAAGTCTTGCTTTCAGCTCTAGGAAACTTTTTTACTATTAACTATTTTTTTACTATTTTAATGCACTTTATGTCTGTATCAGTCTCCAGTCTGGAGCAAAACTCTGTTGTCTGAATTTTAACAGGCACCAAAAACTACCAATGCATTATTCCAGACGTGATGCTAGCCAACTTACACTGTCTGCTTTGGCCTGTGTTAATTTTAAAATTCTACTCATCACTTCTAAAGATTTGCTCCAAATTATCAAGGATATATTGACTCCTATGTGCCTGGCTCTGCTGGTTGTTCCTTAATCCTGGTTTGTAACCAAAGGTGACCAGGTCTTTGCTGTTAGAGCTGCCAGACTGAAGAACACTCAGACAGGCTACATCATTATCATCTCTAAATCCCTTCTCACTTTCTTTTGCAGGAAAGTGTTTATGAATATTTAATGTGTTTCATTTCACTCTTGCCATTTAATTTTTTGATTTGATCCCCCAGTGTTTCATGATTCATGTGTTGTTTTTAGTTTATTTAAAACACATATTTTATGAATTAATTATGTTAATGAAACATCTGCTGTGAACTAATGAACTACACCAAGGGAAGGAACAACTATCACACATTTATGTAGATTATCTACTGTCTCCTGAAACATTATATATAGAGTATATTGCTTATTGCACATACTGTTTGAATGAGAATCAGTATGTAGTACAACAAAAGGCAGTTATTTGTGATGACATAGCTCCGCCGTATCTCACCATTGGCTCCAGTTTTTGGATAAATCTATGAACAACCTCTGAATGTCAGGTTGGAAATGTCAAACAGGTTCAATACGATCAGAACAGCTCAGACAGTCTAGAAGACAGTCGTGGAATTAAATCTGGACAATGCCATGTCATTTTACCGCAATCTTTTCCACACTTTGTTTCAGGGAACGATGTAAAACACTCTTTTCATAACTGATTCAACAAGAAGACTCAAAAGCATCTTTTTGCTGATTGTTGCTAGTTTTGAACTCTTTTATTGACACTGATCTCTCTCTCTTTCTCTCTTTCTCTCTTTCTCTCTCTTCCTGCCTTTAGCTTGATTTCTTGGCCTTATTGTCTGTTGTCTAAAATTGTTTTTTAGATGCCGACGGTGCCACCAGGGAACAGACAAACTGACAGCCAGAGAGGAAGATGAGAAGAGGTGAGGGGCACGACTGACAGGAGAAGAAGATGGAGAAATCACCACTGACAGAAAGGGGGATGTGGTGAAAGGAGATGGACTGAGAGGGAAAATGGTGAAAGGTAAGAAACGTGACAGGGGACAAGAAGAAAGTCAGAGGGGTGAGAATTTTTTTTTTTCTAAATTAATATTATGTTTTTCTAAATTAGTCAGTGTATCTATTTTTACACCTACACTTTACATCCACTGGTACTGAAATCTACATGACTATGTTTAGGTATGTTTGAATAACGCAAGCCAATAATTGATGGATCCAAGTGCCACCTCTTTTCCCAGAGCTGCAGCCAGCAGCACTTTATCAGTGTAAGCCTAAATGGTGATCAGGGATTTGAAAATAGTTAAAGGTCCACTGTGTGAGACTTAGGGGGCTCTATTTGCAGAATAAGGCTGAGTATAATATTAATGACTGTGTTTTAATTAGTGTATAATCATCTGTAAATGAGAATCGTCGTGTGTTTGTTACCTAGGATGAGCTTTTGATATCTACAGACACTGTGTGTGGTCTTCCACAGTCCACCATATCGAGCTGCCATGTTGCTACAGTAGTCCAAATTAGACAAACTACACATACACATTTCACAGCCACCATAGATTCTCCTTCAGACTAGGAAGGGGAGGGTGAGGTGATGGGGTTGCAATGCAGTTACTACAACCCTAGATGCCTCTAAAAAAGGTGTAATAGCAGGGATTAAGGAGCAATCCAGCAATTTACAGTATTTCTGCACTTCCATGAAGTTGAACTTGCAACAGACAGGTTAAAAGAAATAATGGTCAAAACTGAAGCCGTGGAGGGTCAAGCTAAAAAATATATATCCAACATTTCCCATGATGCAACTCGGCTGTGTTTTCCATTAGACCCCCTTAACTTTTATATTTCTATCTCTTTTAAATCAACACAGCTCAAATTCATAATGCATTCTTTCTGTTTTTTTTAAGTCTCATTCCCAACCATGACATCGTTAGACTTTAGATAGCTTTCTTTGGGGCAACAGAAGATAATACAAGTCTGGGTAAAAGAACTGAGTAATACTCCCCCTGCCAAGTGAACTGCTAAGCAAATTGCCAATGAAGGCCCGTTTCAGGACAATGGCAGATGAGCTGTGGATTGTACATTTTGTACTGATATCCTTTTTCTGGAGATCATTGTCTAAATTGAGTTAAATACTGTGGAAGGGGGTCATATGTTTTTCATTAAAGAAACAGCTTACTAAGCTTTTTTTTTTTTTTTTTCTGCCTTCCTTGTAACAGAAATCAGTAACATAATTTTGGCCTCTTGCGTATATACAGGTTCTCATTATAGACTCACTAGTGAATGGTCTGTTTGAAGGGTCTCTGAAAAACACAGCTACTCGTCTTAATTATCTGTCTGAAGACTCCTTGGCAGCAGTATAAAATGCAAATGTAAGACTTTTGCTCTGACCGTACATGAAGAAGACACTTTCTATAAAACTGTGTTACTTATTTTTACATTTACTAGACAACACAAACATTGTTGTTTTAAAGGATACAAAACACTGGTCAACATTTTGGTGTACATATTGACTATTTTATCAAAGACTACCAACATCTGTCCTGTGGGAGAAAGTAATGAGTGCAACATGTAAAAGAAATCTGAAGTAAGACAACAAAAGATCTCAATCTCACAGAATGCAAAGCAGGAAACATTGAAATATTGTATTGTACTCACTGTGTTTAATAAATCTTATTGATTGAAGTTTCTCACCAAAAAAAAGTGAGAACGCTGAATATATGCAAGATTCATTAAATGGATGAAGCCGGAGATCTAGAGGCACACATCTTTTTGAACATTTTTCCTCTGATAGTTCTAAATAATTAAAAAAAAAAAATTCTATGCAGTGTTATTATCTAAAATCATCCATTTGTTATGTTGTTTGAAGAACAGAAAAAAAAAAATAATTAGACGCAAAACAACAAGAAAAAACCAGAGCAGAGCAGTACCACAACAAAATAACAAAAGACATCAAATTAAACAAAATGAAGTAGAACAGAACAGAAGAGATAAAAAAACTAACCAAAGCAGAGCAGACCAGAACAGACAAAGGACAAAATATAAGGACCAGACCAGAATAAAACAGGAAAGGACAGAACAGAGAAGAGAAGGGCAATGCATTTTATCTGGTGCAGAGCTGGAGGGTAAATCACACCAGGGAACTCTTGTCAATAACAGCTCTAAGTGTGTGTGCTTGAATCTGTGTGTGTGTGTGTGTGTGTGTGTGTGTGTCTATGTGTGCTTTGGGTGTGTACATGTAACCTCCTTACAGATTATTTACTGTACAAGTGGCCTCTGTGCTGAATTAAATAATCTTCAGTACACAGTAGAACAAACTTGTGAATGCACCTGTGTGGCTGTGCTTCCAGATCCATGTTTAAGTTTGTGTGTGTGTGTGCATGTGATTGTGTGTGTGTGTGTGTGTGTGTGTGTGTGTGTGTGTGTGTGTGGGGGTGTGTGTGTGTGTGTGTGTGTGTGTGTGTGTGTGCGTGTGTGTGTGTGTGTGTGTGTGTGTGTGTTGGAGAGAGAGAGACAGACTATGCACTTTAAATATGCTGCACTAAGATCACTGTATCTCTGGCCCAGAAAATGCCAGAGAACTACTTTCTCAGCATACTCAGCACAGAAAATATGAGTCTAGTGATGCACACACTCACAGACACACACAGCTTCGGCCATAAAAATGCCAACATTAGTCTCTCTTTTTGGCATCTTTATGGATCAGATAAACAGCATTGTTGTTCAAAGCAAACATCAGTACCATACAGGCTTAAAGAACACTGTTCCTATCTGCAGATCTTCACATTTTATTACTGGGCTCATCTGAGCGTGCAACATCAGGTTTGTGCCAGCAGCGGAATCATGGTCTTTTGAAATTCAGCTGATTTTCTTGGTATTACCAGATTGCTTTTTAAAATACTTGCAGTTGTATTCGGATGTGTAGCTAATAGAGCTAAAATAAGGCATTCCCATTACATCTCTTTTCATCATTGTTAATCAATTGATATCTATTCTTGAAGCAAATGGATTATAGTGCCTTTCTAGTCTTCCGACCAATGTGCTCACTTTATAATTATGCATTTGAAAAAGATATTTATGGGAGAGACTTACACTATTTATTATAAATGTATAATGCTAATTTAAACACTTGAAATATTCTACTAAAATCCTTAAAAAATATGGGAAAAGAAAACACTAGATTGCCTCTCAGACTTGAGATACTGGTAGTTCTGAAGAGACAGCAGACAGTGATGGAAACTCCTTCTTGGGTAACTCTCACGAGATAACAAAAGACCTAAAAACATACAAAGACCTTATCGCGGTGGTGATCAGGGACGAGGTGGGTTGTGCAGCACTCGGGCCTGAAAGACAGAATGACAGATTCAGCACTGACATTTAAAGTTCAACATCCGCCAACCGATTGATTTGTTGAATGCAAGAATGAAGTATATTTGTTGAATATGGTGACACCTGGAATTTGTGAATGTGAACTTTTGTGCTTTGATAGTATGGGGAAGAAGGAAAGTGAGTGACATTGGAAATGTTGTTTGATTGCAAGGAAATATTATAAAATCAAAGCTAGATACACAGTAAAAAGATAGATTCCTTACTGAAAATGATTTACTGAAGGTGTTAAGTTTAGTTTAAGTTTAAAAAGTATTCGTACTGGTTCCAACTGTTCTCATTGTAATACATACAGAAAAGTAACAATGTAAGTAACATCTGCAGCTCAAACGGAGTTGTTTCTGAAAGGGCAGTTTAGCTTCTCAAATGTGTCCAATGGATGACCTAAAAAGGTACCTGCAGTCAGTGTCAGAACTGCCTTAGCATTTTTCTCAAACCACTGTGGAGACTTAGACCCTGACTTCTTTTTTCCTCTCACCATTCCCTCAGTAGCACAAGGTCTTTGTGGTCAGGAAAAGTATACCAATGTAGTCTACAAATGGTATGGCTGAATAAAAGAAATTCCATGTTTTAGTTAAGTATAAGATAATCACCAGTCATGCCATACCTGGCCACCAGATGCCCATAGTGAGTTCCTGCATTTGTTGATTCCCTGTTGTTCTTGTGAACATCAATTTTTCTGCCATCTGCCTGCACAGCTGTTCATAATTTACTCATTGGTTACTCTGCGCATATATAGAAACAGTTTTCCAGTGGCTGCACTCTATTTTGCTGTGCCAGTATGCTTCTTGTTTCAAGGGCAGGGAAACCCTTTTACATAGACTGTGGGTGGTTGATGAGGTGTCAAGTGTGACGTCAAACCTATCAGCGGATGATCAAACAGTGGCAGGTGGCTCCTGCTGAGGATAGGAAAGGTGTGCAAGAAACACAATGACATAAGGTAGGAGCTTAGTGTGCAGTCATCTTCTCTTCAACAACATCATAAACAAATTAAATATTTGTCTGTTCCCAGGAACGCAACTGAAATCAGGGACTAAAAGTGTTGAGATGAGCTATCGGTTTGGCAAGACTCAGTGCAGCAATTAAGCTCTGCTAGTTCTAGGGAGTAGTAGGGAATAGGGACTAACCCCCCAAGAAACAGGAAAGGAAATTTATCCAGTGGCTATAATATTTCTGGTGGGAGCAAGGGGGGAAGTAAGGTGAAATCACCAGAGACTGTGTAGGGAGTAGCTTGGGGTGGATGGATGGATGGGTCAAGAAAAGACTCTAATGTTTCAATCCAGACAACTCGGAACATGAAGACCTCCTAGTAGAAAAAGTGCAATGGAATGCTGCTGGAAGTTCGAGTGCCTACTTGTAAACTCGGGCCAAATCCATCTACCCGACCAACCATGTAACACACACTTCTCTTGTACATTTGTTTTAATAGTGGAGGGTGATAAGATGGTTTTGTAGGCTAGTGCAGGCTAGCGAATGGAATAGTTAGATGTTTTAAATGCTGTAAAATGAAATTTATAATGGGGTCTGTTACCTTGTGTTGTTTTATCTCCTGTTCCCCTTGTACATACATCCTGTATGTAAGGCTACTCTGCTGAGAGAACAGTTGTGTAACATCAGTTTATAACAGTCAGCCAGTCAGTTTATTTTGAAAGGTTGAAATAAAAATCTGACCTCCGACGTTGACTAGAACACAGCTTAACTTTGCCCATTTCCTGTTTCAAACAGTCAGTGTTGTTGCATAGCCACAATCACTTCCAAACTTCCAACTTCCAAACCATAATGACAACACTTCCTGTTGTCATTATGGTTTGGTTTTGGAAGGCACAGACATGTAGGGGCATTAGATCATAAAGAGCTTATATGTGTTATTCTTGAGGAGAAACAATGTATTTTCTGGTTTAATTTGTCTTGGACTTGTTGACTGGGCTGTTGAAAATGTATTCATTCTGTCATTAAAATCTCTAAGATAGTTCCTGCAGTAGAAAAAGGCTTTAAAATCATAAAATCATTGGTG
This sequence comes from Argyrosomus regius, assembly GCA_946959425.1. Taxonomy (NCBI): domain Eukaryota; kingdom Metazoa; phylum Chordata; class Actinopteri; family Sciaenidae; genus Argyrosomus; species Argyrosomus regius. Next base: position 15,142,285 of record OX336889.1, on the reverse strand, counting down.
ATCCCCAATCTTGACATATGAGTATGAACACTTTACTGCATGAAATATATTGAATCAATTGATGTTAGACAAATAATTATTGTATTTGTTGGTGTATACTTGAAGAGTGTTGTTTTTCTCTACTTCACATTTATACTCTGGATGATATGTTGACATATTGATGGCAGCACTACTTGAGATAGATCATTAAAATGACCTTAAACTTGATTTAATTCTTCTCTGCAGTCATAAGGAAAGTGTTTCCCCATGCATCCCCATAAATATCATCATCTGGTGATTAATAAATCAGGTGGACACAAGAATATAACAGTTGATGTTACAGAGGTCATATAGAGAGATGAGCCCATGAAACTAAATGGTAACCCAGACAGCCATCTTAATGCCTGTCATCACAAATTGATTCGTGTTGACATATCAGGACACTACCATCCTATTTTCCAGCACTGATGAGCATCAACACAGCGGTTTCATCACCTTTTCCCCCGGATTGGCTCATCCCGACTTTTGTGCCTTGACTTCTTCTTCTGTTTGTACGGTACGGAACATCCAGTGTGTGCTACAAATGGAATATGACGCAACGCTAAGTTAAACTGCTCTACTGTTTGTGTTAACTTAATTGTACACGATAATGAGGGCTATACAAAAACATGAATAGGCAGAGAACCCACCTGTAGTGAGGTCACTCTTCTATACAGTATGTGCTGCATCTACAAACACCACACTGACAAACTGTGGGAGAAGAGGTACAGACGGAAATAACTGGTGCACGCAGTCAGTTTGGGGTAGGGTTGAGTGGAAAGATGATGAGATTGAAAGAAAGGAGATAGAGGACTAGATGTGAAGGATGGAAAGAAAAAGGAGGTGTCGTGAAAACAAAAATCGGGTTCAGAAATCGGGAGAAAAAAAGATCAAGGGGAGCTTAAAATGAAAACAGAAGGAAGTGGAAATTAAACTGACCTTATTATCTGGCTCAATTAACTGAGGTCTAATAACCTGACTTAATGAGACACACTTGTAGTTGCACATGTTGGTGTGCATCTTCATAAGTATCTTTAGGTGTATTGTTGCATGTGATACACAACTAAAAGTTTTGATACAGGCAATTGTTATGGTTATCCAGTTGTTCAGTGTTTAATCATTTCGTGTCTTGGCTGCTCATTTCATGCATTTTTCTTGGTTTTGTCGCCAGGTTGACAGAACAATGAATGAAGCACTTACAGCGAAGACTGCTGTGTGAGTTAGGATAGCTGAGCCCAAGCTAGTCTTTTATTGAGCATTCAAATTCTACCACCCTGCAGACAGGAACGACAACAAACAGTACAGGGATTATACAGCCCTCTAAAACACTCCCTCTCTGCCTTTATGTCTCTATCTGTTTCCCTCTCACTTTCTGTCTTTCTTTTTCTCTGGCTTGCTATCCTTCTTCCTTTCACCCTGTCTTTCTTCCCTCTGCTGCGATTTCTCTCTGTCTCTCTCTGATTTAATAAGTGTCAGAATAAAAGGTTTACACTCAAAAGGAAATCATTCAGGGAGCCAGGAAAATAAGAAATAACATGCGCATGCGCAGTTTCAGAGTCACCCACACAAAAACGCATACTCTATATATCATTATCACGGGGTTCCAGGCAGCAGATAATCCGGTAACAGTTGACATTTAGCAGCCTGTTGTTCACACAGACATATTCAACAGAAGCCCTGATTAACACTGGGCATTAACACATTTTATGAAGGCAAAATTAACACCAACTATCAGAAAATACATGTCCTCAAAATCAGCAACAACACAGGGCAACATGCAACAAAACAATAGAGCCTTTCTCTGTTGTGTTACATTATTTGAAGGTAATTTTACTTTGTTCAGTAAAGACAGCATTGGAAAAAAGGGAAGAGGAAGGTGGATTCTGAGGATTTTATATTCATAACATGACAGTAACTGTGGATTAGGCCAGTGTTAATCAAGGTTAGTTATGAGGATAAGTAGACTATAGAATAGACAATAGAAAAATATGTCTGGGACCTTTGTTGCTGTTCTCTCACATATTTAACGTTGCTATTAAATACAATGCCCCAAATATATTTTAAAAGAAAGAACACACATCGCTCCAAAACTGCAAAACAAAATGCTAACTTTTGCCTCTCTGGTGAGGTGCACTCAAAATGCACATACAAAATGACTTTTAATGGCCTTTCAGGAAGCCTGTCACGGGTTAAATAATTGTCTTACCGATATTCATTCATTCATTCTTTCCAGTCGATGAAATCTGCAGTCCTCGTACAGCAACAGGCACGTGCAGGTATTTGCAGTCTCTAGTTTTGCAGAGTCACTGTGTGTAATATACACACAGCTGGCACAGCAGTGGGTAGACTATTTATATATTTCAGCATGCCACCAAAAAAAAGCACTTCTGGGCTTTTGTACATATTGGTGAGCTGTTCCTAATGAAAAGATTAAACGGTGAGTGTAGCAGCTGACCTTTTCACCGAAGTGGCAGGACAAGTTGCTAGGACTGCTGACATTACCCCGGCAAAAACAGGCAAAATAAAAAGACTGCAACACTTTGACTTTATTAATGAAACCTTTTGTTTTCCTTTCTTCTGTTTATTTCACCTGCAAGCCTGCATGCATCTTTCTGTATACATCAATAATGTATATGTTTATTGCCCATTACAACCACTTTCTGCTTTTTGCTTGTTTCTGGACTCTGCAACACCCAGCAGTCTCTCTTATGTCTAGTCTTATTGCACACTGACTACACAGTAGCCAAGATTAAAATTTTGTTAGCTGGCCAGTCACGGATGTTAATTAGTTAAATAGAATTGAACCAGCTGTTATCATTTCAGACGGCAAATCGATGGACATTGGCTAAAACTTTGACCTCTTGAAATATGTTAGGGCAGAAGGCTGGAGCTAACTAATTAGTACTGCTAGCCAATATTGGAAGACAGTCTGGAAGTGATGGTACAAGGAGCTGCTGCCTTAGTAAATCAGGTGCTTGGTGATTGTTCAATATCATGGCTTCTTTCTTTTTAGAGATGTATGCATTGACACGATAAAGCAGTAGATTACAGTGGCTTTTGATGGAGTAAGCAGCGTTGGATTGACCAGGACCAAGTTGCAGTTTAAACCATAGTTCAACAGTTTAAGGGTATTAATGTTTGGAACACAAACATTATCTGTGGTTTCAACTTGCCAGAACTCCCGTTTACCGTTAATTCCAGAAGTGGATTTTCTTCAAGATCCCAGCAATCCGGTCTGATCAAGTGAGGTTCGCCTGTGTGCCAATGCAACAGCTCGAGGGCACATCTGTCTGGCAAAGGAAATGGATGAGTCCAGTGAACTAATTACACGGCTGTAATGTACTCATCAATATTTATGGGTAATCACAGTCTTAACAGGTACTGATTACGTTTGAGAAGAGAAGAGAAGAGAAGAGAAGAGAAGAGAAGAGAAGAGAAGAGAAGAGAAGAGAAGAGAAGAGAGACGTGATTCTGTATCATCCATAGTGTTTCAAACTAAGTTTATTAGAGAACATTGGTATGGATAGTATAACAATGTGGCCGTGAGGCAGAATATAGTGAGCTTTGAAATGGCTCCTCTAGACAAGACAAGAGGCATACAGAGAAAATTATTTTTCTTTAAGGTCAAAAACACTGACGCCTCTCAAAACAATCCAAGTACAAATCTGGAGACCACTCTGCTATCATAATGTACTTATAAACTAGGTTTAATTTGGAAAGATAGAGTTCTGAGCAGTGTTCAAGTGCAATGACATCAGACATGAGCTAGAAATGAGATGAAGTCAGTCTCTCGAAGTTCACATGAAAAGACCCCCCTTCGATTTCGTTCTTGTTTCCTCCTTTTCTGGCCTCTCTTCCTCCACATGTGATTCACTTTCTCATGCTCTCCTCTCCTCCAACACATCTCTGTATGTTTCAAGTTCTCCGCCTCGACGCCATGAAAGGAACATCGGCACAAAGCCTCACTCAAAAATACCCCGAGAGAGGCATGGAGGGAAAAAACAGTTGGAACATTTAAAAAAAAGAAAGAAAGAAAGCAAGAAAGAAACACCCAGGGAGACAAAATGACAGAGAGCAGCAGAATCACACATGTCATTACCCTGTCGATTTCTCTGACAGACATTGAAATCAAGATTGAGAGAGAAAAAGAGGGAGATTGAGATGGAAAGAAAGAGTCATTACTGTACTCAAACGTCCCTGTGTTCTGCCACTGTTATTGCCACTACAGGATCTTCCGTGCTCTGATTAGTCCTACACAACCTGGCACAAAAAGGTACAGAGATACTCACACTCTCATGCACACATGCTCCTGGGAACACGCAAGCGTGCAACCCACACTCGATCATACACACACTCCTTCATGGTCATTTGCTCCCACACCTGCATGCATACATACACGCAAACACTCCCACACACAGCAATTCCCTTGTTTGTCATAGCACTTCTCAGCTCAGTCATATGAAACAGAGAAAAAGGCAATTAGGGTGAACGAAAAGAAAGGAATGAGGAAAAACAGAGAAATGTAAATTTGCAAACAAATACAGACAGATGGAGGAGTGAGATTGGGGAGAAAGAAAGAAAATCCTGAAAGGATTTATTTTAATGAAACAGAAATAGTTTTTCTTGTGCTTGAAGAAGGAGGATTCTTGTCTGTGTTGCAAGCGATCTACGCTCGTGATTCATATTTTCCGCTTTAATTCTGATGTTCTGTCCCATTTTGCACCACACTTTATTACAGGAAATGGATTTTGTTCTCCCTCAACTGTACTGTATGTCACATTTGGTTGTGGAGGAGCTCTCTCTCTCTCTTTAAAAACAGCACACTCTGCGTGACATGTTCTCCCAGCTGCCGATTTAGTTCCCTGCACAATTTGTTCTCCACCTTGTCCTTATTGTCCCTCATGTAATATTTGATGCAGTGTTATTAAAGTCCTACAATTTTTCTTTCTTAAGGCTTTATGTGGGTTTGATAGATTCAATTTATGTTTTTCATTTTAATGTACTTTCTTGTTTTACAATTTTGCTAGGTAATATTTGAAAGACCCACTGAGAGAAGTACAGAACAGTTGTTTTGCATAATGTTTGCATAATACAAATGATAAATCTAAAAGGAATAACGTGACAAAAGTTAAAAAAGCTAAATATGTTTATTTGATTGCTTTCCAAGAGTTACAGTGGTGTCCAGAACTGAGACCACTAGTCAAGTTACATCTGTTTCAATTGTAATACTATTTCTTTTTTGATAGAAATGATAATATCAGCTTAACAATTTGAGTAAAAAGTTGAATCTTTGAAAGATATACTTGAATTTCAGAATATCTAATAGTGTTTGGCATGACCCCCTTTTTGCTTTAATGACTGGAGCTGGCATGGACTCCACAAGTTTGAGTAAAACCTGATGACCCATGTTATCCCAGCATGATTTGACAACTTTCCAAAGAGCTCCTTGCGTCGTCTTGGCTTTCTCAGGCTTCATAAATGTTCAGTGGTGTTGACTTCAAGTGACCGTGGAGGAAAATCCATGACAGTCAGGACTCCTTGGTCTTTGGTCTTTAAGTATTTCTTGCAAAGCTTTGGGGTGTGTTTGGGGTCATTATCCTGCTGCAGTATGAATCCTTCTCCAGCATGTAGCATGTCTCTTGAGGAATGGAGGAATGGAGTACTACTTTCAGGGTCAGGGTATACACTTCAGTGCAAGTGCCCAACTCCAGAATAGGCAATACACCCCCAGACTTGGATATTTCCACCATTGTTTAACTGTAGGTTTGATACACCGTGGTATCATTCTCTCTCCTGCTTGTCTCTGTACAAACACTTTTCTGTTACTGCTATAAATCTCTAAACTTTGCTTCATCAGTAAATAAGACTTTTTCCCAGTCATCCAATGTCAAATGCCTGTATTATTTAGTCCACCACAAGTGTTTGGCCTTGTCGTCCCTCTTGAGAAGTGCTTTAAAGGCTGCTCCTTGTCCTTGAGACCACTATATGACAACCTTCTTTTGTCAGTACTTTTCCTGATTGGAGTCTTGTGTTCTTTATTTCGTAAATTTTGCATCTGTGATAAAGTTGCTCTTCCATCTCTAAGGGAACTAAACTTGATGCATTGATCTTCTGATGATGTAGTCACTTTTGGTCGTGCTTTGGCTATAACTAATCCAGTTTCTGCAAAGTGTTTTTTAGTTCCATGCACTGCCCCCTTATGAATCTAAGGTTTAGCCGTGATTTGATGCTGAGAAACCTCCTCTTTGCTTAGAATAACATTTTGACTTCTGACATTTTCACTTAGTTTGGAATTCTCAGACTTTGTTTTATTTCAAGGTTTCTGTGAAAATAATACATATTTGCAAAGTGGTTTCAGGCTTTTGGACCCCACTGTAGAAGATCAGAATCAGAATCACTTTTATTGGGCAGATGTGTGAACATACACACGAGGAACAACAACGATAACATTTGCACACTTTGATAAAGAACTGGTGGCAGAGTGCAAAGGATGATGAAATAAATATGGGTCTGTACAGCAGGTTGTATTCTGTACATGATTTAGATATTACAGTATATACAGTATGCACAGTATGAGCAGCTTGAATATAAGCAATGACATTTTCAAAATAACAGAAGCTACATGTGGTGAGAACAAATCATTTTTAATTTACAGTTATTGTACAGGTAATGTTCCTGACATTTTATGTCCGGTTTTAGCTGTTCATCACAGTAACAGCCTGTGGGGAAAAAACACACCTGCGTCAGAGATGTACAGTAATGGATCTGCAGAGATGTTTCCTACCTGTTTCCTGACTCTTGAAAGGTATAAGTCCTGAATGGAGAGCAGGCTGGCACCGATCATTTTCTTGGAAGTCCTGACTGTCCGTTGAAGTCTGTTCCTGTCTTGTTTACTGGCCGATGCAAACCAAACAGTGATGATTGATGTCACTAGGGTCTGTATAGTATGGAGCTACCAGAGCTCCCAGCGTCTTTACAGCTCACTACGCAACTACATTATATCTTGCTGATTTGATCAGGTTCGTTAGATAGAATGAGATGTAACATGTTTGTTATGTGCAGAAGCACTGGTATGTCAATTTTGTTACTTTAGGACAGAGTCAAACAAGCTAGCTAGTTTCCTACTCTTTCAGTAAAGCTAACCAGCTGCTGAATGTAGGCTGAATGGATAGTTATGAAAGTAGTATTAATCTTCTTATAACTCAGTAAATGAGCTTTTGAATTTTCTAATTAGCTTTTAAATTGTTACTGTTACTGTTTTTTAATTATTTATTCTTTACCAATGTTTTCAAGGACATTTAGCCCCCTTGTTATATTTCACTGCGATACACTGTTATAAAAGGATTTCTCTATTTGAATTGACACACACATACACACACAACACACACTCCCAGTTGTAACAGGTTGCTCTCTGTGTGGTCATAAAAAAACAAGGTCACTCCCGACATCTTGGGCATGCCAGTTCCGCAGGCTACCATGCTATCAAGGTTATTAAATGGACCATCTGTCACTACACACAAACTCACACACATGCCAGCTCACTCACATGCACAATACGCATAGACAAACGTGTGTCAAGACGCATAGGCTACATACAAAACATCGACACACCCACAAATTAGTACACACAGACCCACAAGAGGTCGGTGTTCATGTGGGTCTTTAGGGTTCAGTGCTGTACAAGTGCATACAAATGCAAGGTTTCAGTATGGCACACTTAGGCCAAGATACTGCCCTTTGATCAGCACAGACATGTTAGAGAGATATGCTATAACAGGATATAATTTGCTTACAGGCAAGGATTGTAATACTATAACACAGATTCAGGATGAGGGGATTCTTGCTGTCAGCTAACATGTTATAGCATCCAAAACTAGCCTGCTAACTAAGGCAGATGGCTTGCTACTTCTATTCATTCCCATGCTGTCGTTAGCATGGTGCTGAGAGGGAGCTAAATATCCTTTCACTTTATATTTTTTAAAGTAATTAGTTCAAACTCTTTAATTCAACTCTGTCAGTAAAAGTTAATGTTTTAAATTAATCTGTAATTGTCAACCAAAACACTGACATCCCCATGTTCCTGTTAAACCTACAATTTACATGAGTAATTAAATAATTCACAGAGGGAGCCATCCTCCTGCACCACATATCTGTAAATAAATGAACGCAATCATTCTGAATTTACCTGCCACTGTGACAATTACAACACTGAAATCCCTGTGGCTGAATTCATTTAAGAGTTAAAATTACCCATCATTCTGTTTCCCTTTCCTTTTTTTTTTTCATCAGCTTCAAGACAAATAAGACTCTAAATCCACCATGACAGTTAATCTTGGGAAAATAAGATGACTGCAGAGCTCTTTAAATCTTCATATTAAATGTAACCTTGACATTTAAATTTGCATCTTAATTTTAACTGACAAAGGGAGGGTTAAAACGATATGGTCCCATTATGCTCAGTGTCACAAAAAGGTACTGTACCACAAAGGAGTAATGGTTGAATGTTCTATTTCAAGATGACTTTTAGCTTAGCTTAATCATACTTGAGCAGGATGTTCACTACTGGATTAACTAATAAAGGAAATTCATCTTTAATTATCTGTTATATCCTTTGTGCCTCATGGCAACACATAAACAAGACAGAGTATCATGTTTTCCTAATTTTCCCTGAAACCTTACCTCACCTTACCCTTTATTAAACAACATCTAATTTACACATTCATAGCTCATATGGCAAGATGTTCAGTTGATGGGTTTTCAAGCTTGATCAGAAAGCTGTCCGGATGCTGCTTGAAGACTGGTTGGAGTGCACAGCATCTAATTCTGCCAGCCCTGGATCTGTGCCTTGTGAGTTTTCCTCTCTTCACCTACAGTGATTCTGGTAGTGGATTGCTTGTGGATGGTTTGTTTCATGCTGTTCTCTACTTCTTCATGCATTGTGATCATTTTGAAGAGGCCAGGCAAGCTGTTTAGATCCTGAGAGCTGAAAGTGTCTCATCTGGCTTTCAGCAGAAGCCACGCATGAATCCTAGTCCAAAAAAATCATTTGGACGAAGTCTATGAGCACCAGTGCAAATAATAAAAATGAGTCTCCAAGATGCATGTTTATCACTCTGTATCACTCTTACAGTCTGTGAAGATGCTTCATGTCCTTCACTGGGTTTTTTCTTGAGGCAAGCGAGTGTGCAGAACATAAGAAGATGTAATAAATATTTTTCATTCATGCAATGTTGCCTTAATATCACAGGGGTATAATTCCTGAGCCAGTCTGAGATCTTAGCCAATTCGTTCTCAAGCTTTTTTTTTTTATGTCTAATTAACTCAACTTTTTTTCTTAATTCCCAAAAACTTTGATATTTGCAACTGATTCTGTTTGCTTCTTCAAGATATCTTTGTAGAGTAGTTACATGCCAGATTGAATCCACATACACTTCATCCAACAACCACCACCAACAACAACCAATCAGACTATTTTGGAGGTCAGACATGGCTGAGGTTCCATTCAGCAAGATGTTGCTTTGCTGTATTCGTTAGGAGGTTAGGATGATGTAGCTAAAAGCTTTGAACTTTTGTACTTTATATGGTGACTTAAAGCAATATTACCATAAAATAACATATTTAAAATCATTTTGAGGCTACATTGACTATTGCTACCTATATGCCTGTACTTGCATTATGTAACTTTTTTAACTATATAATGCTTTACATTACAAACTGCCAACTGTTTCACTTATTGGTGAAACTGGATCATATTTTATGGAGAAAATGTTTTCTGCTTTCCCCCTGACTGCTCAACCTCAACTCTAAATGATTTACAAAATTTCCTGATGAGCAGTAAAGTAAACTGCTGTGAACTATAGCTGCTGTTAGCTAATGCTAGCTCAGTTTGTAAGCCTGGCCCTGACTGTGCACTCAGAGCACCAGTGGGGTGTTAGTGTTTGTACCACAGGCAGTTTGGACCACCGGGAAGAGGAGGTTTTCAGGTGGGCAAATGCAGACAGGGAGCAAACTCTGCGTCATCCCAGGTGACGAAGGAGGACGTTGACAGAGGAAACAAAGAAGAGGAGAGAATGACAGAGTAAATCTGGGAATGATATTTAGTTGTTGGCAAGAGCTTCACCAATAGCAGCTTGTTGCATTTAGTCTAGTTAAGTAATGTACAGCTGTTAATATTTATAACAGTGGTATTGCACTCTGAAACTGGGGTGCTACATCGCACAAATACAAAATTCTATGCAATGTTGCTTTAATCTTAGAAACAGGTTTTGTTTCCTCTTCAGTTAGGATGAGTCAGTAAGCCGAGGTAGAGCGGCTGACAAGGGCAAATGTACTTCAACGGCTCAAAACGTTTCCATTAGGTGAAATTTGCTGCAGTTCCAGAAACGATGTCAATTCAACACTTATGAAAATACAAAACAAATACAATAAGAGTCAGAATCAGGTTGATTTCCAAGTAGGTTTTCACATACAAGGAATTTGTCTTGGTGTTTTTGGTGCATACCAAACATTACATAAAAATATAAGGAATGTACAATATGTTTTAAGATGAAAAGAGCTGTACAGTTTGTGCAGGAATGTACAAAGTATTTGCCAGGTAATGTGCAAAGGTTCAAGGTAATGTTCAAGATATTTATTAGAACAAGGTAGGATGGAAATGCAAATGCTGCAAATGAAATGACAATGCCAAAACAAAACTTATAAAAAGAGTTTCTGTATATGTTTGTTTACTGTTTGTTTTTATCACGCTCTCACCTTTCTCTGCTCTTCATTTCACCTTGAAGACGTATAATAATCTCTTCGCCTCTACTTGCTATTTCCTTTGTCCCTCTTCTTCACATCTCCTTCCTTTCTCATGCACCCCTTTTCTCTTTCAATTCAATTCAGTTGTATTTATATAGCACCAAATCATGACAGAAGTTATCTCAGGGCACTTTTCAAATAGAGCAGGTCTAGACTGTACTCTTTTCTTCGTCACCGCTCTGTGCACCCTCTTTGTTATTTACCTGCACTCAATTTGTCATCTCCTCTTTCTTCTGTTGTGTTGACTGGATATGCAGTTTTTTCCTCTTGCACTTGTGTTCGGGGTTTGTGTTTTTGATTTTTGTATCGTTTCTGTATTTTCAGTGTGTTTGCTGTTTATATACTGTATATATTTTTGGCTTTCTGTAGTATATTCTTTTGGATTTGCAGTATGTTTATTTAGGATTTACCTAAATGTGTTTTTGAATTGGCTTTGTTTCTTAAGCTGCATCATGTTTCTCCTAATGCAAATGTTTCGGTGTGTTGTAGTGTGCTTGGCCTTGTCTGCCACCATACCTAGGGTCTCACCTAAAGGCCAGATTATGTAACTGGTTTTAGCTGCCAGAGAGTCATGGATAACTCTGTGAGACTTCAGCACAATTCATGTTCTCAAGGGCTGAGCTGTGTGATCCCCTTTTATCCTCCTTTTAGTTGCATGTAGCCAGCATTTTTAAATAAAGACACTAATGCTTGATTCATCAATCTTTGGAATTCATGTCAAGTAGGACATCTTGCACTGAACGTTTGATTTGGTAGTTAAACCCCAGGACCACACTCCAAGCCCCCAGTTGCTGCATCCACATCTTCTATGCTTTTCCAGCTGATTTTGGAAAGAAGGCTTTCAACACAGCCTCTGAGATGTTGATGAGTGGTCACACATACAGATATTCTCAGGTCTGTGTCATAACTATTGGATATTTTCAGGTGAATGCTTAGCTCAAATGTAGCTCAAACTTGACATGAGGGAAAATGTTGAGGGTCTCTTTTTCAGGACTTTGAAATGACTGTTGTCATATGTGACCTCTTGACCTCTTCACGACCCTGAAAGACATCACATCCATCACAACGAAACATGCCCAAGACTTTGTGACGACTTCATCCTGACATGCACTAAGCTCATCTGCCTTTCTTCTCCTCTCCAGAGACTCAAGCATGCTTCGCCTTGCAGAACCACTTGCTTTTGCTTGACCTGACTTCTCTATTTCTTGAATGCTGCCCAACCAACAGGAAAGACAAAAAGCTGTTTAGCATAGTCAGCTCAGGCATTAGCAGCAAATGGCTTTCCACAAACTATCAGAAACAGTCTGGCTAATTTAGTACTATGATGACTGTGGTTATCTACTCATTCTGTCTACCCAGCATTTTCCAAGTTGACTCTTAATGTGTTCATACCACTTCCACTCCACTACAATTCAGAGAAAGAAAAACATTGCACTTTTTACTTCACTACATTTATCTGACAGCTACAGTTACTTGTTACTTTACAGATTAAGATTTTACATTAAAAAAAAAATAGAAACAAAAACATGCTAATTGTTTTAAATACAATGCATTGTTCAATATTAACCCACATGATTATCTCAACACTATTGGCTTGTGAACCCATGGGGCCCATTGTTGTACGATTCACCATAGAGATTTTTTGACTATTTGTGGCCCAAAATGGTAAAATGATCAAATATTTTCCAAGAAAGCAAAGATTAAAAATACATGAATGCAAAAGTTCATAGCAGAACTTTGTTTTTCCTTCCTATACCACATTAATCATCTTATGACCACTTATGATTTATTTTGTAACCTTTTGGCAGAGGCCGGACCCCGAGAGTGGGAAGCACTGGATTTAACAGCCTAACAGTATGTAAAGTAGTTTTCAACAATTAGTGCCACCTCAACCAGCAACAAACATAAATAAATACTAACAAATGTAATAATACGTAAAGTAACACTCACGCAGAGGCCAGTCTGCACAATAAGAACTAATACTTTAAGAGGATTGTTCAACATTTTGAAAAATACACATATTCATTTTATTGACTGATGTCTACACTGTGAAAATGTGGCTGGAGTCAGCAGCTGGTTAGATTAAAAACTAGGCTAACCAGCTGCTGGTGTGGCACATAGGATATGTATATGCAATTGCCCATTTACTTAAATGTGTTAGTTTATTGTGTATGCACTTTATTTTGCATGTTTTCAGAGAGTACTCATTAAATTGCAAGCAATTCTATAAAAGGCACAAGACCACCTGCTGGTATATAAGCTGTGAGCTGGCACTGAGTTCTTTAGTTGGCAGTTAACACCTGATTAATGGAGTAAAGCCTCTCATGACCAGCCAACTCATAACACTGTTTTTCATTTATTCTTTCAGAGTAATTAATTTCTGAAATATGTCACCCCTTGAGTTGCACTCCATGGGTGCAATACTGGCTGCAGCTTCATATTGAACATACAGATGTGTTAGTGGAATTGATCTAACTCTCGACAACAAAGAGAATAAACTTTCTTTTGTAGCAGGCATACATCATACACACTATCCTAACCAAACCATCCCGTTTTCATATTTCAGTTGCCTTTATGTGTGTGCGTTGCGACGCCTTCATCACACTAATGTATGCACAGAAACACACACTGCTTGTCTGCAGTGTTAGTTTTGACCCCTGGTGAGTTGTGCAACATGATGTGTTTCCTCTGTGAGGGAGATTTATATCAGCTGTCTGACAGCTGCTCTGTCCCACACCAACACAACACACACAAGCCATGTCTTCCCTGCTTCTATGCCCTCTATCTCTCATTGCTTCTCTTTCACTTCTTTCTTTGTTCTACCTGCATCTTATTTTACATTGCAGTACAAAGACTTTGCAACTTTGTCCAATGAGTTAGAAATTCAACCGTTTCCACGATTCCTCAATTATGTATCTTTGCTTTTGGTTATAAGAATGAGCCTTCGTGAATCCTAGAGGTTGAATGAGGACCTGTTACACTGGATCACCTCGTGTGTTGTTCTCCTTCTCCTTTTCCCACTTCTCTCTAACCCTATTGATTTTCAACCCTATAAATAATATCCAGTAAATCCGATACCACCATTTCGGTCTTTTCCTCTCTTTTCTGTCCTCTTTTTTCCTACTCAACCCCCATCGCTCTTTGATACTTTGTGTTCTATTCTCCTCACTCTTCTATCAGTTTTTTCATCACTCCACATATTTCCTCCTCTCCTCCTCTCCTGTCTGTCTCACCTTGCTTCTTCTCTTCTTGTCCTTTGTTGCTGTTGTTGTAATACTCAGAAGCTTGGGCTTATGGGTATGCGTGTGTGTGTGTGTGTGTGTGTGCGTGTGTGCGCGCGTGTGTGTGCGTGTGTGTTTGTTGCTTAATTTTGTAACAGCAGGGGGCACTACTGTCCCTTACATGTCAATGTGAGCTGAGATGACAGCAATATGTCACTATAATAGTAGGAGGTTGGTTTCTTGATACAGTAGGTGTGCTACAGATCATTTATAAAGGCGAATTGTAATGTTTTAGGTCAGGGCAGACTATGATGTATTAAGATCAGAGCAGAGCTATGAAGGGATTTAACGATGTGTGGAAGGCAGACAATGTGGGAAGTGGTTGTAAGGCTGTTGAAAATTTAATTAAAATGCTCCGTGAAGGGATTTCCATCACCTCAGCTCACGCAGGGCTTTAAAGATGGAGGTGGAATAAAAAAAAAAAAATGAAAAGTGGTCTTTATGCATCAACATTTGATGTATTTTACCTGTAATTATTATAAACCTGTGCTTAAATAAACACAGCCACTACTGCAGTCAGGAGAAGAAGCATCAGGAGTTGCAGCATGCTCCTCATGTGGTTGTACTGTTAACTGCTCTTGTGCATGTTGGAGCTCATGTTCCTGTGAAGTCAAACAGAAGGCTTCATCTGCAAACTACCTTATTAGTTTTTCAACTGACTGAGAAGAAAATATTTTGAAAACTTTAATTCCCTGGTGCCATGTTTCCACTTCTTATTCTGATTAGTGCATGCATTTGTGTTTTTTTAAATAAAAACTAAAATAATATCCTTATTCCACAAAACCACTCGGTCTGATGAAATGTTTATTTCATGATTTGGGAAATATGTAAAACTAACAATATACACATAGGAAACAGCTGTTGTGTACTTTAAATGTCATCTAACGTCTAACATCATATCTAATAATATACTACATACTTATAGTACCCTAACATTTATTGACTCCCTACCCCTAACTGTCACATGCACGCAACCAATTTATCATGGACCTAGGCAAAACCTAAAAATATTCGTTGTATTTACCCCTGTGCTGGATCATGGACCGGGTTAGTTAGTTCTGATTTCCGACAGCATTGAAAGCACCATTTCTCTAACGTCATCGGGTATCCCAGAGGCCTCCTCACCAGGAAGTGTTATGCCGGACAGCTCTCTGTCTGTTTTGTTTTGACGATGATGGAGGAGGAAGAATTTGAATTTGCTGAGGATTTGGAGGCTATATTGCATCTGACCCCGGAGGTGCAACTAGCCATTGAACAGGTAGCCGTGTCACCTCGTTACTGCTGCAGTTTTGTTGAACATTGTCGCTGCTTTTGCTCACACACGACCAGCTGTTAGCGGGCTAACCGTTAGCTGTAAAACATTGACTCCCCCCGCGATATTAACAGTGTTTAGCTCACAGAAAGCTTCGTCTCTGTCTTTTAAAGCATGAAGTAACGCTAACGTTAGCTGGATATAACGCGTTATGAAGCTGTCTTTGCCTTTTGCTCTCTGGTGAATGTCCAGAAACGTCTCATTTACCAGCAGGTTGTCAGTAGCCTACATAGTTATTCCAGGAATCATTGTATAACGTTACAAGGTATCACCAGTATGCATGTTGAAGTCATCCCAATAATTACACCATCTAATAGTTTGTCTAATTTGTCTTTTGTGTACAAGGTTTTCCCCAGCCAAGACCCTCTGGACAGAGCAGACTTCAATGCTGTGGAGTACATCAACACACTGTTCCCCACCGAGCAGGTACAGTGAAGTGACACTGAATCATCTGCAGTCATGCTTAACCCTGCTGATATCTGTGTGACACAAGCGACGGGATTTGTCTTGGATTGGCTGAGAATTGTTTGCAAGTTTTCATGAAATATAAGAAACCTTTTCACAGTGGACTGATGACTATTTAAGTCTTAACAGTGTGACAATGAGCCAGCATGTGTGATACCAGGAGGACCCTAAAACTGAAGCAGCTAGATGAAATTCAGTCATCACTAAATTAAATATTATACATTATTATTATCAGTGTTTTTTTCGTTGTGGCACGGAAATGTACTTTGTTGTTTTTTTTTTTTTTTTATCACTATTATTTCTTTTAAAATCAAAATGTTTAAGAACTAAACAAGCAAATGGATAAAACAGATCCAGATAAACAACATCTGAACAGACGCTAAACTATATATAAGTCCATATGCATGTAGACCCACATGTCAGCCTCTAAATAGTAGGTGTTGAGATTTACGTTCTCCTGGTACCGTGACACTAATATGCACGTGTCTTTATGTGTGTGTGTGTGTGTACTGTACATGCCAAAATAGGCACTGATATATAGGTGTAGATGTCTGTGAGTGTGTACATGAGCAGCTACATGAACATAGTTAGTACGCCTTCTCAGTTTACAGTTTGAACACGTCTTCTTATTCAATGTTGTTTATCACTTAAGACATTAAGACTACGAAATAACACTTAGAAATATGTGGTGAACAAAAAACTAAATATGTCTTTGTATTTTAGCCTCCTTTTGCTTTGATGACAGCTTTGCACACTCTTGCCACTATTCTCAGTCAGCTTCATGAGGTCGTCACCTGGAATGGTTTTCCATCAGTCTTTAAGGTGTTTCCACATATGCTGAGCACTTGTTGGCTGCTTTGGCTACCCTCTGTGGTCCAACTCATCCCAAACTATCTCAAAAAGGTGTAGGTCAGGTGATTGTGGATGCCAGGGGTCATCTGATGCAGCTCTCCATCACTCTCCTTCTTGGTCAAATAGCCAAAGAGGTGTGTTTTGGTTCATTGTACTGTTGAAAAACAAATAATGGTCCCATGTTGCTGAAGAATGCTATGGTAACCATGCTGGCCTTGAATTTTGCCACAGTAGCCTTGAATTTTACATAAATCACCAACAGTGTCACCAGCAAAGCACCCCACATTATCATTCCTCCTCCATGCTTCATGGTGGGAACCACACATGCGGATACCATCTGTTCATGTTCTTTAAATCACACAAAGACACGGTGGTTGGAACCAAAAATCCCAAATTTGGTCTCATCACACCAAAGTACAGATTTTCAATGGTCTAATGTCCATTCCTTGTGTTTTTTTGGCCCAAGCAATCCTCCTCTTATTGTTGGTCTCCCTCATTTGTGGTTTATTTGTAGCAATTTGACCATGAAAGCCTGATTCGCTCAGCCTCAGTCCAAAAGTTGATGTTGAGATGTGTGTGCTACTTAAACTCTGTAAAGCATTTATGTGGGCTCTAATCTGAGATGCTCTTAATTGGTGATTTCTGAGGCTGGTAACTCTAATGAACTTGTCCTCTGCAGCAGACTCTTGGTCTTCATTTATTACGACGGTGCTCATAAGAGCCAATTTGATGGTTTTTGCGACTGCACTTGAAGACACATTCAAAGTTTATCTGGATTGACTGACCTTCATGTATTAAAGTAATGATGGATGGTCGTTTCTCTTTTTTTAGTTGAGCGATTCTTGCCATAACATGGGTTACTACAGTCTTCAAATAGGGCTATTCACTGTATGCCAACACTACCTCTGAACAACACAACTGATGGTTCTGATGATCTGATCCATTAAGAAGGCAAAATTCTTTCTCGTTTTGACAAAGCACACCTGTTAATTGTAAACCATTCCAGGTGACTACCTCATGAAGCTGATTGAGTGTGCAAAGCTGTTTTAAAAAAACAAAAGGTGGCTACTGTAAAGAATATAAATAATAATATAACACACATATATCTTCATCTTCATACTTCTATGTATATTTATCGCCATAAGGGGTCACTGTTACCCTATAGTTTTGTGCGCACTGTATATACTGTAGAAGGGCTCTTAGCAGTGTGCGTGCATTTTCACCTAATTGGGTGTGTGATGACTCAACAGGTGTGGTTTACACCTGTCCTGCATTTGACATGCATTATTATTGTGAAACAGTGAACTTTCCACAGATTCTAATCATACCATCAAAAAATCAATAATCGTTGCATCCCTCGTGAAAACACAGAATTATCCAACGATACGATTGTTTTGGATGTCTGATAAAACAGTTGCTTCATGTTTTCCTGATTTCTTGTCATCGTATTTCCCCCTCAGTCTTTGGCTAATATTGATGATGTGGTAAACAAGATTCGTCTGAAGATTAGGTGAGTTCATGTCAATGGCTTAATAATGCATTTCTTGTTTTTGTTTGTATTTTATCCTCAATTTGACCATGTGGTGTTTTTTTTTGTCACATTTGGTAGGCGCCTGGATGACAACATCAGGACAGTGGTGAGAGGCCAGACCAATGTGGGCCAGGATGGCAGACAGGTGAGTTGAGCCGGACTAGTCTGCTTCTATCAAGAAGTCCTTTGATTCTGTTGTAGTCCTAATATTTAGTTATAATGATGGTGTCGAGCATTAGCTGTTCACACTCATTGTGTTGATCTAAGACAGAAAGAAAATCAATTGTAGAAACACGGTATGCAGACCTTGCGTGCCCTTACGGGGGCGATGGGATAGATTAACGACCGCATTTGCACATTGTACATACACTCCTCAAGGCCTGTTGATCACTTGTGGTGTTCAAAACAGCATCCTCCTCCTGACGTTAGAATGGTGCCATAAGTTGCTCCCAACCCAGAAAAACATGTTCTTCCCGCCCGCCTGCTCTTTCCTCTCTCCACATTGCTTCCATGGAAAAGGACAAGATGACTCAGAACCATTCCCACTGCTCAAACTACCCCTCTTTACGGAAAACACGTCTGGGAAATAGATTCCCGTATGTAAATACTTAAATTTCTTTTAAACCCAGGCTTTTGAGTCTTTGCCTTTTCTTGTGGGAGCATGACGGAAAAGAACAGCTCCTGCTGATTTAATCCAGGTCCTTGCTCTGTCAAGGAGTTGCGGCTTAAAGGGAACATGACACCTGATGGGTGAGTCGTGTACGTTCTGACCAGTTGACATGATTAGGTGTGCGTTGTCGTCAGGGTGTCTGGCCCGGTGGCCCTGTCTTACCCAGTTAGCTACCGTTTAGTAGCGGAAACGCTTCAAATCCCCTCCAGACCAATAACATTATACAGTCACACACAATAATTTTAGTTTGTTTTTCCAACCCCACAGTGCCATTCCAACATTTCCAGAGGGAAAATCCTTTCTGCAGACGGAAAGATGGAGAGGTGTTCATTTCAAGATGGCGATTGAAACATAAAGACAGCAATAGAATGAAACCAACATGATCAGCAATTTAGTCAGTTCTGGTGTTGACTGAACTCACTCACCAAGCTAAATGCAATCCCTGAGTTGAAACCCAAGATGGTCACATTTATGGAGAGGGATGGAGAGTGCAAGACAGGAGGAGAGAGAAAGTGGAGTGGAGAGGAGAGGAGGTCGGGGCAATGATTTCCCCTCGTCTGTTTTTTTTCTGTAAGGAGTCAGACAGTATTATGCTGCAGGACTGAGAGTGTGGAAATGTGACTGTGTTAGTGGTCAGACCCTGGCGGCTAACAGAGTCGATATTTAGTGTGTTGATGGCTGTGTTACTGGGCAACAAAAAAAATCGTTATGTTTGATTCAAAAACCTTTGATAACCTTAATTTGAGTATGCATGGGTGAATGAATACCCAGGAAACACTCACATGGCTATTCCATCACATTAAGACAGATGCATACATGCACGGCCTCGCAAGCCTAGATTGGTGACAGTATGATTGACTGTAATGCACGGTGTCCAGTGGCAGAGAGACAGACTCAATTATAATGACATGAACTCTGTCATTAACCAGAAATTATGACAGCGCTGCTCATGTGTGGCTCATTTCTGGCCAATCCAGACTAATCCGTCTAACCTGCATGATTTCATGTGGTGAAAATAAAATGGCTGCTGTTTCCTCAAGTGCTGAAGATTGAGGGCAGATTGTGGGAATCTCCTGACCAGTCTGGCTGTGTTACACACGTACGCACCAAAACAGCTGAATACCACACACGACGTTCTACAACGATCTCCTCTGCCCGTTGTCAGGGCGACGTGGATACCGCATGCACACCTGCTCCACAGTCAGCTGAGCTCAATTTCATGGTGTTAATGAAGGGTTGTTTTTGAATATTCTTTTTTCTCTTTTTTGTGATGGAAATGAAGTACGTGAAAGCATTTTCACTGGAATCTATTTGTGGAGAATCTCATTAACAAGACCAAACATTTGTTCTCAGTTACTGAGATTCACATTCCTGTTAATTGATGGCTGAGCAGCTTTTCTCTGCCATAGAGAGATGCTGTGCAGAGAGTGTATAAACACACACACACACACACACACTCACATCCTAATAGTGTGGCTGTACTTGCTGCTTGCTTGCTTGGTTGGCAACCTGGCATTTGTGTTTTTTTTTTTTCTTCTAGTGTGTGAGTGCAAGATAATTTTTTTTCTGCGCACACTCTTTTCATGTCCACAGTGGGATCGTGAGGGTTGCATTAGTGTCGGGTGGTCTTCCTATAGAATCTGCATTAATGTAAATATTTAATGTTAACTCAGAAAAGAGGTTTTTCACAGCTTGTTTTAGTTACTTTCATCTTCTCAGAGCTCTGTCTTTAACTCTCCAAACTGTTGCTTTCTTCCATGTGCCTCTTAATTTATAGTTCTGTAGCGTGTTGAACTTTATGTTTTCTGTTTTTGCACTTCTTTAAAAGAAATCTGGGTCACACTGTCTATGCGGATTCTGTCAGTCTGGGCCTCAGTTATGTTTAGTGTAGCCTTTTAAATCAGACACACAGTTACATGATCTGTAAACACCAACTGTGCCAAATCTTTCTGTTGTTTTCCAGGACTGAATATGAAGTGGAAATTAAAATAATCAACGTCAACAGTAGAAGCAGCATAAAAGCATAGTACTGTTTATAACAGAATCTGTTAGAAAATGGTGTTTTGTTATTTTCTGCCACGCTTCACTATGACAAAACATGTTGTAAACAGGAGGAGTCATTCTGTACAAAGCATTTCCTGAGCTATTCTTTGCTCTGTTAAGTTAAACACACTCCTAATTATCTCACTTAAAAATGTTTACATCAAGCATTGCACTCAGGCGATGTTCCAACTGTTAAAAGAACCACTGTCGGGTTGATCTGATTCAATGCATTTGTATCTAAACACACAAGTACCATTTAATGTGTCAGAGGGAGGAGTGAAGTGCATCCCAAGCATGTTCATGCTTTGAAAAGAACTCTGTAATGTCGCCTGTGTGTGCCATGGAGCATGTGCTGCTTATTGCATGATAGGGATACACTGGTGTGCATGTGTATGTTTGTGTGAGAGCAGATAACATCTCGGGCATGGAGGCGCCTTCTGGGCAGTGGTCTCTCTCTGCTTTCCTCAAGGCTAAATACAGGAAATGAGTGCTAGGAAGCGAGCCAGATTGACTCAGCTGAGTCTGCATGAGCGACAATTGCAGCCTTGGAGCTTCTGGCCTCTTTTGCATGTGCTTTGTTTGCTCAAGAACTCCTCCTGGGAACCTCTTTAAAAATTCAGTGGCACTCCCTTCCTCCTCACTCTCAGATCAAAGAGTAATCACTTAACCTACCTTAGTTTTTTTTTTTTTTTTGCCAATTAATGAATCCAATCACCAAACAACCAAAGGGTTGTTTGAAGCATAAAAGGAATGAAGGATGCATGCAGTTTTTCCTCATCTTTATTGAAGAAGAATTCCCCTTCGTGGCAAGACTGTTTACACAGAGTAGATGAAGTTTTAGCTTTGTTTAAGAACATTTGGGTTAAAACTGCCCGTGGAGGGTTTTGTTGTGGTTTTATGACCTGGTCTTAGGGTGCTGTCTTTACTTTCTCCATGACACTGTCACTTGGACTGCACTCGGGAAGGAAAATTAATCCTGCTGTCAGTGCAAGTTGTATTTATGTTTGTGTGTGTGTGCGCGCACGTGCACAGTTTGTGCACGTGCGCGCTCACTCGCTGCTTCTTGAGGTGCTTGTAAAAGTGGTAAATTCCTTGCACAGCTGGTGCCGGCTGTTAGCATTCCTTGTGTGCATGTGTCCGTGTGTGTGTGTGCGTCCGTGCGTGTGAGTCTGAGGAGAGTCAAAGTTGTGTCACAGTGCCGCCACAGCATTGGGCCAAGTGAAGCCAATTACTCTGGCATCAGATGTCGGAGCACAATATCTGTTTAGGACCATCAAAGACCAGCTGTCATGTCAGATGATGGGGAAATATTAGAATAGCACGTTAACTATCTTACAATTGTAAGTGTCTAATGTTATCTAATCCGGTCTGGCTTTATAGGCTGTTAAAACTGCTAATAATCTCTTTAGCCTTTATAGTGACAGCCTTTATGCGAGAGATTAGCCTTATGGCTCATGTGTCAACCTAAGACCTCTCCATGTCAGATATCTGGATAGTTCATCAATTAGACAGCCAATTAGTCTGTTTGGCTTTGCCCCCAGGCTAGAACTGGGAACGGGCCTAAGCAGGATAATTTTTCACATGGACCAAAGCCAGTGGTGAGTGTGGATGAAAAAAAATAACCCTGGAAATTTGACCCAGACTGGCACACCACAACTGCCACACAGTTATTCCACGCACCACCCTGCTTCTCACAACAAAGTATTATTAGAAGTGTAGTGTATATTTTTTAAGGAAATCTAAAGGCAAGTTGATATTTTATGTATGATAGTTTCCATGTTCTCTGCCCATGAATTTGTGGATTATTTTCATTTTTAATATTTCTTTTAAACTCCAAAAGGCAGTTTAATATGCATTTGTTAGGGTAAGACCTTTAAAATCAATGCATACAGTAAGATCATTTGTAAGGGATGAAGCTAGAAGAAGAATGTATGACTTTAAAAACACACACCTGTGTTGCATCTCATAAAGAAGCACCAAGACTTTTTTATGTTCTTATGTCTGTACTGTTTGACTCACCGTAGCTTTATTGACTGACCACAACAGGTAGAAAACTCACTCAGTTGAGTCATAGCATGATAACTTTATTCAGCTTTCTTCTACTCAGTGTGTGTCTGTCAAACCCTTCTGTTTGGTTTTCCATTTTTTCCTCCACTTCCTGCTGCTGTCTCTATTTCGGATGTTATTCTGCCATGCTCAAGGCTGAGCTGGTTTTTGGCGTTAGAATTACTTGGACCCAAATCTTCAAACCTGTTCATACCACTGCTTTGTAGTGTTGCCCACTCCCAATAATACAAACATACACACTTTATAAGGGTTTCTTTATGCAGCAGATGAAAATGTGTCCTTTCTATATGGTTCATATTTCCATATTTATTTTTGGGCAGGCTTTGGAAGAGGCCCAGATCGCCATCCAGCAACTCTTTGGCAAAATCAAAGACATCAAGGACAAGGCAGAGAAGTCTGAACAAATGGTACGTACACAAACACACACACACACACACCCACACACAAAGGTGCCTTGTTGAAGCTTAACAAGGATATGACCCTAGCACACAGGAGATACGGTCTGTATCCTCCTTCTGGTACAGGCCGAAGGACAACAGAGGACAGTGGGGAGAGTTATTTAAAGTCGAGGTAATGCACCTTCCATGTGTCTGTCTGTATAAGTGTGTGTGTGTGTGTGTGTGTGTGTGTGTGTGAGAGTTAGAGGAAGGCCAGTAAGCTGGGTGAGTAGAGAAAGGATGAGGGTGGGGGGTTGGCAAACAGACCCTCCCTCAGGAGTCATGTAGGAACAATTATTTCTCAAACCAGTGGGTGTGTCCTTCATCTTGGTCTATTTCTCTTTTTCCCATCGCCACATCCAGTGAACCACCCTCTTAGATTTGTTCACCTCTTCTTCCTTTCCCATCTGACCAACCTGTCTGACTTTTCCTCTTCCCGCACAGGTCAAGGAGATTACAAGGGACATAAAGCAGTTGGACCACGCCAAGCGCCACCTCACTACATCCATCACCACCCTCAACCACCTGCATATGTTGGCAGGAGGTGTTGACTCTTTAGAGTGGGTACACATTTAAATGTTCTGTATGTGAAAAAAACATGTTTATAATGGCACCTTTAGGTGTTATGTGAACTGCTGTCAGAATCCTGTCGCCTGCACACGCACTCTTACAACCGAGCAACATCCTGGACATTGGCCAACAGTGATGTACACAAGACTGAACACTGAAACGTAAATTACAATCTTAGTTTGTGAAGTAATTTGGCAAACTACAACATATCATAGTGCAACACTCATAGTGTTTTGCTGCCGATAACGTTAGCGAGCAAGCAAGCCAAGGGAAACCAGCCAGCTGCAGCCCAGTAATGCATAATTTGCAAACATCATGGGAAGAATGGATAAATTGGCTGACCTTATCCAATCAAGACGCTGATTTGCTACATTAGCTACCTAGCAGTTCATCCAGTTAGCAAGCAAGGTAATATTAGCCAGTTAAAACCACAGTATGTTTCAGATTCTTTGCAGTAACGTTAGCTGGATATCGTGTAGTAAAGAGTGTCGTTTGTTGATGTTAGCGGACTCCTTTTCTAAGGTAACGTTAGCTAATGATGCAGACTGTTGAGAACACACTCTGAAGCGCACGTAAAAATCACGTCCTTTGGATTTTCCCAGAAAATATGTCCCAAGTCCTTCACATCACATAAATCAGTCCACTGGCTGGGCAACCGAGAAAGTTGTGACAGGGCTAATTTGCGTCATAACCTGTTTACCGATTTGAAATAAAAGTGATTCAAATATAAAAATATATAAAATTCTTTAGACCCAACAAGGGGCTTAGTCATTTTAATCTCTAACATCTATATCCTTCTGTGTTCCTTCTTTTTGTGTTTGTTTTTTTGAAGGAGGGTGGGTGGATTTCTCACTTACAGTGTGTTAGGAATTAATTTACACTTGCGAGAGATATACAGCTAGATTGATGCTCGAATGATATGAATAAACATGTTCACAGAGGCATGTGGCATAACCATTAGAAAATCGTAGTCATAGATAATGTCGATATTTTTTAAATGATAATAGACATAATTCACATGTGTGTTGTGTTCCAGAGCCATGACCAGAAAGAGGCAGTACGGTGAGGTGGCCAACCTGCTGCAGGGAGTGGTCAATGTGCTTGAACATTTCCACAAGTACATGGGCATACCACAGATCAGACAGCTTTCTGAGAGGTAACTAATATGCATGCACACACAAAGACACACATACACTGAGAGAGTGAGAATGTATGATGTATACATATGTACATATTTCCTTTTACACTTTTGGGTTAAGTGCTTGCTCAAGCTCACTCTGGCTGTGTGGTGAGCAAGAACAGCCCGTTTCCAGTAGCTAGTTCAGAGCCCGATCTCTGCTTCTCAGCTGAAATATTCCACAGCTCGTCAGCCAAACTGTTGAAAAGTGGTAACAGTATTTGGCTGGAGGTGTTTTGCGTATTACATCCTGTTTATGCAGATATTCGCACACATACACGCACGCACACATAGAGGAACACACAGGAAGGAAACCCACTGAATAGTGTCCTATTATGCCAACATTTCTTCCATTGTGAAAGATTAGAGACATACTTCTCTGAGGGTGTGTCAATGTATGTGCTTCTGCTCATATGTGTAAGATGCATTTATTACAGTATGCTTGAGATAGTTTTTCATGCTTGCAACATGTCTGTCAAGGTCTTGTCTATCGTGGTACAATGGTACTTTAGGAATGTTTTTTGCTCTGCAGAGAGTCGTGCCAATATCTGGATGTGGTCTTTTGTAACACACAAGCACCAACAAAGAGATTTCCACGCACAAACACACACAGAACAAAGTGTATTGTTAGGCTGCTGTTTCCCACAGTTCAGACTGATTAAATTTCCATTTTTGCTATTATTTTCCAAGAATGCACGAATCAATTTGGGACACATTGGCCAAGTTGATGTTCAGGTTCAAAATAGTGCTGATCCCCGAAAACAGAAAAATAGCATGACCTTCTGTTCTCTTCTGGCTGAGGTGTGGCAGACAGTGTTCATACCAAATAACAGCTGTGTGGAAGAAATGACTCTGCTGGAGAGACAGATGATAGGAGAGACACAGGGAAGGGGAAGATGGGAAGAGAAGGCTGACAGCTGGACACAAACGGTTAATAAAGAGTATCAGTCAACAAACATCAGCCATAACAGGCCTATAGGTAGCAGAGGCAGACAGGAGACAATGGTTCAGACAAACATAACAGTGGATATAGCGACAGGATAAAGCTACATATGGGGAAGTTACCAAGTTACAGCACAGGGGGGAAAGTAATTAAGGAATGTTTGCTAAAACTTTTACTTGTCTTTGGTACCTATGGAATCAAACCATTTTTGTATACTACATTTGTATACACACTCAGTAAACATTTATAACAGTATAAATAAAAAGGCTTAAACAAAAGTATTAAAGCAAATAACTTCTCATCCTGAAAATAAGATCTAAGTGCTCATTTTAGTTGAAAAAACTATCTAACTAGATATTTCTAGTGCTAAAAAAAAACTAATTTCAGTTTGAAGCCAGTGAAAATTCTTTAGGGTTACAGGCTAAATGCATATTAAACCCTCCATCTGACATTTCTTTGTTCCTGATTTACTTCTTTAATCCAGTGAGAGAAATTAGCTTTTTGTCGTGATGGCACTTTGAAGCGTGACTAAATGGAGTCAGTGCAGCTTTCACCTTTGAACAGGATCATCTTTGATTATTTTTTAATAAGCCTTTTCCTCATTGTTGCTTAATGCCTTTCTCACCGTCTCAGCTACACTGCGGCTGTCACAGTTGGGCTGACAGACACTGAGACATAATGTTCGGCTGCGTTGCACTATTTTGTGTGTGTCTATATTCACTTCACATGGTTGGACAAAATGCAGCCACAAACTGGACACAGTGAGTCCTGCTGTTGACAACTTGGTCTCAATCTGATAAAACAGCTGTAGACTCTGTTTAAGACTCATACTGACCAGATTGAGCAGACAGAGGTGGATAGTTCGGTATTTAGCCGGCAGCGGCCGCTCAGAATGAAGGCTACTAGTTCATTTGGCATCTGTGATGTGATCTCTCCACCCTCTCCTGTTTATTCTGGACGATTGTCATGGCTTTGGGTGCCATCCTGTGTTAACTCGGCCTGGATGGCTTTGGGCGAACATGGACACTTTGAGGACACACAGACTCAGACTGTCTAAAGCAGAGTTCATTATATAAACACTTCTCTGTCACATCAATCAGTCAGACTTGATTTGTATAGCACTTTTCATACAAACGAAATGTTTGATCAACAAAAACACAAACTGAAGAGATGCTATCTCATCATTGAGCAAACACAGAAGGAAGGACTAAAATAAAAGAGAGCGATGAAAACTCAAGAAAAGGATATTCCAGGTAATAAGACTAAATAACACTAAATAAATAAGTAATAATTATAAAACATTTTAAAACGATAATCAAACATGTCTTTGTTGTTGCTGTCTGACCCTGTTCACATTCTTAGAAAACAATGCATACACATCAAGTCGTGTGTGCTCATATTGGAAGTGAGAATCATTAACCAAATGTTGGGGAATAATTGGCTGTGACAGGTGTTTTTTGGAGTTTTTTAAAAAATATTTTATATAGTGGGTGCTGTGACACTTCTGAAACATCACCAGCTTTGAGGTTTGCCAGCGTGTAACTTGAAAATAGCAAGCTGATAGCTTTAAAATGCTTCGACTGTCTTTTGCAATTCTTGGACAATAATTAAACAAGGTATCTTTTAATTGGCTGTGAGCCAAAAAGGGTCTTTGCCACAGTGGCATTTAAGCTGAACTATTTACCCCTTAGAGGAAGTTGTATATTAGATACTTTCACATGAAATTGTCATTATTCCAGTATGACATTTGAGAAAAAACTGTAAATAATTAAATATGTTTAATTTTCTTATTAATCCAGGGTGAAGGCAGCACAGAGTGAGTTGGGAACTCAGATCCTGGCAGATTTTGACGAAGCGTTCCCCTCTCAGGGCTCCAAGGTAAATAAGTTGTATAGTTGTAATGTCCTTGTCTTGTTCGCCCCCTCTCCAAAACTTTTATTATTATAAATTCAACATTTATTTGGCAATCCATCCAGAGAACAGGTGGCCCCAGTAACGTGCTAAGAGATGCCTGTCTGGTTGCCAACGTTCTGGACCCACGCATCAAACAAGAGATCATCAAAAAGTTCATCAGGCAGCATCTCTCAGAGTACCTGGTGTTATTCCAGGAAAACCAAGATGTGAGTAAGAATTTGAATTCCATAATATACGAGATTCTATCTAATTACAGTAAATACCTGTTTGTAAAGACGTAGTATTTAGGTGTTTAATGAAAGCATATCCCTGCCTGTTTCTCAGGTTGCATGGCTGGACAAGATCGACCGCCGCTATGCCTGGATTAAACGACAGCTGTTGGACTATGAGGAAAAATATGGACGCATGTTTCCTGAGGAGTGGTGCATGACTGAGCGTATTGCTGTGGAGTTTTGCCACATCACCAAGTAAACACACACACACACACACACACACAAAAAAATATAGTATATAAACCCATGCAGGAACAAGCACTGCAAATGTGGCTCTAGCCAATTTAATGGATATTTTATGCTGTCTTTTTGTCCCCAAGAAAAGAGAAGAAAAGAATAGAATAAAAAGAGGTTAAAGTGGAATTAAATTAAAAGAAATTGCTTGTGGGACTTTTCTGCATCATGGATTGAACCACACTGGTGTGGTGTGGCGTGGCGTGCCTGGCATGAGTCTGTGATTTGATGCAACTTTCAGTGCAGTTGACGTAGGTGGCCTACATGAGCAGTGACCTATCGTCCCCACTTCTCAGTCTTTTCTCCTCAGCTACACAAGAGAAGAAAGAGTGTGTGGACTATTTGTGTCTTACTCTGGGCTGCCTCTAACAATAAAAAAAAATTAAAAAAAAACATCTGGCAAAAATTGTAGTAGTGTCATTACAAAAAAGCCTGACAAGACAAGTTTTTTGCTGAAAGGACAGATGAAAGACTGCAATTATGTACTAACAACGGTTGTTGGAAACATTTTGGCGTGTCAGTTTAGAAATTAGACATGATATGCTTATTTATTTATTTATTTATTTTTTGTTTGTTTCTCAGGGTGGAGCTTGCCAAAGTGATGCGCACACGAGCTAAGGAGATCGAAGTGAAGCTGCTTCTGTTTGCCATTCAGAGGACCACAAACTTCGAGGGTCTTTTGGCCAAGCGCTTCACAGGATGCACTTTGACTGACATACCTGGAGTGAGATAAACACACACTGTTGCACAATACATGCAGGCTTATTGACTGACAGACTGTTGACTCCAGCTGCTTCAAATTTATGCAAGCTGAAAGTGTCCAAACAGAAAATATTTCTTGTATGTTGCTTGCTTGTGTTTGTGCCATAATCACACTTAACACGAAACTGCTGAATTGTAACTTGTTGTGCTCTAAGCTTACACACAAAGAAGTATTCTTGGTGTCATAGCCCGAAGAAACCTTTTAATCCAGGTCATGTTGGCATGTGAGAGTGGAAGTGGAAGCGATACACAGAAAATGGACAGATTATGATTATTGTTTTGTTGGCAGTCCACTAGGCCAAGCTTGTTCAGAACTGATAATATTTAGAATAGACAGAGGCCCTTTTGTCCTCAGTTCAGTTTACACCCATGCCTGTTGGTTTCCGTAATTCCATCAGGGATTTGTTTGAGTGGGATTTTATAATTGGAGATGCAGTTTCATCAAAGCCTCCCATGTAATCATGAAATGATCTACGTAAACATGAAAGAAAGTGAAGAAACCTGGAGTTTATTTGAAAGAGTCAGTAATAATTACAGAAACAGTTCCGTTAGTAAAGAATATCGTTAGCATGAAATGTCTCAGTGGCAGAAGTACTGAAGTTTTCTCTGTGTTTTTACAGCAAAAGAGGCCAGATAGCCCTCTAGAACCCACTAACCCCTTCCTGGAAGATGAGCCAGGCGAGGATGTGGGTACAGAGAAGGACGAGGACTTGGCTAAGGTGAGTTGACCTGGAATTACCTCGTCTTACCTGTTCTGCAACATAATGGGTTTTGTCAGATGTTGCGTCCTCTGGCCAAGTGCCATCGCAATTCCCTTGGCAAGTGGAATAGTAGTGTAGCAGCCTTATTCATATAACATTAATAATCTCCCGTGTATTACCTTAACAACCATGTGGCTTTAGTTTGAACACAAGAATCTGACTTGATATACTTGTTGTCTTGGCTGAAGGATGTAGATACACCACCTCTAAATATTTTTGTAAATACAATACATTTTCCACACAATATAACAGCACTACAATGAGGTTAGAAATACATCTCAGAGTTCAAGTTGCAGAGCACCACAAACTGCAGCCTCCAAAATGACCATAAAGTTGAATCCACACCTCTTTAAAGCAGTTTCCACAAAAACAGAACATCATAACCACGAGTGTAGAACTTGTTGAAGGCTGTTGTATTTGAGTGCATCAGTTATAGCTAGGTGGAGTTAATAAAGTGGTAGCTGAGTGTATTTTATGCATGGAAAGTCAATTGCTTCAGTCTCTTAACATGTTACACATGGCACTGTATCAAGCCTCCCACACCGCCTTATCTTTGAAAACTGTTTGTGTTCAGTGTTTTGACATTTACCTTTGCTTGCGGCGTTGGAGAAAAACCCAAATTCGCTGAATGATACTCAGAAGAGCCACAACTAAAACCTGCTATTTCCCTAATGCTCTTTTTCCTCCATTCTTTTAGCCCAGGAAGCCGAAAGCTCCGGACAACCCTTTCCATGGCATTGTCTCCAAGTGCTTTGAACCTCATCTATATGTCTACATAGAGTCCCAGGACAAGTGAGCAACGCACACACTCATAAAACAAACCATACAGGGCCAAACTGGGTCGTGATGCACAGATTTAGAATCAGAAGCAGGTTATGTGTGAAGCTGGCACATGCAACCCTTTTTTCCATTGCCCACTCATCAATCAGATCCCCCACCTCCCATTCTACTTCATTGCCTCTTCTGTCTTTCCATCTCTTGTTCCTGTACATGCCTCTGTCTCCACTGTGGCAGAAATGTTTCCCATTAGCTGCACGACCACAGACGCTGAGAGAAAGAGAGAGGGAGGTTGAATAAGTGCTGCCACAGCAGATCTGCCTATTTTCATTCCCACCTCTTTATTTTTTTCGTCTTGGTACCCCTTCTCCGGTCTCTTTCTTTCTGTGTACATCTTTATTGCTTTCCTCCTTTCTCCTTCTCAGTCTCCCTTTACAGTCTCTCTTTCTCTTTTCGTCCTGCCTCATTTTTCACCTCCTGCCATCCTTCGCTTCTCCTCCATCACTCCCTTTCCCCTATACCAGTCATGGTGATTGCTCCTGAAACTGAACACAGTTCTGGGACTGCTGTGCTTGCATGCAGCCCCTGGCTTTTGGCTCTCTAGAGCGTTAAATGTCGCTTGTCTGTCCAAGGGAACAGGACTGACCTATTCTGTAGCTACAACCTCATTTCAGTTCAGTTCAGTTCAGAGGCCTTGAACAGGCACTGGCCAGATCAGCTTGTCCCCAGTGGGACATAGCAGGAGAGAACAGTGGCCTGCTTGTTTTGTCTTTGGCTTTAGTTCCAAGATTTAGTAGGATTGGGCCACACCAACTAACTGAGGACCTGTTGACTGTTGTACTGAGGATTTTGATATGGTTGGAATATTTTCTCCTATTTATCCATCTGGCTCTCTGTCTGTGTTACTTTATCCTTTTATTTATTTATTGGGGTTAGAAACCAATCATATGTTTTTTACTGTTTAAATGTTTTTATTTGATTCATTTAATTCCTTTCATGTGCCCCTAATCCAACCACCCATGTGTGTGTACGTGTGTGTGAACCTGTGTGGGTTTGGCTGTACATATTTGGGCATTTGCAGGAACCTGGGCGAACTGATTGACCGGTTTGTGGCTGACTTCCGAGCACAAGGCCCACCCAAGGCGGGCACGGAGGAAGGCGGAGCGGTACTGCCCAGCTGTGCTGACCTCTTTGTCTATTACAAGAAGTGCATGGTGCAGTGCTCCCAACTGAGTACCGGAGAACCAATGATCGCCCTCACAACCATCTTCCAGAAATTCCTGAGAGAGTATGCTTGGAAGATCCTCTCTGGCAACCTGCCTAAGTAAGGCTGGCTCAAGTTATACTCTTAACATAGAGCTAGAGTTCCCTTTGGTTTATACAGCGAGTAAACGTTGTACGATAGTAGAGTTAAAACAAAGAGATTCAGTGTAGAAATAAAACCTAAGCGTGACATTGTTACAGTGTGCTGAATCAACATTAACTTCTACTACATTGTCAAATCAAACCACTTCAATATTAAGCCAACAGTCTGCACTATGGCAGTTGCTGAAGCCAATATGGAAGTGGCTTCATACGTCATGTAATAGTCAGTAGATGCTGGCTCTAAGACAGCCTGACTGATTTAACAGGGAAAACCTTCAACTTTTTTCAACTTGGCTCTTGAAAAACAAAGTCATTCATTTTTTTTCCAGAAGTTAGTCTCTAGAGAGTATAAAATATGACTTCCCTGCTGTGTCCTGGTGGATTTTGTGAGCATTATTTGTATATAATACGTTACCATCTATCCTTAGACCCTTGATAAGGAACCCATCCCCCTAAACACCAGCAAAAATCACAAAACATATAAATTTTGGTGATAATAATACAGATATATGTGGGTTGTAAAACATTAGTGAAGAGTATGGATCCAGAAGGACGTTGAGCACAGGCGCCAAGTCTGGCAGTATTCTATTTTTTATTGTTTTAAACAATTACCATGAAAAGGCCAAAGCCAACAATGAATCCATATTGTGTATTCATATTGTATAAGTATTGTGTATGTATTCCACCGTACCATAGACCTCCATTGTTTTCCAAAAACTATTGAAAACACATCATTCAGCCGTCCTGCTGACTAAAATACTCATTCTTGTTCAGTCACTACTATTTCTAGTATTTCAACAATTCCTGTCCATGAGCATCAATCAATTTTCTGGGCAGTAACACAAACACAGATTTATTTGGGATTAACTTTTCACAAATAATCATGTCACGCCCATATTTGTTCATTCGTTTGGTATGGTGATGGGGTGGTTTAGTTTTTAGTTTGAAACTTAATGTCTTCAATCCTCACTGCGTTTGATGGATCGGAATTGCATGCTATGGGAGATCTGGAGTTGGTTATGTTGTGGCAAAGCCTAATATGCTACCAGCAAAAACATCTCTGGCTCATTGGCCACATTAGAACTCATCACTGGGCTGTGGTGTGTATATATTTATATATATCCACACACACACACAGGCATGCTCTGTTTCTGTCTCAGATATGCATACATGCTAATTACACACTTACACTCGCTGACTAATGTATACCATATTCTGAGCTATACAAACATTGTTCAAAGATGTACTCAAACGCTTTGCAAGTGCGTACACTTAGAGACACACGCAGACGCGGTCGTCCAGTGTGGTGTGCTGTGAATTGGTTTTGTGAGGTTTTGAAAGGGGCCCTCGAAAAGGAGCTTGAACTATGTTGTGGTTTTACCCACATGTCTCTGTTATGACGTTTATTAATGACTGGGTCGCCGTTGAAGTCTCATTGGCGCAGCATCCCGACACTTGCGTCTGCTTGTAGTTATGCCTGTTGTGTCTCAGTTACTAAACATGGTCTTCTTTACCTGTGGTTTAAAAAGATGTGTTCCACAAAGTGTTTTTCTTAAAGCTCCGTAGCAAAAGGGGGTCCAAATAGCTAGTTTTATGAAAAACACTACACAACATCTTGGGGGGGTTGGTCTCAACTTCTGATCCCTCTCATTCGCCCTATAACTTAAAGGCATACAGTAACACAAACATTTAAAAGACTCACAATCTACAACAGCTAAATGTTAGCATTAGCATTTTGTCTCTCTTTAAATTTACCCCTCTGTCACGTCTATCTTTCTATCCAGATCCAGCAGTAACAGTGGGGGTCTTACCATCAGCAGTCTGCTGAAGGAGAAAGAAGGCTCGGAAGCTGCAAAGTTCACCGTGGATGAGCTCTGCCTGATTTGCAGCATCCTCAGCACTGCAGAGTACTGCCTGGCTACCACACAACAGGCGAGCGCACACAAAAACACACGGAACCGATAACCTGTCGCGTCGCGTGTTTGACCTGCATTTCACAAGTGTTTTAAGTAACTCACAGAGGCAGTTATTATTACAACACAACCTGAAACATTTTTGCAACACACGTACCGCAATTTTGAGCTGCTATTTAAAAAAAATAGACCGATACACATTTGAAAGGATGCGCTGTAAGTAGTAAAGCTTTTTTGTCATGTATGTGTTCCAGTTGGAAGAGAAGCTAAAGGAGAAAGTAGATAAAGTCCTGATGGAGAGAATTAACTTGACAGGGGAGATGGACACATTCAGCACGTAAGTGAGCAATTTTCTCGACAGAAAAGAGCCTTCATTTTTACAGTATTGTAAGACAGGAGTGTTTTAATGATGTCAATTATTTCCTTTTATGTTTTCTCAGTGTGATCTCAAACAGTATCCAGCTACTTGTTCAAGATCTTGATGCCGCCTGTGATCCTGCTCTCACTGCTATGAGCAAGGTTGGTCACACACACACACACACACACACACGCACATTCAGCATGTACCAAGTGGAATTGCCATTCATTAAAAAGTTGAAGGAACATTATCTGTAAAAAGGTGCAATATCACACACTTCCTGGCGGTTTTGTTAATATCTCTTTGCCACCAATCATCATTCAAAAACGTTTCCACATGAGTCTGATGAAATAACGTTTTAACAAAAGCCTCTGTTGCTAACACATCCCTCCCTCCTCTGTCTCTCTCTCTCAGATGCCGTGGCAGAGTGTGGAGCACGTGGGTGACCAGAGTCCTTATGTGACGTCAATCATCATGCACATTAAGCAAAATGTGCCTATCATCAGAGACAACCTGGCCTCCACGCGCAAATACTTCACACAATTTTGCATCAAGTTCACAAAGTAAAATACCTGCACGAATACAATCATACACACATCTTTGTTCTATCCGTAATCCCTGAGTAATTTGAGGTTCCTGCAGTTGATATATTTGTCATTTCTTTTCTTTTTTTCCTCAGTTCTTTCATTCCCAAATTTATCAACCACCTGTTCAGATGTAAACCTATCAGCATGGTGGGAGCTGAACAAGTAAGTAAAAAATTAATGCTAATCTGTCCTGAAGCTTCATTTGAGCTGCATTGTGAGTCATCAGCTTAAGCACATTTTAAGCCATGCGTGTATGCGCACTATTACATGATTATTATGTTAGAAAATTCATACTGTTCTCATGCGCTCGAGTTTCTGTCTCTGTCTCTGTTCCTGTCTCCAGCTCCTCCTTGACACTCACTCCCTGAAGACAGTCTTGCTGGATCTGCCCTCCATAGGCTCCCAGGTGCTGCGCAAGGCACCTGCCAGCTACACCAAGATAGTGGTGAAAGGCATGACGCGTGCAGAGATGATCCTTAAGGTGAGGAGGGAGCGTGTGGGGAGAACGTCATGAAAGCAAACTAGACTCCAGCGTAGCACCTCTATTTGGACATTTTCTCGCAATTCAGGTGCAAATCTGTGTCTTTCTCTAGACGAATGTTGGAAAAACACTCAACCTGGAGAGAGATCAATTTAAACAGTTTACCTTTCATGTCTAAACTCAGATCGAGCCTCTGTATCTTTAACTGATGGATTTTAGTGGGAGTTGAACCCTAAATACAAAATAGTTAAACTTAAACACAACACACTTGAGATTTTATGGCATTTTAACTTGGGTGGCTAAATTCATGCTGGCCATTTTTTTTTTTACAACCAAAGTTTCAGTTTCTGACCTTTAAAGGCTCGGAACCTTGTGTGTAAGTGTAGACCCTCCTGCGTAAGTGAGGTCTGAAGGACTTTTCTTTACCTCTTGTTTGGCGTTATACAGATTTAATGTTGAACCTCTGACATATCCAGTTAAACATTAGCTTTGGTGTTGACACTTAACGCTGCAACACTTGACCAAGAATAGTCTGGCACAACCTGCAGCTAACTGCTTTTTCCACTGATTGAGGTTCCATCGTTGGAAACAACAATAGACTGAACGAACATTTCTCCTTTTTTTTTTTTGAATGTTTGCGGTTTGACTGGCGTGCTTGTATTAAAATGTTTGTCTTGACTCACTCGAGCAGATTATCTACTTAGAGTTTATTTTTGGGTAGAATAACCCTTTAATTGTGTCTTCAACCCCACTCACAATAGCACTTTATGAGCATGTTTCCATAAAATAACCCACCTCACATGAGGTAGGGAAGCAATAGGAATGGAGCTCATGCACTACTGGTTTAATGAGTGAGAGACGGTCCAGCACGAGACCCACGCACACATTCTTCAACACAGTATGTGGTTGACCTTGAGCCAGTGGAAAGGTGTTAGTGGGTAAATAAGTAAATGCATGCAACCATGCGTCTACTCACGAAAACACACAATCACGAGTGCAGTGTAACATGGATTAATGTCTTAAGCGAGGAGAGCAAACACAGGTTTGGGCCAGTTGTCTTAAAAGTACCTTATGCAACCCTAGAGGACACTGGTATGTGGCTGCCATAGATTTACCCCACCCTAATTAACTGTCCCTGGAGTGTACAGAAATGCACACACACACACACACAGAGTACACGCCTGTCTGTCCCTTGATTTCCCTTGGACTCCCAGGAGGATTTCTTTTCCTTCCTGAAGTTGTTGGACTGTCTTGATGTTTAATAGCTCTGCTTTGTGTGAAAACCAGTGGATCAATGGCAGACAGCAAATATTTTCAATTTGTGGTTATGATATTGTAACACCCTGTCTTACACTCGAGCCTTCAGGCACACTAACATTGTTTTGTCTCAGACGCTGACTGTCCGACAAACCCCTCTCACCATTTCATATTTGATTGCCTCCTCCGATTGTTTTCTACTGGAATGCACACTGGCCCATATGTCCTGTGTAAGGCCTGTCTTTGTTCCCTGGAAACATGCCCTGAATGTGTATATACATGAATTTCCACTCATCTGCCACACATTAAAGGGGCTTTCACATTATAGAATTATAGAATGCGTTCACATCAGCCCACTACTGTCTGCTTTTTTTCTGAATTTGAGTGCCAGCGGGCCTCTTCAGCTGGAATGTGATCTATATGTCTCTTACAGATGTAGTTGACACTGCATGAAGGCCTTTCAATTGTGATCCACATGCATTATTGTGACAGCAGAGGACACAATAATCACTTTGAAGGGTCGAGATCTGGAAAATCAAAAGAAAAACCCTGATAACAGACATCCTAAAGAGTAAAATTCAAGTGGCAGACAAGTCACACAGTCCTAGCAGTATTTAAAAGAAGTAAGCTCAGTCCCCTAGATTGTGTCCCTCTAAAAAAACATCAATTTTCATACAAAGATTTCCTCTGTGGATGTTTTTTTGGCTTTGGAACGTAAAGAGAAACTTTTGTACTATGGCCAGCGTTTCAGCCATCAGCTTTGTGTAACACCAAGGTCCCTCACAGGTAATTGCTTCCACCTTGGGCTGAGAATGACGCTTCTGAAAGACAAACCCATCCAAAGACGGTCAACACAAGAATCCCTCTGTGTGGCCTTAACAATAGTTTTAAATTACACCCTGTGATGCTGTTACTTGAAATTAAATCTGGTTAACCCTACCAAGAAACTTCAATTCATTGGGGCAATTGAAGGTTGTCTTATCTTGTGGCTCTTGTGATTCAAGTTTTTTTTTTTTTTTTTTTTAGTGATCTCACACTATTCAAAACTGTTTGTGTTACAAATGGATGTGAAGTAGCAATCATCCTGTTTGTTTTTCCTCTGGAACAGCGAAACAAGCTGTTAACACAACATTGATGTATTATCACCTTATAAAGTTGTTACCTGTTAGCATCTATTTACACATTTACCACACGTGGACTAACATAAGCATTTATTTTGCAGTTTGTGGTGTTGAATCCTGAGGGAGTGTTAAGCTGCAAAATGCTCCACAATGTTCACCAGCTAGTCGCTAACTTTCTGCCGTTTGGTACTGTACAGTGGGTTTATCAGAGCTTGTTTGCTAAAAACAAAAAGAAAGAAGTAATACTGAACCAAAAAAAAAAAAAAAGTTCTGCTCCGTAAAACCAAAACAACGAGCTGAAAGATGCAAAAACGGTCCAAAAAGCTGGTACGAACTACAGAAAGTGATAATTCTCTATTGCTCCATTCCTACTACTAGTGATCCCATCATATTCAAAATAGGCATTTGATCCATTGTTCATATGATAATAAATAATTTTGATCAGTGCAGCTTTAAACTGATGCTATATTAACGTGCACTTCAGTTGACAGAAGAGAGTAATCACTGTATTTTATTCCTTTTACATTTCCACTTAAGATCCCATCTCTAAAATCTCCATGTAGCTGTCACAATATTTACTTTGAGTGTTAAAGATGAAGATATTTTGGTTGCCTGTTTTGTGAGCCAGTGCTCAGTTATGTTCAAAGTACATAGGATTCTTTCTGTCTGTCTGAGACGGCCTCTCCTGGCCGGTTCGATGCCTGTGAGACGTGGCTGTTTTCCACGCTCTTCCAGCCCAGCCCACCATAGCTCCAGCTCTTTTCTCTCCCACCTCTGAAGTTCTCTTCTGGGGAGAATTTAAAAGGCAGACCCCCCTCCTCCTCCTCCTTCTCCTCCTTCCCCACCCTTGTTCAGCTTGAATACCCCCCCCACCAACTCTGTTGCTCTCGCTGTCCCTTTTTATGTCCGTTTTCATTCTTAAACTCCCTATCCCTTTTTCTTTTTTTTTTTTTTTACAAGGTCCCTACAGGCCTTTCCCTTGGCACGGTTCCAGGACAGTTGCTAAGTAAATCACTCAGTCAGCAGGGCTAGTAAGAAAGCAAAGAATTCCACACGATCCTGAGCCTTTCATGCCCGCTCTTCCCTCTCTTTCCGTCCCTGTGCAGCTCATCTTCTCTTATATTTCTACCTTGGGTAAAAAGAGAATAGTAAATGCTTGAAAGGGCAGATTGGGTCTTTTTTTTTTTTTTTTGAAGTGAAGGAAATGAGAAACATTTTGTGAGATGATCCCTATGTGCATGCGTATGCATGAGATGGGAGGTGGGGGTCTGTCAGCCATGTGTTGGTCTGCCTGTTTTATAGCGGCTGCAAGAAATGCTATCCGATCCACGTTTTCCACCCAGTCTCTATTGTTGGAAAAAAAACAAAAAAAAAAACAACCAAGAGTCCAATCCAGAAAGACTTGTGCCCCATTAAACCTTTTCTGCCTGCTCTTGACTAATGATGATTTTTGCCCAGGCTCATTATACCCCAAAAATAATTACCAGTGAAACTAATTCTTGCCCACTCATGCATGGAGTAATTGGTGTGTAAAAGGGAAAAAAAGAGTGAGGAGTGGGCTCCTAAATATAGAACCATCGTCTCAACTTTGTTTGCAGCAAGAACTGCTTGGTTTTGTCAGGTCCAGCCCCTTCATTTGGGCCATAGCTGCCCCATGTGGGATCATTTAAAGGTCTCATGGGTCGTCCCATGATGGTTCACAGAAAACGAGGGAGGGGTGAAACCAACATTAAACTCTTACTTTTCCACAGGTGGTGATGGCCCCACATGAACCACCAGTGGTGTTTGTTGATAACTACATCAAACTCCTTGCTGATGGCAATCCTGAGACCTTCCAGAAGATCCTGGACATGAAGGTCAGATGGTTTGACTAAACGAGTCATTTAAAGGGATAGTTCCAAAAATTGGGAAATGTGTTTGTTTGCTTTCCCGTTGAGAGTTAGATGATAAAATTGATACCACTCTCGTATCTTTTCAATATGGAGCTACCAGTTAGCTTAGCTTGAAAATTGCTAACCTAGCTCTGTTTGAAGCTAACAAAATCTATCTACCAGCAGCTCTAAAGCTAACTTATTAACAATCTGCTTGTAAGCATTAGTCATATTTTTTTACACTTTGGTTTTTATACAGATTAAACAATGGTGATATAAGGTTTAATTTATTTTATAAGGTTATTAGTGAGACTTGTGCTGGGAGGTGTATTTTGTTACCGTTGGACAGAGCCAGGCTAGCTATTTCCTACTGCTTCCAGTGCTTATGCTAAGATAAGCTAACCTTTAACATTGTAACTTTGCATTTCCTTCCTTTTTGGCTCTGAAGCCTTGTTTGAGTTATATGATTAAATTCAGATTTGCATATGTTCTCTAACCTGTTATTGTGAACCAACACAACCTTAGTTTTGCATTTTGCTCTTGTTTTGCATACTAAGAGAGTTTTTTTTCTGTGTTATTTCCCCTGTGTTTGTGTGTATAGGGTCTGAAGCGCAGCGAACAGAGCAGCATGCTGGAGCTCTTCAGGCAGAGGTTACCTACTCCACCCTCCGGGGGCGACGGCGGCCCCTCTCTGTCCTTCAGTGCCCCCACCCCTGAGCAGGAATCCTCCCGCATCCGCAAACTAGAGAAACTCATCAAGAAGAGACTTTGAACAGATGCACACACTGAAATCGTATCTTGAAAATTTAAAAGGCTGCGGGATGAGATGCAGGTTATTCATCTCAAAGACTTCATTGTGCTCCATTGATTTATCATGGAGAATTACAGAAAGAGCAAAAAAAGGATTGAATATTCTGACTGACAGTAATATGAGCCCAATCTGACACTGGATTATGAAGAAACTTCCTCAACTGCTACTTGCTGTTGTTACACATGTCATTTATATCAGTAATTTCCTTCCTTTTCTTTTCACGACACTAATGTCTGAGCTTTGTAACATTAGTACATCGTTGCACTGTGTATTTGCACTCAGAAGACCCAAATGTAGTGCTGTTAACTCATTTTTGGCTGTCTCTCTGGGACATGCTTTATCCAGGATGATTACAGGCAGCATGACCTTAATTTAAGTTGATGTTTGAACAAAATGTACTTCAATGAAAGACATGTTTTTCCTCATCTGTTTTAATTTCAAATGGGGGTGGTACTAGTTTGAAATTGTGTGCATCCCTGCCTCTATTAAAACGGACATGCGTCATAGGTGTCAGGATTGTTTTTGTGAACGGTGGCCTAAAATGAATCTCTGATTACAAGTTGAGAGTCCACAAGTCTAGGACAAAAAGTATCTTTGGCTTTTATCTTCAGTCAGACATGAGGCCAGGTTTGTCTTGGCATTTAAAATCCTCTTTAGGTTGACTTGGAAATTAGAACCAGCTAGATGAAGTCTCTTAACCTGGGTGCATGCCTAGAAAATGGGAGGTTACCAGGGTATATTGTGTTTATGTACACATTCACAGTCAGTCTGAATATTCGTTGAGAATTGAATCCTCTGTCCTCTTTGCATTGACATAAAAACGTGGTTTTGGTTTAGCAAAATTGCTAAAGTGATCTCTGGGTGGCTCTGGAAGTAAATAGAAACATATTTAAAGTAATGGCCCTGGTTCTGGTTGATGGTGACAGTGCCTCTCAGTTTAGCAAGTCATTGTAGATCAAATGTAAGTGCATTCGTGTCCGCATTCGTGTCCACATTCCTGCCTTCAGGTCCAAAATGTAACTTGTTTGTATTGTCTGAATTGTATCCTACACAGAGAATTGTTAAACACTATTAAAACATTGTCATCAAGTTCCCCTTGTGTTTCATCAGATGTCTGGGTACCACTTCAATTTTGCACATAATGCACAATGGCATGAAAAACATATCACCCTGATTTTTAAACCAAGGTTCAAGTTTGAATGAGAGGCTGGAAAAGTTCCCATGACCAGCTCCCTTGCCGTTTATCCTTCATCCAATCAGGAGCCTGTAAATGCTTCAAAAGGCGTTTCCCTTTCTTGTGTTTGTGGATCTGAAGGCCCCTTTGAGGGAAAAGGAGGTTTGAAGACGAGCCGCGGGCAGTAGGACTCCCTCATAGAGTTTCTCTGCTCAGCTCAGAGGTAGACAAACTTTTTCAACTCTTAACACACGTTCACAGTGGAACTGGGGCATACTTTGATATCTTTAAAAGGCAAACTAAAGGACATTTTATACTTTTTTTTTTTTTTTTGGTGAGAAGCGGTTTTGAGGTCTGGGTCAGGGGGACTGAATTACCGCCCGGTTGATGATATTTCCAGCGGGCGGCCGTGCATCCTGTCCGGGAAGAGTTTTGCGGTAACACCGTGGAGACTTTACATCAAAACCAAACCCGAGGACTCTTAAGGAACTGCAAACTGGAAGTATTACTCTTTCGTAATCTGCGTTTTACTCGCCGGGAGTTTTGCAACTTTTTTTTACCAGAAATGGTTGGCAGATTAAACTTGCCAAATGTATGTGAAGGAGATCCACTGGATATGATGAGCTGCAGGGCTGAGAGAGGACTTGACAGCCCGGACTCTGGGTTGCCCCCGAGCCCGAGCCCCAGCGCCTGGCTGCTGCCTGTGTGTGCGGAGAAAGCCGGGGGCGTGAGCCCGGTGTCTGAAGACGAGGGAAGGGGCTCCCTGGTAGGTAACACTACATCCTGACTTTGTGTTATTTAAGCATTATGTGAACTCCCTTTGGAGAAAGGCGGACGACCACAAATTGCAGTTCTTATTTGAAATGCCAGTACATTCCATTACTTGCAATTTGATATCAAGACTTGGCATACTACTAGGAATTTAGTATTCCACGCATGAAAGCCTGATGGTTGCATAAGTAAATGTTACAGGGTAGTTTATCTTTGCATTGGAATAGATGTTGCCACTGCACACAGGAAGTCAGCTCTGAAATTGTTGCTGACTGCCAATCACACCATGCCCATTGTTTTGCTGACTCCATGTCAGACTTTTTTTTTTTTTTTTTTTTTAAGTTAAACAAACCAAATGTTTGAAAGTTCTTTTGACAATTTGTTTTGCATTGCAGGTTCCAGTTTTACCCACAGGATCTTTCCAGCAGCTACACCCATTGTCCTTTGGGGAAGGCATAGCGTTTGATCCATTACCGCCAAAGGAAATAAGGTTGGTTGGCTTTGATGTGACCTGTTCTCTGCAGCATTAGACCTGCAGGAGTAGTGAGGAGGATATGCATTATAAAACAGCACACCATGAGCACATTTTCGCTTACCAACAACTTAAAAGTGTGTACATAAGCAAACAAGAGAACAGTGGACTTGCAATGGATAATCAACCCGCTCTCCCTCCTCCACAGATACACCTCATCCGTGCACTACGACTCGGACCGTCACTTCATCCAAAGCGTGTCCCTGCAGCCATGG
Organism: Argyrosomus regius; assembly: GCA_946959425.1. NCBI lineage: Eukaryota > Metazoa > Chordata > Actinopteri > Sciaenidae > Argyrosomus > Argyrosomus regius. The sequence continues at coordinate 15,098,943 of OX336889.1, read as the reverse complement.
GGCCAAGGCCTTGAACACTGCACGCAGACTATCATGGCTGTGCCCCAAAGTACCTGGCGCCACTACAAGACACAACTGGAGTTCCAGCCTCGCCATCGGCCGCAGCACTTCAAGAGCACCACCATCGTCTACCCCAAGAAAACCAGCGCCGTCTACACCACAGAGCTGAGCTACGACTGCCACCGACTATCCAGACGTTTCCTCTCCAGTGTGGAGCTGGAGGCTGCTGGCCGCAGAGAGCTACCTCAGTGAGGGTGGGAGGGGGAGGGGGACTCAGGTGGCTGGGGGTGACACATAATGGTGGTTATACCCACGGTCCCTATACTGTAGCACCCCCAAGGCTGGCTGCCATTGACCTGCTGTGTTGTCTTTTTATTCTTTTGTAGCCTGTTATCCATATTTTTAAGTACCCTTTCCAAGCTGTGGACAAGAAGCATCTGTGCTGCAATGTTACAGATATCAGAGATGACGAGACATGGACAAAATGTGTGAAATATCCATTCAGTCCATGTCTTTATGTTTATATTGCTGCCAAGGGATGATGTATCCTAATCAGGAATGGATATTTCATTAAATGCTTCAATTTGCAGCGTGTTGGTTTCCAGAGGCATGCTCATATTTGATTTGTTTTTAGTGGCTGTAGGACTGACTCACATGGACAGAGATGAGAAGGCTCATTTGCCCTCAGCAAAGTCACTGTCTTCGTGTCGCACCAGATCGAGTATGCGGTATGGTCGAGTATGCAGAGTGATTCTTAAACGACGAGGCCTGCCTCGGTTCAAAGACTTTGTAATCCTAGAAAAGAGTGCTTTTAGAACTGTATGTGTGACTAGTGTGTGAGGGAGAAGAAAGGCAATTAAATGTGGTGCTGGAGTTTGGATGCATGCTAAGAAATCACTAACTTATCCACAAGGGTTGTGGTGGAAATACTTAACACACGTTTTGTTTCTTCACAGGGTATTGTGTTTTTCTGCACAACATTAGCACAAGCGACGCTCTTCTCCAGCCTTTTCCCTGGCCACTGTTTTTGGCTGCGGCTCATAATGTATTATGTAAATGTTGGTAGATTAAGGGAACTCGTGTAAGCTTAAACAAACTGATTAAGTAAGTAGTATAGATGAGTCATGAGTGTGTGTGTGTGGAGTTTACTGAGAAGTGGATAGTGTTTTTGATATCTCTCACTGGCTTACTAGTGAAAATAACAAGCTGCATTCCACTGCTATCACTTTCTTTGGCTTGACTTGGATTGAAATTGTATTTATTCTGTTGAAGTTTTAGGTTCTGAGATTTTATCAGCTGATTAACGGGTCTCTCCGCAGTCACAGCTAAGGATATTTTTATGATGCCCTTATGTGCCTTATCGATGTATCTGTTGATGCTTCTTTTTGATATTAGTCACTTATTCAGTGCCAGTTTGAAATAAAGTGTTCATTAGTTCAACGATTGTGTGTTTTATAAGGAAGTTGTCCTTGTCCTTTTTTGCAGACTAGAGCTGCAATGATTAGTCGATTAATTAACCATTCAATTTATCGCTGATGGTTTTAATAATCAAGTAATTGCTTTGTTCAAATTTTCTGATTTCAGCTTCTCAAATGTGAATATTGCCTGTTTCTTTAGTGCTCTATGATAAAACTGAATGCATTTAGTTTGTGGACAAAACGAGACATTTTATCATGTCACTGTGGGATTGAGCAAACAGTGATTGTTAACATTTTCACCATTTTCAACCACTCAATAAATCGAGAAAGTGATTACCAGATGAATCAATAATGAAAATAATCCTTAGTTACGGCCCTACAGCAGACAGAGATAATTTATTTATTGTTTTGGCCTAGAAAGTAACAAACTTTGACCACAGGAGTGGCTTGTATAGACTCTCAAAATGGGTGACAAAATGAGACATGATTTCCCTCCCTCACCCAGGAAAAGGCACATAAATCTGCACCCAAAGGAGGAAGCTCTTGACATGGTTTTTAAATGTTTTTGATGCCTTGAGTACCGCAAATCAAATGCTATTGAGTGGATGACCTACAGCATGGTGAACAAACCTCAGCAAATCAAACTTAAACAGTCTTGATGAATGTACGTGCTATCAATCTTCATAGGTAGGAGAATAATATATACTTTTGGGTGAGTTGTTCCTTTAAATACTAGACTCGTGTTGCTTCAGTGCCCTCATGTGGCCAGTGAGGGGAAGTACAATATGGAACTTTGTTTCATGCTAGATCAGAGTTGATTCCGTTTCCTCAGATCACATTTTCATATATATATATATATATATATATATATATATATACACACATACACACACATTCTCAGTGGAGACACTGGAAAACATGAACTAACATGCAACGGATCCAGTGTCAAAATTATTACATATATATTACATACTGCAGCCCCAGTCTTTAGAAGATGTGTCTGAGTCTATTCAATTAATTGGCTTTGAGTTGTAGTTGTACCTAAAGCCAATGTTTCCTGAAGATTTCTGTGCCACAGGGCTTTCCTCAGAAGATGCAGTGACCGTTGGCAGTCCTGACCTGATGAGAGCCGAGTAACAGTAGGTACTGGGTTGCACCATCGCCTCAGTGTACTCCACCTTGGGTTTGTCCTTTTGATATTGCATTGATGAAGCTGCATTTCCCATCCTGCGACGTATTGACATCAGCTTGATGTTTAAAGGTAAACTAACTTTGCTTTGAAGCTTTGGCTTGTCCCCTCATGTTATCTTGTATAGTTATCTGTAGGATAAATATCTAAAGATAAATGTGATTTGTTGCTCTAAATGTAAAAATAAATACTTGAATAAATAAATACTTAAATATATTTACTGTAAAATCAAGCCAGCAAAACCATGAGAATTGGACATCGGAAACTTTTGTTTGTATGTCTATGTCTGTATTAAGAGATTATTCAACAAGTTGATCAAATTCTCAGTGGTGAAAATAATTCAAGTACTCTCTGGACTAAAGTACAGTTGCTACTTTATACGTCTACTCCAGTAATATTTAACTATTTAATAACTTTACTTGTTACTGTGCCGATTCAGGTGAATTACACGAAATCTAATCAGCAAATTATTAATGTCAGTTATGTCAGATTTGTTATTGGTTAAGATAAAACTGTATTGGTCTTTTGGTAGATCTAACAAGCTACCCAGCAGTATATATAGTAAAAAATAAGCCCCACCTCTATCAACAACATTAAAGTGATGTACATTTGAATAAATCAATAATTATAATATAGTTTCTGTAATTATTCTGATGAGGGCTATATTGCGTACTTTTACTTTTAAACATATTTTGATGCTAGTTGTACTTTTACTTTTGCATGCAGGACTTTTAATTCTAACAGATTATTTTAACACTGTGGTGTTGTCTCAATGCTTCTTTCACCGCTGCTATTTCACAAACTGAAAAGATTATTAAGTGTTTCAGTGTTTCGACAGCTTTGAGTGCGATATTTTCTTTTCCCCACAGAACCTGAACGCATCATTGCATGAATGAGCATGACGTGGACGTAGAGCTGTGACGTGGACGTAGAGCTGTGACGTGACTGTTTCTACGTTTTCAAATCATTTTTAAACAAAATAAATGACATGGCCTTTTACAACACAAACTAATCACATTGGTGACTTGTTGTTTATGATAAATAAAATAATAAATACGTTAAAAATAAAGAAACACGCACGTTGTATTGTATGACGTATCGGTTCAGAGGTCGCGAACACACACCCACATCTCTCCCCCGCATGGTGGACTGAGGTGTCGCTGTTTTAATGTTGTTCTGAAGTAAACCGAGCTATATTTGTGTGTATATGTGCCCGTGTGTGTTTGCACGGTAGATACGCAGCCTGTTCTCCTCTTTGAAGCAATGAAACAGATGTCAGACGACAGAAGCTGAAACAAAGCTCTTGTTGGGTATTGAGCTCGTTAGCTCGTTGTGCTAGCTGGCTAACAGTTGTGAAGAATGAAGACTTCTAATGGAGACACCAACATCATGGACATGTTTGAGAAGGGGAAAGTCCTGAAAATATGCGCCCCAATGGTTCGATATTCAAAGTGAGTGGACTCTGTTTGCTTTATACAGTGGTGGCTATTACTTTCTTTAGTTTTACAACACTGAACCTCGTGAAATCCAAGGGGGAAACACTTTAATATGACTTATTCTCATGGTTTAAATTCAGTTTCTGTTCTTCAAACATGTCAATATTATCATACACATACTGTTCCTCCTGTATATACTGTCATATCCACCTATCTCATGTATAGAAAGCAACCAATTACAAAAAACATATTTATTTGAGCATCCTATGTACTCTGCACCTTTGTCTTATTCTTATTAATATATATAATCAGTACATAGTAGTCTAATGTTTATGTGTACCTGTGGAGCTTGTCTTATTTGTTTGTTTTAGCTGTATTTATCTGTGTGAGAGCAAAGTGAAATCAGAGTCCAATTCCCTGTATGTTAAATGTAGGTATATAATGTGAAGCATGTGCTCATGCCTTTAAATATGCCACGTACTGTAACAAAGTCTTTTTTTCCTCATAGGCTTGCATTCAGGTCCTTGGTGAGGAAATACAACTGTGATATCTGCTTCACTCCAATGATCGTCGCCTCTGACTTCATGCGATCTGTCAAAGCCAGAGACAGTGAATTCACTACCAATGAGTGTGAGTATCTACATTGCAATATGAGCTCCGATGCACATCACATTTACACAAAGATGTGAATCTTGCCACACAATGAGTGTTAATTGTGAGATTTGTATATACTGCCATATTACCATAACTTAGAGAAATAATGAGGCTTCCTGTTGTTTGTTTTTCTGTTTCCTTCTCAGATGACCGGCCCCTGATAGTGCAGTTTGCTGCCCATGATGCCCAGACTCTGGCTGATGCAGCCTGTGTGGTAGCACCTTTCTCAGATGGAGTTGACCTCAACTGTGGCTGTCCCCAGAGGTGACAGTAGGCTCCACTCACTTTTTATCACTGTGTGATTTCAGCATTTTGATTTTAGGATCAGAAGCTCACAGTTTGTACGACTTATTCATTTTTTTATGGAAAATCATATGTTTCTCTTTCCATTCCTGTTATTTCAAATACCATTGAAGTGTGATCATGATAAATCAGGTTAATCAGACAACATGTATTAAACCCTCTGCCACCCAAACATGCTTGCAAATCTATCAGAGTTGTGTTTTCAGATGGGCTATGTCTGCCGGGTATGGTGCATGCCTCATTAACAAGCCTGAACTTGTAAAAGACATGGTCAGACATGTCAGAAACCAAGTGGACAACCCAAACTACACAGCATCTATCAAAATAAGGTAAAAGCTTATTGTAGATATATCAGTTTCTGGGTATATTTGGTATGACATTACAGTAAAGACATGCCAAATGATAATAATAACACTTTCACTTTCCCCACAGAATTCACAAGGACCTGAGGCAGACAGTGGATCTGTGCCAGAAGGCTGAATCAGCTGGTGTGTCATGGATAACAGTACACGGCCGTACATCAGAAGAACGCCACCAGCCAGTCCATTATGATGCCATTAAGACAATCAAAGACAGCGTATCCGTCCCTGTCATCGCCAATGGAGACATAAAGTACCTCCGTGATGTGGAGTCCACTTACAAGCTTACAGGTGTTGATGGTAGGTTTGTTTTCACTAATTTCACTCTTAAATAAGGACACCCATCAATTTAGGACAGATGCATAAATGATAATAATTTGTTTTTGTTTTGTTTTTGTGGATTTGTTTATTAGGAGTGATGGCTGCACGGGGGTTGCTTGCTAACCCTGCTATGTTTACTGGCTATGAGGATACTCCTTTGGAGTGTATATGGGACTGGGTGGACATCTCTTTAGAGCAGGGCACTCCATTCACCTGCTTCCACCACCATCTAATCTACATGCTGGAGAGGGTTAGCTCCCAGCCTGAAAGGAAAGTGTTCAACTCTCTATCCAGTACCTCAGCTGTAATAGACTACCTCCAAAACACATACGGGCCAGTGCATGATCTGGGAACATGAACATATTGAAATGTAATATATTTGACTTTAACTTTTTTTATATCTTGTTTTATTCCGATGCCAAATAAATAAAAAAACTTTAATTGAATGGCTGATGTCTGTCTTTTTTATTCCTGTATTTTCTTCAGTCAAGCCTTACTAATCATGTAGGCATTTAAACAGAATTGCTAGTTATAGTAAGTATAAGTAAGTGCATACTGAGGTTTGATGGTTTCCTTTTACTTCTCACTGAATATTTAGCAGATGCAGCATGAGACATACTATTGTACCTGCAAATGCACAGAGATCACAAGAATTTTTAGCAGTGATGAGTTTTATCAGATTTATTAGACAATTTCATACATTGCAGAAGTCTTAATTATTAATCATTAATATGAAGGGTATTGCAACTATATCTTTTTATTGAGTCTTTACAGTCAGAATAGAATAGAAAAAATTACAAAAAACTACAATGTGACAGAATAAAAAATGAATAATTTCCTGAGCATCTAGCTTTTCAGCAAGCAGTGTAATGTGCACAGCAGAATGACTAAAAATACAGAGTCAAAGGAAACAACTTAATTCAATATAAATTTGTTTTTGCTACTAAAGAGTTCTTGAAAGAATGAGGCAGGAAGTGTTGCAATTTTACCTTCAAAATAAAGTCAAAATTATTCTGGGCCTACCCCTTTATTCAATCATATTGGCAAGAATTTGCTGAAGAAATATGGACAATCTTTGGACTAGAAGTAGATTTTTCCTTTTTCACACTGTACCTGGGCAAAATCCCAGTTGGACTTTTGGCCCAGGACAACTATCTTTATAAAGTGCTCTTGGCTGCGAGCAATAAGGCCATTACACGGTAATGGCTGCAGACAAATCTCCCATCAAGGAATGACTGGATCACAATTGTCGATGAAATACAACATATGGAAAAACTGACCTTCTCCATAAGATTACAGGCTGAGCGATATACAAAATACTGGGAAAGATGGACTTCATATTCTAAGGGATGTAACTCATTGTCTGTGTGAAAGTACATTCATACGTTCATTTTGCACTGATGCATGGCCTATGTCAACCTTGTCTACCTGTCTGTTTTTTCATATTCTTTGGTCACTTGTTTGTTCTCCCTGGGTTTTTTTTTATCGTTAAAAAAACCCTGAAAACTTTTATAAAAATAAAGTATACAAAAAATAAATAAAGTCAAAATTTGTGTCCTGGAAGTAATGAGGAAGACAACGTCGTTAGAATGAATTAGAAACAGATTAACAGACAAAGACACGTGTTAATGTTTGATAACAGAATATCAGTGAGAAACATTTAAATTGTGTTTTACATGAAACAGCAACATCTTCTTGAACGTACTTTTATTTTGAACGTCAGGACCGGAAGTTGTGTATTTCGCGCGAACTTCCTGGAACCAACAGAACAGGAAGAGACGCAGCAGGAAGACAAACTTTGCTGCGGCTGGCTTCATAAGTTAAAGTTTCTCTCTTGTTGTCCATATTTTCGTGATTTGCTGGTAAGTTCTGTGTCTTTATTCCTGATCTGTGACGCGAACTTAGATACTGACCGTGTTACCGTTTAGAAATGTTTAAGTACTTAGCTTTGTTAGCTGTGTACCAAGTTACACTGACGCATTGCATTGTTGCATGATGTTGAAATGAGTGACACCTTATTAAAAACGTAAGCGTCTGTTGTGGATATTTGTCTCCAATTAGCATAATTGTTGTCACACATGTCTTGTGGTGACGATTTAACTTGTGTAGACTATAATGACCAGAGCTGACTTCAGCCATTACAAGTTTACGTTACCATAAAGGTATGTGAACTGTGAACAGGGTGGATAAGGAGCTTAACTTATTCTTCTCATCAGAGTTTGCCAGCTAAACCTCCCAACTGTACTCACTGGGCTCTTATCTTTACAGCTGTTTATTTGTTGCTTGTCATGTCTGTTTTTTGTCAGGTTATCTTCAGAGACCTTTGACAGAGATGACGCTGCAATGGACTGCTGTGGCCTCCTTTCTCTACGCAGAAATTGTTATTCTCATCTTCCTCTGTTTACCCTTCATCTCAGCCAGGAGGTTTGTATGACCGCAACATGGGTGCACATTGCTCTGACAGATCTGTCGATTTTGTTGATCTTGCTTGATTGTGATGGTATTGTATAGTGAGTGAGTCGGTGACGTGCTGTTACATGCATGTCTATGTTGTGTGGTTGCAGGTGGCAGAGTATTTTCCAACTGAGGATCTGGAGCTGGGTGGCGCAATTCTGGAACAAAGTGTTTCTCACAATGATCATAATACTCATCGTTCTTTTCCTCGGTAAGTGAAACATCAGGTTTGTCAGGTTATTTCTTGCGACCTTGTCGAAACTGTAGGTAATAACTCAAAGTTTGAGCTGTGACCTACTCACTGACAACTTCAGAAACGTCAGACAGGCAGACTGTGGACTAGTTGCGTAGCAGACAGTTTGACATGTCATAGAAAGAGACTTACAAGTGTATTAATGCATTCCACTTGTGACATTCAAAGGATGCTGTAACAGAATCAGACCAGAATCTGCGGGCAAAAGTTTAAAACTGAAAACTACATGAAGATCGTAGAAAGGGTTTCATTCATTTGCTCTTTTTCTTTTAGATGCGGTGCGTGAGGTGAGGAAATATTCAGGTAAAGAAATTGGCGCAAATGCCAAGCTGCAGCCAAACATGTTTGATCACCTGAACATGAAGCTTTTCAGAGCTCAGAGGAACCTCTACATCTCTGGCTTCGCTGTCTTCCTCTGGCTGTGAGTCTGCTCTCTTACACTGATACACGGATGACATTTGAACGGAAATCAATAGACTGATAATTAATGAAGCCAAGTTAGTTTCAGACCTAGATCTATCAGTGGAACTTCTTTTTTCTCCAACTCCTGTTATTTTATTGTCTTTTTGCAGGGTTATGAAGCGAGTGGTCACCTTGATTAACCAACTGGCATCAGTGTCAAGCACTACAGCTGCCCTTCAGGCGCAGGCTGATGGTGCTAACCAGGCTGCAAAGAAATACATGGAGGACAATGAGCTGCTGAAACAGGTAGGCTCCAGTTTGATTGGGTAAAGACTCAAAGACATCAGTGTTGTTAGGACCAACATTGCAAAATCCATATTGGACAATGAATACATCTGTCAAGCTAATAGATGCAGATTGTACTATTAGATCAAATGGATTTGTTTGTACAGGTCTGATGAATAAGAGTTAAAATTTTAGCGTCAGATTTTAGTTATTGTGTTGTTTGCTTTAAATTTAATCTCCACTGCTTCATTGATTTCAGACTCTGATGGAAGCGAAGGGTGATAAGGCTACTGCAGAAGGCATAGAGCTGTTGAGGACAGAAGTGGAGAAACTCAAAGAAGAACTGAAGACCTCAGGAGATGGTTAGTATCCATGTGCGCATGCCCACTGGTGGTTTTACACACATGTTGGTATTGTTTTTATATTCTGACACCAGGAAAGTTTATATAAGAACTGTAGACTTTAAAGCTGTGCTCATGTGTGCTCGTTTCCTGTCCAGCCCTGGAGAAGTCCCAGACGGAGGCGGATGTAATAAAGAAGCAGATGGACGGTCTCGCCAGGGAGTACGACAGACTGTTGACAGAACACCAGGAGCTCCAGGTGATAAGTTAGAAACACAGCAGGATAATGACTTGTTGGGTCATTTACTACCTAGATATAACCATTTCAGAGTGACATTCAAACTAATCAACACCAAACAGGTTGGAGGCATGTCTCTGTGGTTCATGTTTTAAGAAGATTTCATTTCATTATCAACCCAAAGTCTATTGAAAAAAGTTTTATTGTTGAGACATTGAAACAAAGGCTATTAATATTAGTGGACAATACATCTAAAGAAAGATATAAACTGGATTACAGTAGATAAATAGTTTCATTATTTCTCATGAAAAGTTTAGCTATGACTTTATGTGGTATTACATAATATGACATATCAACTGACATTTTCCTGTATTGTTTTTCCTTTTCAGAATCTTCAAGATAGTGGAAACAAAAAGGACGACTAGTTATCTTAAAATCCTTAAAAGGTTGGAATGTTTACACCAGAACTTAAACCATTCACGAGAAAACCACTGCAACACATGCTTCACCTTCAACACTATATGTCACAGCGCATATCACGAAACCAGGGCAGAGTTTGGCTGATATTAATAATGGTTTTAAGGCATGGACAGCGATTTTTATGACGGCATCAGACTGGCTTAAATGGAATGTGTATTATTGGATTATTTCCTGTTTCTGCCTGGTGCAGTGTGACTAAGCAGATTGTTTGTGTTTTATAACACACTCTATCAGGCAGATTAGGTAATTGGAGAAAATTAAGTCAGGTTTGATCACAGAGCACTTAATATGTTAAAGAAATATACACCAAGGACGGTTGTTGTTTTATTTGTTATTAGCCAGGTGCGCAGTGCGGAGGGAGTGCAAATATTTGTCGTAAGGTAGAGCGTGCTATTTCAGTGGTAAACGGCTGTGAATGTATTTTGATACCAAGGGTTTGCTTCTTCAATTCCCGTGTGTAGCAGGGACACCTGCCGCACACACTTTGAGCTTGACAACAGTATGTAAATTAAGTTTGTGTTCCATGGCTGTGCAAATATAGTTTGCATGTGCAGTTGCACTTAGGCAAATCATCTTGACATGTTTTTGTTGTATCACAGCTGATGATCTATGTTTTTTTTAGTAGTGCTGGTGAATCATAACAGTTGAAAGTTTCCACCATCCAGTGCTTTTGTTCTTTTGGTTTCCTCACGTATTCCTTAGAATCTGACACCCTGTGTGTAGATATAAATAAAACTGATTCTGTAGTGATAGAAAATTGGATTCAACCACCTATGGTTCAAAATAAAATAAGATTGAATCTAGGACCAAGAGTTATATATCTTGTGTATGTTTCTAAACCGCAGGAGGTCCAAATTGTTGTATATTTGCTGCACAGCATGTTTCAAGTGTTCATTTTAGGGTGAGTGCAAGATGTGGCGGTATGTGTCGGTATGACAAGGGGCTGTATAGATTGTTATATTTCCGTTATTCAGACAGAGCCTTGTCACTGTGAAAGAAGAGCAGAGACTATATTCACCAGATGCTTCAATGTTCTCTATGTTTTACTTTTAATAGCTATAGTTACTTTTGAAGTCATAAAATTACAGAAATGTCCCTTCACGTTGTGTACCCACATTTAAGTTGAAGAATGAAGTGCCTTTTTATTTAGATGGTGTACATTTTGTTTAATAAAGACACATTTCTTTATACTGTGCCTTGTTTTGAATAATTGAATAAATACCACCAACACATTAATTGATTGGATATTAAAAGTTTTATTTTCATATAACATTTAAGATATTCTTTGAAATTTTACAAAAATAATCCAAGAAAATTATTTACATTCTGATTTCTTTAATGCAAGTAAATGCCTTACATTGCTGAGATAATGAATTCCTTCCTCTATACGGCTTGCTTCACCTCTGAGTCTGTACTTTACCTGTGCCTGAAACAGAACCTGAATTCAAAAGACAATACAGTCAACACCTACTGCAAGTTGCCAACATGGTACATAATCCATTTGGGCAATAAAGCCTTAAAAAATGATAATACACTATACATTTTAAAATAATTATCTTGAGATACAGTAGCAAGTTGATTTATTTTACTTTGAGGAGTTAGTTTTGACAGATTTCAAACAAATGGAATGAAGCTGTTTATGAGAATAAAATCCTTAGGAAAAACCTGAGAATAGACCATGATGTTTCTATTTGTGGGTTTTGGCACAGGAGTTCATGCATGTGCTAAAAAGCACAAAAAAACTCCAACATAACCTAAAAACAGGCTGACCAATGACACATATCGTGTAGCAATAGCTGGAGATGTGGAAACAAAAGAGCTTATACACATTAGTAACAAAAATGCACATTTCCTGTGCTACTTAACACACAGTGCAACAGCACAAACTCTGCCTCTTCCAAGGCACAACACATGGCCACCACAAGAGCAAGCATTCACCTCAGTCGTCCACCTCAAATAAAATGTTTACCAGAGCCTGCTGAGCAAATTTACTCAATTCCTAATTATCAGTGTCATGACGTGATGTTTAGTGTGCTGTATAATCTTGATAATGCAACTAACAGCAGATTTATGAGTTCAGAGGTGCTGGCTTAAAGTATAAAAACATGGTCCTGCATCCTTGTGGACGTATTGAAATCAGAGCAGCCTCCACTAGACAAACAGGTAGGCAGATCCCACTAAAATAAAATTTCCATTTTAATGAGTATGAAAACCAAAAGAACAAGTTCACATCCAAAAAGCACACAACACAAACTGCAATGCAGTCAGACCTGGACTTAAAGTAGAACACAAAAGTTTTCAGAAATGAATTTTTCTAAAGTCTCTTAAGTGAGACGTACATTCAGTCTGAAATTTAAAAGCAAAACGAAATACTATTCAGATATCTGTTCAAAAATGTTACAAAATTGCTCTCTATCAGTAAGACAGGTGACCTGTGATTTAGAGGTAACTGTTGAGTGAATGAGGCACATATGTCGAATCAACAACTGCCAAGCCCTCTAAAAGTTACTGGAGTACATGTTCAAACACATATTTCCACAACAGCCTGTTTTTCTTTCCTATTTAAAAGTCTTTAAAATAACTCACTTCCTGTCTCTCTTTGAAGGCCTGTTTTTCCTAATCTTTATTTATTTGTTTTTTTATTATTATTATTATTTAGTGCCTCTGGTGTATAAGGCCACTTCTCCTCTTCTGTTCAGGAACAGTGATGTCAGGAAGAAAAACTTCATTTGAAGGAAAAAAAAATCCACAGAGGCAGCGCTATAAATGCTGGTTTTCAGAATTATACTGTTTTCTTTTTAGTCTGTACAAGTCACATTTTCCATCTAATCTCTTGTGCCATCATTAAAAAAAGAAAAATAGTTGTATTTTTCTTCATAAGGAAAAAAAACAAAAAAAACAGCATGTACATTCAAGAAATATTTCAGTTATATCAATTTTGTCAAATTCAAAAAGCCTTCACAGGTCCAGTAGTACAAATATAGAATTTATGCTTTATATGAGATGATCGGATACAACATGTGATTCCCTGCAAATCTCATTTGTGTGTGTATGTGTACAGTATCACTCATACAGTGTATATGTATGTGTGTGTATGTGTATGTATGAGATGTATGAGGATGAGAATCAGCACCTCCAAGTCTGAGGCCATGGTGCTCTGCCGGAAAATGGTGATAAGTTGCTCCCCAAGCGAAGGAGTTTAAGTATCTCGAGGTGTTGTGTATGAGTGGTGGGAAAATGGAGTGCGAGATCGACAGGTGGATTGGTGCAGCATCAGCAGTAATACAGACATTGTGGGGAAGCGGGAGCTGAGCCGGAGGGCAAAGTTCTCACTTTTCCAGTCTATCTGGGTTCCTATGGTCATGAGCTTTCGGTAATGGCTGAAAGAATGAGACTGCGGATACAAGCAGCCGAGATAGGTTTTCTCCATAGGGCGGCTGGGCTAAGCCTTAAAGCTGGGTTGGGGAGCTCGGAGTAGAGCCGCTGCTCCTTCGTGTTGAAAGATGCCAGCTCAGGTGGTTCGGGCAGCTGAGCAGATTGCCTCCTGGGGGCCTTCCTTTGGAGGTGTTCAGGGAATGTTCAACTTGCAGGAGACCCCGGGGCAGACCCAGAACGCGCTAAGGAGACGATATGGCCCATCTGGCTGGTCCCCCCAGGAGGAGCTGGAATGCATTGCTTCGGAGAGGGATGTCTAGAACAACCCTGCTAAAGCTGCTGCCACCGTGACCCAACCCCAGGTTAGCAGAAGGAAATTAATGGATGGATGGATGTGTGTACGTGTGTGTGTGTGTGTGTGTGTGTGTGTGTGTGTGTGTGTGTGTGTGTGTGTGTGTGAAAGAGACAAGGATGGTCAGTTCTGCTGGATCTGTCACAGCCGTGTCTCCCTGTCTGTGCTGTTGTCCGAGGTTTGTTGTGATTGGTCAGAATTACAAATCACAAACTCTTCCTTCCTGAGCGCCTCCAGCTCTGTCGCACCGTTTGCCAAAGCTCCATGGGTGCCGTTTCTTTCCTCCTTCTTCAGCTGTCGACTGAGCAGAATGAAGCCCGGGATGCAAATAATGAACGAGATAGTCCGCAGGCTCAGAGTCAGACCCAGGTATGCTATCCTGAGAAGTTAAAATGTAAATAATGTAAGTAATATGATAAAGGTTGGATTTCTTTTGACAAGAAAAAATGAGGAATGAAAATAAAGACACAGTATGAAGTGGTTTTAAAAGTCTGATATTCTGGGTAGTAACTACAGCTCCTGTATTTGGAACCTTTGGGAAAAGTGTGATGTTGCAATGAAGTCAGTTGTGAACAGCAGAAAAATGATAATGGATTACATTATAACGTGAAAAGTTCGTTATAACAAGGTGTTTTTGATATTAGAACAGCAAATTTTCACATTATGACATACAAACTTATCACATTATAAAAAAGAAAACGTGACAGCATTTCATGCTATAATGTGATGACTTATATTGTTATAACGTGTCATTATAACAATTTATTACACAGTTTTGCTGACTAGTCTATTCTGATTTGCCAACTATGCCATTCTACGGTCTGTTATTCAGAAATAACAACATAATTGCTATGAATGCAGTTCTGAATAAATCTTTTTAAGCAGCCATATAATAAGCGGGATAGTGTACGGCAAGCCAGTCATTGTTGGAAAATAACCTCACACTGACGTGACGTTATCATGTTATAAATAATAATTATAAATACTATACTGTCATAACAAGAAAAGTTTATTTATATAACGAATTAAGTTTTAACGAGAACATATCTTGTTATAACAAGAAATAACTAATATGTTTTTCTTTTTCTGGCATGGCAGCAACTCGATTCTACTGCTGTCGACTACAGTACAATGTGACCCCGTCTTTTATTTATTCACTTTTTAGCCTATATACTTACTATATATACTGGCACCATTAGTATGCTGTTTTACTTATTAGCGGCTCCAGTTTGCATGTACACATGGATTTATAAGGAGCATCTTTTATCTATGATTTGGATTGTGGATTGATGGACGTTTATTCACAATGGATATCAAGAACAATGATAAATGTTGAATGTAATTTACATCTAAATTATGAGAAGGAAGAATTTTAATCAAATTGCTGCAATCTGGTGATAAGTTTAAAAATACATAAACCTCTTTGAGCTGTGCCACAGTCGCTGTAGATAAGCAGCCTCACCAGCAGGCCAAATCACTATAACTCCTGTTCCTGTTGTTTTAATCACTGGTATGCACCTGTCGCTTTCAACTCACTCAGTATCTTTGTCTCACATCTCTCCCCCAGGGCGTCGCTCTCTCACAGTTTGAAAACCTCTGCAGTATAGTAACGCTAACACTTAGGGGTATTCAACTCTGAAGCTAAGTAAATTACTGTTGCAAACTCTACCAAAGGTGGCCCATATTAGCTCGAATGCCATTGAGAAACGTTTGAAAAAGACGAAAAAAGACAGCTCTTAAAACAAGTGTTAATGGTTATGGTAATATTTTGTAATATATTAGTTAGAACATAATAGAAGTGTGAAATATGTAGCAATCTCAAGGCGCTCAGTGATTATTTTTGTAAAAATCTGTTTTTAAATTTCATGTTGCACAAAATCTTGGCATTGCAACATAAAATATAAAAATTCTGAGACTGGAGTAGACCACTTTTATGAATACTGAAAAAGAGAGAGCCACTGTGAATGTCATGTGCCTGAATGTGAGTACTACCTGTAGGCAGTGGTGTTGTAGATTCGACAGGCTCCGATGCCTCCACACCTCTTCTGACCCCATTTTAGACATGTAGTGTCAATGATTGCTCCAAAGTAGATAGGTGCTGGGATCCCCGCTGCAGAACCAAAAACACATTTTCACAACCACATCCCTCAGAACTAGTACAAGTGGCATGAAAGTTTGCATCTTGGCCCTGAGCGTTCGAACAGGCTCAATAAAGGATATGTGTTTTGAAGGAGACTTACCAAGGGTGCGTGTTGCCAGAGCATGGAAACCCAAGGCCAAAGATTTCAGCTGTGGTTTGATGCACCTGCATGAAGAACAAAGACATTTTTCATAAAATATCATCAGAAACTAGTTAGAAAATGTCAACAGCTCAAAACCAAAAACATTCAAGGTCAGTTAATTCAAGATCTATCCTGAAATAATTCACAACGATGATATATAGAGATTAGATTAGATTAGATAGATTCATCTTTAACTTGTTTGTTTTGTCGCTTTTTTGCCAAATGAACTGCACTCAGAACACAAATGCAGGAAGGTTAAGAGAGAGCCTGTAACCATAACTGTACAAAATCATATAAAAAGATCAAAAGACCTTTTTCATGGCAGAATTCTTAGAGTAAAATCACAGGTGTAAATAAAAACATGACTGCATTCAAAACTCGAAAATCTACACTGTTGCCCATAAAGTTTGAATAAAATATTTTTACCTCTTCTCATGAAATGATTGTGACACTGTGATTTATTCCTGATAGATAAATTGTATCTTCTCAAAACTTTATTGATCAATCTCTTCCAAACATATCAGCGTGAAAATTAAACCACAATTGACCTGATGTGTATAAATAGGAATAAAAAGAGGAATGTGTCCAACTTAATGGGCAACAGTATGAATGGAATGCAGCCATCATTAGTGTTAATAATTCCATCTGTGCTGGGTTATATAATAATAATAATAATAATAATAATAATAATAATAAAAATACATTTATTTAGTAAAGCACTTTTCACAGAACAATATACACAATACTATCATGTTTATAATTAAAATGATCAGTTATATGGTGACATCCCTAGTAGTAATCTTAGTAGTAAACCAGTGTACACACATAATGTCAACAATGCACTTTCCGTAACATAAAAAAGGACTTTTCAAACTTCATGAGGTAAGAATACATTCACCATGTTGATTTCAACTTACGGACACATACAACATGTTTTTTGTAGAAAACTTTTAGAACTTACATCTCTGGAAATCAATGGGGAAAGGGAATAAAGAAAGCGCTATATAGACATTAAAATAGACCGTACAATAAGACAAAGAGACACAGCCAGTCAACTAATTTCCTTCCAGTGAGGCCAGTGCATTCCAACAGGATCAGCTGATGGGGCTTAAGGAGATCTTGTATGTGTGTGTGTTTGTGTGTGCATGTGTCATGTGTAATGTCTTCAACATTCTCTCAATCAGACCCTTTTTATTTATAAAATACACACCAGTACAGTACAGTAACAAAGCAGAGGATAAGAAAAGCAAGTTATGGTATTGATCTAAGGAAGGCCTCATCAGTAAAAGGTATCTGTGTGTTAAGTGGAGTGACAGCCAGCAGAGGGCGACGTGGTGCAGAAGAATATATCAAATGCATAATACATGATTTTGGGTTAGGCCACATTTATGTATTGTATGTTTGTACCTATGGCACAATCCTGAAGTGTTTGTATTTTAAGTTTTTAAACAGCTGTTATCTACCTGCCTAACACTGGTGTGCAGGAAAAACTGCAGTATTCATATATTACAAAGACCCTCTGTACACCCCACTTACAGACTCTAGTCCACTAACTGTTAACCTGTCAAGAAACCTTAAATTCAAGATGTCACGACATGCATTTGCAGCTTCAGCCAGTGAGGCTAACCTTGAGCTAATTGAGTTAATAAGCCAGAAAGAGCTGCTCCAAACTGTGAGTTACCTGGACTTCTATTTACTAACAGTTCTGTTTGAGAGGGTTCCTTTTTAAGAAATGAATGTCATTGATGCATAACAAAATAATATCATTTAATTAGAGACACAGAACAACCAGTCTGTGGTCAGTAAGCCAAAATGTTCCTCCATTACTTTTGTTGATTATCCATCTCAAGGCTTTTTGAAGCATGAGCACCGACCTACATACAATGAATCACACATACTGTGCACAAAAGGCTGCATTCCAGTCATTTCATTTGAGCCTTTACCAATGAAATTACAGCAGATCAACCAATGTTCTTTACAATCCCCTTGAGAAAAATGAGTGGGAGAGATACAGCACTGATTGTCACGACCCATTTCTTCTGTATCAGAAGGGCCGGTCATTATAGTTAATTAATAAAGGATGAGTTCACTGTATTGTCATTCATGCACAACACACGACGTCACTGATTCTGTGAACTGAACAGAAAGAAGCATTCTGCAGCAGCTTAGACAAGCTCAGGTTTTGTACTGCCACTAACCGCACTGAATTCTAGTTTTTTGTTGATCTCAACAGGATGCACTTTGTTTGGAAAAAAAATGCTGATTATTGCAACTAACGTATCCAGTTCTCTCAGGAGAGTATCGTAGTTAGTTACTGTAAGCTCTCGCTATAAGATCAGCAAGTCAACAAGAGTTTCCACTTTGCAGTTGGTAACTGACCTCATTTATGCGCGTTAGATCAGAGATGATTCTCAATTGGCTCTGTCTTCCTACCCAGTACAATCATATCAAGAGATTTAAACCTCAACAAAATCATATGATCGGAAGCAGGCTATTTTTAAACAGTTTGTCTGACAAAGTCAATGTTTATCCGTGTGACACGCAGACACAAAGACATACAAAAAGATGAAGCCATAGACAAAACAATAAGTCAGAGTGCTTTGATCCCTAAGGAAGTGAAATAAAAACTTCCAAACTTCCCACTGTTCCTGGAAATAAGCAGTTCAGGCAGACGTAATGTCTGCAAAAATGTATTAGAAGTTAATAAATGCTATCCTGAGAAGTAGAGATGTTTTAAAGTAACTGAATCAAAGTAGCAAATTATATGGACCCCAGGAGAAGTAGTTCCGGTTGTTTCTATCACTGAATCTGAACATGTCACTAAAGAACTTCATAATCACTGCAACACTGCTGGAAATCTGTGTTATATTAACTTGAATTCAACTTAGCAACATTGGTAGGCTGTAAAAAGAGCTTCTGAAAGTAGCACCAACTAACACAGATCATCTATGTCCATAAGTTGCATAATTATTTCATATGATGAGCGGGAAAACCAGATGCAGTACAGACAAAAAGTGAAATAATGGTGACGACATTAAGCTGACCCTTTGTAGCAGTATGAGCAACGGTCATTTAGTTAAAGTCCTTTTTTTCATTACATGTTTTTTTAATTTAATATCTGACCTGATGAGAAGCATGTAGCCTGGTGTCCCACCAAGAGAGATGATAAAGGAAGTGATGACAGAAAGAGCCAGGAAGTACGGGAACATCCTGTCACAGTCGTCCGTGTGAAGGCACTGACCTGTACTGGCCGTAAAGTTACCAGTCGCACCGACACAGCTACAGTTAGAGAAGACCTGGGGAGACACGTGAACATGTATAGCAGGACGTAGACACATATAAACACAGGGATACAAACAGTATACTCATACACAGGTCTCTAAGACTCAGCAGTACAACAGCAAATTTGAGCAGAGGGTAAAATCTGACACAATAAAAGTCTCTGATTAGAGCTGTTACTATGACATCAGGGTTGTCATCATTTTAGTTTTAAATAAAAAGGCTGTAGGTCGCTGCTATCGCTAATAAACGATTAAAAAAAGGCAGAGTGAAGCCGACGTGGATCCTTATAGATTCACTCAAGTAGACAAATCTAGACAATAGAGTGTTATGTCCAGTGATATATAACCTTTTCAATGACAACTTCAACAAGCTTCATGGCAACAACAGTGAATTCAAACCAGACAAAGCTGTGCTATGCAGTCTGGTGGAGTAGACCAAAAATGTGTTTATGTGTTATGTGTTTTATCTCATTTATTTGACAGTTGGAACAGCAAGGGAAGAAAAAGGCTTGGCCATTTTGATTATTTGTAAATCATAGTGATCCTAGATTAATCATTAATTAAAACCTAAAAATAAAAAATGACTTTGCGTCTGGGGTCTAATGTGCTACTAATCTACTGTTGAGGGTCCTTGACATGAAACAGTTTTGAGACCTGCAGCTTGCACACTGCTGTTCCATGTGTCATTTTTGTTTAGTTTGAGTACTTACAATTGGTACTAGAACTGACAACTTACTGTGTTTTTTCCTGAGCCAGTAGAACTGCTGCAGCCAGCGAGACAGGGAGAAACATATGTGATGCCGTTGTCTCCACAGACCGGGTCCCATTCACTCGCTGAACAAAAACAATCTGAGTTGCAGGCTGTGAACACTGAGTGTTTATCATAAGATATCATATCCACACTGGAAGGATGAGAAAGCACAAACGAGAGGCCATTATATAATTTCTTATAGTACTCTTTACATAATTGCACCTTAAAATGCTTAGCATACTTGCTACATGCTTGAGTAAAATAAATAGTGTAGGTCAAAGCAGCATCACTAGAAGGAGCCGCTGCGTATTTGTTGCATACTCTAATGTTCTTTGCTCTCTGCTTTCTAAATGTCACTTATAAAACTTGTTGATGTAGGCAATTATTACATGTTTTCTTTAGACGTGGGTGGTGTCATGGTGGGGTGAGGACATGATGGTAAATACAGAGTTAATGAGCATTAGGAAATGGAACATTTTATCTACCACATGCAGTGCTGGGTTTTGATTGTGTGTGTCAGCTCCAGCACATTCACTGTAGGCTAATTAGCACATTGCACCCATCTGGCTGCTTTTCATGTGTTTTGTCAGCAGTGTCACTTCAGTTGTTTCTGCTGTTGATGCTCAGTTTTAAGACTCAGCGGTGCTTTGGGCACACACAGGGGATGGTTTTTTTGTTGTTGTTGCTCTGTTACGTTATTTCTGGCTAGGTTTAAGCTTGTGATCACCTACTGGTTGCCTCAGTGTTAAACAGCAGTATGCATGTTCCTGCTTGTTCTGTTAGCAGTTCTCATGCTGTTCTTTCATGTGTGGCCCCCATGGAAACCTATGCCCATTAGATGCCAATTCTGCCTAGATACTAGTCCACGCTCTCACTCTTTGAAATTATAACAATAAAGAAATAATCGCATTTTTCTTGTTGCTTCAAACCAGATGTACGTGAATGTGCCAGTTCCAATTTGACAACAGTAACCCCAACACAGCACAAGATTATCTTGGACTCACCTGTCGTATGAAAGTGTCACCCCGGCTACCTTGGCATTCTCGCAGCTCATTGCAAAGAAGAACAGTGACAGGACGTAACCGATCAGCGATGTGCCAAAGGCAAACCTGGCTGCTCCCATGATGTTCAGCTTCAGCCTCTTCATCAGTACACCTCCAGAAAACATCCCCAATGCCACTGCCGGGATATTGATCACACCTAAGATTAAGAGAAACAGCAAACACGTTAATAGAAATTAGACACTGCTTTAAAGGATAAAACTGCGTTTGAACAAAGACAGTTTAATATTGTATCAAAGCTTTCTGACAATTGATAATACAGCATGCAAGTAAACTACTGAGCAACTAGAGACTACACAAATTCTGAGTTCCCTTGATCAAAAGGGAGCTCTACTGCTTTTTATTATTTTAGTCTCTTCTCCCATACCTTCATTGAACATCAATGTGAAGACAAGGTCTTTTATCTATACCCATGTCATTAGCTCTGGTCACTAATAATGCATTCTCTTTCATATGCAGCCAGTCTGGTCTGTTCAGGCATCTCCCTTGATGAGACCACATGTACATAGATACTTTCATCTTGTTCATGTTATCAACTTCATTAGATATTTCATTTCATGTGCAAAAGCACTTTTCATATTCACAAAGCTCCCATCTCTGCAGCTGTGGCTGTTAGTAGGCTGAATTAGAACATAACCAGCGCAGTTCGACTTACAATATCTCCTCTCTAAAGGGCTTTTTCTGCTTCATTCAGCAAATGCAAAATACCATATATTAACTGGGCAAAAATGCTTGGAATTATAAACATGTGAAATGTGTAATCTTACAGTGGATGTTGTGCATATATACTTGACACTAGAATTTAAGTATTGCCTCGGTCCGTTACACAAATAATTTATGTGACTGTATTCATGGCTCATGTACCATACCCATCAGAAAGTTGGCCTTTGAGGCAGACTGCCTGAAGTGCTGCTCAATGTACTTCGGCTTGTAGGTGACCATGCCAATGAGGGAGTTCAGCTGGATGATTGTCACACACAGGTAGATCAAATACACCGGGTGTCCCAGCAGAGTTCTCAGGGTCGGAATAAAGTCTGTAGAAGGATATGAGTTGAAACACAACATCTAAATAGTCTAATAGTGACACTGACAGTAATGGTATCTCTAATCACTGCTAAGTTGTGCATGCTATGGCTGAAGTGCAATTATGGCTTTAAATTAGGGTTATTTTATCTCCAAATGACATGATGCAAACCTCTAAATCCATCCTTACCTTTGGCCATCTCTATGAAACTAGTATTGTCATCTGCAGGATATTTGTGCTTCAGAAGAGGAGAGCCTTTAATGAAACTTGTCTGCTCTGGTGTGCACTTTCCTGGGCCCTGGGGCCCGGACATGGGCAGCGAGCGGGGCAGAAACCAGAATGGGATGGCAGAGAGCAGGGTGATGACCCCAGCTATGAGGTAGCCCAGCCACCAGGCCCCCACCCAGCGGGCGTCTGCTGGGGTTATGGTGATAGTTTCTGTGTTGGGGGGTACAGACGATGCAATGTAAATCAATGCTCATGTGATGCTCAGGTTGATTCAAATATGGTTAACACACACACACAGGTCCTGTGGCACAATTGTATAATGATTTGGACATAGTTCAACAGGTTTTCTAAAGCCTCTCTTTACTAGACAGGCTAATCAAATAAAAGGTTGCAAGGATGAATTACTGAGAGTACATTTGCCATTAAGGCACAACAGAGATCATCAGAGCAGCCCTAATAGCATGGAGTCAGCCTTTTTATCAGAATAATTTCTGAAATGGACTTGACATGTCATAGAGGGTTGTAGTAGGTACTTAACTGTTTCATTTGAGCGGCCCTTCATTCCAGAGATTATGACCTGAGTTAGCTATTTTTAACAAACCTATTTTTATCATTCAGGGAATGTTTTTTATTAACTGGTCTTCTGATCTGACTTGTTTTCTTATTTGTCGTAACTTCTTATTTATATATAGCTTTGTTAGCTTACTAGTTTTGAATACGATTATCTAAACAAGACAAAAGATGAGATAAGTGCCACTTTTTTGTAAATATAATATATATTTTGAGGAAAACAAATACAATGAAGTTTCCAAGTAAGCCCAGCACGCCTCCTCTGTTTCTCTTATTTCCTTCTAACCCTAACCCCTTTTTTTCCTTTTCTGACACTTTTCCATTTTTTGTCTTGGTCCTTCCTTCACTGCACTCTATTTGATTGTAACCTATTGCAGGGCTTTGTCCTTCCTTTCCCTCACCATGCCTTGTTCATTAGCTAATTGATGCTAATCCTGTACACCTGTTCTCAGTCTGTGAAATGTGCATATAATGCTTAAGATCCACCTGCGCTCACATCTGATAATATCAAGCCTCAGTTTTATGAATGAAGAGGGAAAGACATTTGATCTGTAATTGCAGGAAAAGGGCAGGTTTTACTAATAACATTACCAATGGCTCTTGTGTAGCCGAATCATTCACTATGACATTATTTGACTGAAATAAGCATGCACCTTTGGGTTTCCCACTAACATTACAGTACCCTTCATAGGTAAATATGGCACAAACAAAACAAAACAAAGCACTGCTTTATGCAAGAAGTTTTGCCAAGCTCTCTAAGAGAGGTCGGTTTCCATATGGTGATGTAAGAAGAACAAATGTTTGCCAAATCCATTTACACAAGCTCTTCGTGAGTAGAGGTTGAGGAGTTATCATGTGGCAGTCTGCAACTTTGCATTAGAATCTGGCCTTGGGAATGTAGTTGTGTTTAAACTCACCCATTTTTACAAATCCAATGTCCACATAGATTTTGGCACAAAGGGAGCCCAATAGGTAGCCAAACACAGGCCCAACCACAGAAATGGTCTGCACACAGCCTAGATATGATAAACACACCCAAAGAGACATGCAATACATTGTTTCAACAACTGAGATACTGTCGATAGTACAGAGTACTATACTGGGAACAACTTGCTAAATAAGCATGTTTTTTTTGTTTTTTTCAGTAATTAATTAAGTAAGTAATCTGCTATTGTAGGGCACCAAAGGGATTTACTTCATCCTTACTTGTGTTGGAGCAAAACACCAGTGATGCACATGGCAGAGCTTTGAGCGAGCATGGTATTATTGTGAAATACTGTAATGTGCTCTGAGGAAGGCTGCGTTTGCTGCTTCATGGGGAGCCTGCAGCCAATTATTGTTTCATGCAATAAGCATGCCCCATGTGTATTTCCTTTTACTGTTTTCTTTAACTGCTTTGATTGCAGAGTGCATTTCAGAATCAGATCTTCACTACCAAAGGGCACCTTTGCTGGGTGCATTATTATATACATTAATAATTATTATACTGTATCATAGAGTGGGTCAAGGCTTCAGACCATACCGTACTTGTTGTTGTAATTGTAAATGTTGAAACCTTACTTGACTACTCTAACTAAAAGCTAACATATAAGGAGCCTTTATGTCTTATGGATGCTGCCCTGTGTAGAAATAAACTTTAAAAACATGCAACATACATAGTAAATATGCTTTACCTATGCTTTCAAGTGTGAAATATCTATTTTAAATGTAAATACACAGCAGATACATCTTGGTCATTTTACAGACACTTTTGCAGGAGCCTAGTTGCATATCTTAGAAATTACATTCTGCAGATTATGTGCATGGGTATCATCCACAGTATGTGTCTTTATTTTTAAGGATCTCATCTACAGGTTGATGTTTTTCTTACCAACATATAGCGCAGCATTCTCCTCAGTAGCAAAATCATCAATATAAGAGATCCCAAGTGGCTGAACAGGCGTCTCTCCAATCCCCCGCAAGACATTCCCCAGGAGAACATAGATCCACATCGACAGGTTGGACTCGCCTTCACAACCTGGAGGAAAAGATGAGTGTAGTCTTTACTCGTTTACAGTAGTGTGCATGTATGTGTTTGTGTTTGTGTGTTAATGCTCACCTGTGGGTGGCACATCAGGCAGCTTACCACCTTGGGTCAGATCTGCTTGTGAGCCCACTGGACAAGGAGAGGGGTTCAGTGTTGAGTTCACTACCCACCGCACAGATGTTTCAAACTGATAGCTGTAGACACGACACAAATGGAGAAATGGAGATAGAAAATATATATTTTACTTGGTTATAGGAGTCAGTAAGGAAGTTCCTGTTGGAAAAAGTGAACCCACCCTGAGGTGTCTACAGTCAAGACCCACTGGAATAGCACCTTGGTACGGGCTGACCCAACAATGCTACACCAGATACATGAAATATATATAATACTGTGTATCATGAAAAAATAATGACAGCATCTAATATCAGCCAAGTTGTATTCATACAATATTTATTGTTGCGCATTATACTTCATGTATTGGGTGGTCATGTCGCATCAGTGAGACTCTTCTTGTGAATATAATTTGGTAGATTAATAATTGGAACAGCTTACAAAGATGCTCATAGAAACAGCAACTACACTACACATATTTATTTTTCCAAGGCTGTTTCATCTTCGGTTTAATCAGTGGACACAAAAATAAGTCACAGATATCTCCTCTGTGTAACTCTTGTGAGGCTGTTGTTGATGTTATTGAAACTCAAGCACTACTTGTATCCAATCATGCTCCATTCAAATGCTTTTTTTAGAAATACATTGAACTCTATAGTTGCAGACAAAGGGCCCACAGGCTCTTTTTACTCACCGTCCGATGATGAAGTGAGGCAGAGCGATGATGAAGGTGCCAATGGACATCAGTACACAACCCACTGCAATGATCTTTGGCCGATGGAGCTTGGCCCCAAAGTAGCTGACGAAAGCTATCACCAGCAGGTTACCTGGGAGGACGAAGGTAGCCAGAAATATCAGAGATTTAGAGTGTTACTGTACACCCTGGCAGGATTGCGAAAGGGCAGAAGTTGGAGCAAGTAGTCAGTTTGAGAAGGAACATATTGCTTCATATATATTAATTTTATACAGGTGTTTTTGTGGCACTGTGTGCTTACATACATTTCACATTAGCAGACTTTAATTTCATTATTAGGTCCTGTGAATAAAAAATACAGAAATAAAGAAATGTGGAAAACAATCATCCAAAACAGTTATTTTCTCTTAGTAGCCTGTGTTACTTCCATTACATACTGTAGATACATAGTGTTCTCAAACGTTTTCATGGATGACTTCATATGAAAAGTATCAGATGAAAACTGAAAGCTAGACCTCTGTGTGCACATCCGTAGTTTGAAAGGCAGATGAGGTGGTGTTCTCACACGTGATGCATTATCTTCAGGCTCAGAGAGATTTTTATTATGTGCTGAATGTAGTAGCAAACGTGTTAGATGGCCTACAAAATTAAACAATACCGGGTGGGAACGTGGCTATTTTGTCTATTGTCGCCTCTTAGTGCATTTCCGATCATGATCAGTGACATGGAAACTCCTTTGTAAACGAGATGGTAAACCGGCCTAGAAAGATAAGCTTATGCCATGTTGTCTGACCTTTTTCTATTGTAAAGGTTCATTTGATGGGATGACGTCAAACCCTCAAGCAATCCTTCAACTGTTGCTGTGTGTGTGTGTGTGTGTGTGTGTGTGTGTGTGTGTGTGTGTGTGTGTGTGTATAGGTGTGTAGGTGTGTGTGTGTATGTGAGAGACAGAGAGAGAGAGAGAGAGAAGATGCAGAGTAATTGAGTAAATGTGTGTGTGTGTAACCTTTTTGTGGAGTTATAAGAAATTCTTGGAAGCTTGTCACTCACATTCTATGCAGTGATTACTTACGTTATGTTTGCCGTGTGTACTTTCCCCGAATGAAACAGATCTTTGTTTTCTTTAAAACTGACTTCAACGTGTTCTCTTCGTGATCATTTTGTATGTTGTGTCACTTGTTTTAACTTTTCCTTTTTGATATACAGAAAGTGCTAAGTAGATGCTAAGAATGATTCATGCACCATATGTACGTTAGCGTACACATCAGCTGAGCTCAACTGGCTTAACTCAGCATTCATCATTTCTCTTCACCTCCCTTTCTCTTTTTTTTTATCATTCTTTATTTCTTACCTCCTCCCTTCTCCTCTCTCCCTTTGTCTTCTATCTGCTCTACCCTCTCTTGTTTCTTGCACTTTCCTTTTTCTTTCCCCTTCACGCTGCCCTACTCTGCCTCTATGTTGCCCTGGCAACGGTCCTATAGAAAAAGCTTGTTGCCTAGGCCACATGAGAGATGCAGGTTTCACAGGAGACGATGGAGAGATGGAGGGAGAGAGAGAGAGAGAGATATCCAGGGTATTCAGCTCTGACGGCACTGGAGGTGTCATCCTCACCTTTTCCTTCCAGCAGATACACCCCACCTCCATCAGAGTAACAGCAGGTTGCACACTCCACCATAATGTTGTTAAAAATTGTTTTAATAATTTTTCACTACTATCGTGTCACCGCCGGCCCAAACTACCTTCCTGACAGCAAAAAGAACAGAAGTGTATGACGAGTTTTAACTTGCATGAATCATGTCTCTTTGAGTCTCATCCTGCTCTTTGAGCTATGTATGATTTATATCCTCCAAGAGACACTTCACTTGAATGGACTAGCCTTACATAACTGGCCTAGAAACTGGTCAGTGGACGATCTGGGAACACATTTTGCTTAATGTCATCAGGAATTCTTTCATGTTAAGAGGAACCACAGGTTATGTACAGTATTTGGAGTACTTGTGGTGTGTATACAGTAGTACTGCAAGCCCGATCTAAAAAGTAGTTGTACATCACAAGGGAAATCTTTTGTTTGGTCAATGTGATGTCAGTCTAACAATAGTATGAATCAGGTATCAGCACGACCTACAGGACAGGTGGTATCTGAAAACCTGAATATGATTTTTAAATCAAAACAATTCACTGAATATTTCTATGATGATTACGTTCAACAACTGTTATATTATATAGATATAATATAGTATAATTCAGAAATGAAATGTATTATTTAAATTGGAAACAATATCTGCCCCAAAAGAAGAAGAAGAAAATAATTCTATAATATAATTAAATAATATACTGTATATGAATGACTTTCATTTAGTCACTGTCTCCACATTGTCACATGGTTTTTCCCTCAAATAACCTTGAATTTGTTTTCCATTCCAGGAAAGCGTGAGTGATCTGAGATTATTACTGGACCACAACAGTGCTGGGCTCCAAATATTTTGGCAACCTGTTCTTCTTTGGGCTCTCTGCAGTCTACTCAGTGGTTAGATTGAACTGTGATTTGTCACTTTACGTTTAGCTCATATTCTGTGAAATTCTGTGCTAACCCTCAAACAAACATTTTAAAGTTTTAAGAATAGCTTTGCTGAAGCAGCATGCCTGTTAAATCCAGGGTATTATAGACATTATTATGCACTTAATGAACCTGTTCCTATTTAAATCAGCACAGACTTTGATGCTTAGCTTCCAGTTTTCTTTTTACCAATGACTGGAGATTTCTGATATTCTTATTTAACTGTTGCTCGTGGATACAAAATATGACAAAATGACAAAATATCAGTCAGACTCAAAAGAAAATGGCTTTTAAATAATAATTTTTTGTTGTGTTTTGTTCTTTAATCATTTACTTTCCCAGTGTGTAAAAAGTTTGTTAGAAATACAGTTCCAGAGACAGATATTGATATTTCATGACCATCTGAGAGAGAGAGCAACTCTTCCACTTGTACTAAGAAAATTGTACGGTTTCTAGAGTTCGGCTGTCCACAGCATAAAAAAAATCTCTGAGCCAGTTATGTCCCTGCTCGACATTATGACTCACCAAACACACACACACACACACACACACACAAACCCTTCTGTCCTCTTCTTGGAAGCCTGATGAATCCTTTATCTGCGCTTGAATACCTCTGTGACCCATTCATATTTCCGTCCCAAAGACAGAAAAAGAGAAGGGAGGGGAGCCCATGACACAGAAGCTGCAAACAGAATAACAAAATAACAGCAGTGACTGGCAGGCCTACTCACCTATCTCGAAGCTCCCGTCAATGACACCTATTAGGTAACTAGGGATGTCAAAGCGCCTCTCCAGCTGAGTTATTGTGCTCTTCATGTAGCTCCCCGACAGAGCCTTTGCAAAATAGGCAAAGGACAAAGCCACCAGAAACATCTGGGAGGAGAGAGGGAGATGAGAAAAGGAGAAACAAAGAAAGAGCTTTTACATTAATATTCACAGGAGCATGAAAATACATGCAGGTAAACACGATGCTTTAACCCAATTATCATGGGTAGTAATCATGGATTGTTCACACTTGTGTTTTGTCCATTGAAAATGCACAACAAAAAAGAAGCACTTGTGCAATATCAGTGTGGCTGCTATGATGCACGAACTCCCCTCATTAACCTACTTTCACTGGTCCAACGTTCACTAATTAGCAAGTGCCAGAATCACAGGAATAATCACAGGAAGGCGTGTGCAGTGG
Source organism: Argyrosomus regius (assembly GCA_946959425.1). Taxonomy (NCBI): domain Eukaryota; kingdom Metazoa; phylum Chordata; class Actinopteri; family Sciaenidae; genus Argyrosomus; species Argyrosomus regius. The sequence continues at coordinate 15,069,312 of OX336889.1, read as the reverse complement.
CAGCAAAGGGATGGCGATGAACACAAAGTGTAGGTCAGATAGCATGACCAGTCATCCACAATGAGAATAACTAACTTACATTTCACAATTAGATGAATTTAATGATAGAGAGAGGGCTCGACAGAAGTCAGAACAATGCATGACGAAAAATAGCTGAGACCGAGCAGGAATCCCCATGGATCATTGCTTTTATTCACGCTGCAGTGAAACTGAAGAGCGATGAGCCACCTCTCACTGTGACTGAGTCCAGATCAACAATTCTCAGCGTTATAACCAAAGGAAATCTAATGAACAGATTCATGGATGGCCTGGGTCCAAAATGCCAGACAAATTCACTTATCTATCAAAGTAGTCCAAAAACATTAAGCTTGGGTATTTTTTTTTTTATTTTCTTTCACTGAAAGTCAGTTCCTGATTTAAAATTAAATGAGACAAAAATGAGTAAAATGACAAAATGGCTTTGGATCAGGCATTTTGGATATGGCAGTCTTAATTACTTACACACTCCACACCACTTCCTACGCCAGAAAAATAAATCAACATCTTGAGACGTATCCTGAGTGACAGGAAGTATTGTTCTCTTTATCTTTATCTTTAGAATCTTTTAACTTCATCAATCTTTAAAGGATTATTACCTTTTTATGATTAAAATGTGGCTGTTGCCATATACTTAAACAAACATAATGCAATTGTTGTCAGGTAATAATTTTAAATTTTACTTCACAAATGATATTCATGCTGCTCTTACATGGCATAGATCAGTGATTCCTGGGTGTCAGGAGCCCCAAAGGGATCACTAGAAAAATCTGAGCGGTCTTACAAGAGAACATTACTGATTTTTCTCCAATTAACTGAGGCCATAACCTGTAATAGGGAAGTGGTTTGGCTTATTTTCTCCATTTTCATGTCGTCCCTACAAGCCCAACAATAATCCAGTCCATGCAAACAACTCTCTAATGGAGAAACACATGGCATCTTGTCACTACAGAACAAGTACATTTCCAAATATGTCAATAAGTCTTTTGTCAACACTATATCATAAGCAAACCCGGAAGCCAACCACTCCTAGATAGCAAACAAGTAAGTAATTTAAAGATGCAACAATAATATGGACTGTGCGATTGCTGGGCACGATGCCATAGTCAACCACAGACAACCTCTGCTTCCTCGAGATTTTTTGGAATTGAGAAAGTTATAATCTTTCCTCGAGGTGGTGATCTTGTAAAGATATGGAGCATTTTGGATTCAAGAATAAAATACAGTGGAGCCCTCAGGGTTAAATGAGGAAGTAAATCTGTTTATTGCCAGTTTTCCTTTTATATAATCTGTGTTTTATGACTATATGTTGCATTTGTATGGGATTCCCTATGTACATAATGATATAATAATCATCATATTAATAAATGTATTACTTTCAAAATCGATCTAAATTTTAAGAAACGATTATAATCTGTCAGGCATGAAGATACATACTGATGTACATGAGTTTTTTATGCTTTTATGTTTTTGTGCTCTCACTCTTACACATGCACACAGAAGCCACCATGACAATCCTGACATAACGCCAAGAGAATTATTCAATTATGTTAATCAGTTTATGTTTATTTTACCCAAACTGTAGCTAGACATCGATAAGACAAATAGAGACCAATTATACTATAGCCAGACGATCATTTGTTAATCATGAGCATGCATCCACATATTACAGATATATCCAACCTACAAAATGTGACTTTATAAAAGTAAAATCATTTTTTCAATATTTAAAATGCATCAAAGGCTGCTCGTGTAAAACAGAGATTTGTGGCGTGCACAGTCGAGATCCACTGTTTCACATGGCCACACAACACTTTGTCTTTTCCTGATGCTTCCATGTTTCTCTCACTCCTCCTCATTGCCTCTTTATTTCCACTTCACATAGCTGCTTGTTATAAAACTAGAATAAAACCTTTGTGTTGCCCATACACTAAGTGTCTGTAATCTCTTTTTCCCTGAGTGCTTGTAAATAAGTAATGGTTTGTGGCCTTGGTCATAGTTCTTGTTCATGACGTGAGTAAAGCAGAACACATGAGAGTCACATTACACAAAAAACGATCAGGCAAAGGCAACATACGTTGTCCAGAACAATGGCTGGAAGTTAGTATGTTCCAACAAAGCACTCATAGAGTACAAATAATCAGCACTGAGGGTATAGTTTGACCTTTTGACCATATAGTGATAGCTGAATTGGGAGCAGCTGACTATTAGACCAGTGCTGGTAAAACCACATTAACTAAGTTAGAGAGGAAAACAGTAGCTCTAAGTAGACGTTACAAGTAACAACTTGTCTTATCCCTGTATCACTCCTTCTGTCTCCATTTATATGATATGATAGACGAGGGCCCATCAATTCAAACAGTCCTCTGTTGAGATCTTGCTGACCACCAGCGCTGGCTGCAGGGCATAAACAAAAGTAGCTCATCACATGTGCATTTCCCAGGGGGATGACTTGCAAGTAAGCATGCAAATACTTTCTTTTAGGTGCTTAAAGATGTTTTTAATGTGGCAAAGACCACACTGCTTTAAAAGAATATGAGAACCGAAGAATAACTGAGATGGCTAATTGAAGCGTATCAGCTCCTCACACAAACATTCCCCTCACGTTCATCATTTTTTGTCAATCATTTGCCGCCACATTTTGCTCTTAATTGACTGACAGGTCCCAGTGAAAAAAAAAAAAGAATTAGATTGAAATAACTGTAGAACCTCAACCATGATGACTATCTAGGAAAAATAATTCAAGGTAAATGCAGTTGGTAATTGCTCAAAAAAACTTGTACCGCTGAACTTAACTATTAGAACATTTTATAGAAATAAATAAAACTAGTCAGTCTACCTATCAAGGAAAGTTATGTTTCAACTTCAGTTATATACTTAAACAAACAAGATATTGATTGATGCCACTCTCATGTCTGTCTAAATATTAATCTACAGCCAAGAGATAAGGAGTGCAAACAGGCCAAAACAGCAAGATTGATTTTGTCTAATGTTTAAAAAAATCCATCATCAGGGTGAATCCATCATCATCTGAAGCTCTAAACAACAAGTTCTTGTCAGTTTTATGTGCAAAATTTCCTGACTGTGCCAGTGACAAGAAGATTACAGCATTTTACTGTTCATATTAAAGAAATTAGATGTTTTTTAGGTCTTCTGACAGAGCCAGCTGTACTTGTTATCCCTTTGTTTCCAGTCTTTATGCTAAGCTAAGCTAACTGGCTGCTGGTTGTTGTATCTAGCAACATTCCTTATTAACTAAATCATCAAGAAAGTAATCAATTAGTAATAGATTACTTTTTTTCTGAATAACATGTTAATTTGCAACAATGGTATGCATTGTGACATTTCCATTCTACTTTTAATTAGTTTCAGCAAGTGCCGCGCAGTGGCCTCATTGTGATTAAAGATCACTAAAAAGAGATTCACAATGAGACTGCTTGAAAATCCTAACAAAGCCTCCTTCTGACCTGCGATCTGCTTTTGCTCTTAGCTCATTGATGTCACCCTCCTAATAAGCTTAGACTAACGCAGGAGTCTGACACACACACTATTGTCTATTATTTGTGAGAGTGAAGTCAAAAAGTAGAAAGAAATTATCACACAAAACATAACATGATTGTGAAGCGAGTTTTGAGATGAAGCTAGAGATGAATGAGACATGAGAAACAAAACACTGAGACATTGTAGTACCAGATTTTCAGTCTTACTGGTGGAATTAACAAAATTCAGAGAATAACACTGAGCACAGGATTAGAGTCAAAAACGGGCTGTGCCATGTCCCACCCAGCCGGTCAGGGAACCAAACAATCCTGAGAATAAATAAAAGTCTGTCTGCCACTGCAGTCTGTATTATGTTAAGCTGCTTGAACACCATTGTCTCACATCACTTTCATGTGAGGAAAAAAAAGGAACAAGGGTGTCTGATCTCATCAGACTTTACTAACTTTCATGTTGTTGGCAGAAGACATGCTTTCAGCCAATTAGACTTTTTTTAAAAGTTGTTTGAGGTGGGATAAAGAAAATAGAAAGAAGAAAAGCCTGAGGTGGTCTATTCATAACAATATGAGATTCACATCACGTTCTGCCTTATTTTCTTGATCTTTCCTCAGAAGAAAATATTGAAAACCGTTATGGCATTTTCATGGCAATGGCAACAAGAACCGTAGCATGTTGTCGACAAGTTGATAAAGTACGTCTTTCAAGAACATGTTTTTTTCTACCCTGTTGAGAATATAATGCTAATATGAATTATCTGTTATGTAATATGGATTCCAGATTAAGTTCCTTCTGTATGAAGCAGCTTTTGTTAATATTGAAACCACAGAGACTGTGGGTGGGATATTTGGGTGGGATAGGGCAAAACAGCTATGGGCACATCATGAGTCATTCTGACAAGGTTTATTTCTTTAATCTTTAATCTGGAATGGTTAAGATCCCCTGCAGTCCAATAAGTAACATCTTCGTACAAATTCAGAATCAACTGGCACTGTAGTTTAGTCACGTACTAGAAAAGCTTGACTTTAGCTAAACAGCAGTCAGGGAGGCCACAAATGACAAATAGTCACACTGTAGTTAAGGCGCTCACCACAAACCACAACATCCTCGGTTTGCATCAAGATGTGGACTTTTATTTAATGCCATTCTCTACCGTCTTTCCTGTGCTTTTTCTGTTATCTCTCCTCTGTCAGCTATATAAAAAAGACATAAAAGACCCTAAAATAGAAGAGTAATAAAGTCAGCAAAGTTACAATCATGTCCGTCATACAGCAATATCTATGGAAAGTGTGCATTAACTAGCATTAGCCACCCTATGCTAGTGGTCATTACCAGACCAAGTAAGGCTGTAGCAGCAAAACTGCAGAGTGTAGTAAGATTGTGTCATGTATTCTTTCAAAGTTGAACATAATCCTGCTTTAATATCAAACTATAACAACGTCAAAACAAAATTGCAAAATATTGAATCACTACTTTTTAGCAGTTATTCTTCTAATGGCAAATCTATTGTTTTCTGTTCAGCTAGGTTTATATACTGCTGTGAGCTACCATCATTGCATACAAGTTACAGTTGATGCTTATTCACCGCTTCCTGTGTGGTTGCACGTGCTTCATGCTACACATACATGTTTTAATGTAAAGGGAAGTTCAGGGGCTGCATCCTTCGAAGCACGCATTTGAAGGCTGATTATGTCACAACGCCGCGCGAAGGCTGTCCCAATTCGAAGGCTCCTTCAAATGCAGCCTTCAAATGCGTCCTTCTTTTCCCTCTTTTTGGAGGATGCACTGCAACTATCCTTCGTGGCCTCCCATATCCCAAGATCCTTTGCGCGTTCAGTGCTGGGAAAAATACAATGGCGACACCAAGCAGCAATGAATTTACATTTAAATGTAAGTATTGGGTTTTTATATTTAATTACTTTTACTAATTACTTATATTTTCTTTCTTATACTTTCTTCTGTCTGTTTTTTCTTCGTTTTCTCAACTGACAACTAACTGACAGGCAACGGCTACGTTACAAAGTACCAACTGACGGCAGGTGATGCAGCTGGTGACGCAGCCAGGAAATGCGTCCTTCGAAGCATGCAGCCCCTGAATTGGGACACAGCTCCAGTTTCAAAGGTCAAGAATGCACTTTGAAAGTCAACTTTTAAGCCAATACGGATGACAATTCTTGAAACGCTAAGAACATGGCAACTGAGCAAACTCCTTCTAATGTCATATGAAAGAGCAACTACCGCTTACCTTAAAGAGAGATAGAGTTGTCAACTGCTTTTCCAAGTCAAAATGAACTTATTTGAATGAACCTTTTATTGGGTCTTTGACAAAAACCGATAGAGTAGAGAATACATCTGTCAGAAAAAGGAGTATATCACCCACAATGTACAGGCTTGGTGTCTGGTATAATTGCCAAATGTATACAGCAAAACTTCATGTTAGACGATTGCAGTGTATACAGGAAAGGAATCAATACTCAACTATACAGGATCATGGAAAGAATGTTGCTGAATTAAATTAAGAAATTGCTGCATTATTCATCCAAAGCCATAAGTGTGCACCTTTATCAGCTGTCACAAGTCACACACTAAAACTTTAAACGCATGTCAAAGTGACTGCCACAGCATTAATTGATCACAGAGTCTGACAAATGTTAGCAACATTAAATAAACAGCTATAAACACAAGCTATGTGAGCTGTTTCTTCCTGCAGTTTCTGTATAAAACATTCCAACACCTTATTAATATCTGACCAGATTGCTAGATATTATCAGCCAATTCTTCTACTTTGAGCTGACAGGGAGGTTTTCTTCTTGGGATCCTAGCTATCAATGAATGTTCCCACAACGTTGCTTGATGTGCCCTAATCTTTTTAATCTAATGTTCTTGGGGGAGGATGGTTCTTGTGTACAAGTCTATTTTTCAAAAAGAAGGAAGTGATGCATTATTATCAATAAAAGGGAGAGAGAGAGAGAGAGAGAGAGAGAGAGAGAGAGAGAGAGAGAGAGAGAGAGAGAGAGAGAGAGGATGAAGATGAAGAGGGAAAAAAAGTCAAAAGAAGGAGGATCTGCTTCCCTCCTCTTCTTTTCCAAGGCACCATACAGTGTGCCTCGGATCATTTTGAAGGAGACTGGAATTTGAATTTTTTTATTGACACCATATTTTACCAATGTAATAAGCCCATCATGGAATGTTTTGAGGATGTTGGTGCATAATGTTCTGAATATGCTATCAAAAACCACAAAACATCTGTTCAATGTTTAAAAGTACGTCATCTACTTGAAAATAACATTCTGGGAACATCAAATACGAACACTGGGACATAATTTTCTATCAGTGTCAAAACATTTTTTTAAATGTTTTTAGAGAATATTATCCCTTTTAAGAAGAAATGCACTGAAAATATTACTAAATTATCGTTTGGTAACATTCTCAGAATGTTTTTAGAACCATAAATCAAAAATTCCTGGGACATTGAACAATTTCCACCTATTCATAAACAAGCTCCCACGTTTTTTTTAAAGATATTTTTTTGGCCTTTTTCAAGTTTATTTGATAGAGACAGCTGAAGAGTAAAAGGAATGTGGGGAGAGAGATGGGGAATGACATGCAGCAAAGGGCCACAGGTCGGATTCGAACCCTGAGCCGCTACGGCGAGGACTGAGCCTTTGTACATGGGGCGGATGCTCTACCAACTGAGCTAATCGACACCCCAACAACAAGTTCACATGTTGACCTCATCATAAGCTGTCAGTTTGCTTTCTGCTGATATTATCTCATCTGACACTAATTCATTAATCACAGACACCCAAGGGAGTAAAAGGCGGGACACTGTGGCCCTGTGAAGTTTTCTTTAAACTTTTAACTGATAGAAATGCCACTACAGTGTTGAGAGTCGAAGCATGATTAATTTCCTCTGGCATTCTATTAATGTCTTTATAAGACAAATATCCCAAATGGCACACGCATCATCCTTGTGGAAGTAAATTACTGTTTCTATAATTTAGTTATTTAGTTAGTACTGGTCTCTACACGCACGTAAGCATACATACTAAGAGAGCATGTGACCACTTCCCTAACACACACACACAGCATCCATAAGAGAAATAGGTGTCAGCTGGAGCTCCTTCACCCTCAACATGTAAGTTTGTGTACCTTCAGGCCGGTGCAGGGTGAGGAGCGTGGTTCCCCGGCCGCAGCGTCACTGCGTCCGTTCCGCTGTGTGCGTCCTTGCTCAGCTGCCATCCTTCAGAAATGTCTCCGTGTCTCCTTAGCAGAAGTCTCCCACGTAATGCAATTTCTTGGCACTGATGCATGCAACCCTGCAAATGGATAATTCAAGCATGTGACCCACTTCTCATCCTTGGTACAAAAACAGAAACATTTCAGCAGCAGCCGACAGAGGGGAGACTAACACACAGACATACACACACACACACACACACAAATAGTCCCTGTATTTGTTCTAGAGATCTTAAGACTTAAATCTCAACTAAAGTCAACACTGTAATGACACAGGTGACGTGTGCACTTTTTCAGCACAAAGGGTTTTTATTTCCAGTTAACTATTTTAAGCCACAGTATCAAAACCTCTTGGCTAAACATTCCTGCACATCACAGCTACGTACTTTATTGTATTGCACGGCCAGTAACTGACATCGTGTGACCAAATACAGTGAAGCATAAATCAGTGTGATCAGCTGTGAAGTGTGGTAAAACTATAATCTTAAGCCTAAGATCTTAAACGCGCTAAAGTTACACTGTATATAAACCACTTGAGGGGAAATTTGATTTGCTATAGGACTGATATGGTGAAATGTCAGTGTGAAAAGGTTTTGTACACAAGGTGAAAAGAAATCCCCATTACTGATAAATACTGTGTGTCTTACCAACACTGACAGCACTGCTGCTCTGATATATGCTCTAACAGGGAATTGGATGCTTGTCTTTATTTATCTATTGAGATTTAGCCACTATTCACTTTTCTGGCGGCATCATTAATACAGTAAGGCTAGAGGAATGTGTGGGATCACAGCTCAGGTTCACAGAAAGCCGTTCTGATGCAGAGCAAACATGGTGCCATATAATTCAGCACCTCCACTACCTTTCTGCATCTATTTTTGGCTGACACGTGTGAGTCACATTTGGAAAAGCTTTCATCCTGTGTATGTTACATATAAATATTAAGATGTAATGTAAAGAAATATATACATAAGGGAAAAAGGTCCCATTGTTCAACATGCGGTTATATTGTAGGCATTAGTTTGGAAAAACAATGGCTGGATGATTCGATTCAGTTCAGTTTTGTTTATATAGCATCAAATCATAACAAAAGTTATGTCATGACACTTTCCATATAGAGCAGATCTAGACCGTACTCTTTATAATATTATTACAGAGACCTAACAATTCTCACCATGAGCCAACACTTGGCGATGGTGGCAAGGAAAAACTTCCCTTCAAGAGGCAGAAACCTTAAGCAGAACCCAGCAACACAACTGGATGATGTACAAACTTTTAGCCTTGGATCTTTCTTGTCCACATACTTAATTTTAATATGTCTTAACATGGTATCACCCACTTTAGGTGTTATGTTTTGTCAATCTGCTCCATCATGCATTTGCTGTAGGCCAAACCCATTCAGTATCCATGCAATGCTCCTGAGCAGGTCCAAGGCACCCTCAGCTATTCAGTAGTTTTACAGTTTTGTTTGAACTGTGTTAAAATTATTTTCTTACTCACAGTTTTCTGATCTGATCCCCTTCATTGCTACTACATTTGTCCAAATGTATTAGTATTTATTAATTATGTTTATCTCAACGCATCCTGAAAGCAGCTGGTTCACTGTAAAAAAATATTTTTTTCATTTGTTTTTGTTACACAACAGTGAATGCGTCATTGTAAGAAAAAGGGTTTTGGGAACAGAAATGATTATATAAACATTAAAAGATTAGAAATGGTTTTACTGTGAAGCAGCTGGACAAAGGGTTAAGTAAGCCACTGACGTTCATTTCCTTTCACCTATATATTCATATGCATTTTGGCCCTAATGACCTCTTTCTCTCCCTTTCTATGGATTCTTTCTTTCCTCCTAACTCCTCACATTGGTCTTGCTTATTTCACGTATTGCCCTCTCCTCCCCCATCAGTCCACTTCCAGTAGTCATGTGAAACAGTGAATGTAATTGCTCCAGGGGACCAGTTAGTGATTGCTATGCAGCAAGGAACACTAACACAATACCGTCACCATTTCTGTCAGTGATACTGCCACTGGTGCCACATGCAACACGTTTGCATTTCTCCCTGAATGATTTTTCTGTTCTGAAGACCAGAGTCGAATGAAAGAGTTGGCTAATCGCAACAGGTTTGACCTACTTCTAAGGAATTAGACCAACAGCAGCTTTAAGTGGGCCAATATGAAGCAGTAGTCCACAAAAGCAGTAGATCTTTGCAAAGAAAAAGAAAAACCATGAGGACCTCTGTGTGGATACTTAGTTTATCTTTGTTTCAAAAGGTCAAGAATGAACATCAATGCTTGAATCACAAGCTCTGTTGACTCGTAACAACACTGGTTATGCTTCAACATGTTTCGTGCTGCTGCTACGTAATAATTTATGACTATGGAATTGTCTTGTTAAGAACTGAGACAAACGCGTTGCTAAAAATAGCGAGGAAGTAACTGTAAAGATTATGAAAGCTTCAGTGTGGATTGATAGAGCCAATAAGCAGCAAGAGCAGCACACTCTATCACAGGTGAAGTCACTAAACAGTTCATTAGTATGGCAGAATGGGCACACTTCATCTTGATCTGTCTATATTTTGCTTGTCGTTTAATGTTACTGTGCAACAACAAATTTACCCAGTGAGACCAAAGAAAAACAAATTGATTTTTTTCAAGCACATGTAAGGGCCTTACATGTGACATCTGACATCTGACTGCCTTGACTCACCGGAATGAAACTCATTAGTATTATTAGTCAGCTCACCTCGAATATTAGCTATAATTTTTGAGGCAATGGCCTTTAAATGGCCTGCTCTCCTAAAAGCAACATCATCATATCAAGTACTTTCAGCTCTACACACACTCTGATCTCTACGTGTCTGTCACAAACAGCAACTGACTGGCTGTGCTGCTCACTCCCTCCACCAGCCCAGCCTCCTCCAACGTCTCTTGCTTATTAATCAATATATGTATCTCCACACTCCATTCTGTGTGTACCTCTGGGGGTGCTGATTGCACTCCTTAGCATGCTAAAACTTGCTAAAGGTCAGCAGCCTATAGAGGAGAAGAAGAAGCTGTGGTTATAACTTTATGATGTCATGTGTTACACCGATTTCACTAGTACTCTAGTACTCTAGCAGCCACTGGCAACACCAACTCCACAGCTATCCATGACCTTGCACATAATATTACATCAACTAAAACTATATATATATATATATGTGTGTGAAACTTTGTTACTTGGCTACAACTAAGAAGAAGCTAAGAAAATCTATAGTTTCACAGTTTAGCTGGCTAAAGGTCAAGATAGTCAACACATTAGCTGGGAAACGCCACCTTCATTATGGAGTGATGGGTATTAGTGCAAACAGAAAACCATTTAGCCAGTAAAATCTAATTAAAGCTCCTCTCCTCTTCTTCAACTAACAGCAAAGCTAACAAGGTCAAACATGCACGAGATACAAAACAATTCAACAGGAAGAAATTTAGGATTACAGATGGTTATGTTTAGATTGGGGTTAAGGGAAAAGGGTTTGGTTACAGTTTGAGTAAATAGGTGGGCTCCAGTAGGTGGCACCCGCAACAGCTCCACCATTTATTTTAATCATGTATGGTTAACACGCAGGTGTTATTGATGCCAGCTTTAATTATTCCTTCACATTTGCTTAGACAACTAATTAAGATGAATAGCACTGATGAATGTGGTGCTAGGTCTAGTTGAAGTGTGTCTGCTGCTATAATTAATAATTAAAATAAATAAGAGGACTTTTTATGATTTTTTTTTTTTTTACAACTAAGAATAAAGCGATCAAGGCCAATGTTTCCAAATATTACTGCAGATATGAGAGCAGAGATTGAAGAGCTGTTCGCAAGTGAGAGAATAAAAGACAAAGTCGTCATTAAGACTCTTCATTTCAAAGAACCAGAATTTACCTAGTGATGCTTGTGTCAAATATCCACCCTCAAACATTTTTGAAGAACCTGACAAGAAGGAAGCACGCACTGGGAGATTTTAACTCAGGATGCTGCTGTTAGGCAGCTCAGCAGGGATGCCCTGCAGGAACAGCAGGTGTCTTTTGGAGACTTAAGTCTCCTCACTACATAAAACTTATACTCACAGTTCATAAAACAGCTATAGATCATTGAAATCACACCCGGGTGAAAATGTTTTATTTAAAATATTAATTAATTAGGTGCGTATCAGCTAAACACAGACATTCAACAAGTGAATATCTTATTAGAAGGTCAGGTTGTGATGACGTGATAAAGCGCACACACGCACACACACCGAAAATGAAAAAAAAAAAAATGTCTGCTGCCATTTTTCATTAAAAAAAGACAGATGATCCTTTGACTTGGACATCCAACACGGAGCATCAGGATGTCTGTGGGTATAATATAATAATATATATATAATAAATAATAAATATATATATATATATATAAAAACGCACCACCTACCTCAGTGTCCTGTGAAACAGTCGTCCAGTCACTGGTGCTACAAAGATTAAACAGCCAATCTGAAAACACAGGTAGCCTGCCTTCAACCAGCTCCGGTCAAACTTCTCACGTGGATGGGAAAGGAGGAGAAGCGCCAACTCTTATCATGAATGCTCTGAGACCGAAATGTATCTTCAGAGTTCATTTCCAGCCGACTTCACCGTAACTCTCGGGCAGACTAGTCCAAATCAAAACGGGATTTTTATCTCCTGAGACATGTCCTCACCATTTGGTGGACATTAGTGAAACGCTGCTTGGAGATATGGCGCGTTAGATGCGCTATAAATAAAAAAAAAAGTGACCTCGCTGCGTCCTTTTCTTGGACTGACCCTGCCGTTAGATAGACCAAGCTTTCGCAGAAGCACGACTGTCTTAATGTGCGACTCTCTGTCTCTCTGTCTCCCGCCCCTCTGCCTCACTGCGCCCCCCCTCTCTCTCTCTCTCTCTCTCTCTTCCTCTTTTCTCCCTTCTCCTCCCTCTCTCCCTCCCCCCTCTCTGCCTAATTTCTGTACAATTTAACGGAGCGGTACTGTAATCATACACTGTCATGCATTTGTCAGTAGAGTGCCGTATGATTTCTTTAATCGAAACTTCTATAATAATATTTCTCTGATCTTTAATTTCGTTTATGCGATCCTTCAGCCTCTCTAAGGTCTCATGGTCATCCTGCATTTTGGAATGAGTTGTATTTCTCACAACTTGGTTAATTTGGAGATAATTAACTTGTCTATTTCACGCGCATTTCATATATACTGTAGTTACAGTTCATTTTGATGATTTATTCATGCCTCTTTGCTCCTCTGCACAGCAAAGTCCTCTCCTCTGGTGCCAACACAATCTCATAAAAGTCTTGTTCACTCCTCACAACTCTGTCATAAAATGTATACTCAAGCCCAGTTTAGAACAGGCACATGATGGGGTTATGTCATTAAGATCTGGATCAGACAAGGATGTTTTTTTTATTCTTAATTCCACATTAATTCTATTTTCTAGTAAGATTACCAAATTACCTTTATGTTCAGACACAAGGAATTTCCCAACTCCCAACTTGTAGGAGTGCTGTGGAGGAGTATGATAGGAAAACATTCGAGAAGTCTGCCAAATGTTTAGTGGTGGAGTTTTGTGATTTTCCTCAAGGACTGTTTTGATTTAGTTTCTCTTGACCGCTCCGTGATCTATCTGCATGATACCCATCTTGAATCTTGCCAGTGTTGAATATCATTTTACTGTTGTGGTTTTTGCCAGCCCCTGTTCCTTATCTGTTACAGGTGACTTTGGATATAGGAGCCTCCTTTGCTGTTGGTTGTGGCTTCATCATTGTCTTCAGAGTGGGCCATTTGCGGTCCAGATATTACTGATATTGTTGGTAATTCTATAAATGGCAGAATAACTCAACAGCCAGATATACCTACTTGTCTAAAAATTGCTGTTGCCATCTTTAAATTTCCTCATTAGTTTGTGAAAAGTGAGTGGCATTTCTTTTTCCTCTTGGCTTAAATGTATATCCATCTCCAGATCTGATTACTGTCAGAGGACAGATCAATGTTAGGTAAGCATGTGGAAACACAAGGGTTGCTGGTATGTTCTTATACCACCTGTCCTGCCTTGCTGTATCTGATTACAATGGCACTTCCAACTGTCAGATAGTACACATTATAAAAAGCATACAGATCCACTGTCGAGTCGGTCGTGTCCTTGAATTTTTATGAACGTCTTATTCAAAGTCTATCCTCAGAAACCTGCTGAAAGCTAATTCACGTAGATGTTTTAGTGGTTGCATATAATGAAACTATGGTAATGCAACAGGTACAGTATGTTTCTGATCTACTGCAATTTGTGTTGTTTCTGGCAATGATCCCCTCTTGGCTCCATGACTCTTTTTCACTTATTCACTAATCAGTGAAGGTTAGCTCTCTCAGGCTGCAGAGACATTTCTTCCTCTAACATCAGTTGGATGTTTCACATTTCAGCACTTGCTTGGGTGCTCTTGAAAAATTCTGTAAATTGAAATGCAGCCCCAAAGTGTTCATTAACACTGTCTGACCCCATAATATTCATAGAGTTTAGAAAGTCGTTTAACAACCAGAATGTACAGTTTAGTTATTCAGGATTAAATTGGGATTAAATCAGGCGGCTGTGGCTCAGGAGGTAGAGTGGGTCGTCCACTAATCAGATGATCGGCGGTTCAATCCTCAGCTCCTCCAGTGTGCATGTCGAAGTGTCCTTGGGCAAAATACTGAACCCCGAATTGCTCCCAAAGACTGTGCCATCGGTGTGTGAATGTGTATGATTCCCTTCTCTGTAAGTCGCTTTGGATAAAAGCATCAGCTAAATGTAAATGTAAATGTAATGGAAATTTAAGATGAGATGTATGCACTGAAAAACTGAAAAAAACCCTGTGAGAATCATATCTATTTTTATATTTCCAGTAAAGCCCAGTACGTTTTCTGTGGACATGATGTTCTAGGCTATATGATGATCGCACTGATTTTTTTTATTTTTTATTTAGGCTTAATCTGGGTAATAAAAGCCAAACAATAGTTTATGACTTTCAAAACAAATTCCGTAGAAAGGAAACGTGGGGTTTGTTTACAGCTGGTCCTGTGAGAAATCAGAATTGACAAATCTTGCGTGTTTCTCTGTCGCTATGGCATCATGCAGTCCATGAAATATGAAGGGCTTGGATAACGTCGGACCTGATATGTAGTACTGTATAATTCATTATAGTTGTACAGTGCTGCACACATGTCACATAAAAATCCTGTTGCCTGTCTGTCCTTACCTGATACCTGATCCTGAACTGAGAATGACATTGTTAAAGCACAATAACAATCAGATTATTACAATCTGAAATGTGTTTTAAATAATTACAAAAGATCATTAAGTCATCTGTAAATTATACTGGTTAATATAAAGCTACAATTTTACACTGAATAGCAAAATGGCTAATTATAGTCAAATAATCACGTCTTCTGTTTGAATGTGTGTATATCTGTGTGTTAGTGACAATTTTCTTTCGTTTTGATTATCTTTATGTGGATAAGCCATTCAAAACTAAAGTTAACTTTAGATTTTTTGTTTGGACAATAACATGTTCCATGCCATGTATTGCCATTAAGCACGACTCAGAAAGGATCAAGGTGATTTTCCCTTTAACTGCTGTTGCAATTCCTCTGAGGAATTCTGTGGTGTGACCATGCCTTTGGCCTGTATATAAGTAGCAATGTCATGTGATTAGATATAGATTACAGCTAATGTGTAATATCATATGACAAACAGACTGCTGGTTTTCTTTCATGTAAATAGTCATTGTCCTGTGCTGCACGAATAATGACCACATTGTAAAGTGTGCTCTCACTTGCTGAATAGTTGAAGTGTATTTACAGTCGGCAGAATTAATTGTGATGAAAGCATGGAGGTTACAGCACTCACATGGCAAATAACTGAGATTACCCATATCCAATACAAATGCGGAGGATGCCATGACTGTGCAACATCAAACAAAGCCTTAGTGCTGACTGTGTGTCAGGGAGTGTGTGTACATCTTCATATTGGTGTGTTTTATGCTTTTATGTAAGTGGTGTGCATCTGCTTGTTTTTTGCGTTTTTTTATTTTTTTTTTTTTGTTATTGTTGTCCTAAGATTAACCTTTTGGTAATGGTAAATGGACTGTACTTATATAGCGCCTTTCTAGTCTTCCAACCACTTAAAGCGCTTTACAGTACGTATCTCATTCACCCATTCACACACATTCATACACTGATGGCATTGGCTGCCATGCAAGGTGCCAACTGCTCATCAGTTTGAGGAGCTAACCATTCACACACCGATGGCACTTTTCCTTTACACATCAACTACTTGATCACTTATTCAGCATAATTTGCATATATTCAATCCCAAATCTAGTTTCAAAGTATAGCTACAAAAGGGTGTGATGGGGAGCAAACTTAACGAAACATGCAACCACAATTTCTGGCTTTGTTATTAAGCAATTGGTACAATGCAACAATGCAATCTGTTGGCCAGTAGATTCACCACTTTGGTGAATACAGAAATATCTCAACAATTTCCACAATGATTTCTATAAACTCTATAATCTCTCCTACACTGTTTGTGTGTTGTGTAAGCTAAATACCTGCAAACTCAGTGACTTTCCCTGCTGTATTTTTTGCCAGTTAGCAAATGTTAGCATGCTAACATACTAAACTCAGATGATGAATATGCACATCAGCATGTTGTAAGCATGCTAACATTAGCATATAACATGAAGAACCATTGGGTTTAACTTTCACAGCTGACTCTAGTTTCAAAATCTTTTTTTCTTTTAATATTACTTTTATATTTTTGCATTAATAGTTATGTGTAAGTAATTGGCTGATACACTTTAATTGTCTAGTCTTGTTAGCATCTGAGCTTTAACTTTAACTTTAATCTTTACTTTTAGATCTACTTTATACTCATTAGCCAGACAATTGGATCAACTCTACATGTGTGAGATGACAGGAACCCTGTGTGAGGTCAGAGGGCTCTGGTAGATCCTATTTTAAACAGCTTATTTCCTTATTTCATTCCTTGGTGAGGGCTTAAAGGATTACGGGGCTGCTTTAATTAATGTCCACACAAAGGTGGCTAAATCTTAAAATTCCATTTACATGTAAAAAATACAAAACCATCTCATTGTTTTCATCCTATTGTTCTCTTCTGTTGAACAACACAATTGTGCAAATGTGCATTATAGTTCATTATTTGCTGGAGGTAAAAAGGTTCATCTACTTTTACTTTTTTGTGTAAAGTAAGACTGAAGTTTTCTTTTTCAAACTCTGGTTTGGTTAGATAAACATCTGCTTGCAATGGTGAGGATAGAGGGCCATATGAAGAGGCATTCAAATTTATAGCCAATGCAGTATACACATGGCCTTAGGGAAATAAGACTGCAGAGGGAATGTGAATGGTCCAACCTTCTGTCCTGTTAGGCTCAATTCCCATGCAAGCTCACTATCCACATGGTTAGATCTAAGAAGAGGCATGGATTATCGAAAGAGAGGAATGATACAGATGGATGCAGAGGCGGTGGGAGGGAGAGTTCATGAGAGAGCTCAGAATGAGGACTAATAGGATAGAGTGAGGGAGTGAGGGAGCTGTGTACCTTCTTACCATTTACTGTGTATCATAAACCATATCGCTAAAACTTAACACGTCATGAACGTCAAGGGCAAAATGTCAATATCAAAGTACGAATCTGGCACTGACTTATTTCATATGCTTAGTCCACCCGGTGGATGGAAGGAAAGGATGTCTCTTGATATTTAACACACCCACTGGTAAATTGCTTTCAATCTATACTAGAGACAGAACATACAGTGATTTTATCAGATCCTCTACAGGGGATTTGTTAAAGACAAATTCCTTAGGAAATTTGAAATAATGCATTTGTTGATATTGTGACTGTAAGTTTAGATTTCTTATCAATAATCGAAAAGAGCTCCAAACCCAAGAGGACAATCTTTGCACACGTTCAGTTGGATCAAGATGAGAAACAACATGAAGCAGAAGACAGTCACTGCAACATGCATGCCAATCTACCTATGTTTTAAGAAACATTTAGAATATCACATAAATAATCATTGGATCCCCTGCTGCCTACATACACCTACACACCTGAATAACATTAAATGACAAGGTCAATATTAATAAGTTTAAATGGTGACTGCTAGTACACTGAAATGGCTTCGAGATGGAGATTTAACTCATGGAGAGGTGTTGGAAGACTTTAAGAACACGAGTGATTTTTTGCTCCATGAAAAGTAAGAGTCTATGCATCAAACTATGGTAACAGATCTTGGGTAGTACCACCACTGCATATGTGATAAAAATTGTATAAAGCTTTTTGTGTCACCAAAGGGAGCTACGCAGAGTTTGATAAACGTTGGTTGGGCATGAGGTGTTTGACAATGAAATAAATCTTGTGGTGTAGTCCGCTTCTTATCTCTGTTTGAGGATAACAGCCTGAGGCAACATTAGTCAGTGCTACCATAACACCCTTGAATCTCTAACTGAACTGCCACCTGTCGTTTTGTTTTGTTAATACCTAATATAGAATTATAGCTTGTGCTTACTGAGCAGGAGGTCTAAATGGCAACCCTAAGTCGCACATTTGGGTCCTGAGCCGTCAACAAATAGGTGTCATCCTACAAACTCACTTACTTACCAATCGCATGTGACTTGAAACCAGCTATATGGTGTTATACATCCTGTTTGCCTTTTTCCTCTAAACTCCAAACAAATTCTTCATTCTCACAGCCACAGAGGCTCAGTGGTGGTAGCTGTAGATTTCCACTGCTGGTGGTTCTTGTGGAATGTTTACATGTTTTATATGTTCCCTTTGTAATATGGGTTTGCTCTCACACTCTAGTGCAAATGCAAATCAGGTAGACAGGACAGGAGGCTGTTAACAGCAGTAACAGTATATTGCCTGAGGTGTGTCCTGTCCTCTGCCACATTGCACAGTGTATCAGCACCATCCCCCGTGACTGAGAATCTGAATACAAATGTATAGACAATTAGCCTGTTTTTGTTCACGCACTGCTCTGTTAGAAGTCTATAGAATAGCGTTACTGCATTGCACTGGGCCACACTTCTGTTCTGTTCACATACTGCAAGAGGATTAATAGTAAAACACAAGATTCAGCCAAGCAGAAAATACACACACATCTAACAGCATTATTTATTACAAAATCATCAGCATATGGTTTAAATAGGTTAAAGGCACAGAGCTGTGCTTGGCTGTACTGTATGTAAAGTTGACTAATTATGAACCAACAGGACTGGAAACGATACTTTAATGAAACAGGCATATAGAGTACATACTACTCATAACCAGCTGGAAATGTATGATCAATATTATTGCAAATCATACGAAGCCAAACTCATTATACTGTGATATCTAATTACAATTTAAAGTTAGTAACTTCATAATTTGTTTTAAAAAATGTTGGAAAGTCAAACTGTACAAATGCTGAAGAACAAGACAGACACATGTGCAGCATTTATAAATCTTATTATTCAACAATATTCACATTACAACATCAACACTGCTCTGCTAGTGACATGGTCTAATAATCCCAATATATTGTATAGTTACTTTGTAATACATTATCGAGAGGCACTTCCAGTAAGTCTGGCAATAGAGGAGCTACAGTATTGTGTCTAAATTACAAAACAGTAAAAATAAATATTTTTCTAAAAGTTTTTTGTTATAATATACTTTTGAATCTGTACAGTATATATTTTTTTATACAAAGTCAAACAATATCTAGAAATAAAATATCATATTCCACTTAAACAAATACTGGTGAATCACACAATTTCCCCATCCTGTAGGTATTGCTACATGTGTTAAGTGCAAGATACTGGAGAGAAGAAAAAGAATTGAGTCTGTGAAGCGCCTGCTATAGTAGATAAAAACATACCAGTCTTGTTTGTCTTGCTTTAAAGGTGATGAAAAAAAGTTTGTTTTGGTTTCCTTTGTGACAAACAAGGAAAGCTGACGAATATAGCATTCAAACAATGTATACATACATACATACATGTGAAAATGGTATGGCACAGGAGCATAGCCGCCTTTTTAAAATGGCTGAAACAACAAACAATACAAAAAGGAATGTTTTTGGTTCAAACCATCAAAAGAAAGTACAAGGGCTTCAGTCTGAGAGCAGAACAGTCGGTCAGACCCATTGTGGTGCTACTGCTGCCTACTGACACGGCAGTGAAATAATAACAGACAGTAACAACGTGTGAACACCGTGAGCTCCGGTCTGTTAGATGAATGCTGAGAAGGTTCTTATGTTGCTTTTAATCTGGCCTGTCTTCACACAACAACTATTACAAAGTATATGCATATCCAGACGTCCTCACCAGGTTCTGGATAACACTGACAAATAAGAAGATGTGAGAAACATGCTCCTTTCAGGGCTCATTTTGTGCAAATCACAAAAAAACCACAGAGTTCAAAAAGTTTCTTTGGTTTGCACAAGTTAATCCAGTGTGCAGCAATCCCCTTCTTCTCGCCGTTTTAAAGAAACCACTGATACTGGCTTTAATAAACTGACACCATTTAGTTGTAGACCCTGTACTTTTGTTGTTTGCCCAGTTTTTACGCAAAGATATTACAAAATAAGATTTATCAATGCCATGCGATTGCCTGGTACAAACCACTGGCCTGTGTTGTAATGATGTATTAAAAATAAACAGATTAATTAACTTTTATGCTTTGGTGGCCATGAATCGTTACCTACCTAATATATTCAGGTTGGAAATAAACAAACATTTCTGTCACTGAAAGCCAGCAGATAGTTGATACTACCTAGGACGAAAAAGAAGCAAGTTAAATGATCTTTAACTTAACTCCCCCTGAAACATTTTGGACCTCCAGTGGTTTAACTTCTTCACCTCGCTACAGTGATGAACAAGTTTACTCCAGGGTGTCTCAGTACATCGTAACATCACCCCTGGGTGTAGTCAGAGGTGAAAGAGCTGTGCAGCTTTCAGTTAGAGAGGGCAGTGAAACACTTATACCTCACATTTACAAGTGACCATTTGCAAATTATACTGCTGTGTTTCAAAGATTTGGATGTATTTTATTAACTGTTCCAGCCATTCAGTGGTTTTCATTAATTGTTACACAACACAAACATACATTAGCATGTTCTCTCTGTGTCTATACTGAAACCGCATAATTATGCACATTAATGCAAACAAATGTTCACTGTGATGAACTGTGCCAATATATTTTTAATACTGCACAGAAAGTAAAGAAAACCAATGGTTTGACCTGGAAAAAATACATTTCATCTAAAATCTAAAACTGCAAAGCATGCATTTGAAAATGGTCACTTGTATATGTTAAGTGTAAATGATCTGTAGTTAAAATAGCAAAAACACTGGTACGGTCTTTTAATTTAATTGCTGAACGACCAGTTGACTACTCTGTCTCTGTCAAACCCTCATAAAAATGGCTACACACACCCAAGCTCTAATGTTTTGGACTGTTTACCACAAAAAACAGCCACCCCAGATTCTATCACAGCTTTGATTTAGTCTCTTTGATTGCTGCACTGTAGTGTACACAGTTAATGAGGCAGAGCTGGAAAGGGAGATCAGAGGAGGGAAGCATCTATTTTGACTAACTTGATCCCTTGTGAGCTTTGAATTCTCTGATCACATACAATTCAATAAAAAAAAAAGAAAAAACGAAAAAACTGAAGCGAATCGGAGAAAGGGTACAAATTCCCATAGAGGTGGAGCACGGGATGGTACAAGTGTGATAAAAAAAAATCCATTGCAATACTATACACATTAGATTGCAAGTGTGGCATCAATATACTGTATGGTGTAAGGTATTTACAGTGCATGGAGCTCAAGCTCATTCATGTGCGCTCAAATGTCTGTTGTTTATAGGAGGCAGGAGGCTTGCAGAGCTTTTTACAGTCTTGGTTATTTTTAGTATAACTGCTTGAAAGCTACGTTGCTGTACAGAGTTTAAAAAAAAATTGCTAAGAGACCCCAGTCGATGCTTTAAATTACCCACAGATCCGTGTATCAGCTGGTGTTTACAGATCATTTTCACTGCTACAGGTAGTGATTACAAGCCAATGCGAGGAGAGGCTACTGGAAGACGTTTGGTTCCGGAGGGGGTGGGGGGGGGGGGGACAATTGCGTCTTGCTGCATATGCTACAAATACTCAACTGCCATTTGTGTTAGCAGGTAAGCCACACATTGTTTCAGGGGTCAGATATTACTTTACCTTTTTTGACTGTTGCTAAGCAACGTTAGCTCTTTTCATTATAGAATTTCTTTGTCCGGGGCTTCCTGTCTGATTCACATCAACGCTGCAGGTAATTTTCTTTTTATTAATTCATTATGCTCGATCACACTTGGTTAAGGGAACCGAATTCAGTTTTTCAAAATAAAAGGTTTAAATGTATGCAATGGCTGCCACGATTTCAAAAAAAATAAATAAAAGGAAAGAAATTAGACTTTGAACACCTATTAAGAGCTTTCAACTTGAACTGCATCACAAACAATAATCTTACCCCTTTAACACAGGCTTTCTTTTTCATAGCAGTAAAAACAAGCTCAACCACTGCACCCTTTGTAAGTACAGGGAATAAGCAGTCAAGGGCATTATGTTGCACAGTTTAGCCCTCCTTTGCACAATGGGCATTTTGATAAACAGTGCAATGGATACAGCTGAGGATTTAGACAGCACTGACGTTAGCAGAACTCTAATTGAGTTAGGAAATTGGGTCACAGTGGGGCAAGTTCAGCCAGTAAAAACTTAAGACAGTGTCTGCAAACAAGCCTGTTTAATAGACTGCTTAGTCTGTTTTTATCCAGCATGTCTAATGGGCCAGTGTTTTGTGTTTGTATTTTTATCTTATCCCCTTTTTTGGTTGCTATTTTCATGCCATTCTTGCTGTTTCAGTTTTAAAATAATCTTAAAATGTTGGTAATGTTTTGTTCTCTGTGTCATCATCAACCCTCATCCAGGAACTCACCAGCCACTCAAAGCTCGCATGGGTTTAAAAACTGTTTGTTTGCTATTTTGCGTCTTAATATTTATGGTGACTCAACAAATCCCAATACTCCTGGGGATTTTCTGTTATCCTGTGAGCATCTCAGCTAATCATTGAGGGATTTTGCAGCTGAAATGTTGCAAATTCCCTACCTGCTACAGAGCTGAAGCAAAATGACAGATCAATGCCGCTTAAATGCCTCTGACAACTAGTGCCACTGCAGATATAACCACACACTCCCTGCTCTGATTAGCTATCCAGGTTTATCTTAAGTCTTGAGCTAGTCTTGAGTCTCTGACAGATTCTCACGGAAGTGCTGTCAAAATCCAAGAAAGTGTTTCATCTTGTACTATAATGTGCCCTTGTTCACTTTGCAGTTTTTGACACCAAGTACCTGCTACAGATCAGTAAATGAAGACACAAAGCATCCTTAAATCTGTGGATCTGAAAGAGTGCCCTTGTTGCTCTTCTGATGTCAGATCAAATACACTGTGCTGCACATCCCCATAAGATATTTTACAGGCTTGGAAATGGAGATCATATGATTTTGAATCTGACCGTACTGGCTCATCTTCAAAGAGTTACATCTCGGGGAATCTGCTGAAATGTGAAAAAAATATCTGAGCCCCCTCTGACCCTTTATAAGCAGCTACAAGTCAAGCTAAAAGGCTTCTTCTTCTCCTCCCTCCCCTTTCATAGCTTAGCCTCATTACTAAGGCTGTTCCTCTTGTTCACACTCCTCCATCACTACCAATCTGAATCATGAGGACATCAAAGGAGAGCACCGACACAACCTGTTAAGCCATATGCTGTGTCATCAGTAAGGACTACAAATGGAGAAAAGAAAATCCAGAGGTGTGGTGAGTCTGCTGGCCTATGATCAGATGTCTATTGCACTTTTGGCCAAAATATGTGGAAACTAAGCCGAACGCAGACATCTTCAATCACAGCTCTTGTCAAAGTCCATTTTCTCCTCATCTTGCATCTCTCATTGTGCCTATTTTTTTATTTGCTCTCATTGAGGACTGACTACACAAAATTCCTCAGTGGAGGAAATAAAAAAAAATCAGACAGCATTACAGAACAGAAGATTACACAAAGCAGCATTTGAGACTGTGAGGCTTGCATTAATCCTAAATCTGATTCTACTTGACTGAATAAATTAATAATGAATATTATATATTAATTATCACTATACATTTATGCAGCTGTGACTCTTTTCGGTTTGTAAAGAAATGGTTAATAGTTTTTTCATTTTTTTGTATTTTTGTTCAATAAAATAATGAAAAATTGATTGATTTAAATCTGATTCAGTTTCATATGGGTACACAGCACCCCCTGGATGGCAATAATTTTTTTTTTTTTTTTTAATGTCTTACTGACGAAAATCCTCGTGGGTGATTTGGAGCTGTGAGTCAGCTCTTGCTAGAGCCACTATGGCTTACTGGATTAGTTTACTTTCTGAAACATTTGGCCTACATACCAGGCTATAAATTATATCACAAAGAAGAAAGAATTCCTGTCATTAGTGAGTACATCACATTAAAGATTAGGGAAACAAGTTGGGAAGTGACATAAAATGGGTACTTAACAAAACACATTACCTTATTACCTAGTTTTGTGTCTTGTGAGTTAGCTTTAATGTGATCAACAATGTGATCTGCTGTGTTATAGCATAGGGACCAATGGGAGGCTGATGCTGAGAGAGAGAGCAGATTAAATGAAATAGAATTGTGATATACATATAATATGATGTTGTGGTTCCTTTGTGATTCACAAAGGAACCACATGTCTCTGTGGATATCATTAAATCACTAGCATTAAAAAAAAGCACAGTAACAAGAGAGTTACTGCTTTAGTTACTTTGAGTAACAGGAGACAGGGAGAAAACGTGACTAAGGACAAACATTGTTTGACATGAACAAAACCTTGTTTTGTATGTTTGTCCTTGAGCGAGAATAAAGCTTTTAGAGCAACAGGGTTCTTTGTTCAACTTCCTATCTGTTCTTGGTATGGAATGTGTTTCTACTGTGCTGTAGTGTACTCTGTGTGTGTGTGTGTGTTTGTGTGTGAGGCTTGTGTGGGTGTATGTCTGTAAACACAATGTACTACAACTGGCCCTTTTTCCCGTCTCCTTCTGAAATCCACACACAGTTGAGCCTCAGTGGACACAGCTTTTTCCCTGGCTTTCATCCCATTGTCTTCAAGGAGAAGGGGCTTGTTGCACATCCTCAACAAGCCAGGTGGCTCGGCTCCACAGTGTGCTGATAGCATGGGAGCAACAAGAAGGGTGGGTGGATGGTGGTGGTGGGGTTGGGGCATGTGACAGTGTATTACTCACTGGTGGAGTGAATCTGTGAATCAGCGTGGTTGGCCCATAGTGCAGGATTGGCAGCCTGGGTGAGGACAGGGAACCAGATCCAGACTAAAACAAACACTACAACGAAAACAAATACAGTCCCAATCATTCTCTTTTTCTTTTTCGTCTTCTTCCTCTACTCCTCAGTCACTTCATCTTTTGCTCATCTCACCTCTCTCCTCTTATCAGATGAACTGGGCATGCATCATCCCCGTCCTCAAACCCAGTTTTTGATAGGCACATATTACCCAAAACATCTTCTACAGTGTTGTGTCAAAGTGATGTGCTGGCTACCATATCAAGAGTTTAGTTAGGAAATAAACAAACTTTTTTTTTTTTTTTTGACAACATCCAGATTCCTGGTTTAAGAGGAGGTCAAAGTTCATAATATCACTCTGGTTCCTCCTCTTTTTCCCCTGAAGTCTCTGATTGCGGAAGGATTTCCTCCTCCTCAATAGCCGGCACCTCTTCCCTTTCATCAAGGCCGTCAGTCGACTCCTCCTCTTTGCTTGCTTGCTCCTCCTCTTCCTCATGAATGGCTGTGATCGGATCGGTGGGACTGCTGATGCAGTTTGGGTCCTCTTTCTGTGCCTCCTCCTGGCTTTCTGCAGCAATGACTCTTTTCCACATTTCGTGGTTTTCCAAAAGATGCTGTGTGATCTGGCAAAACACTTTCCTCCTGCTCACCTTTTTGGTTTCTTGCCGCTCTGTCAGACACAAAGCCAGTTAGTTAGATCAGCAGCTCCTGAGAATGACTTGACTTTTTTGCAGACTCAATAAATGCCTTCCAATCAATTCATATTTGAAAATCAGCAAAGACAGACTATAAAAATTAAAATCTAAAACTCACCTTTGATCTAATTTGAATCAGCCAAATACCATAATAAAAACGGTTACACAATGTGCTGCACTATAAAAGAAACAATGCTATCCCCTGACATCCCCTTTACAAATCAATGTCGGTGCACATGGTGAGTAAAGCAGACTTATCTCAAATTAAAAACTTGAGCCGCACACACACAATTCAGTATAAACAGCAAGATATTTTCTACAACATGAATTATAGAGTTTAACATACGGGAGGTGTCAGAACTTGTTGACGCGTCTTCATCCGCCATATCCTCCTCTTCTTCCTCTGTTTCTTGTCCTTCCTTCGCCTCCTCTGGCTCCGACTCTCCCTCAGGTGGATCAACCCAGCGCCCCGGCATGAGAGCAGCAGAATCATAGGAAGAGCACAGAGGTCCCACGATGTGAGTGATGAATGATTCCTGTAGTTTAGCGAGCTGTGGAGCGGACCGGTCCATGAATGGGCTGATTGGAAGGCCCAGGCTTGCTTCTTCGTCACCCTAGAAGGGTACAAACATGCAAAATATATAATTTTCAGGAATGTACTGGAAAATGAACCATTTATATTATATAATGATGAGATTTCAAGAGAGAGAGAACTTTTTCTCCAATACCCCTCATTTTTATAGCCGCAGGACAAAAACAGTGACTGGCTTGAAATAAATCCAGCAGTCTCTTCAGTCTACTTTAAATCAGTTCTTAAGAGTTCAGAAGATATTTGAATTCAAACTTTGCAAACTTAGTAAAGATTTATTGGCTTCTGTTTCTCTTCAGTTGAAGTCACTATTAACAACCAAAATCTTATTTGTTCATACATAAATACAAATATTGTGTTCTGTTATTATCATTATTATTAATACTATTACTACAGTATTTTATCTTCTCTGAAGATGCTTCACTCTAAGAGCCACAGAGCAAATGATGGATAATAGAAAACAGGAGATGGTTCATAGCTTGCAGAATAACAACACTTTGCCTGTTGAGCTCATGCACACATTTAAAATGTAAGAAAACATTTACAAGACATTTTTGTGAATATTTCATATTTGTGTTGCTCCTTTTCATTTTTTCTAAATTAATGTATTTTTGGCGAATATTTCTGCATGCATTTATTGTTTAATTTCTACATTGTTTTTGACCATTTGTAACTTAAGTACTACATTATACAAATAAATATTAAATTTATTGTAATCTGTGTATATTATACACTGAACTAAACAGAAAGTCCCAGATATATCGACCTCTAGGTACAGCCTCCTGAAATCAGGTCAAGGCAACTACAAAAACATCAATTCAAATGGCTTATCTGTAAATATCAGTCATAAAAGGAGACAGACAGCAGAGATTTGCCTCAGTAATGGTGACTATAATCTGTTTATCTGTTATCCACAAGGTCAACGCTAATAAACACTGACACAAATATTCTGACTAATTATCTCTGCATAGACAGCCAAGTCTGACTCCTCACAACATATAACAGACTGTGATTATATTTGTCAAAGGATCCGTTTGTATAACAATCGTCTACTGTAAATGGAGGACAGGCTAAAGTGGAGCCATGCTGTTCCTTCCTCGTCCTTAAACAAGGTTCTATTTTGCATCCCACAAAGATAAACGATGGTTGGAATCTCATCTTTGGATTTCTTCTGCTGATTGAATTCTTGGTGGCATTCATTCACAAAAACTGTGGCCATATCTACACAAATCTTCCAAAAATACCTGTTTAGTACCAGCAAAATACGTTGTTCTTGATAGAAAAGAAAAGGAATGTGGATAAGCATGAATTGCGTTACATAGTGTCTCATGTGAAGTACCGTGTGTTAGTTTCATATATTCTGACAGTCATGTATTTTACCTCTATTTTTATTTTCTGATGTCAGGGCTTTTAAAGCAATTTAGTAGGAAGACACAGGGGCAAAGGCTCTCATTGCTATGGAAACCTGAAACCTAGATGGCGTGGTTCATGTGAGAGGTTTGCGTGTACATGTATAGTAAGAGCATGAGTGGGGAGAGACAGAGAGAGGATTGTTTATCATAAGCAGAATTTGCAAATGTTTTGAACATTAAAGTGGTACCTTGCAGAGCCTAATGTAAATGCAGATGTGTGTGTGTGTGTGTGCACACATGTGTACTGACTCTGTTGCCACTGACAGCCTCAGTTCCATCCCTGTGATCTTCCTCTGTGCGACTGTGAATGAGTGCTGTCAAAGATGACTCATTTAGGTCATCCGTCTCCCCGCTGAAGAGAGAAACATACGCACACCCTTCGTCTCTCACCCGCTCTCTCTCTTACTTCACCCACCCCCTTCCCAATGCTCCCGCTCAAAGGACATACATAATTCTCAAAGCTATTATGAGAACTGAACAGAAGGTTTCAGAGGAATAGCAGAATGCTACGCTTCAGAAACAGATCAGAGGGCGTTATCCTCAGTAATCAGCCCAGCTATGATTTTAGATTTCTATCTGCTACGCAGTGTTATGATATTGTTAGTACACACATTCCTTTCATTAAATACAGAATAACTGAACAGAATAAACTAAATGAATGCTGATAAAGAGCTTGATGACTGTCAAAGGAAACATGTGATAACAAATGTCTGTTACAGCCTGTAAACCTCTGAACAAATACAAAGATATTTCATTTTGAGAAAAACTACTACTGCTACTACTATGGAAACGGCTGATTGCAGTGCTTAAAATAGCTTCAATTATGACTTAAAAGTCTCAAATTAGTGCTATTCTACGTACAACATGTTGTTGCTAGGCAAGTAATCATATGTCTCTGGCTAATCTGATTTGATCTTTATCGACTCGCTCGGCACTAGGTGAACTAACCAATAAGACACGTTGTTAGTTAAGAAAAGGATTTGTTGCCAGGCATTCGTCTCTAGTATTCTTTAACTAATTCATGAGCTAGTAGGTAAGTGTTCTGACTATATTTCTGTTCCGAAGGAATATCCAGTTGCACACATAAAACCTTGCTGAAGGGCTCCTGAGCAGGAAACCTGAATCCCTATCATATGCAGACGTCCTGTCATGCAGTTGACCCTGACCTCTAGGGGGAGGAAGATGCACAAAAAGATGAATTGACTGATGACAGTTTGTGGGTTGTTTGGTCATGAAGCGATGAGTGTGTCAGTACTGAATAACAGTACACTCCCATCTATCCAAGTGTGAGGTATGCGTCTAAGTTGTGTTTTTTTTTCTCTGGAGAAGAAAACAAACGTACTTGTTCGTAGAACTCGTTGACGATCCCCTCCGTCCATTGCAGATGCAGCTCCTTACTCTTCAGCGGCCCATTGACATCTGCCAGCTTGATGCACATCTGACACACCAGCAATCGGTCATTTTCGTTGGTCCAGTCAATACCGGACACTCCTTCATCACCCACCTACGGGAATGTGGGCAGGAAGATTTGTGTGAAGAGAAATCCAATTTTGGATTGTTGAGAATTCTTTACTGTTGGGTCGTCAGCTTCAGTTAAGGAGAAAGAGAAGAGATGACCAGTGACAAAAATTAAATGTTCCACAGATGTGAATGTTTACCTTTGCATTAAACTCTGCTAAGAAGTCAAAGTGCTTTTTGAGGTCGGTGGCCAGGATGGCTTCAATAACTAGGAAGCGGAAGCGCTTGAACTCCACATGTTCAAGGTTAACCAGGAAGTTATATTCAGGTCGAGACATGAAGAGGTTCCACGCTGAAGCTGCATGGTGATTTTCCAAGACTGAACGATCATTGTATAGAAGAGCCTACAGTGGAAGACCAAGAGGACACAGAAACATATAAGTTAAGTTGATGTGTATCTGCTGCGATAGCTGAAGCTCGGTCTGTTTTGGTCAGATTTCTGAGTTTAATTTCATTCACTAGATAATTTATCCTCTGCTGTTTCTGGAGCAGATTGGATAGGACATTTTCACACAGCAGCTGGTGCTCTATAACACACGGGCTCAGGATGCAGTTTTGGGTAGATGCTGTTGTTTTTTTTGTCCTTCCTCAATTTAGGACCTAAATTCACACAAATGCATAGATTTCTTATGAGTTGGCTGATTGCAATAGGTTACTTTGACTTGCTGACAAAAGGTCAATTGGCTTGATTCCAAGAAATCCCAATTGGAGCTTCACTTGTTTTTATGAAACAGTAAATGATCTCCATTATCCATCAGTGTCACATTTCTGTTGATCCATCACCACAGCCCCTCCTACATTTATTTACCTGTGGTGCACTGGTAGCTACTAGAAAGGCGTTGGTTCTTCCAGGATGGTCATAGTCGTGCATGGCAGCAGCTACATACAGGGCCATTAGCTCCAGGGCAGGGATAAGGCCAGCAAGGGAGCCGTAGCCTTCCTCCAGCACAGAGTTCATTTTGGACAGCAAGAAGCCTGTGGCACCAGGCGTAATGCCATTCTCTGAGTCTATGGGGAAAAAAAGAGACCCGAGATCACTGATAGTGCTCTTTGCTCAAGTGTAGCCAACCTCATGATTTACTTTACTTTCTTTTTTTCTTCAACTGTTTATTCCAGAGGAAACTTTCAGCATTGGTGTGCTATCACACTAAACCTGTGACATTGTAAATGAACATAAATGATAGTAAACATGGAAGAAGCATTCCCTGAAGTTGTTGAGTGCTCTGGATGAGGGCTGATATGTTGAAGGATTCAATGCATTCTTTATTTGATGTGCTGCTAGTCTTGTGGGGCCAGTCGTAAACAGAAGTTTTGACTTTAATGTTGATGAGATAAATTAAGCTCCAAATCAAATCTGACAAGTTTCTACACCAATCCAACCACACGACATGAAGTATGTCATGTTGTTACTTGTTACTTTACTCATATTGTTACTACATTTAACACAATTATACACACTTTAAATGACACTTTTTTTTTAAATAAATATAATTTGCAGCATTTATGCCTATGTTAGATAGTAGAGAAGGGTGACAGGAAAAGAGTGAGAAAACGAAGCAACAAGGGTTCCACGCTGGATTTGAACTTTGAGGACGTTAATTCATGGTTGACTTCTTAACCCTAGAGCCACAGGGGTGAACTGTGGGTGGACGTGTTTAACAGTGACAGAGAACTGTGATTAACACATCCATTACATCAATCAAACAAACCGATGTCTAAGAATAAAAACAAACAGAAACGATTGAAATTTTTGCAGGTTATTCTTAAGGAACTACTGCATACATTAAAAGTCCTCACCAGTGTGTATCCCATTCTCAGTCAGCAGGGTGGGCAGGCCTGGCACAGGCTGAGTGGTGAGATACCACACAGCATGCAACACATCAGTGGCATGGATCCGGTTGTGATCTGAGGAGATTAAAAAGAAAAATGCAAATTCACTCCAGCGGAGGGCAGTAAGACCTCTGTGGTTAATGAAGCCTGTAATCTAATAATAGTAATCTGTAAAAACTGTGATTTTTGGTTTTCTGCCTTTTAACATAGGATGTATTTTAGAAGAAAATTACATGTTGACACATGTAAGGGAACACAAAATGGACAGAGGCAATGACCCCCTATAATTGGGCATCTAAATGACAGTAGATGTAAAGGACAAGAGGCTGTTTTTACTTGTTATCTCATCTGATGTAGATCAGTTCTGTATTTCTGGCATCATATCAATGTTCAGGCATTTTAACAAAAGTAGTGTGACTCATGTAGCTTTGTCAAGTCTTCATAGTCATATCTGCTCAAGGCGTTTCAATGAATTTTTGAAGGAAGTGAAGCTATAGGTTAAGTGGTAAGCAGGACATATCTAAGGCTTACACTATGTATGGCACTGGTGAAATCTACATGATATTTAATGCAAAAATAACACAATGAGTAGGGACTATTTCTCCTGTTTTCACAGAAAATAAACATGGAAGTTCATGAAAACATACACCTTAAAATAACTGCACAGTTTCCCCCCTGAATAAAAGTTACAGTGGTTACAGTATAAAAAGTTATGAATTAAAAAGGTAGAGTTCATGTCATCAAAAGCACTATTGCTAAGTGTCCTTGAATAAAACACAGGAGCTCATGCTACCTGTCAACCACATCCTCAGTCTCAACATGAACTGACATTCAAATTGTAGTTCATTAGATAATTAAAGGACATTTAACCAACAGGGAGCTTGATATTTCTGCCAGCTGTGAGCAACATGACCCAAATGAAGCAGAAAGTCAAAAGCGTTTTAGTGGGGCTTTATTTCACTGACAAAGCAATACATCCACCTTGTGGCAGATAAAGGTAATGCACAATATCAAGAATTGGATAAAAATAAGAGATCTACTCACAAGGGATGACCCTGTATCCGTTCTCCAGAGCGTGGAAGTAATTCATGAACTCTTGTGCGGGAATTCTGAAGGTCTCGAATAGACCCGTGTCCTCAAAGAGCCTATAGGAAACCTGGGACATTAACACAAAGAAAACATACTGTGAATCATATCTCATCTCTAGAGGTTTAGATTTTAATGTATGCCTGATAACAAACATACAAAATAGTCTTTGGAACTGATTACATTTTGGCCATTTTTGCTTTCATTTTCTAGTGCTGCTGTTGTTGCGAGCTCAAGATGCAAATGTACTCTTCCCACTGCCTGCATTCACAACTCGTGTCACAAATTAAGCTGCTAATTACATACATGTGAACATTTTCCATCAATATGAGTTCCTTTTAATTAAATCAGTATTGATGTGTTTTCATGAACTAAATGTCATATGGGTTTCAACGTTTCCTTACTAATAAGTACCTGACTGAGGATGCAGCCTGTCTTGCTGTGGGTCTTCTCCACTAGACTGAAAATGGGAAAGTTCCAGTTGTTGAGTTGACTCATCAGAGGCTCTAGCCCCGCCATCACCAGAGGCTCCACAGCCAAGACTGGCTTGTCCTGTCAGTTAGAGGGAGGGGTACAGAGATGAGGTCAGAAAGACACAGACAAACTCCATCAGACTACACCACTGCTTCATTTCCAGCATTTAAGCAAAGGAATTTAAAACATTGTTTTATTAAAGTCCGAAAGAGCTGATTGTTTTGTGAGGAAGTGCAAAAATGCCCAAAACAGTTGACAGAGATGTTTTTCTTATGATCAAATTGAGCCTGCCTGATTGCCTACCTCTGGTGATGGCAGGAGCGGGTGAAGAACGATGCCCTCTGCCAGAAACTCCCTGCAACCTTCCCTTGCTTCAGGTGGCTTCTTGCCTCCCTCTCCCTCCTCCTCATTCTGTGCAAAGTCGCTGCTGTCACTGTGGTTGGTCTCGTAGGTGCTGTCGTAGGTGCTGTCATAGTCTGAAGAAGCTACAGCACGCTCATCTGGAGAGACGTTAAATGTTGGTGGTGAAGTTACAATGAGGGCAGTTGTGGAGAAGGTCAGCATGAGTGAATCAAATTATAAGCCTAGGAAATAAGCTGGAAGCATAGTCTATATTTATCAATCAGGTTACATTTTAGAAGCATTTCCTTTAATGTCATTTACTTTCACACAACCTTCTTTCAAGCTTTTTTTTTTTACTGAACTTCATGGAAGGAGCATTTTCCCTGCAAGAAGAATCATGTTTTCCAGCTCAGTTGGATAGATATGTATACTGTCAACTGCTTGCAGGCTGTACTCTTCTGTTTACCTGGATGGGGTATTCTGTCTCCTTTGTCGACAGAGTCTACCCCATGGTTTAGTCGATTGTTGAACGGCCTGCCACAGCTGAGAAAGAAAGCAGAGAAACACAGGCATATTCAGAGGACACACGCTAGTCCATTCTGATCACTGTCTCATCTGATAACTGAAGCAGCTCCCGTCCTCTCAGCACAGACTGAAGACATGACTCATTTCCCTCAGACAAACAGACAAGAGATGTTTTTGAGGCCTCAGTGCAATGTTTGGAAATGGCTAATCGGAAGAAGGAATCTTCCATGTGATGCTACCTGCTGCAGAGCGATGGAGGCCGCCAGTGAGGGGTGGTGGAGCTTGGGGCGCTCTGGCTGTGAGTTAAGGCTCTGTGGTGGGTCTTGGTGGCCACAGAGCCAGGGGTCCGCTCTGTTAGGGGCCCAGCCGGCTCAGGAAGCTGCACTGAACATGTCTTTGTAGTGGGGCTAGAGACAGGAGTGCCCTGGACGGGAGGAGACGGGCACGGAGAGCCCAGAGGTGACACGTTGGAGAGGGAGAAACCTGAAAAAGAAAGCAATACTGACTCTAATGTTTCAATCTTCGCATAATTTGCTCTTATTATTATTATCTTATTATTTCAAGTAGTCATTCAGTTTTCTTACATGAGCCACTGGGAAATTCTAAATTTGACAAATGTGAAACTTGAACTGTCAACCTGAGAGGAGAATATTGTTTTCAAATTTAAAATAACTATTGTGTAAGCAAAAAGCTTTTTTATCCACATTACTTACTCAACAGACCCAACTTTTACACAGTGTGCTGAGAAGATTTATATATACACACACCTGGTCTTCCCAGTGGTTTGCCGTAGAGGTGGTTGGAGGCAGCACAGGAGGCAGACATGGAGCGACTCTTTGAGATGGTCATCATCACCGAGTTGCTCCATGATTCACTGATTTAATGTAGGAAAACCGTCAGATAAATAACCAATTCTGTTCAAATGTATCCTCTTGACTGCAGTGAGTGAGGATTACCTGTCTGTGGTGTGTTTGATGCTGGCTGAGCGGTCTCTGCGTACGGGCCCGGGCTCGATGGTAGGCAGCCCTGTAGCTGAGGTGGTCGTCGTCCAAGTTGACGAGATTCTTCTGAGCAATCCTGGGGGCAGACTCCGTCTTAGACGCTGTGATGCAGATAAACGAACACATGTTTACACACTCACAGAAGCTTCACAGGGGTGCATGAAGAAAGTAGGACACCATTAGTGTACTTAGGCACTGGAGAGAATCTCAGGGGATTTTCAATGAAATGCTACCAATAGTTGCATCTTATCAGACAGTTTCTCAGAAACTACAAAGATATGCATTCATACTGTATGAAAAGCGTTAGTAGTACTGTATTTTTCTAGATGTCCAACGAATTATGAACATACTCTTTACATACAAATCAAAGCACTAGGGTTGCAAAATTTTGTGAATTTTCAAAGTTGAAAACTTTCCATGGGAATAAACGGGAATTTATGGGAATTAACGATAACTTATGGGAATAAACGGGAATAAACCGTGAATTTACAAAATTGAAGGTTGGCGCTTAACAGGGAACTTAAATATAGTTGGGGGAAATATATTTTAGCATAATCTTGACTAAAACAACCAGATTTCATGCAAGTACACTTGAATATCTGCTATTCCTCAATCACATGCACATAGCACACTGCTTACTGCAGGGCTACTGAGGTCATGCCCCCCTACATGCACTGTGCATTCCTCCATCACATGCACAGATGATTTCTACAACCCTAGACCACACTTTGGAGCCCAGAGCACAAGACTATTGATTCATTTTAACCCCATGTCTACATAAAGTGAAGTAAGTTTTCATGATATTATGGGGTAAATATATTTGATGTATGGTATTAATGTTTAACTTGCAAATAGCACATGAAAATGTATTCATACGGTAGATAGCGAGCTGATAAGTTAGATGCTAAATAAGATATAGCTAGCTTAATTTCATTGACATTTATGAGACTATCTTATCATGATGCTAGCTTATCCCCAATTACTAAATTACCACCAATTTCCAGTAAATTCCCATAAATCTGTATGAGGTCATATAATGTGCATTATTATATATAATTAATTATATTGCCTATAATTATTTACATAATTCCCATGGAAAGTTTCTGGAAAACCCCTTTCTAACTAAGAACTTCAAAATCTACGATCATTTTTAACAATACGCACATTACATGACCTCATACAGATTTACATACAGAACTCTCGATAATCCTTCACTTTTTAATAATTCATAAATATCACAATGTTGTGTCCCAACAGGAGATTTGGCAGCATTTTTTAATTCCATAAATGTCATAGTATTTGTATTCATAAAGTAAATATTGTCAATATGACTACACTATTATTTATTCCACCTCTGTATTTGATGTTGCAGTAGTCTATTGCTTAGTCTTGTCTTATCTTCTAAACATATTGCATCACAATAACTCAAACTCTATTTGGATGTTTGGAATCCAAAATGACAGGAAACGTCGGCAAAAAGCTGAAGTCACATCTACTCCATGACCATAAAAAAAAGTTTAAAAAAGAAAAACGTCATACACAGTTTACACAGAGAAAGAGAAAGACAGTGCTGCCAACACAAGAGAACATCAGACACAGTAGCACACTGGCTCTGTGGAGAAACACACAGCTCTCTATTCAGTAGTTAAATTGTGAAGTTTCAGCTTCAAGCACAAGTTTTAACTAATAAACAGAGGTATATTTTCCTACAGAACGAATGTTGTGCCTCCTTTTCTCCTCCATCAAAAAAGTAAAGACATCAAACCAGAAGGATGCCATATTTGTTCTTCCAGCCATGTCCTGTTTTTTCTCTTAAAGCATATGGCAGACAGAATAGTAAGTAGAAGGGAGTCATGCTTGTTTCCCCTGTGGTATCAATCTATCCAGTGTTGTAAATTTTGTTGTAAAGCCATGAGCTAAACTCAGTTATTTGTCAGTTTGTGTTTTTGTACAGATGGTATATTTTTTTTTCTTCTAAAAGCCTCTCTCTTTCTCGCTCACACACACACACAGTGGAATATAGAGGGCAGCAGAGGATCAGCTTTCACATGGACTGAAGAAAATCATGTCCATCCCTTTCTGTCTGTTCATTTCACAGGCATGTAACCACACACGCGCACACAAACATGATCTCACAGTGGTATACTTCTCTCCTACAGTGAAAGAAAGCTAATCAAAGGCATCTAATAGTGTGTGAATGACAGAGGAGGAGAGAGAGTAAAACAACAACACTTGGTGGTAATCAATCACTGTGAACATCACGTCTGCTTTGGCTGTTATGAATTTTATTATTGTGGGGTAATGCATTTTAAAGTGCAGATCTGAAACATCTGCACTGCATTATTATGCAACTTTAATGTAGCTGATGAAAATATGAGTAGACATGATGTTGGCTGTGATAGATTGCTGTGTGTTATCTTTTACAAGTTTTACAATAAGTCTCTGTTACTTTATCTGAAAACATTTTGGTATGCTTTGGAAAATGTGTGGCTGTAATATGAAGTATTATTAAGATGAATCTGTGCACCAGAAGGTGGTTCAATGTTTGGAAGCTGTTATAAACTTGACAAATAGCCTGAACTTCTGAAGTTGGAGAAAGACAAATGAAAGGCAAATTGTTCCTTAGAAGAAATGAAGAAGTGTTTCCTATTAAGCAAAAGTCAAAACCTGAGTAACAAATGCACCTCAGTCACTAACATTTCTGCTATTTCTGTCCAACAACAGGGCAGCACAAGTGAGCTGAATCACCAACTTTAACCCCTCGCCACATGCAGACTCACAAATGAGGCGGTATCTCATTGAGTTTCAGTACATGGCTCAGGCATTTGAGTGCACTCAGGCAGTGTTAAAGCTGCTTGTCACTTTCCTGGTAGGCTATCCTGCATTGCATCACACGCTTTATTTAGTTTCCTTGCCGCCTTAAGTGCCTGCATACATTTTGAAGCACTGGCCTTGTAAAACATTAAAAAGCCCTCTGGAAGCCTGTGCGTCATTGTTAGCTACATTAGAGGCCCACACTACACCAGCAGTGATGGAGGAAATGAAATGAAGGCGGTGTGTGCAGGGAGAGGTACACCTGGCCGTACATGTTTGTCTATCAGTAGAGTTATTTTCCATTGTTGATTATGATATTTACTTCCTAATAGAGAACATTCTTTGAGTTTAAAGGAGAGCTCCACCGATTTTAATCAGTCTGTTTACAGGTCTTGGTAGTACTATTGATGATGTAAAAGTTGTATAAAGCCTTATGTGGCACCAGAATGAGCTGTGCAAAGTCTGATGAATACTGTGGTCGGGTCTGAAGGCTTACAAGTTTGAAAATGAAAAAAAATCTGGGGGTGTGGAGTTAGAAAGAAGTGAGCTTACCAGGCCTCCGTAGCACACTCCACATCTCTACTTGAGGCTACACTGCAACAATTTCTGTAGATTTTACGGTGAGAAACTGCCAAACCATGACAGTAAAAGACAATTGTACAGTAAAACATTATTATTGTAATATTTAATGACATATTTTATCATTTACTGTCATTAAATATTATAAAATATGTTATTAAATATTATGGTGTTTTACTGTACAATTAACAGTCTCTAATATAAAACACTACTATATTTACCTGAAAATGCCGTATAAATAAAAGTTTTAAAATATTTCATGGCATATTTTACGGTCTTTTACTGTCATGGTTTGGCAGTTTTTCGCCATAAAATCTACAGACACTTTAAAATATGGTATAAAACACTAACCTTAAATGTGACATCAACAGTACTAACATTATTTTATCGTAATATTAGATAAAGTTATACCGTATTTATAACAGTAAAATTCTGACAACCACAGCTGCCAGTTTTTTAATGTAAAAACAACAGGTGTTGAGTGTAGATGCTCGAGGCTACATTAGCCTCTACTGGCACCACATACCTGAATTTTCAAAAGAACTCATTCAACAGGTTGTATGATTGCATCATGGGTTATGTAGGCGCCATGATAAGAATAAACAAAGCTGATATTGTCTGATTTTGTTGCATCGATTTGTTTTTTACATCCTGGTCAACTGTAGTTCAGCCACCGGACATTATCTCACACACCAAACCAAAGACACAAGAATGAACTAAAC
This sequence comes from Argyrosomus regius, assembly GCA_946959425.1. NCBI lineage: Eukaryota > Metazoa > Chordata > Actinopteri > Sciaenidae > Argyrosomus > Argyrosomus regius. The sequence continues at coordinate 15,030,505 of OX336889.1, read as the reverse complement.
ACACTATTTTAGCAAAGACACACATTTACCTTTGGGATGGCCAGTCTCTCTGCTTTTTCAGGTCCGTCCTCAGAGTCAGAGCAAGTGTGTGGGTCTGCAGGGACGCGAGGCCGATGGAGCGGCTGGAGGTTGATCTGGGTGCTGAGGAGGTTGCTGACGGCCTTCAGAGAGCTGCAGGTGTTAGGGGGCAGCGAGGGGTCTGCCAGCAGGTCTGAGATCAAACCGTGGGCCTCACCCATCACCGCGATATCCACTACCATGCTGGTGCCCGAAGACTGGAGAGAGAGAAGAGAAGAAAGGAGAGGAAGCGACAGAGAGTGAGATATAGATGCTTTATGGTGTATCTGCAGCTTGTCAGGTGGTGTCAAAGTCTAAAAATGGACCTTCTTGGGTTGAACATGTAAAGGACAACACAAATCATAGTCATCAAAAACATCATTAACAAACATCCTAAAATAATCTAATGAAGAATAATACAACCCGATCACATCCCACCTCCTCCTGCCTAAATGTAGCAGCCATTGATTCAACATACAGTATTGACTGATAAACCCAAAGGCTCGTCTATGTCAAAGGTCAGCCATGTGTGGTTTCAGTAATGGATTCCACCGTTAATGTCAACATGTGCTAATCAGCTCCTCTTTAGCTTATAATCAATGTCCTCACACTCTCAAACGTATCCACACACACACACAGGCATGTATATACGTGAACAGTAGATACGACTGCATGAATGTAAAATGTAGCATTTCTGATTAGCAAAGTCAATCCGTATAAATGTGTGACATAAATATTTACATTAAGGTTACATTAGATGTCTTATGTGTCATTCAGTTATCAGTAATGTAGCTATATCACGGATACATTTGAACCCACAAAGCCGGGAACACAGCTGAATATTACTGTAACTGCAAAAATGACATCCTACATGTTACAACTTGTTTTCATCAACCTCCACAGATTTCCTAAGCCACAAAAGGCACACCTGGAACAACTGACTTGTGAGAACTCAGGTGACCGTACCAAAACAGAAATATATTTCTGTAGCAACCTCTCATGCCTTAAATGCTAAAACATATATAGAACAGACATAATGTGGTTAAATAGGGGAGACAGAAGCAACAAGGACTGTTCACTAATGAGAGTTATAGTTGAAGTAACTTTGTAAGAGTCAGTTGCACTGTGGCTCTCCAATGAACCCTACATGAACTGTGTTATAAAATAGTCCTGCCAAACTCTCAAACTCTCACTCATGCCTGTGATGTTGGCATTTCTAGTTTCAATCATAAAAGCCAAACATGTTTGAACTGTCTGGACCAACAAGGAAAATCTGTTTAATTGTTTTGCATCACTGACAGCTGATGTGTTCAGCCAAAACAATACAGCATTGTTTACTTGTGGATACTACTGCTGATATAATATCAATAAGTGTTGGTATTTGAAACAATGCAATCAATAGATATCAAACTATATTTTTGGTAACTAACTTTGAGAAATATAAGTTATATAAATATACATTCTTTTGCAAAACCCTTTTTTTTCATTCAAGAAAATAAGAAAAGAAATATTGTCTCAACTAGCACTTTGCCTCAGTAAAATAGTCTCAAATACTGATTTAAATCAGGATCCATCTGATCAGAAAATAAGTAAACAAGATTACAAATGTGCTAGCACATATTCTGTGCCAGCTTTCAGTACTTCACGGTTTTACTCAGTTACTCAATCGGGATGTTCACTCCTCAAGTTTCAGATAGTAAGAAGCAACGGATATGTGAGGGTAAAACATTTTCATAGCAAAGATACATTTGGAAAAATGTGTTTATCTATGAAATATCAGATGTAATGAGGAAGGGTATGTCAAAGATTAAACTATGTAGCCGAATGATGAGTTGTTGCTAAACTTGGCTCAGTATTTTAGCCACCATTAATTGGATAACAGTCTGCGCTGAGCTGATAAAATAGATATCTCTGATAGGAAAGCAACCACAAATAAAGTGCTGCAAATGTAAAATAAAAAAGTTCTGAAATGGAAATAAGAGGATGTGGATTCAGTGAATGAAGACGTCAAACTGGCCCTGATGTTTTCTTGTTTTCTCCTCCAGCATCTCTCCCCGCACTGTGCCAACACATCATGTGATCACTCCCTTCACTCTCCCATCTGCCTCAGATAACTTCAGCTATCACTGTTTCTCTAGCTCACATACATACAGATATTTGCCTGCAGTAGAGCTTAATCTTCGGTTGAAAAAGCTAATGATGTTGTGGTGGATTAAAGCAAGGTAACAAAAAGGTGACACCAGCATCGTCACCCCTTTGAATTTCAACAAAGTGACAGATGATTCTCATAATCTGCTTCCTTAAACAGATTGTATTAGCTCTTCAAACATGTCAGTGCTCAGGGCTGTGATGTGATGAGTAAATGCATCAAGCGCATAGGAAGATAGTTTCCTGGAAGAGCGCGTGTCTGTATGTGTGCCTGTGTGGGTGTGCATGTGTCACCTCAACCTGAACAAAACCCATTAGACCACTCCAGAGCTTTATGACATCCTGCTATTGTGACATTCACCCATTACCTGGCAGTAATGGACTCTGTTCAGCTAATGTCAGGGAGAGAGTGAGATAAAGGGAGCTTGAATGTGTGTGTGTGAGTCTCAGTGTGTGTTGCAGCTGTTTTTATTGCTCTTTTCTTTGTTAAAATTCTGATATTTTACCATTAAAAAAAAAAAAGCATTTGTGTGCATTTGCAAGTCCATTCAGAGCGACATGCAGAAGCATTTGAGGTGAGTGCTACAGAGCGGCGTTCTGGTAGAAACAAAGTGGAGAGGCAAGGCGACGGAGAAGGTTATCGATTCCTCCCAGCATAAAGGCCCACAGGAGACAGCAGGGGGAGCGATGGTCAATGAGTAAATCAACAGCGGAGACACACACACACACACACACACACACACACACACACACAGAGGCATGCATGTACCAGAATTGCCTCTTGGGATCAGGCTGTCAGGCTTTCAGGGTCATACAGTGCATGCTGCACACAGAAAGATGGGTCATCTACACTGTAACAGAAGACAATATTAAACACTGGTCTATGATGATGGACACAGATTAGTAAAATACGATCTGTGTACATCATGGACCTAAGAATAGAGCACTGATTTGGATCAAAAGTGAAGCCACATAACGTCAACAATGTTAAAGGTAAACTAATATCCATTCAGAGTTGGGCTGGGCATTTAGATGGATACAGTACATATTTTATATGAAATTACTGTGATACTGAGTCAGTCAGCATCAACAAAAACTAAGAAAGAAGTAAGAAATAAGAAATCTAAGAAAGAAGTAAGAAAGTATCTGTGAGTGAAATCCTTCACTGGAAATCCCCTTAATTTTTCTGTTTCAAATGACCTCAATATTTGATTATTTAAAACGCAGCCAAGTGCAAAAAACTTGAATTAGGAAATCCACTCATGCACAAAAAACAGGTAACCCGACTCAGAATTTATTGGCTGATACATTTAAAATACTGTGTTTTGATTTTGGTTATCATGCCTGAACCGCACACACTATGAGACTATTTCCTTCAAGCTCAGATGTTTGTTATTACCATGAGGATAGACACTATCACCAAATCCAAGTTCGAAGCTAACTCCACAAAAATGAGATCACGCAGATACCAAACCAAATTTTCACTGCAGACACTCGCTCTGAAGAAAAAAGACACTGACATTGACTTTCTCTCTCTCTTGGAATTATTTTTCCTCCAGTTTCCAATATCTCCTTTTCTTCCTCTCATATCTGCTATTTCCCACTATTTCCCTCTCTCTAACCCCATCCCCCAGTCTATCTCCTGAGAGACAGGCAAAGGATATGCAGGCAGATCAGGCATAAAGGCAGATGGTGAGAGCAGAGAGAGAGAGAGAGAGGGAGAGATAAAGAGAAAAAGAGATATAGAGCGAGAGAAAGAAAGTGATGGACGCAGAGAAAGAGTAGAGCTGAGTCCACAGGCAGGCCATGGCCACTCAAGTGAAAAAGAGGACGGCTACCAGGCCAGCTGAGCTCCTCTACAGACTTATCTACAACAACTGTACATACAGCACAACAGTGAGGAGCTGCCCATTGTTTTGTACTGCTACACCAAAAATACAGAAAGGTGTAAAATATGTAGGAAAGCCTTCGCACCTCTGTCAACTTTAAGAATGAATGCCGAAGCAGTAATAGCCAACAAAGCAAAGCCAGAGGCCAAGTTCATGTTCTGGATACAGGAGAATAATTGCAGAATTGCAAACAGTTGCAGGATCGCAGAGCAGGAGCGCCTTACAGTTGCAAAGCTATTAATCCTTAACAAATGTATCTATTGATTTGGTAATAATGACTAGCAAAGTATGTTTTGAACATCAGAGAATACTGTTTCTTTTTATCTTGCAATAAATCTACCTTTTCTCTTATATTCACAATGTGCAAAGCTGATGCAAACACAAAAAAATCAATAGATATCGATTCAATTGTTCGTTAAGTTTGAGTTAAGGGTAATGAAACTATGTTGGCTTAAGAGAACACATAACACATTCTGTAGATAAGGCATACACCCTTATAGGACATGCTGCTCAACAAACAGTACCCTAAGAACAATAGTGACAGTGAGTCGCTCAACAGTGGCTTCACTCTGCTGCTTACGAACACCAGTCTCTCACATGCGTAATTGACCTAAAAAGTAGGCTGTATCAAGAAGCTTAATTTAGACATTGCTTCAAGTTGTCCTATTTAAACCATCTCATCATTACTGATTAAATGGCTTTCCTTTTTCTGTCTGCACACACGTGCGCACACACATACAACAGCATACACCCAATCTGAAGGGGAGAGACTCCAATTAAACAGATACTGAACCTGTTTAGGAGGATGTGTATTGTCCTGATGGCGTCCCATGATACTCGCTGAGTGCCTTCTCTGCATCCTTCGTGTCCAGTATGAACACGACCACTCCACCCTGATCTTACTATCTAGATTCCTATAGATATGAAACAACAGTTTTATGCTCTCTCTCCTTCCTATACCTCTATAGTTCAAATGTCACAGTCGAGAGTCTCAATCCAAAGAAAACTGACATTTCAATATTGTAGCAAACAAACACTTCGTCACACTCTCCTCTCGTCTTCTCTGCTGCCTCATGAACCTCCCTCTGTCCTCTCACCCGCCCCTGCCTCTGCGTCTGCCAATAGCAAATGTTCACCAGTGGCTTGGGGATGAGAAGATCCTCAGTACACAGAAATCAGTTGTATTGAAAATACCTGGTTGCTAGGATACATCGGGACAAAGATCAAAGTGACTCGTCTATGAACCATAAAATAGTTGTTCGGGGCTCAGTTGGCCACAGCTTTACTACGCCCACTACTTGTCAAGTGTTTCCTGTGATAGCAGGTGATGCATGACAACCAAGCAGCGAGTAATGTGTATTATCAGAACAGGGCTTTCTACATCAGGAAACTGAGGTACATATTGATTCATTAAAAGTCTATTAAGATGGAGGTTTGTTGTTGGCTAAAGCAGTAGCTGCATGTCCAGTATGGAGGAAATGGATCATTTAAATATTAAATCTACCAATGTAATACATGATTGGTGAGGAATACCATAAAGACACTTTTCAAGTGCTGAAAAGAATATGTAGACTTTTAAAATCTTGAAGCCTTTATGGGAAAAGTCAAACCAGTGAAGTTGAAAAATTTTAATCGATGACCTTTTTCTCAAATTTTTATGAATGATCATTTTTCTCCCTCAACCAACGATGCATATTTACTGAATTTTACATTGCATCTTTATGACAATTAAAGTAAAATGTCCTGCAATTCCACTGAAAATAAGAGGCAAAGCAACCATATGGCAATCCAAAAAAAATAAGCTATTAGAGGTGAGAGGCCCACTCGCTGGAAGGTCAAAACTGAACTAGTTGTTCTCAAACTTTTGCTGCATTCTTTGGAAGCAGAAAAAAAAATGCACCGACAATTAATGTGCCAAAACTAGCCAAGATGAAGATTATGTTACTGAAATAACATCATCGCGAAGAGAAACTGTGTTTCTTTGACCTTTTATGACTTACTTTGGTGAAAATTAAAAAACTTTACCCAAGCAGCGTCAGGTTTTAGCCACAAAAGACACAAGGCTTTCCAGAGATTAATGACAGTAAATCCTAATCTTAGATCCTGTTTTTCTTTTCTTCTCTGTCAAAAATCAGTCTATCATGTAATTTACATGGGGTTTGCTCTCTGAATAAATCTGCTTAACCTGAATCTTGATAATGGTGAAAGCACTCCCACAGTTTGGGAATCACTTAGCTAAGCTAATACATAAAGTACTGAATCCATTGATGTCCAGTTATGTGAAAGTGTTGCTAGCACTGCCAATAGTTCTGACAATCAACACAAACTCTCCTTTGCTGCTCCATGCAGCATAGTTCATTATTCTAGTCATCTGCATCAAAACCCAAAACAATGTTGCTTTTGAAAAAGCCTTAGCAAGCTACTAGTAACACATGATGTAACATTGTTCGTAAGTTGCCCAGCATAAATCAAATCATGCCAAAGTGATGGATTTAAATTTAACAGGTTGAGGTAAAAATGATTCCAACATTTTTCTTGATGTGTAAGTGGATAGTTGTTCATGAACACATTAGCCTTCTCAGAGCTCTCTTCATTGTAATTGTACAAAATGTTTCTGCTGACTTGTTGACTGTACACGTGACATCTATTGCACGTCTGTCCGTCCTGGGAGAGGGATCCCTCCTCTGTGGCTCTTCCTGAGGTTTCTTCCACTTTTTTCCCTGTTAAAAGGGTTTTTTGTGGGCAAGTTTTTCCTCACTCGAACCGAGGGTCCAAGGACAGAGGGTGTCACTCCCTGTACAGATTGTGAAGCCCTCCGAGGCAAAATGTATTTTGCGACTTTGGGCTATACAAATAAAATTTGATTTGATTTGATTTGATTTGATTTGATTAGCCACAATAACTTCATGAGCTTATTGTGATGTTTAAAAACAGTGTCCATTCCTGACCAGACATGTTATGATGTCATTTGTGGTAATATCATTTAAAGTAAAAAAGGTTTGGATTGACATTATAAATTTAGTGACTGGCTGCTAGAAGGCAGAAAAATGCCATTTAAAATGTGTATTAAAAAAATCGTATCAATCTTATCAATATATTCAGGTAACATTCAAGACGGGCAGTGACATTCAACATTAACATTAGCAGTGACATTTACACATCATTAAACATAACTCCCATTTAGTTTTATATACAGATTGGACAGCCAAAGTAGAAGACATAAGAAGGTTAGAAGAAGCAGGAACCTTCGCAATGGTCACTAAAAACATCATGGAGTCGCATGTTACCAAAGCAAAAATCAACTTTACAGCTATTTATGCACTCAGCCACAACATTTGTCAAACAGTGAACTCACAAACTAATTAAAATTAGTTGTCTAAAAACCTCCCACAGTAACACTAAGTGCTACTCTACTACACTAAGCTGAGATAAAATCATGCCAGACACACACACATCCTTCCTCGCCTTTCCCTCTGGGCTGCACTGACCTGAGATCTTCTCAGAGCTCTCTTGTAGTCCCATTCTGGCTGGTACATAATCTGAAGATAGAAGCATACAAACAGAAGCGACTGTCAAAGACCTGTCCACTCTCTGATACTATACAGGACTATCTAAGGACAGAATTTATTTTCTCTTCTTCTGCCGTCCCTCCTTTACTTCCTCCTCCCTCTTTCCTTCTCTCCGTCAAGCCATCTAAAAATAAAAGAAGAGCAGCCGCTGCTGCTGATGAAGAAGAAGAAAAGAACACATCACCCTTAATGCTGGAGGGCTGATCTACATACGGCTCCCCTCCACCGCCACCCTCTATCTGTCCCTTCGCTGCAAGGATTTTCCATTTTTGTTCAATAAGAGAAAACTGTAATTCAATTTCACAGTCAGACGATGAGTTTCCGAGTGGCTTTCCTTAAGAACGACAGCTTTGAAGTTTTTGGAAGTTACCTTTAACAGAACAAGTCTAACCTTTTCCTCTTGTTTCAAGCGTTCCTGCTCAGCTAGACTAAACACATCCCAGATCAGTCTCTGTACTGGACTCACAAAGATGAAATCGATAGTTTCAAGATGGCCAGCAAGGGTATTTCCCAGAATAAAAGTGGGGTCATTTGTTAGTAGAGAACTACTGTTTCAATTTTGGATGTTTTTACAATGAAGAAATCATGGCATGAGCTCCTCTGACCTACATTTGATGTTACTAACAGCTGGCGTAGTGTGAATGAAGATGAAAAAGAGCCAAAAATGGGAAGCTCCTAACTAACAATTGCTGTGGTGGAGCAAGATGAGCATTTTGCACCTTGATTATTTATTTTATGCACTTCCCACTCGTAATCATATCTGACAGCAGAGGTTAATTTGGAAGCTACAGCATCTCGGTTGGACACTTTTCTGTCCCACCCACTGCTGTGTGATTCGGACAGATAAAATGAGTTCTTAACTTACTTAACTTGTCTACTTTGATGTTTAAATGTAACTTTACCACATCATTAATTTAGCTGACTGCATGTGGTCAATGTGCTGAATGTTTCTGGTGCAAAAACAAATGGATACTTTTAATAACAGATATTTGATTATTAATAATAATTATTATATAATGACCGTTCCCATTCCTAGTGTGCGTGTCTGTGAGTGTGTGTTGCGTCTGTAGACTGCCCTAGCTGTCATAGTTCGTAGGCTGATGTATAAAATGGCATTAAATGAGTTGACCTGACAGTGCAACTGTCATCCGCTGGAGATGACTTTGCATCTTGAATGGCAGATGAGATAATCTGCCTAATACTGCAGATTCATGTTTTATATGAGCCCCTCGGGATTGGAAGGAGGTTGTTTGGAAGAATAAAAGCACTGCAATACAGAATCACATCAACTCCATCATGTAAAATACTGTATGTATACTAGAAGTAGTGTGTGTACCCTTCTTTTTTGTTGATGACGTTTGTTTAGGAGTCAGGCTGGTAAACAAGGTGCGATATTAAACCAATGAGGCAGTTACAGTCCTGCACCATGGCAGAAATCAGACTTGAGAAAACCGAACAAGTCCCCTTTCTCTCTATCACAATATACACACACTTCAACTTCTATCAGCCCTTAAATCCTCCTTTGTGCTCTGCTGTCCCTTGACGGCCTCCATTACGGCTCAAATACACTTCTCATGTCAAGTCTATAAGATGCTGGGAAATCACAGAGCCCTAATGCACTTCCGAGCCACATAATCTTTGACAGCTCCATCACTCAGTCTTAAGTAGACTGCTACTAATTTCACTCATGCAAATATAAGCATAGCTTCATATCAGAAAAAGATGGGTCATTTTCACAAGCAGCGTCAGTGTATGTTGGGATGTACACAATATTATATAACGGCTTCGACGGTTCACACATGCATGCACGTGCTGCACACTGCAGGGGGAGCTCTTTTTGTTTACATGAACACTGCTGGTCTCAGGGGTGTTTTTGTGGTATGCAGGACTTAAATCTGTTCACAGGGACAATCCTCCTTTTGTGTTAAATTCATATATTTAACAAGAACATAAAATTTGGATCTAAAATAACATTAGAAAACATTTAAAAACAATCCTGTTTTTGTATAATTGTGCTGTTGGTCTATTTTTTTTTTATATATATATAAATAACCTGGAAGGAGCCTGAATTATCTCTGAATTCACATAAGTTCACCATCCCAACATGCACTGGACAGAGAGCAGGGCTGCACACATAGGTCATTGCACATAAACCAATACTTTTTGTTACCTTTAGTTTCACCTGACTTGCATCTATTTGAAATTTAAAACATGCAAAAACACTACGACTCTATGCAGACAGTGCAGTGATCCAAACTTGGTCGTACTACAAACCAACTGTTCAGTTGTATTAGCTTGTCCTAGAGAAAGATTACTTATCAGCTTCTCCCTATTAAAGTATAATGTAAGAAACAATACACGAAAGCCTGCAGTGTATTATGTCTCTTATGAGTTGTGGTAATCTTGTCTACTGCTAAATGATGTCTAGTGCTGTATGTCCTTCAACAATCTCATTATTATAACAAGACAGACACCATTCAAAACCAGAATCCTACAGCGTTTCAGATGTTGTGACCCACTTCTTTTTTTAAAATAAAATAAAAATAAACAACTGTGTGAAAGCTAAAAATGAAAAAGAAAAAAATATTCGGCAGTCCCCTAGGCTTTAAGAAAACATCCTTGTTTTGCATTATAAAAATTACTACTTAAATCCACCACAAGTAACATGGAAATACGATGTGTGTACTTTGACATCCACCCATTTTTTCCTCAAACTGCTCTTTAAGCACTTTACATGAAATCCACTCTGTCAATGTGAAACCATTTGGGATTGTTAACATGAGTTGTAGATGTTGTTCTGAAAGGCACAATGTGACTGTCCTTAACCCTGGTTTCTTATTTAAAATAAGAGCAGTGTGTATGTGTGTGACTATGCATGTTATGATGTACTGTGACAAAGCAATGTAAGGGACACAAGGTCTATCTTTGTACATACACACCCCCACACAGTGGCATGAGCACAAATGAGTGTGCACACGTGCACCGATAGACACATTAACACACACATGCTCTCTGTTTGTCACGACTCAGACACTCGAGTCCCGAAGAACCCAGCAAGCCAGACCAAAACCCCTACTGGCCAGCAACTGTTCTTATTAGAGAGAGAGAGAGAGAGAGGAGGAGGAGAGGGAGAGAGAGTGATGATCACAAATCCAAATTTGAACAATTCCTTTATTATTACATTACCTTACTGTACAATGTGAATAAGTGAGGTGAAAACAATGAGGCATATACAAAAAGGAGCATACAATGAATCATTACCTCATTACTGTTTTATCTTATCTCACCTCTTTATAGTTATGATATTTGTAGAAGGCTGAAAAAAATGCTCCTATTCTGTTTAACCTTGACAGATGCAAGTGATTGATATAATATATATACAGTATATAATTGAAATAACCAGTATTTGATTACCACCAACAGCTGAGGCAATGTGGCGCAGATAAATAAACAAAATCTAACTGATGTCCACTGCAGTGAGCCGTGTTCCACTGTTGCATTATGTTGTAAGCCAAAATGTTTTTCATTATAATTTTCATTAAAATGATAGCATGATATAATCAAATTCTAAATCAATAATACGATACGGTATTGGAGTATTGTGCATCTCTGCTATAAAGGTTAGATGATCATTTCATATCATCTTAAACCGTCATCAATAAATGCTTTCTGTTGCAGCACGTCACTCCTCAGACTTCTCGTTACTGATGTGTCATTGCTGCTGCCTAATTTTGTTGTAATCCTCACAGTGAAGTAAAAGCAGGCAGCTTCACTGGTAGTACAGCACTTAATGTTTTCTATACAAACTGGTTCATAGTGACCCCAGGAATCACAGTTTACCCACTCAACACAGCTAGCTTGCCAAATGGATTTGGCAAAGTTGCCTGTGTATGCATGGCTTGCCTGTGTGTGTTTATGAGTGTGTGTGTGTGTGTGTGTGTGTGTGTGTGTGAGAGAGAGAGAGAGAGAGAGAGAGAGAGAGACTCCTGGGACTCCTGGGCTGGATGATGATGATGACTCACCCACCCACACAACCACACGCGTGAATTAAGACATGCACTCATCACCGTCATCGCTTAAAACCATGTTAGCGCTGCTCACTGATGCTAATTGTTCCCAATCAGCGTATCAGGGGTCCTGTCAATGCACTGTGAAACCAGACCACACCAGCGATTGCTTATTGATCTCATTACACGCTAACGTCACTCCGTCAAAGCAAGTGTTTGTGTGTCTGTGTGAGGGGCCAACTGGCACATCCATCAGAGCTGTACAGCTGAGCCCAATGATACAGCAATTTAAGACTAAGCACGATCTGAGAATTCGACGCAAAACATGAACTCTTTCTACTGAATACAGGAGTCAGCAGCCATGTTTGCAGCTATGTGATGCTATGTGTACTCAGGCACAACAGCGCTAAATGCAAACATGCTTATATGCTCATGTTTAGCATGTACAAAGTTTGCAATACACAATATTAGTTTAATGTTAGCATGCTAACATGTGCTAATTAACTGTACAGCTACAGTGTGAAAGAGGCTGACAGGAATGTCATTAGTTTTGTTGGTGGTTCAACCTGATGCTAGACAGAGAAGATAAGCAATATTATTGATGTTCCTGGGGGGAAGAGGAGGGCGACACAAATGTCTGTCCAAAATGTAACAACAATCGATCCAATAGTTGTCAAGACATTTCACTAAAAATCACAAATACCAATGTCAGTCCTCTGGCATGAATGTCTGTATAAATTGTTATTGTAATTATAATCCATCAAATAGTTGAAATATTTAAATCTGGACAAAATGGCGCACTTATCCAACATTGCCATCCATCCATGCTGCTAAACAAGTACGTGGCTAAAAATGGAGGGGATTTAAACAGTTTTTTTTTTTAGATTAGTAAAACTTTTCTACTCATTATATTTCACCTTCAAAATTCAGGTTTGTAGGTAAAAAATAACTACTGTGTGGTTTGTACGGTGCAAGATGCAAGCATAAACTGTCTTTTATTGCTCAACAGCTTTCATGTTCTTTGTATAGTATATATTTGAGAATGTAATTACTAAGGCACACAATGATCCTAACCATAACTCTTTCCACTTATCGTAGTAGATGCAACACAGATGTGAGAACTGTATACTTGTCACTTATACACTTATAGTTACAACTGGGATGACTGCACGATAGCAAACAATAGCAAGGTTAAATGTTACATATAATTAGAAATCTTCACGATAAATTGTTTTGTTGTTTGTCTCCTAAATTTACTGCATTGTCAGAAGTAGTAAAAGTAGGCAAAAGACAGCTTTCAAAAACCTGTCTCTCACTGTCACACATACATAGTAAATGTGCTAAAATGAAAAATGAGTTAATGCTGATGTATATAGTATATAGTATAAATAAATATACATTTTCAGGGTTTGAATTGTAAAAAAGCTAAATTGTTTTCATCATTTCATTTGGATGTCTCCCATTTTGTGTCCCCTGTGAATGAACTGTGCTGACGGCAGCCGTCAACATAGCCTCAGACAAGTATGCGTGTGTACACGTGTGTGTTTCACAGTGGAGTTGCATGACTAAGCCTTAGCATGTACTGTCAAGTAAATGCATGCATGCCTCTTGTCAGCAAATTTATATTTGTACATCTTATTTTTGAAAGTTGCTTCTCATGTGTGACACATAAATAGTTCACAAAACAATGGTTTTGCAGTTGCGTGTGATCATGTGTCCTGTGGCATGATGCCTTATATCTGCTGATGTGTTAAATACTTGGAAAATTGGAAATTAATGAAACCACATGGACCACATGGATTAAAAAGTACTTCAGGAAACACAGACTCAATTGTCTGTGTTGCAATAGCAATGAAAATAATATGGGTTTCCTGTTTGACAAAAAAAAGTCTGATGTTCACGACCCTTACTTTTTGTTTTTAGCTGACAATATTTAGTTCTTTAATGATATCCTCAAGATTTTTTTTAACTCACTGGATTTGCCATTTCCATCTGATTATGTTTTCTGTAACTCGTTCTTCAACCAAATTTACAGATATATTATGATACAATCTCAGACAATGGCCAATGTTTCTGGGCTTCCAGTGTAGCCCGTGAAAAATAAAATGGAAAAAAAAAAGCCAGATCAAACCTGACTGGTCAATACTGCTCGGGAAACCAGATCACTTCCGCTCTTGGTACCTTACAGATTCTGCTTTCATATGCAGATATCCTTTCATAGAGATTAATTATGATATATCTCTATGGCAATATCAAATTATAGACTGTATCCAATAATGAGAGATTTTATCCATATCACCCAATCCTGTTAAATGAAATCTTTGTACAATTAAAGACAATCTTTTATCAGAACTTTGCATTACATGAAAAAAACTTGATAAACTAACAGCAAAACAACTAAAATCTGTTTGAATAATATGACTCTATTGCAACAAATAAATGAATGAATGAATGTTGACTAATAGCACTAATATATACTACTAATAATGACAACACACATGTAAATTTGTACCATTCAAAACAATGTGTATTCCTATTCTTGCACCATCTACTTGTCTCTTCTTTACTTCACTGATTAAGCTGCATCACACGCAAACGGGCCCTCATGCATGCACAAAACTCATCCGAAGAACACACACACACCATTTCATCCCAGTCTTCCTCCCTCCCTCTCTCCAAGGCTCCGTGGCTAAGTGGAGTGTTTTTCCCTCGCGTTGTTGTACCCATGTTCGGCTACTGACGCCAGCTTGTCATTCTCTACTCCTATTACTGTGAGAGGAGAGTGCGTCACAGCTCCCACAACCTACTTCTCTCTGTCAGCTTTCTGCTCTTGCTGATTGACACTGACGTTAGCGGGCGTTAGCATTTCAGGCTGAGTCCCATGGGAACAACGTGAGCATCCAGACACTGGTATTCCATTTGGAGCTGCATGCATAATGACTTACATCCCATTTTGAGTCAGTACTTCAAGGTTTGCTCTTTCATGTTTTCCTCTCCAAAATCTTTAAGATGATACTCTTTGAGGAAGATAACATTTCTGCTGAAGCAACACTTTCTGCCATATTTAAGAACATTTCAGCTTTGAGCTAAACAAACATGTATATTGATGGGTGTTTCATGGACAGCGTTTTGTGTAAAAACATACATTTTCTAACATAATTAAAAGGTTGAAAAGGTTCGGTCTGTCTAGTTTGTTTGTTTAATTGCTCAAGCAGTGGTGCCACCAGACCAAGCCCCTTAATTAACTCCCTTCTGTATGTAATTATTATGCCCTTTTTCCACGATTTATGATGCAAAATAAAATATAAAGCTCAGAATCATGAGACATACAAACACAGTCAGCATTAGGACCCAGCACAGTGAGTGTTTGTTATTAGAATCGATCACCGGTGCATAGCTCAGTACAATGTATGCTGGTAAAACATCTGTGTCCATATTACTGTCATGGTGGTTGCAGTTTTTAAATGAAGGAGTGCAGTGCAGGACTGACTTTACCCTGAACTAAGCTGCCTGATCTATAACATATATTGTATTCTTTAGCTTCTGTGTCATGTGTATATGTGTATATATATTCACATGTAGATTTGAATTTGAACTCCTGAAATGAGTGTGAGTCAAACCTCTAACAGTGATAAACAATGTAGAAAACACTGAAATATGGCATTTATGTTTGTTTTATGTATTAGGAATGTTACAGTCTCCTCATTGCTCCATCCAGACCTGATGTTTTCGTCTGCTGCTATTTTATCGGCTCTTCAGTAAAGCGGAGTCACGTGCTTCCTGTGCATCATGATTTATTTGTTTAGTCTAGTTTAGTTTCCTTTCCACTTGGTCGCATTTTGCTTTTATCGACACTTTTCCACCTCAGCCAAGTGTAGTGTTTTTGTCCTCATTTCAAGATTTTTTACATTTTTTAACAATTTAAACCCACCATCAGTGTATGTTGTCTACTGATTTTTACTGATACTATAAATAAAAAAGTACTTCATTAAATCTTAAATCCATGGGCACAAAAAAATGACATACAAATAAGGATTGCTGTGCAGTAAAATGCTTGGATTACTTAAAGGCCCTCTCAATTTGACCTCTAGTTGGGTGGAGTTTTGCTTGTAATTACATGATGTCACCAAACTTTATAACCCAATAACAACAATAAAGGTGTAAACTGTGTAAAACTGCAAACTGACAGGTGCAACAAAGCTAGAGCGGCTAGTCAAACGCAGCCTGTAAACGGCCACACGGTCCTGAGAAGAGGTCTAATCAGGCAACATAAGCAGTAAACAACTGGTGTGTAGCGGCTTTAATATTATTAATATCTAAGGCAGAAAAAAAAAGATTATTTTTAGATTCTAGGCCTATTGCCATGTGCAAAACCCACAGGAAACAACTATTTTATGGCTGTTTATCTGAGCAATTTCTCCTGGGAAACATTAATCCACTCCCTAGTAGAGGCCTGTAAATACAAAGTATCCACTAAATAGGATGATATAATTATTTCTCTATATCGATTCATTATGCTGCCCCTGTCTCAACCAGCGATGCAGACAGAGGCTGGTATATTCCATACAAAACCCAGGACTCTTGTGTGTGTACACAAAAGATAACACTTAGTAAACACTGCTCCGACAACAACAAGAAAGACACAGAGTATAGGAAACTTGAAGGAGGACAAAGCCATAGAAAGAAAGTGGCTCTTCTGGGTAGCCCTGTCTTCAGGCTAAATGCCACACCAGAGCAGCTTCATCCAATAAGGACTTGCTCATTGAATTCCTCGTTGAATGAGATTGGACAGAGAGAAGTAGAGAAGGGGGGAAAAAAAGTGGGAGGAGGATAAAGGGAGACAAAGATGTTGGAGAAAATAAGCTGAATGAAAGAAGGGAACAAGTTGACATTAGCACAAGCTGCATCAGGCCTAAAGGAACCACATACACATACGTGTGTGTGTGTGCGTACCATCCTGTATACACATCACAGCCCAAGGCCAACTCCTTCGTCTGCTCTTCAGATGAGAACCAAGCGCTCACTTCGTGATGCTTTACCTCAGCTCAGAGAAAACAGGGTGCCATTTATAGAATGGATCCAATTATTTCTAAATACTGAAACTTGACCTGAAATAAACTCTCTGCTCCATACGTGGTTAAACATATGCTGAAAGATGATAAAACACAATGCACTGGGATATGGTATGGTATACGGTAGGTATGGAATATCGGTGGAAATAAATGTGCTGTATTGGATGTTTGTTTTTGTGGTTATGTTGTGGTGTTTAATGCATATGTATTTATGTGAGGCCTTGTACAGGCTGTGGCAACACTTCCTCATAAGGACATCTAAAAACAAGTGATTTTATGAGGTAGTTAAATGTGGCATCTATGCACCTTTTTATTATTTAACCACAATATTTCCATTTAACAAGCAAAGTCATTCCAGCAACCACACTGCGATGTAAACATGCATGAAAATGAAATTGAATAAGACAAACCAGCCTACCCCGGTACGCTACACAAACCGCTTTGTTGCGTAATATAAAATGAGAACTCGTTGAGTTCCTAAGATACTGCATAAGGTACATACAGGTGCAAGTCGTGTTTTAAAAACAACAGGATTAGGAGGTTATTGTAGTTTATCCCGCTTATCAACACACAGCTTATGGAGGCAATTAAGGTGACAAACCCTTACAGTATGATCGTTGCAGGTGAACTACTTCTTGCTGTCCAAACTTAGTCAAATCTTAGACGCGATACACATTTAGATTCAGTTTGACTCCACTTTCAGGATATTATAATGTCTGGTGTCCATCATCAGTAAACGTCCATAAATCCGCTTAGAAATCATAAATAAAAAACAACGCTACGTAAAACTCACAAACTTAAAATCAGCATGTTTTTAAGTTTTCTTCAGGATAACAGTGATAGATGTCTGTACATTAATGATGGCAGTGGAAGCAGGCACTGCCAATAGCTAATTCAGCTTTAATATTACCACTTTCCCATAATGTATAACAAATATAGGCTAAAAAGTTAAGTCAAGTTATAGCCCACAGCAACTCACATAGCAACACTTCCTGTTTACATCCTCCAAAGCATTATGGGAACTGTATTTCTAAAAGTTAAAACATGCTCATCCACCAAAAAGAAGTCAGACTAAGAATAATAGAGTGACAAAAAAGTGACAAAAGTTTTGTGTCATGTTGTTTGTACCGCGATAAATATTTTTCTGACACTCACAGTTTCTCCTCCACAAAGACACACTCACACACACATCAGCAGTGTCTTACATAACACAGTGAGTGATGGCAGCTGAGGACACAAAAATACTGCCTTTGGCATTTGTCCTGTGAAAGTTGGACAGAGAGGAAATCGGGTGAGTGGGAGAGAAAACAGAGAGGGACAGGCGGACAAAAAAGCGACAGAAAGAAAGAGAGAAGAGAGAGGGAGGCAGAGAAAGGCTGAGAGAATGAAAGAGATACAAAGAGGGAAAGAGAGTGAGAGAGATTTTTTTGACTACAGATGCCCAAAGCCTGAGGCAAAATGCCCTGGGGGAAAATATTACCCAAATTAATGCTGCAGTCCAGTCATTTTCATGTCTTCCCCGTTTTCTATTTCATCAAGTCACTAAAGCCTTTACCCAGACTACAGTACATACTGCAGCTCAAGACTACAAAACAATGCACCGATGTTTTTACATGCCTGTATTTCATGCACCATTTGACTACCCTAAAGCAAGTACATACTCAAATATAAACTACATAAACGTTGACATCACCACTGCTACAATACAAATCGAATAAGCATACTGTATTACATAATGTAAAATGTAGTTTGGTTGAAATGTATCTGATGAATTCAATAAGAGACGCTCAAAATATGTTTGAGCAGCCTCAAAGCATCTACGAGTGTGCAGTTATGTACAGTTCTCCTGACAAAAGATGACTTTTGGAAATGCTTCTCATTTACAGCTTTGGGCCGTTCAAATTCTGAATTTAAGATGACGTCTCATAAATGTATTATTACTGTTTAAATTTGCATGTTCACTTAAAAAAGCATTTCCACTTCATTTTAGGACATGAGATCAGATTCCAATTTAGACCGTAGGGACTTCTGATGTTTTCTTATCTAATAGCTTCTTAGCTTTGCTCTGAATTTTAGATGTCATGATTTCAAAAACAGTTGCGTGCCAGAAAAAAAAAAGGTACATTTTGGGTTTTGTAGCAGCTTAATGTGCAAGAGAAGGTCAATATACACATTTAAGGATTAAGTGAGAAGAAACCAGACTCAGGTGGAAATTCATCTAAATCTGGAACAGTGAAGCAAGACATATCTGCCTTTTGAAAAGGAAGACATCCTTTATGGTGCGACTGCAAAGTCTGAGTGGTGTGTAATATGGAAACAAATGTTGTATCTGTGCAACGGCACAAAAAATAACTTACTTAGCCTATGTCCAGAGTCAGTTCCGGTATTAAAAGCCTTCCCAATAGATTTAGAAATGAGATTCAAATCCTGTGTTTTCGTGGCTAAACTCCTTTTTTCATTTGGATCAAGATTTGTCTGTTATTATATTATTATTATCCTACTAGTGCAGTGCCTGTTCAAAACATGCCTGTTCAGAATGGGCTGATTATTCGGCCTCTGGTATTGCTGCTGCTTACAGTTTTCTCAAGAACTTCACACAAAACATTGCAATTCCTTTGGTCCTCTGTTCATCTTAGTTAGATATGAGTTGAGACAATAAAGTTCTGTAACTTTTGTCAAACAATTACACTACTAAGCTAATTATATTACATCACAAAACAGCATTACATTGGTAATTAATGATGCATGTGATAAGATAAGCATGAGTCAAACTGCAGTAATAAATGTCTTCCAGTAAGAGTAAAAACCTTGGCCATTAGTACAATGTAATAAAATCACTAGTTAAAAAATATGGATTATTTTGAAATATCTCAAGTGAGTAATTTTAAACATCAGAGGCAGCAGAGTAACATTGTACTTTCTTATCCATCATTTCACGGTCCACTTCCCCATCATTATAATAACTTCAGAGCCAGTTTCAAAGAAGCAGGTATGCCAGAGTCTCTACTGTCAAAACAGAGTGCAGCATGTGAAGACGCAGCTTTTGCATTTTTATATCCAGATGAGGCCATGAGTCGACTTACTGTCTCTCAACACAGACAATCTCTGGCAATTAGCTGCTGTATGTACGTCATCAATGTGTATCTGCAGTATTGTGTGTGTGAGTGTGACGTGTATGTGTGCATTATGAGGGATAATGGAAGGGAAAAACACTCCCAGATGCATGTGATGCAATTATACCCTTGATTATCTGATTGGGTAATCTACAGGCAGGCTGGAGGCGTCCAAGACAAACATGCTGTCAGCGGACTGTTGACCGAGCATAAACCACTAGGAAGTACAAACACACACACACACACACATACACACATACACACCTGTATTTGAGCATGTGTTCAACGACGCATAGATATAGTGAACACTGAGCAGAAAGGCTGTGATGAAAGCAGCAGTGATTTGTATTCATCACAAATAAATGTATCCGTGTGTCTTCTATACGCACAGTACAGAAGCTATGTATTCGGCCCTATAGCTGAGGAAATGGAGCTGCCGACTGTGTTGCAACATTTGCAGCATACATACATATGAGGCTGGCAGCTGACAGCATGTGTTGTGTGTGTGTGTGTGTGTGTGTGTGTGTGTGTGTGTGAACAAGAGAGGGAGAGAGACGTCGCTTGACTGGGTTAGTGATCTAACCCGCAATGACACTTCAACTCAATCTGAATAGAGGTCCTGCTTTACGAGGACACAGCACATCTGGGAGCTTCGCCAAGGCCAGGCTAAGTGTGTGTGCATGTGTGTGTACAGTTTGTGTCCACATGTGTCTTTATGTAATGTTTGTTATACACACATCATTAGCTGTGCAGAATAAGAACCAAACAGGGTCTCGTAGACGAAAGAGGTTTCACTTTAATTTGCCAATAGAATGCGTTTCAAGTTTAATACGTATAAAATAAACTACAGATTTACACAAACCCAATGTTTATGACTAACACAAGACAGAATAAGGGAAATTATCTCTTTGCTTATTGCAAAGAAATCAGAGAATATTAAAATGTGTTGGCGACATTTATTTTCATTTATTTTTGGCCACTTGGGGACATCACAACAAGCTGTAAATATGACATATTATCTATTTCAGTCGATATGCTCTGATGTTAGCAAACAGTTACCTATTTACACATCCAGCATATACAGAGCAGCAGTATAATTTATTTAGAGTCGTGTTTGTGACCACCTGACAAATGTAAGTCTAATACAGCACTGTTTTGGTCTACATCAAAATATTTATCTTTAGCTGCTAAATGTTCCTCTGTGTTCACCAAGTAGTCACTGACTTTGCCCATCTGCTTTTTGGCACTGGCCAAGTATTGTACAATGAGCTAAAAGACACTAAAATGCAGCCTTAAATAAGGACAGCTGCGGTCACTTCAACTCTATTATTCTAGAAAGATTTTTAGCAGCTTCCAAAACTCAAAAATACTTCACTGTCTCATGAATTGTCACTTTAGCTTTGTAGCCGCATTGACCCTTAGTCATTTCTCCCAGCTTTACACTTATTGGTGGCAAGGCTGCACTGTGTCAAGTGCCAGGCTTCAAACAGCCACTATATACAATATATCTGTATTGCAATTGACTTATCTCACAGTGTTAACAAAAGTGAGATCTGCTCCAAAATTGATGGGTTCTTCCTTGGCCCATGCTACACTCTTCCACAAAGTTTCATGAAATTCAGGCCAGAAGTTTTTCCATAATTCTGCTGACAAACAAACAAACGGCACTGAGAACATAACCTCCCTGCAGGTAACAAGTGTGTGTCACCACAGCCTGGAATAGCTCCACTTTCTTCCAAACACTACTGGCATATGGATGGCATATTCCTATAGTGCTATTCGAGGAAATATAACACAGATGAGCTGAGAGTACATTGTACTATCTATGTTTGTAATAAAAAATGAGGAAAAACGTTACCCGGTGCAACAGTATGGCTCTTTTATGTGTTTTTAATAGTTTTTGGATGATAGTGGCATTGCGGCATGTACATGGCTGGTACTGCTTGTTAATAGGATAAATTCTTTGTTGGTTCTCAACCTTTCATGGGATTTACTGTTTGTTATAACAACTAAAATAAATAGGTACCTACCGAGGGCATAGCTGTGAAATAACACACACAGTAGTACACAAATGCACAAATGCAGTGTAAAAATCTTGCCTCTTAGCCCCTAACTTATTCCCAAACTGCCCACAGAGTAAAGGAATAGGTAAAAACTGAGAATCCCTAATTGCTGAGAAAAGTGACCTGCACTTTAGATTTTCCTAAAAGCTGAAACTGACATATGTCATGAAAGTAAAGCACTCATACAAAACAGTCCGAGCAGAACTGTTTATAGCTCTCACCTGCTGACCGTCCACTACATGGGTGAGGGTGTTTACTAGAGAGCCAGAGAAAAGTAGACAGACGCGTAGACAGACGTATGGACAGATCTAGATTCTGCTCGTCAATGCTGCCCCCTGGCCAGGCCAACCAACGCCCCCCCCCTCCTCTCACCTCTCACCAAACATATTTTGGAGCTAAAACACACCATTGAAACAAGTAACAAGGCAATCCTTGTCCAAGGCCACCAAACCTCATTTGGACAGCCAGCAGGGAAGCCACTGTATGTGTATGTGTGCGTATGTGTGTGTGTGAGCACATGTATACAGTAGTGGCCAGGCCAGGTTAAAATTATTTGCTACTGCCTTTCAGGAGCAAGCTGTGGAGGCCACTCTCACACACATTTTCTTGCTCTTGCTCTCTTTCCCCGGCCCTATCCTCTCTCTGTGGGAGCATATGGCATCGAGCCATATTCACATTACGTGGCGACAAACACACACACACACACACGTACGCAATATCTGTCGCACAAGCCATATGCGAGCGTTACAAACTTGCCTCAACAGTGTGTCTGTGAGTCCATGTGAGAGCTCAGAGCGATGGTGTGTTTAGAACAGCAGCAGAGAGGTTGAACACAGGGACCAGATAGTTGTCCTTTTACCATCAACACTTCTGCTGTGCTTGGCAGCAAACCTCCTCTCACTCCCCCTCTTTTCCTCACCCTCCCCAGCAAATCTTTCAACACTCTCTCTTTCCCCTCCCCTCACTCCCTCTCTGCTCCTCTCTCACGCAGTGGCTCCTGCATTAGGTCCCCTCAAGCTACACCCCCCCCCCCCCCCCCCCCGTCTCTCTCACACACGCGCACACACACACACACACACACAAATTTTGGCTATTTGACGGCTGCTTGAGGCTGGATGCATTGTATTGCTTTGTATTGATGCTGTATTAATGCCAGTGTGTTCTTTTCTTTCAATCACTTCCTTTTTTTAAAAATGTATCTTCCCTTCTATGTTCCACTTTAGTGTCTGTCTAACCTTTCTGTTTTTCTTTTGAATGAAACAATCCATTCAAGAAACACAGCTGAACCGCTGACAACACAGGCCTGGCCTCCTGTTTTCTCTAACGTTACCTATTTTCTGCACGTCGCACTCCACTTCTTTCCACTACTCTTTAAAGCCTTCCTTTATCTATCTCACATTTTCTTCTTCTAACAATGATTTAACAATCAAGAGTGCCTGAGAGTGGGACGGTTGACATTTCATCTGAATATGCACCGGAGCCTCTGCTGAGAAATGAATACCAGGAGTTTTATCAATAATTGATATACATGTATTTTGGATCCTTTTTTCTGTTTCATACAGAGTGAGAGACCGTTATAAGTCCTAAGCCATCGGTAGAGGCATACATGACATATCCGACCATCTATACCCAATTAGTCTTTAGATAATTAGTCAATCACAACGCTACATGATTTATATAAAAGATACATTTGCTACTTCTCTCTATCTCAGAATCAGAATCATTTTATTTGGCCAGGTGTGTGTACACACATGAGGAATTTGACTCCGGTTCACTTTGCTCTCAATTGTACATACAGGTATAAAATCTCTTTGTGTTTGTCACACACAAACACAGGCAGAGGCGTGTGTCCCTTTCATATCTCAGATGTGTGATAGGTACAATATGCAGATGAGGAATGTTTTGTGTTTCTTGTATGACGTGCATGCATTCATGCTCCATTTCAATCACATGAAAATGAAAGTCCATAACTTTAAGATGCGCCATCAGCTAGTACCAAACTCACAGTGAACAACTTAATGATGACTAAATCCAACAGACAAAATGATGCTTGCTATATAGTTCAGATATATTGTTTAGATGCATAAACTGATGGCACAAGTACAACCTTACACATGATGCACAGTTGTGGGGTTTTTTATTATCCATTTATATGGTTTCACAATGGGAGATTATGTCAGTGACAGTGCAGTTCAGACTAGATTCTGCTGTTTGTATCAGGGTGAATGGGAAAAACCATACAAAATATAAGTGTTCTGTAAATATTACTGAGGCACAATAAAAGCTTCTTAGTGTCCCTTTCTTACGTGTTACACAGGTGCCTACAATACTTCCATGAGTGGTACAAATCATTCTTAGTATCTGGCGACATTTGCTCTATTGAATATCTGCCTTATGAAAAGTTTAGCGGTAATGTTTGCAAGAATTAAAGAAATGTATGACTGTAATTTCATGAACCTTCAAGTGTTAAATTACTCAATCAAAAATGACCTTAATTAATCTGTTTGTGTGAACAACAAACAAAATTTAAATGTAACACAAAGTCCCATAACTGACCTGCACCCAATGTTTGTAGCCATGTGTACACAAATTGTCTAAGTTGCCTAACCCTAACCATGGTTTATTGTTTATCTATGTCTGTGTTTATCTAACTGTAACCCTATTAAAGTTGAAATGTGACTATTTTGCATAAAAACACAAATAAAACACAAGATTTTCCATAATCTAAATAAAGGTATAACAAGCCTCGATGCCACACAAAGTCAGATAGCTCTGGCAACAGGAACAGGTTGTGTGTCTCTCTGGAAATGTATTTGCGTCAATGAGAGAATGTGGGCCTTCCCTCAAATAGATCTCTGAGCACATGTCACTGCTTTAAAATCTGTCTCTCTCCCTCCCTCCCGCCCTCCTCTCTCACGCAGATGCTGTATATGATGATGAGATGATGAATATGTTATGCGACACAGTATAGCCTTATTCAAGGACTGACCTCCATTTTTAAGTGACCAAAGATTTCTAAAAAGGCGTTGCACTTGCGTGCATTGCAACTTATCATAACTTTGATGGCCTTGGATGAAACAAGTGCCTGAATGCTAACATTTTGGTGTAGTGGTGGGAGAAGGAAAACTGCATGATGAAACCTGAAAAAACAAAATACTTGGAAATATTGCTGTTTTTTTTAGACATTCTATTTTTAGCTGTCTTTATCTTGTAAAGAGCGAGTGGTTGTCAATTGCATGTGACCCGAAAACCACTAGCAGAGGCCTTTCCCCCGAAATCCCCATCCCACGGAGACCCTGGCTAAAACACAAACAACTTCTATCAAAACACAAGAGCTCTGGGTGAAGTTAGACAGAAGATAGTTTAGGAACCTCTCATTACATTAATTAAGGGAATTCTGTTATACACAACAGTACAACAACAACACAATGAATCCCATTCACCTTAAAAAGAAAAAAAATATATACAAAAATAAAGCCACGGAGCTGAGCCGATGCTATTTTCCAGCTTCCAGTTGAGCAGAGTGCCTGTCTTGCCTCTGGCTTGGCAGGCTGCACCAGCCTGCTTCATAAATACTGCACAACCAACGCTTGATGAAAACCCCCGCTTCTCTCAGGTACAACTGCACTCTGGAGAGCTTCATTATCTACAGTATGGATAAACTGTACCTACAAACTGTGTGTGTTTGTGTGTTTGTGTCAGAGAGTGACTTCAGGAGAGAAGGAGGGAGTGGGTAAGATGAAGAAATGTGCGTAACTGAATTGATTCATTTGGTTAATGTCTTTAAATGTCTGTTCTGTAAAGCCTCGAGTGAATGGACACATGGCAGGTTTCGAAAATGGTCCGTGACGGACAAAGTGTGTTCATGCAAAGGTTCATTTTAGTTTGACAACATGCAGTAGTAGTAAGAGGCATCAGGGGGTGTGAAATGTATTCTTAAAACATTGAATAATAACAGCAGCGTTTTACTTTCTCACTCAAGGGGTCATGTTCACATATGGGGCCGCATGATATGGCTGTGTTCACTCATTTACCATTGCTTTCATAATAAACACTCAGAAGCTTATTCTAAAGTGAATAAACACTAATAAATCATTTTGCAGCACTGTCACTGATAGGTGTAGTGTCCAATGTACAGTTCATGGTACAGATGCTTCACTCCATTATGTAAACTTTTGAGAACAGTATATGTTGAATATAGTTTATACTTAGAATTTGGACTCTCTTATAAAATGAGGTAAAGTAGATCTTGTGCACTAGGTGGTGAATAGATAAGATATAAAATAATGATTTCAGACAGCCTGAATCAATAAACCACAAGCAAAGTTAACTAGGTCTATTACACTGCAGGTTACCATAATAACAGTATACAACTCACATGTAAAATTAGCCCAAGCATTGGTGATATAAATTAACTAGAAACAAAGCTGAAACAGTCCATGTGAAAGGGGTCACTGACAGTGACAAGCCAGCAGAGATTTATCACCCAACTCTGCAGCTCTGTGTATCTTTTTAGCATCTTTTAATATTTGCTAATTGCTGTGGCCTTACAGACTGCACATTTATTGTTTTGGTTCACACTCTCTGCTCTCATCAACACTGTTTACAGCTGCAGCAGGCTTTAGTAAACACTTTTTATTTACAACTACAAGTAAAAAGAATCAGTAATCTAGAAAATTGTACGATTTTCTGGTAATTCCTCCTTTCTACCTTCTACAAAATG
This sequence comes from Argyrosomus regius, assembly GCA_946959425.1. NCBI lineage: Eukaryota > Metazoa > Chordata > Actinopteri > Sciaenidae > Argyrosomus > Argyrosomus regius. The sequence continues at coordinate 15,003,864 of OX336889.1, read as the reverse complement.
CAATCCATTTGTTTATGTTCCTCTCTCTCTGTGCCCTACATCAATCTCCATGTTCCTCTCACTGGTCCTACAGATTACAAAGCGAGAGCAGGTGACAGGAGGACACGCCGTCCTCAGCATCTGGTCATTTGTGAGTTTTTTGGGGGTTTTTTTAAGTTTCAAAGTTCAATTTGTCATCAGTCCTGTTCCAGACATGACGGGGTAGAACGGGTAATGGAGCTGTTCTAATAGTACAAATAGTCCACTACCTCAGCGTTCCCTGGATACCAATTTGCAATGAACAACCAAGCATCAAGAGTTGTGGTAGCTGATGTGGGATCGGCCTCAGCTTCCAAGTGAGCGAATGAAATTTGGGAGATGGGACAACATGTTTGATTCCAGATCAGGGCACTCTCAAAGGTGTGTGTGATGTGCTGTGATAGGGCAACCATCATCCACACACAATCTCACATAAACTGCACTTACAACACAAATAATACCACTAATAATAGGTTTCTTCATAAAAAAGCTAAATTTATGGCTATTGCTACTGGGATAACACCTGCACTTGTGTGACCAAATGAAGAGTTGTATAGCTACAATAAGAAAAGGAGTTACTATTTTGGGGGATTTTATTTAAAAAGAAAACAGGAAATTGAGTAATGCATTATGCAGAAATTGAGTGAGCAATGCAAGAATCTAGATGGAATAAATCTAATCTGACTGAAAATCTAATAATATTCAGGAAAATGACAAAGTAGCTATGAAGTACAGAGGCTAGTGTGCAGGCACACACATGGTCCCCACTTCTAGCAATGAGCAGAGTAAACCATCATCCCACTGTGAGGTGGATACCCCCGAGCATTTACCCTGTCAACTACAATTACACTGCAAATCAAAAGCAGAGAAGTGATGAGCCATTTAATTAGTGCCATTAAGCTTTTCTTTCTCAACCACATTTTCATTCCATCTCTAGTCTCCAAATCTACAAATGAGATCAGGGCAAGGTTGCAACAAAGGAAAAAAAAGGCCAGTGTAATCAGTGAGGATTACTGCTTCTTTAGCTAAGCCATACATGGGTGAGTATGACACAAGCTCACCCACTCAGGGTGATCACTGTGAATCCACACTGTATACGTGCATGTGGATCACCGTCTCTATCTCCAATCCTCCTCTTTTATTCCGCTCAAATCTCTTTGTGTTTATCTCAGTTTGTCACTGCATGAGAGGAACCTTCAGTGCAGGTATGAAAGGATGATCAGTGGATGCACTTGTTCCAGCGAGAGGTCAACACTCGGGCAGTAAATAACAACATCAGATAAGATAGGTATATTTTCATGATATGCAAAAATGAGTGGGTGAGCAGGTGAGTGTCATGCAAACATATCAGAGGCTCTTTGTCAGCACAGAAATCATGTGGCCTAAACATGATGAATGTTTGATTTTAACAATGCATCTACAGTCTTCTGTTTCCCTGCACACATTTGTGCAATCAAATACTGTTACTGTTCACTTCAGCGGTTATAAGTATGATACACAGCACAAAAAAGATTTAATGCGGATGTGAGTCTAATCCTGCAGGGCATAACACGTCTCAAAAGTGCTTTAAATTGGGTCTCATTTTTTTTAAGTGAACACTCAACTTTCTGTCAAGTCATAGTGTGACACTAAAACAGTTGATTCCCATAACTGCAAAGTAGGTAGAGGCTCAACATTGAGGATATCTAAACATTGTAGATTCAACAAACACAAAGTATATATGGATATATGAGATGTGGAAAACTGTGTAAATCAAACATTATCTATGTGGAAACAAGGCAATACAAACTATTTAATGAGGGACTTCAAACTCCAAACAAAAGACATACACAATTCAGCTTGGATGTTGGCTGTTCTCCATGAGGCTCCAAAGCAATCAGCATTCATGGAGGCACAATTCTCTTCATAAACCAGCTTGATATATTATGGTATGCCAGTCCACAGGGGTCAATCACAGTCAGAAGAATTTGTAGAGATTGCTCTGTAACATACACATCTCTACATCTGCGCATTAAACCAGAACGTGAACCAGATGTTGTACTGATTTATAGAAAATAATCATAAACAGTGTCACACTTTCAATGTTTTTCAAGAAGAGCTGAAATCAATGCTATTTTAGGACGTTAGCAGCACAACCAACAAGGCTGTCTTTCAAGCTTTAGTTCATTGAACTAGTAGGGCAGAGCACATCCATCTCATTCATGGATTTTTGGTCACATCCAGCTAATTATCATGAGGCACATATTCTTCACACTCAGAGTTTACCTCTAGGATCGATGAGTTAAACAACATGGATACTTATGTTTCATTTAAATTAACACATCACATAACAACAATCCTCTGTGCTGTTATGTGTTCACTGACACTCCTGAAATAATCATAACATGCAACAACAAGAGGAGGTTCTTGTGAGGACACATTTGTATCAAATTTGGCTCCATCATGTGTAAAGTCTGGAAACACGTGCACCACACTACTGGCCAGCACACATGATAAACAGAGCCTCTCAAAATATTTAGATGTGACCTCACACCTATGCATGCGCGCGCGCATGTACACGCGCGCGCGCGCACACACACACACACACACACACACACACAGTCGCAGGCACAACTTGGCATGCAAAGTGCACCATCCATTTGCTTATCAGCAGCACAAACACAGCGCGCACAGCACAATGATGATGGCCAAATTAACAGCAGTGTCAGAGCGAAGGTAAACAGCAGTGTTTGCGCGGTGTGGAGGCTGTTGCAATTCATAAACCGCATAGCAGTCGTAATTCACAAACATACTATACTGGTAATAGGTCACAGGAACTGTAGGTGAAGGCCTGTGGGGCAAACAAATCATTTATCATCATAATAAAGCGTCTTATGGCAGTGCTGTCCCGTTTGGTCCGTTGCCATGAAGGAGACGCGCGTAAAGCTGTCACACATGCCATCAGCCAAAGAGAGAGGATAGCAAAAGCGTTCTGGCTCTAGTTGTTGAAAGGTCATGAAGCAAAATCAAAAGCAAAACATTCAATGTGATCGAGTTCAGACGTCCAAAGTTGTACATGTCTTACCTGGTCCCGCGGAATGCATGGCAGCGAAGTCCTGCGGTGGGACTTGCTGTTGCTCTGACTGTGAGCCATCATTTCCGAGGCCGCTATGGAGCTGGACCTCCGTCTCCTTTTGAAGACAGGGATGTCCTCCTCCTTCGCCCCGGTCACAGAGCCACAGCACCCCGTCCCGCTGGTCCCTGAGGCCGGCAGGAGCCGGTCAGCATACCTCGCAAGCAAAACCCCCAGCAGCCCCAGCAGGTAGGCCAGGTAGGGTCTCCAGCTGGCCCGGATTCTGCTCAGAGAGACGAGGGAGACGGCCCTGATGACGCTAATGAAGACGAGGATGGACACTCCCTGACGCAGCCGGACGACCAGCAGAGCCCCGCTGCCCAGGCAGCCGAGGACTACCAGGGTTGCGGGGAGGGACAGCAGCTGCTCCTCGGCGCCGCGCAGGAGGGACTGCGCCGCGGCTTCGCCCAAGTGGCACACCGCTAACAAAAAAACCGTGGTACGGATGAGCACCCCGCAGCGAATCAGATACAGTCCGACCCAGAAGAAGGCACATATGAGTGTAAAAACGGGGGAGACGCAGTAACACGCAGTGAAAAGCAGCTCCACAGCGCAGCCAGCCGCGAAATGAAGACTAGAGCCGGAGCCGCTGCTATTGTTGCTGCTGCTGCTGCTGCTGCCTGCATCCCAGTCGACCAATCTGAGCAGCAGAGCGAGAATAACGGAGACGGAGGCAACGCAGACCGCAGACGACACTCCTCGGCAAGTCCATGTCACGGCCAGTCTAAGCCACGACTGGCTCCCTGCGTCCTGGTACAACGGGGTGACACATGTCTTCACGTAGCCGTTGCGCTCCAACGCTGCCCGGGGATATTTTTCATGAGCGCTTCTTGATGAACCTCTGTCGCTGTCTGCCTCCAAGGCCATCGCTGTCAGTCAAGCGGAATGCTGCGCTGACCGTCCGAGAAAATAATAGATTTAGCTCCTGTGTGTGAGTGTCTGTGCGTCTACATGTTCCACCTATAATTCCCTTGATCATGCATGTTCCCTGTGCGCAGCTGACACCAAAACATTGGTCAGTGACGCTTGCCTCCAAAACAAAAGTTCAGTAAGTGTGCATATCATTTAAAAATGTAGGGGGAAAAAATGTAGGGAGCTCACAACTTTTCTCTAAGTTTTGTGGTTCAGAACTTCCCCATTTCATTTGGTCTACTACTGAGTTGCCCCCTGGTAGTCAACCAGTGAACCAAAAAAGCAACCCCTGGCGTTTCACACATCTAGGCCACTGCCTCCTCCACAAAGTCTCTCTCTCCTTCTCTCCCCTCCCACTAGACACTATCCCTTTTTTTGTGCCGCTTCGGTGATTCCTCCATCACGTTTCAGCTTTTCCCCCCGTGTTTCTGTTCATTCTGCCGGCTCCAGTGTGCACTGGTCGTGACTCAGTTCGCAGTGGATGGATGCCATGTTTACATGAAGATTTCCTGACTTGTTCTGGAAGATGGAGCAGCCTATTACGTGAATTAACTACAGTAATCCTGTAATACATTTTAGAGGTACCCCTGCTCCACTGTATAAATATGACAGGAGACCAAAAAGGGGATATCATACCACACAACTTTACACTATATCATTTATCAGTCTAAGGTCACTCAAAACACTCATATGCACCCAGTGGTTCATTTTCATGGATGTATAACAGACACGCCATAACTTGAAAAAAAAAAAAAAAGCACAATCCCACAAACTGCAAAGAGCAGAATTTAGCTCGAGCAATAATCATCTTGCTACCCATGATTTTTTTGTTCTGGATTAAAATCCTAAATCACATCATCCTCTGCCTCCTGTGTGGCAGACTGGCCGAGGACAAGTTAGAAGCCTTCACCTGTTTGCCCTACATTTTATGAGAGGATTTAAAAGGATGCGCTGCAATCAGATAAAGCTATTTGAAGTCTGTCATCTCTTTTCTGTAGTATTATTTATTCAAACTGGTTCTGTGAAAAGCCTGTCGTGTGCTGAAAGTCTTTAGATGGTTGGGAATGCTGCAGCTGAAATCTGAAATAAAGCTGGAAAATGTGACCATTTTACACCAACTTCTCTTCATTGGCTCCCTATCTAAGTCAGATCAGACTTACTGTTAGTTACTCTTTGGTTATTTGTTCTGGCATGTCGGTCTCAGTCTCAATTAATCTTTTAAGCCTACGACCTGATAAGATTACTTATAAACTTTCTGAAAACCACTACATCTCTCCTCTTCGTTCGTTTGTTTGTTGTCCCACAAGCACATGGGTGTCCAAGCTTAGCTCTCTCATTCCCTTGTATGTTTGTGTAGCAGGTCCTTTAGCTCAGTTTCTTTCTGTTTGGTATCACCATCTATAATTCTGTCATCCTGAGTGTCTGTGCTGTAATTTTACAATGCTGGTCCAATTTGTACACAAAACATCTATATTGCATATCTGTCCTCTGTTGCTCTTTCTGTGGTTTATATAAATAAAACTCGATTTGATGAATGCTGTATTACGTCTGAATCGCTGACAAAGGAGTCAAAACACCTGTCTAATAGATTGGACCTAGTTTGTTTTGCGTATACATGCATCAGAAATTCATGAGGTCTCTCCTGTCCCACCCCCCATTAGTAGTTTGAGTTATGATGTAACATAGAAACCGGGTTTTATTACAGTGGTGTTACACAACATGGGTCAGTACAATCAGTCGAGAGCAATCAGGGCATAAATCTCATGCTTTCGTCATCCCATCACAATCTACAGTGGACGTATGCCAGTACAAATTGTTCATTCAAGTTCCGTAGAAAGCTGGTTTGGACATCAGGAGGGCCAAACTAGAGCCAGATAGTTAAGTTTTAGCTTTATTTTATTGTACTGGTTGACAATTTTCCAAAGCGATAAACCACTTTACAGTCACAGTCCTGAGCTGTTACATGGACCTACATGGTGACCCACAGGTATAATAAAGGAGCAGACTCAGCCTGGGCTGGCTCCAGCAGGATTCAGCCCTGTCTTTGCTGTACATCAGTACTAACACACTGTAAATCACATTTTGGCAATGTTATTCATGATAATAACATTCTTTGACCTTTGCCCTCAGAGATGTTGTCCAGACACTCTCCTCCAGTTATACTGAGGAAGTGTTGTAACAGTGTTATCTATCATTGTGGAGTGCTTGAAGAGAACTGGATGTGCGTGTGTGCCCTTGTGTGTTTAATTTTTGTCTTTCGTCACGTTATCTGTTTGTGGTTGCTTACACAACTGCACTTATACATCCTGATAGTATATATTTATACTGTCATCATATATAAATGAGCCACTTTAATTCAGCCCTGTCAGAGAGGGTGACAGGACTTCTTCACAAACTGTTCCTGTAAGCTGATGTAATGTCTCTGGTATACAACAGGACTGTAGCTGTACAATCTTAAAGGACCAGTGTGTAGGATTTAGTGGCATATAGTGGTGTACGTGCTGTTTGCAACACCCTTGCCTCACCTTCTTCTTCCTATTTGAGGCCAGTGTTCAGTTTGTCCATTTTGGGCTACTGTAGAAACATGATGTGGCGGACTCCATAGAAGTGGACGTGTGGTGTTTGTGGATATAAAAGGTAACAAAAAACATAATGATTCTTATTTTCAAAATGAAAACATAGTTCTGTATATTATATACCAGTTCTACCATATTCTGCAAATAAAATCCCCTAAATCTTACACACTGGGACTTTAAAGATAATTGTCACTAAAACTTTTAAGACACAGTGGAATGAAAAAATACATCATGCACGTTGTGATCCTGTGTGGCAGTAAATAGCAATAACAAGAGAATGTTTCTTTCCTCATGTGCATCACCACTTTACACTGGTATGGTGTGTGACTTTGAATTGCATGTGATGGAGTACCAAAATCAGTTGAGTTGCGATACAAAAAGTAGCCATATCACCTTATTAACCCAGAAATAATATGCTGGGTTTAAAAATATAAGACCCCCTGAAAATAGAACTCCAAATATGTTCAGGACACATGGCTCCCATTTATTGGAACACAGTGAAAGGGCATCAAAAGTACACCAGGTGCAATCATGAGCCCGAATAGTACTATAAAGCAGCCTGTATATTCTAAACACTGCAGGTTTTTCCCAAATTAAGGGGTGGCTCATAATGATAACAGTTTTTTAATTTTGTTATGGTTGACTAATTATCTTTGTCATGGTTAACTTAGAGCTCCGGGCTCTAAAGATTTGGCCATGCACAGAGAGAGAAATGCAGTGTTACACATTTTTAAGAAGCTAAAAATACCCTCTGCACCACACAGAAGGACACCAAGAGGAATGTTACAGGGTCGTGGGCCAATTCTAATCAAGAGTGGGTTTTGATTTTCGAATTTTGAATATGCTTTTCTGTGGAGAAGAAAAACTGTTAAGCACAAAATGAGTCGGATAAAGCAATAATCTAACTGTTGATAACGAGCCAAGAATTTCCCAACTGTCTCACACAGACACATATTCAAACGTATGCATGCACAATTCCTTGTTATTTATTTTGTGGCTATGTGAAAATTTAAGCATAACCGAAATGTGTCACTGCTTTTGGTTTATACTCACACACTATACACAAGGGTGGATTTACAGCCTTGTTCTGCTGCCTGTGCTCTTGAATAAACTTCTGCTTTTTAGGCATTATAGCATGTGTTCCTGTTGTCATAACCTTTTTGGATAATGGCACATAAAACTATTCGTCATGTTCTGACACATTGGGCCAGAGAGACGTCACTGGCCAGTTGTTTGGCTGCCAGAGACAACAGACCGCCTGTGCTTGTGCCTGTCAAAATGAGAACACAGGCAATGCTGCTGCCCTGTGTGTGTTTATGCATGCATATGTTGAGTCTGCGTACATGTGTGAATGCAAAGAGAGAAAAGGGACTGTGTCTCTGGGGGCAGTGCAGCAGTGAAATGACTGATTTCTCTTACTCCTTCCCTCTGCCTCTCTGTGTTTTGCTAAACACCAGATATGTTATTTGAAGGTGTTGCTTTGACCCTTTCCTGCTCCGAGGGGGAAACTCTTTACGTGAGCCTGTGGCACTCTACAGTTTTGGGTGCAGAGGCACACACCAACAGCGACTTAGTAGAGCCTGTATTCCAAGGACGTTGTGCGTCTGTTGAGAGCTCATTACTCTCAACAAAACGCACCAAATTGCACTTGCTTGTAGCAACATCTCTGAGCAGCTGAAAATGCACAGGATGCAGAAGTGACAGCATGAAGAAAGCCAAAAATCTGTTGATCATGAAAACAGTTTGCTTTTCTATCTATCCAACATGTAAGATGAGCTGTGGAAAAGCCAAAGAACTGTAACTCACAGTTTTCAGTCGTTTACAATAATGAGATAATACTGTTACTGGTATGCAGTCCCAGACACATTGAAGCTCTTTCTTTACTTTCACTTGAAACATTTTAGTGGAATACTGCGTGAAGATACTTTGAAGCAGGGACACTGAATTCTCACTAAATCTTTCACCAAAATAAAAACAAACCAGTCTTGAGAATTGAAAAGTCTCATAGGAAGCTTCAGTATAAAGTCTGTCCAAAACTTTGTAGGCCTTCATAATGGCTTTGATAAATGTTACATGGAGCAAGTAGTGTGGTATGCATTAGTAAGAAACATTAGCTGAATTGCAAATGATGTAGGACGTTATGGAACTCCTCAGTGTGAGTTAATCAATATTGCCTGAGATCTGTTACAGACGAGCAAAAGACATAAATGCACTACAAGAACAGTACATGCCAACACTGATCCAGTGATGAGGAATGCATAGACAGCTGTTTCATATCCTTAACATGAAGTTTTATTATTGTTATATCCTCCAGAGGTCATGCAGTGTAATCTAAGATTTAGACATCAGCTAAATTTAGCTGAGACATCTACAATTATGTGGTTGTCTCTTAAATGGAAAATAATGTAAAATTGCTCGGTGGGATCACGACCAAACTATGGAACTTATTTTATTTAATTTCTTTCGATGGAACGGCTTTGGTAAAAAGGAAAATATCAAAATGACACTGATATGCACAAATGTAATACTCTTACCCTCGCCCCACACATGCACACACCTTGTTCAGTCTAGCTCTGTCTCTCCTTAATTGTTACCATATGACGGATTATGAGTTGTTTATGAGTTAGCGCAGCAGAAATTGTACCATATCCTGTTTGTTACTTTCCACCAGGGATAAATCTCCAACAGTGGCCTGTTCGCACCAGTAATGACTTGGAACATGTAGCTCAAATTGTCTTTATGGGTTTTTGTGTGTGTGTGTGTGTGTGTGTGTGTGTGTGTGTGTGGTAGCAGAGGAGAGAAATTCATATTGTGGTTATGAAATATGCATTTTAATGTTCTTGTGTCATATTTACATGTCTTATCTACGGTTTACAAGGAGGGAAAAACTTGCAAAAAATCTGTGACTCAAGCAAAACAGCCACAGTATATTTTGCCCAACCTTTTTTTTTTTTTTTTCTTTCAAACTGGAACAGGCGCCGAGCCTAATACAGACTCCTGCTGCTGCTGCTTGATGTCATAAGACCAGAGCAGGAAACACAACCAAACCAGTCAGTCCCTGTTGGTCAAACTAGAAAGAGTCTCTTTACTGGGCAGCAGGATGGCATTGCGTCAGCAGCTTGATAAGCTGTGTCTGCTAACCCTTCAGGAATCCATGGATAAAAAACTGCTTATCAAGGCTGTGATAGGGGCCTCAGTGTGTGCGTGTGTGTCACTTCAACTCAGGTAGTCAACCGCGCAGGCTGTGAGACATTCAAAGCACTTCTATATTTGCAATTGCACATATGTATTTGCATGTATGTCGCATGTATACAGTGGTGTGTGCTGTATCTATGGGATTACAGGTTAAAAAGAGGAGATGTGGCAAGAGTATGCGTATTCATCCGCTCCTTTATTTGTATGCATGGTGCTGTGCAACCTGACCATATAAAGAGACAGAGAAAAGGACAGATGTGTTATCAGGAGCTGTACTTGTGCTTCACCACTGGTCTCAGTCCAATTTATTTGCACATAGTCCCTCCATTCTTATGTGTATCCTTCTCACATCTGCCACCTCTGACTGACCCTCTCTCTCTCTCTCTCTCTCTCTTTCTCTCTCTCTCTCTCTGTGTTTGTCCAGTTATCTACAAACCACCGTGATCCACTGGGATATCACACACACACACGCACACAGATAAAGAAGGGCTACTCATCCCACTGAGATTTACAAATCCCACTTAAATAGAACAAATATAAGGTCTAACCTGGTGTGGCTGTATTAGTGGTTTGAGATGAAGAGACGTGAGGTGTGACAACCTACAGAAAATACCAGTGACTCATATGGAAACTCATGTCACCTTATATGTGAGCTACAAGATCAGACTACAAGATGAGGCTGTTTGATAGTTTTTACAGTTTTATGTAATATGAGGCCCTTCCATGTGGTGATATTTTAGGCGAATGTACAAAAAGAAAAGTAGACGGTCACATCAAAATATTGATTACAGCTTAAAGTCTATCCAGCATAATCACAAAAGTATTCAGCCTAAATGTAATTGTTCAATTTCATTTAAAATGAAAAAAACATTTTGGATGCCTTGGAATTACACTGGCTTGTTACACTGAAGCTTATTGTCATAAAAGAACAGACCGTCTGGTGTAAAAATCTGTACATGCATATATTGTGCATTCGTGTGCACACATGCAGACAGATGTTTACGAGTTCACCTCACAGTGAACAGAATTTTCTTCCATCAGATTAGACAGAGCAGTGCAGCATCAGAGAGCATGCTTGTTATTTCAAACTCTGGTCTGGGTACTTCTCAACCTATGCCAAATTGTGGCTCGAGGTGAATCCAGGTGGAGTGACCGACACACAGCTAGTTATGTCAGCGAGCGACTCAATAAGACGTCATAATAAAGCACAATGAGCAACCGCACACACCATACATGGATTCATTAATAAAGCACAACAAAACGAACGAACAATATGCTGCACCTACTCTCACATTACAATATGCAAATGAATATTTTGCATTTGTGTAGAGCGTGGCCTAACAAAAAAATTTGTTTAATTTTGTTTTAAAAAAAGAGAAGGAGAATCAAAACAGTGTTATTCATTCACAGGCCACATTCACATGTGTCTGTGTTTGTGTGTATTTATGTGTGCAACTCCAAAGGCCTCTTGTTGTCCTCCAAACAAGTGTCTCATCTAGTGTGAGTTGTTCTTTGCTTTTGAAGCTTATGCTAATAGTCTATTTATACCTGTTTGCTATTCACAGAAATGTTTTGTTTGTCTCACTAAAGCATAATTTCGCTGTATGTGGGCAGCTGATTGAATAATTGTCATTACTTACCTTAATGATGTGGATACACAATACCCAATAGAGCATCACGTTGTAATTATTGCAAAGCATCTCTTTTAGGTAACAGTTCCCAATCTAACTGAGTCGTGTAAAGACGCCTTCAAGAGACAAAAGAAAACAAAAAAAATAGGTCAGATCAAAATGTGAGATATTGATGTGTTTTACTACACTTCTTTTTGGCAGCAAGTCGACATGAGTCTTGTCTTTACCTTGTCACTTACTGACAGATTATCTTTACCCACAAAAGGAAGACTATAAATGGAAAAGTTTGACATTTTGAGAAATATGCTCTTTAGCTTTCTTGTGCCTCTTTGTGTATTACTGTACAGGAGATGCCCGTCCTGTTTTTCTCCATGCCAGTGTAGATACTGTGTTGGCAGATTACCAATCACTGCAATGTCAAACCTTGCATTCCTGAGGCTAAAGTACCTCCCTGATGGTATGATTAGCATGCAGCGTTTTTGTTCTACTTGCAGGACTGGCTACACCAACAAACTTTTATAATAAATCTGCCATCTATTTTTTTATTTTTTTAACCATATTAAAAATGACCTTTTTATATATTTTTGTTTTGCTAATTACATTTGACACAAAGTACGTTTTGACATAATTGCATGCTATGCTGCATGAAAGCCTGAAGAATAAACCTTTAACCCATCATTATAGGGCTGACAGAGATGGTGGAAGGAAAAAGGTGCGAGAGAGTCAGAGAAGGAGAGAGAGCCTGTGAAGCCAGTGAAGTTAATGTAACTGTGCCAAGCTTGATTAACATCAAACCAGCTCAGTTTCCCTGACCAACCCCTTTACATACAGTCCAAGCACTTGCACATACACATACACACATACACACACAAACACACGCTGGGTAAACATGATTATTACCACTTTTGGTTGTCATTGATCAGCTTTTGTAATATCCAGTATTCAGAAGGCACTTTCATTAGCATCACATCACTCCCTTCCTACAACCGCCAGCAGAACTGGGGCAAGTGGATGGTAATATATTGTAATTACCGATGGGTAATGGGAAGTTATGAAAAGCAACATATTAGCTATATAACTTCTTTTCCCTATTTACTCTTAACATTTCACAACTTTAAAATCTATTGTAAATGAAGAGATGACTTTGACAATGTTCCAACAGGAGGCAAAAATCTCTCTTTTTAAAACATCCAGTGAGGATAACATGATGAAATCATAGCATGCAATCATAGTTCAGAAGCATTTCCTGACAAAGACCAAATGATAAAATGAAGACGTACTCAGGCAGACAAGAGAAGACACTTGTACACGTTCATGCATGGTTGCACATGCTTACAACAACTAACACAAAAGTATGCAACCAAATTCACAGAGATGTGGACACAGAGGAAAACACACAAAAACATGGAGATGCAGCATTACTGCAAACAGCTCCTGCTATAAGGTCAGAAACAGCCAGGGTGTGGATACTAACTGTCTTTCTGTAACAGTTATCCTTACAGAGAGAGGCAGCATGTTTTTTCCAGACAGTCTTTGTTCATATGTGCTTTTGTATGTGTGCCAATGTGTGTGTGTGTGTGTGTGTGTGTGTGTTGGGGCGAGGCATATTCATGCAACATTTATCCTCACTTAGAAGGCCCAGATCTCACATCCCTGCTGATTTTAGCACAATCCTCCCTTACTCTTAACATCGTACCCTCCCGTCTTGATGTCCCTGGTTGCACTCAGATCAGCAGTCCAAATCTTCATGTCTGTCTTTATGATGCTGGCCGTTTCCTGTCCTCATTTGTCTTAACTCACTAGTCTGACTCACTGGATGTAGACTGTGGTTATAAGTTTGGCGGTGTGCTCTCCCCTTCTCTTCATCTGTCTATGTGTTAACGTTTTCAAAATCCCCTTTGCTATAGGAATCAACAACAAATCCCAAGCTAGCACTAACACTGAAAATGGCAAGTTACCCCAACCCACAACCTGGTTTCTAGTAAAAATGCAAGCAAGCTAGCATCTGTTACCTTTTTAAAGGTAACCTTTGAATAAGCCATTTTAAAACATGTTGATAGGGCAGTGTCGTTGCTCTATTATCCTCTGGTTCTCACCCTCCTACATCTCATTCTCCCCATGCAGCACTCACACCGTGGCACTTACTGTACAACATGTTACTGCACATGACTTTGACTTCATTCACACTGCTAATACACACACACTGATTCAAATGTTTGTCACTTTACAAACATGAGATGGAGAAATGCTGGCATACAAATAGCTCCAGAAAAGGCTATTATTACTAAGTCCCATATTGACTGCAAGCTTTATAACAACCACTAAAATAAAATGAGGGGCCCAGAACTGAAAATCCTGAATGGCAGACGCAATACAAAAAAATGCAATCATGGCTGTACACCAGGCTGCCTCAATCCCTCAGAGGTTGAGGGATGCTACAAGCCTCCCAGGGAAATCTATTTGCTGCTACATCAACTAGTGTTTTCTATGTATTGCATTGATTCTAGTACATAGGGGTCAGAGTGCAACTTCCACAGAGAAGAGCACAGGGATTTTACTGTTTCACTGCAGTAAAACGCATCAATGAAATTGTCGTGCAAAGTAGGAATAAGATTTTCTTTACAGTTGTAACTGTCGCCTTGAAAATTACTCCAACCACAGTCACATACATGTTGGACAGAGTGAAGAAGAGAGGTGATTAACCCTACAACTTAGACTTGGGAAGTGATGCAAAATGTACTTGTCAGGATCAATTTTGTAGCAGAAGTTTCATCATTAACATTGAGTCAGATTAGAGGAGCTCTTTGGCTACAAGAGGCAGGAATTCATGGGGTCTTGCCTCATACTGTAAGAAAAGAGAACAAATTAGTTTTCTTTTTTGGGTTTTTTAATATTTAATGAATACCTTTCTATACTGTACCAGATGATATATATATATATATATATATATTCTGTTCATCTCTAAGCATTCAAGGATACAAGGGACAATTAAGGCTTAACAGAAGGACTTGCCATGTGGGTTTGCTCTAGGATAAAATATTCCTGTCTCCCTCCTCTACAAGCCCCCTCCAATCCTCATCCATATCCATTGGCAGTGTACTTACACTGAAATAGAAACTATTCCTGAGGGACAGTGTAGTGATTAAGCTTCTGCAGCACTTTTTACTCTGGACAGCTACCAATAACACTGCTGTGCGACTGGCCTATGGATGTTTTAGGTTAAGTAAGTTGATTTCCAGGTGAAAGCGTGAAATGCTGCCACAGTGGATTGGCAATGCTAGTATGGTATTGGGTATAACAGATGATGTCAACAACAGTAAGAAAGCCAACTCTTTGATGGTCAACACTGGCCAATCGTGAGTGAAAGTACTTCTAAGAAATGACTTTTTGTTACAGCCTGGTACAAGTCTTGTTCTTTTTCTCTTGTGTGTATTAATCTCTTCTGCTTTATTGAATTTGTCACATTACCCCACATTTTACCCCATGATAGCTTTGAAATGCATATGTGTGGGGAACTGAATTCCATCAGACAGCCAGTCTTTTATTGCAGTCATTTGTTATACCCTGACAACCTCGACTGAAAGAGAGGAATAAGCATAATTCTGATGCACTATGGGCAGAAGGCAAGAGGGCGGAGGCAATATGATGCTTTGGGCAATGTTCTGCTGGGAAACCTTGGGTCCTGCCATTCATGTGGATCTTACTTTGACACATACCACCTACCTAAGCATTGTTGCAGAACATGTACACCCGTTCATGGAAACGGTATTCCCTGATAGCAGTGGCCTCTTTCTTTCTGGATGATTCAACATGGCACAATGGCAAAAAAGCAAAATGGTTCAGAAATGGTTTTCAAGGTGTTAACTTGGCTTCCAAATTCCTTAGATCTCAGTTCAATCGAGCATCTGTGGGATGTGCTAGACAAAAGAAGACTGATATGTGGAGGCCCCGCCTCGCAACTTACAGGGCTTTAAGGATGTGCTGCTAACGTCTTGGTGCCAGCTACCACAGCACCCCTTCAGAGGTCTAGTGCACTCTATGCCTCGTTGGGTAAGGGCTGTTATAACAGCAAAAGGGGAATCTACACAGTCTAAGGCAGGTGGTAATAATGTTATGACTGGTTGGTGTATAATGCCGCACACAACATATACAGAACATGACATCTTTGTTGCCAATGAAATATTCTTACTTTGGCCTCAGATGTCAAATTAACAATGCAGACCGCATTTGGTAGTTGAAAGGTGCACAACCTGTACACTGAGAAAGACTGCTGTGCAGTCAAAAAATAAGAATGTTGAGAGGACATCATTATCTTTGTCAGAAAATCCAGGAGCAACTAAGGTCTGTAGTTTGGTGACACAAAAGTGGCTTTATCCTTCTTGCATTATTGAACTAAGATCTCTGAGATGCAGTCAAGATAAAGAGGAGCTCTGGCAAGAAAACCGGGTCTTTTCCCTGCCAGCAAAGGGTAGACATCTGACACATGCCAAGTAGAGGACTTAAGGGTCTCAGAAACCTATGGGGGCCAGTATGCCTCAACTGAAGTGCTTGATGACTACTTGAACAGCTTCAGAATCATCCGATGTGATGCAGCAACACGTCATACAAACTAGATCTTTTAGAGCATAACTCGACTTTATTCATGTGACAGTGAGAAGTGTTGTGACATGAATCGCCAATTAAGTGCGGTGGCCACAGTACTGCCAGATAGTGACCAAAATAATGAGCTTGTGAATATGAGCCCAGCTGAGATTTCCCTGCAGGGATGCTATGTTCTTCAGGTAGCTGACAAAGAGGTTCCCTCTGGGGGTCCTCACTGGAGATACAGAGGGAACAACCAATTGGGAGGAAATGGGGAACAAAATGAATGAACTATATTTTCCACCTGACCTTACAATTGCTTGGTAATACCTCACAAGAATCAGCAGGTTTCCAGTGAAAAGGTCAGCACGGCTGTTTGTCCTGTCTCTAAGGCAAAGATAATCTTTTTTTTTAAAGTTACACATATATTTGCACAATTGCCAACATACCAACGTTGTATACACAAATGAATAAAAATACTACATTGGAGACAGAGAGAGCAAACAAGTGGAAGAGCGGCATAAAGAAAAGCCTGGTCCATTTAAGCATCATCTTTATGGGCTTATTGCCCAGGAAGAGAGCCATTATTGGCCCATTGTACCAGTGTCACACTGACTCACAGTGAGCAGGCGTACCCGGAAGTACACGTAATCATCCTTATTTGTGAAGCCATAAAGCCAGCAGTAGGCATTTCGAGAGATGAGGAGAAAGACTCTTGAAAGTCATTTTGAATGTGAGTTTAAATGTTACATCTATTCTAATATGCAATGGAAGACATTCAAAAGCAAAACAAAAACACTGAAAATCATATTTGTATCTAATATTATATTACAGCTGATGTTACAGCTACACTTGGAAGCACAAGCTGTAAAAACAACACTGACATATGATCACTTTATTAAATTTTTATGGTGAACATGTTAGTAAACAATCGACTTCATTTAGACATCTAGCAGACATGATTTGGAGTCATGTTTCTGGATACCTGGTCCATCCAAGTTCAATATTCACTCACCTTTCAGCTCTGTTTTGGTTTCCACTCATTTCTGAGGGAAATGTCTGCCAGGTGCTCCATGTTGCTCTATGTTCACCAGCTACAAGTTAACTTTGTCTGTATGCTGTTTGGTGCTGGGCACATGGTGTTCAATGGGTTTGAGTTTGTTCACTAAAAACCAGCTACCTGCTGAGGCTCTCAGCAAGGTTGGTGAAAACAGATAAAGCAAGCAGTAAAATCTCAGGCTTGAAACTATTGAACTGAAAGGTACTGCAGAGTCAGATAATAATCATCTATGTGTTCGTCATTATGAGTGACCTCTTACACATTACACAACATCATCATTTGATTTATCATATGAAACTCTTGATGAGTGCAGGTTTCAAGTAAGCGAGACAAGAGAGGAGAACTCCACGACTAAAAAATGTAGTGTTTTCTGGCACGTTTATTTTGTGCTTTTTTTTTTCCTAATCCTCTTCTTCATTGTTCGTTTCCTGATGGTTTATATTATTCCATCTCGTGTCTGCAATCTGTTCAACAATCTGCAGCTGAGCCAGGGCTGTAACACGTTTCTTTTTTAAAGAAAAAACCTGAGAATGATAAGTAAGAACATTGCAATGACACATACAGGCACAGAAACACAGAAAGGATGTAATGCTCTACAGTTTGGAAAGAGAGAGGTGGAGTTGGGAGGTGGAGGGAGATACGGTACTGGACTTGTGCCCAGAAGGTCATTGGTTTGACTTCTCAGCAACAAAAAGCTACAGAGTAGAGAGTAAATGAGCAACACTCCCCGATGCCTCACAGCTACCAGCACGATGGCACTGACTAAATGGTAAAAGAATGTGGCTGTGCTGGGAAGCTTCCAGGTAACAGCATGCTTTTTAACCTGGATAAATAAAGATATTACAAAACCACTGCTGATGTCAATACCTCATATGTTTCTTCCTGTTCCTTCTGCCTCTTTTCTCAGTAAAGTAGTCCTTGAACAATGCACCACGTCAAAGTTATGCAACAAAATTTACCTCCTGGTGATCTGACTCTTAAAATTCAATTTGCTAAATGTTAACTACACTCACAGCATATGAAGCAATTTATGCCGGTACGTGCGTCATGTGTACTCATGTGTACTTCCACTAAACCCGCATTTGCCTAACAAACATCTGGAAATCATAAATAGAAAGAGAATAAAGTACTAGACACAGCTGTAAAGGCCCCACTACTCTGCTCCCTTCCTGCCTCTCCCTGCTTTCCAGACTGTCTGTTTCTTATCATCCCAACACCTTCCCATAGGAGCTGTGGGCTCACAGCAACAGAGGGCAGCAGGGAGGGTGAGAAACGAAGAAAGAAAGTAGATGGAAATGCAGATTAATGTATAGTAAAATCCCAAGGGATTGTAACAATCACGTGAGAAAATAAGTGCCCATGGAAAAATTCACATCATTATACTACATATTGAAGTTGATCTGGGCTTAATGTACATTGTTTTACCAGGGTGAGTGCAGCCAGATGGCCAATGTGCAATTTGTTCCACACACTTAAAATTTATGTTGTGTATTAGAAAGCAACGTTTCCAATAAATCTGATATGAAAAGTCTGCGACGAGGGACAGCGTACATAGACTGTACAATGATGTTTGCTGTAAGTGCTTTCAAATGAATCATTTTATATGTAAGCATTCGTATTGAATGTTTTCATATGTCACAGATCTTTTGGCTCTCTCTCTCTCTTTGCATACAAGTATATGAACAAAGAAATGCCAAGTCAATTGTGCATCACATCAACAGTGTGGGAACATAACTGTACAAGTTGGCGGGCCCCTCTGATTAGCCACATCCCGCCCTCACTCTCACTCTGCAAGTCCCTTGTTGTGAACGACTTGTTCACAGCACTCTGTCATGACGTCATACATTTCCCACAATTCCAAGATCTATTTCTATAATAAGTTTGTGATTTTTTTCTTATTACTGTTTCCTGAGTCACAACAGGATCTTTATCCCATCCTATGAGGCCTTGCCTACGTTCCTTGCAATAGCTGATGAGGTTGTTATGAAAAAGATAATAACAATAATAATAATAATAATAATAATGATGCATAATAATATTAAACTTGATATTTGATATGAGCATATGCAGGGCATTTAATCCAGCAGCTTTATGCTATACCCCCGCCAAAGGGCATTCTGTTGTTTTTCTGGTTAAGTTTGTTGCTTGCAGACTGAGCCTGAAGAATGTTCATGACTCAACTAACCATCAGCCAGACAGCCAGCATCCACAAGTGGAGGTATGTGGTGGGTCTCAAAGATATTTCTTCGGTGTTTGAAAATGTGAAACTGATGTGGTTGGAACGACCAAATGATTAACAAAAGATGCATTTTTAAATATGTCAGCATTAATGATATGCTACTGAAAGGTCATTTCACTCTCCTTGTCATGCAGATGGTCGATCCAAGAAATTTTTCTAAAGGCCAGTGCTTAATCCCTTCAGTGGGGGTCAGTCAGGTCAAAAAAGTGTTTGCACGTATGTATTGTGGATGTACTCAAAGATATACAATACAGCTTTCGTGTTTGAGTGACACCGACAGTACTCCAGGGAGTAACGATACTAATCTCTATATAATAGGTAGGATTTAAAAGTCATTACAAGGTGTCACTCATTTCCATTTCTCCAAAAGTGAAGGTCTCAGATCAATCAGAGCTCATTCATAAGGTTTGAGTGTGTACGCATGAATTGGAAAATGTCCCTTTCTATCCTCCTGTATGGGATCAATAAAGTTTTACCATCACCAGTGTTGAGATTGCTCAATTACATTGCACATGGTATACACACAGTGTGTGTACACACGCCCATCAATATTCATGAATGATGTATGTGCACACGTTCATGCCTGCAGATTTGCATTGCATACAGACTTGCATACATACCTGAGGCTCAGGGGTCATTAAGGGGGGCTGGACCGTCGCTAGAAGGAAAAATCTCCTCTAAATTTTTATGTTGTCAGGTTAAATCAGGAAATCTAACTGCATTTTCTCGTGTTAACAAGCTACAAATTTAAATCTTGTAAATCAAGATCTATAAAATAGACTCAACAAATAAGAAATTAAATACATGCTGCTCCAGTGTGTTTTCACAACACAGCGGACTCACCATTTATAGCTGGTATTCTATTCTGCTCGGTTCTTGTTTGATGAGTAACATGACTGTGAAATATGAACGGCATGAGCGGTAGCAGCTGCCTCAGTGCCTCTCAGTGTGTGCAGGACAGAAGGAGATGGGCACAGAAAAAGTTATTTGTTGAGGAAAGAAGCATGATCTTACCTCCTGGATTCCTCCATGGTCCTTCATGTGCATGTGTTTCTGTGTCCATTTCACAAACATGTATTTAGTCTTTGCGTCTTGTGTGTACGTGCATAAAAGCATCTCACAGTTGGAGCAGAGAACTTGGCCCTAAGGTTTTATATTGTGCCCAACAAACCATCAAATATCACTGAAGGCTTCCAAGGAGGATCTGTATAACATCTGTGGCTGTAGTACACTGGGCCGAGTGGAGTAGCTTTTTCTGTTAGTATGCCTCACAACAGTGATATTTGTGATAGGGTGCAGGGTAGCCATCCGACCATTTTGTAATTCACAGTTAAAATTAATGAAATCAGGCCGGGCATTCTTGTGTTTGTTTATACCAATTAGTAAGTCCCATAATGACCTTACTTGGGAAGCTGCATATTAGCCTATTAGCAATTTGTGCAGTGCACAGAAGCGGTGACACTTTGAGTGAAGAAAGCAAAGTTGAAAGGTTTATCAGATCAAGCCATCTTTCTTTATTTTTCCACAACATACTAATAATAAACCACCGCTTAATTTGCTAAATGACAATCACTGTATGCAAGGTTGATAATATCAGCAGTCATCAAGAGCCACAACATGCTAGCTTCACTGCAATGAAGTCAACCTGTGTTCATTATTGATGATATTATTAATATTTGGTTAATAACTGGCCCCTGCATCACATAATAATAAAGGTTCTGAATCATAGTTATTTACAAATAAACAAAAACAAACAAAATCATTTCAATCCAGTGCTGCAATGGCGGACTCCGCCACTAACAGTATAATATTAGTATGAAGAGAGAATGTAAATACACCAAATGGCTATTGCAGATTTATGCTGAACATGAATAGACTCCAAAAGAGTTTGATTTCATGAAAAGGATTATAAATAAATATAATTATTATTAATGAATGCAACCATTGATGAATGAATTATTTAACCATTACCACAATCTTTCCACAACCTCAGCTGAGTGGTTTTGAGCTGCTTGAACAGGACTATTCTTTATACGTATTTATTTAGATATTGTAGCAATAAACAATGGAGAAATGTTTTGTATATATCCAAATAAGAATGGTCTCAAGTTATGTTGAAAAAAAAAAAGACATCCCATTGCAATTAAATGGTAAATAGTTGCATATAAGGGTATTTTGTATAGGATGTGATTTATATTTTAACAAGAACAGAGAGCTACTCATTGCAAATATGGAATTTTATATAATGAAATGTTCAGGCTGGATCAGCACATTTGCAGAGCAGACATGTAATACTCACAGTGTCTATTTTTTGCAGGAATGACCATCTGTGGATGTTTTTTACACTATACGTGCATCTCTGTTCTGTGTGTACACAAGTGTGAATGAAAAACGAAAATGTTTTGGCTTGTGCAAAATGAGCCAAACATGGATTAAAAAAGCCGAAAGCGTGTGGGTTGTGTTTTTATATTGGAGTATCACTGTATGCTCACTCCGTCTGTCTACTCATTGGAAAGCTCCCTCATGCAGGCAACTCTCATCCCATGCCAGCATTGATGTCATAAGTGGCCCCATTTCTCTGCCTCCTATTGGTCCATCCGGTGTGACACAGCTTTCCCGTTTGACGTACAGTTAACAAACTCACGTCACTGTAGTAAGTGGTCTGATCTCTATCTCACACCTTGGAGCATTCTAATTTTTCCTTTTCAGTCGTTTGTTTCTGCCCTGCTCTTCTTAACTCGTGCTGCAGTAAAAGGAAACACCCAGTGAGCCATTTGCTGATTGGCTCAGACAAAACCAGCCAATGATGCGTGTAGCTGTCAGAAACAGGAATAGACCTCAATACAGCCGGACCTCACGTGTTTGTGTATTTGTGTGTGTGTGTGTGCCTCAGTATTTGTATATCACCGTTCTCATCACAAAGGAGAAAGCTGTCATGAGCACGGGTGGTGATAAGTGTAGACGTCATACCTCTCAGTCTGTGTGTGTGTGTGTATGTGTGTGTGGTTATGTGCCTTTTTGCATGTTCTGTTATTTCATATCTGATTCTACATCCACCTGATCCATAACTGGTTTAATATTTAGATTACTGGAAAGGTTAAGTGAGTCTGTAGATCATTGTTTTTATGATATGAAATATAAAATACTGTTTTACTGTGTGAGGGACCTTAAATATGATAGCAGCAAAATAGTCAATAACATGACATAGCTAAACAAATATTATAAAACAACCTATTCAATAACAAAAACCATGTCGGTAAAGATATGGATTTATTGTGATGAAGATAAACCAAGATGATGTACTGCAGGAGGGAGGTGGAGGAGCGATGAAGGGATGAGGGGAGAAATCAAGGTCGTGGATGGATGGAGGAGTTTGGAGATGGACCAGTGTCAATGGGAGGGAACCAGAAAAGAGACTCTGAGTCGGGGAGCTGTCTCTTCTTTAGCTCTATAAATCCCCAGTGGTTCCTGTATTCTAAGAAAAGATAAAGAAGGAAAACAAAAAATGGAGTTTGGAGGGAGGGATCTGAACCGAATCACAGAGGAAGTGAACAGAGGTGCGATGAAGTACTTTTGGTGTAAAAATGGGATGAGTACAAGGTGAGTCCTTACAAGGATGGCTGAGACAAAATAGTAAAAATGGAGAGTATCCATACACTTGATTTAAAAGAAAAAAAAGGAAATATGGATAGACTTTCTTCTGCATTAAAATCCAATTAAAATTAATTAATTAGTTGACTTAGTTTCTACTTATACATTTACCTGATTGTCTCAGTTTTCTGAACCACCCTGCCTCCCCTTCCTTTCATCCATTCACTACCTCATCCCTAACCTATCCCTCCCTCTGCTCATCTCTAACCACATCCCTTCATCATCTCCCCTTCCTTTATCCCTTCCTATTCAATCCGTCACATACCTCTCCCACATCCCATTCAGTCTCCCTCTGCCCGGCCATGAGCACATTCTCCCAGACCAACCGACGTCATCCCTCCTCCACATTTACATCTAATCACCTGCCCTGAACATCAAGCCTCCCAGATTTCCATTAAATGAAATATTGTTGTGGTGTGGTGCTTGCTGGTGAAACACATAATATAACATAATATATCTAATCACCTACTATCATTTTTGGAACCACTATCATCACAGAGCTTAAATCACCATTATTCATGATTTAAAAAAAACTATTCAAACTAAACACTGACTCACTTTCACTCCAAAACATGGAAGCTGCAGTGTACCTTCATCTTCTATCTTCATCTTCTTCTTCATTTAGTGCAGATTGATAGAAGTTATACAGGCACATCTATAAACTGCATTATAAGGCCTAGATTGTATGCACAAAAATGGACAATAAGGAATTTAGTGTCTTTGAATGGAAGCAGGCAGTTGTTTCTATTTGACTTCTATTTGAAAATGTAGTTTACTGTTCCCTTGTGCCTCAAGAATGGCCAATCATCCAGTCGACAACAAGCTAACAGAAGGCCTGCAGGCAAAAACATATCGATCATGTCGTTCAGATTATGTGTGACAGTGCGAGCGGTGTTTTCAAGAAACACTAGGTCCCTTGATAAAAGAGGGGGCCACGCTTGAATAGCACAGGACATCTTAACATCTTATTGCCAATCAAATGCATTCCCTTATTGTTGCTCACAGCGTATTCATCTGTAAATGCATTTTTTAAGTCAGTGTTGCTATATATCGTGGGTGATTCAGGAAAGATTTCAGCATTTTTAAAGGTTGCATCTGATGGTTTGTACCATGGTTTTAATTTCAATGGTTCTCATGTTATCCTGTGATCCGCGTTCGTATCATATGGTCTGACTCACTGTCCTATTTTTTAAATGATGTTGAGAAAGACCACATTATTTTGCTTCAACAACTGCCATTGAGCGTTGATCGCCCCCTCCTCCTCCTCACTGGTGCATTTGCGTGTGTGGATGTTGGAAGTTACACGAGAGGTGCATTGCATGACGGTCTGTTTTAGCATTCATGCATATGTGAGTAAATGTTTGCATGGCATAAGCTGAGGACACGCATGAGAAAGCACTAGCCTGCAAACAGTAGACTTCATGCAAATTAGGGACACTGACTTTCCTTTTCTTTTTACACAGAAGCAAAATTAAACTTTGGTAACCAAAATTTGTTTGTATTTCACACACACAACCTTAAATGACTTTTAGTTTAGGTGAGGAGGTGGCTGTATTCCTCTGAAGCTGCAATAACCACATAAGAAGTAACAAACAAGTCATATCTGTGAGAGTGTGACTGTATAAAGGGAGTGGAGGATGCTCCCAGTGGAGTGCACTCAGGGAGTCTCATGAAACTCTAACTCCGCTTAATCATCGGCCACATGATGGCACTGTTTGCATCGTTATATCTGCACCATGAACAGTTTCTTCACCACAGAGCCTTGTGGTTCACAACCTTTTCTCCTTAAGGGACCCCTTATCATTGAGTGAACTGATGACCCCTGATGCATTTTATGTATATTTCATATTATATTAATGCATAACAATAAAGGTACAGAGCAAACTGCACAATTAACTCAAATAGTGAATGCAGTTTGTGTAAAACAAGTGATTTGAGTTCATGTTGAGCAGATTATTTCTTCTGAATATCAAAGATGAGTTTCTTTTTTTTTTGACAAATTCAGTGTTTTAACCTTCTTGTATACCTGGCTATTGTTTTATTAGCTTTGGTTGTATATATATATATATATATATATATATATATATAAACCACATTGCATCCAAAGTTGAACATGGTCAAATGTGAATAAAGTTTCCAGCTAAAGGCATGTTCAAACAGTGAAGGAGGAAAGGGAACAAAATGCGCCATAGTAAATCTAAGTAAGTCATGCAGAGGTAAACATATGTCGTATGTCTATTTGTTCTTTGTAACTTTAATTAGTTTGTTTTCAAGCTATCATCCAGTTGCTGCCTCAGCCACAGTAACAATAAGTATCTGCCCCAAGGCTACTGTTGGAAAGAACGATGCTTCCTCCTGATGGAAAACTGGAAAAATAAGCAAATATTGTCAGTCTAACATAAACAATATGACTAATGCATCAGACGTACATACATACTTAAACATACAAAATTCAGTGTTTAAATAACCTAAGAGATAATGTCTTAAAAAATAAAATTAAAGTGAGGAAGTCTCTGAATGTGTTTCACGGGTAATTAGGGACTCTTTTTTTTTTTTTTTTTTTACATCTGTCTTTTCAGTTCCAGGCTTTTATTTCTGTGCTGCCTACACTCAAGGAGTCACCCGAGCGTGCAGTGACATTTTCTTAGGTCAGAGTACATCTAACCTAAGAAAATGCCACTGCATTAATCTTTCACTATTCTCAAAGCACACAACCCATACATCGTACTGTTCTTATGCACATAATGACTATTTACAGTGTTGTCTCAGCCTTCATGGTTTGTCTTTTCTAAATGATTTGTAAGTATTTTAAACCTCTAAAATGAACTGAGGGTCAGCTGTTTGTACCTGCAGTGCTATAAAATTACTCTTAATACGACTCTTATGCATTGTATTGTATTTTATTTTAATCTTCTCGCGTTCCTTGAAATAATAAGTTATTCCCATTGTTAATTACAAACTGTAAAATAGTCAAAATATATACCTGAGTACACTGCTCTCATTGTGCAAATCACAACTTCATTCATTATCATTTATAAAAGGAACCAACAGATATTGAGCTGCTATGATAACACTTTGCCACTAGATGGCGGTAAAAGACAAAACACGCTCACCAGAAAACAAAGTATAGCACTTGATAATAGTTCCTCTTATAAACAATTTGCTGTTCTGTGATTAATTTTATTTATAAAAGTTTAAAATATCACTCTGGCTCCCACACAGGTTATATTTAAGTCCTCCAGAGCTGAATTACAGTATCATCTGCAACCACATCGATGAGATTTGAATGCTTCTAAGGTTCAATTCAATCTTTGAGAGTTATCACAAGAGTTTTATTGTGTGTGTGTGTGTGTGTGTGTGTGTGTGTGTGTGTGTGTGTGTGTACGTGTACACAGTCCTTTCATGATGACACCCAACAATAAACAGGCTTGTGACCCAGTTTTGTGGTTCCAGCCAACAAGTTCAAAACAGACACTAACATTTCAACATGAATTTCAACAACAAACACATCAACAGTGTTCATTTCTTTAACTGCACCTCTGTATTTATCTTAAAACAAACAATTTCATAAATTGTTACCATACTTCTGAGTATATACTCCAACGTGTCTTAGGCCTTGATGTTTAAGAGATCTCTATCATCTATTATGATTTACTTTCAACCCTGGATTATATGTTTTAAATTATGACGCTCATCTAAAATGCAAGTCTTAATTTAAACATGACCATCACTGTCAAAACTGAAGAAAATTAAGTTAATGTTGATGGTGCTGCTGTCTTGCACACACTAATGGAAATTTGTATTTTTGAGCAGCCTCTTTCACTGTTGTTATGGCAACAAATAGGCAATCTATCCATTTCACACAGTTGACTTGTGCGCTCTGTGTGTGTGTGTGTGTGTGTGTGTGTGTGTGTGTGTGTGTGTGTGTGTGTGTGTGGTCACAGTGTCCAGCTCAATGAGTGTCCTCATTGCCCTTATTCTTGTTGTTGCAGACACACACATACACATGTGAATATTAAAATCTGTCTGACACACACACACAAAAAGAAAATGTAAACACTGTTAGACCACACACACCTGGATAAATGACTTTGATAGCCATCATAATTACACCAATCTTCATCCACCTTTTATCCGTCACAGCCGAGGCAGGTGGTTTAGACGTGTGTCTAATTGCTTGTTTGGCTGCAGATGGGATCGTCCCTCCTCCCTTAAGTCCCTCAGTCCCCACCTGCTCTCACTGCTGCTCAGGGACACTAATGAAGTTACGCCACCCCTCATTCGGGCTCTTAAAAGCTCCAGCAACCACCCTGATGGCAGGACAAAGTGCTCCCCATTGCTTTCCCTTTGCCCTCTGTTGCCTCAGTAAACAGCCTGTCATTTTACATCAGCCAGCAGACTCGCTGCTACTTTGCTTCAACGATGTCAACTGCTCATGGACGAACATCTGCCTTTTTTTTTTTTTTTCTGTCTTGTTCTGTCCCTTTCTTCCTGTTTTAACACAGTTCTATTATGTTGGTTAGTCTAAGCCGGGGCTGCTTGATTTCTTTACCTTTGTCTACACTAACTGGTTATGTCAGTTGTAAAATGTACAAGTCTTTTGCTCTTTTGGGGTGTGTATTTTATGCTAGAAGAGGTCTGTGTTGGTTCAGTGTTTGTGAGCAGCGGTGTGGCTGTGGGGAAAGTAATTTGTGTTCTCATTTGTATTTTATTCCATTTGATTTGTACGTCACATCTTTTGTATTCATACGTGTCTTTCCTCTGCTGTGTGTAGCAAGCGGAGATGCAATTATGAAGCACACAACAACTAATAGCATAGCAGATTTAAACAATATTCTAATGCAAAAGAGCATTCCTAGATATCATTTTACACTATGAACCCGCACGCAACTTGCTCTCAGCGGAAAAACTGCCATAGACACTACAGTCCTAGGATGTTGTTCATGCACTGCAGGCACCTCAGACTTGAATATATTCAACATGCAAATGAGTTTCCAAAAAAGCAGTTGGCTGAAACATTTCAAGGAACGAGATAAAACATTAATTTTTTACTGCAGTATCTTCTAGTGTTGGATATTTTCTTTGCTGGAACGAATGACAATAACTATTCCCCAACGCACAAACAGAAATATATGTGCATGATTATTTATGAAGTTGTGTGCAATCAAGGTTTAAAACTGTGCTGCTTCAGCATTTGTATGATTCATTTTTCACACCACCATAACATCACCTTGTGAAGATTAATTACTGAGTTCAAGAAGAAGCCATTTGTCTCTCAAATACAAGTGTTGGTCTACTGCATGCAAATCCTGCCATATTAACACCTCCACACACTCAAGCATACTTCTTAGAATCATGCAGTTCACAGCTGTGGTATATTCAACCCACTGATGAAACAGTCAACATGCTCTAACTGTCCATATCACAGTAAAAATAGCACTCTGTATTTATATACCTTTAATTCCAATGATGTATAAGAAGGAGAGCATGTTTTTGCCATACTGCATCACTGACAGCAGCCTTCAGAAAGCCGGCTAATGGATGTCAGTTTAGTGAGTCCATTTGTTTTTTTTTACAATCTATGGCCTATACTACCTATCTAGCATCCTAATGAGCCCTTATCATGGCATTCACAGACGCTGCAGGAGAGAGGATGTCTGGGCCATTGCCCATGGCGAATAGAGCTCTTAGTGAACTATAGCCCCTTTCCAGTTCATTACCTTGACCTCTGTGGCGCTAACTAACCAGGGCTTTGATTTACCATCAGGCCAGAGAGGAGGGCTTGCCAGATTCTGTTATTCTTATTTATTCTTATTCTATGATAATATAATGAGATTGGGAAAAAAAACAAACAGGGAACTGAGTAATATGCCCGCATCATTGTCACTCTTCAGGGAGACAGACCTATTCTAATCCTTCACACTCATCCCATGTTGCATTTCATTCTCGATTAGATCTGTGTCTGCCCTGCTGAATGGGTAACAGAGCATAGCAGTAATAATGTTATGCTGCTGTATGAAGGCTTTCAAGTTGATGACCTGATACAAAACCAATTTAACATGAACTCAATCATGAGCTATTTACTTGGCTGTTACAAAAAAAACCCACAAAGATACAAATACAGGTGATATTGATTTAATATGCACTACATACTGTGTGTTTTTGAGCCCTTGGTGTATAAAGCTTTTGTGTTTGTACCTTCATGCCAAGAGCTGTTGTGTCCAAATAGGAGCTTAGGATTGTTCTTAAGTGGCAGAAAGGTGTGTGAGTAAGTGTATGTATGTGATAGCCTGTGTATGAATGTGTGTTTGTACTTTGCATTGTGTTTGATGTGTTGATCAAGGGGAAGCATGCGGGAGAAACATAACGTAGGAACTTTTTACACAAACTAAGGAGGAAGTTCCTGATTAATTTCCATATGCAGCATAATAGGATCTCAATTGGCAACAGCAGCGAGTCTGTGTGTGTGTGTGTCCTTGCGTGTGCATTATATTTCAGAGCTGCACTCTGGCAGCCATCAGAAACACTTACTGTAGCTCCGTCTTTTAGAGGTGGAATGTGAGTCTCAGATATGTTGACAAAGGTATGACTTTTTTTAGACACAGTTACTGGATTTGTGCATGTACACTAACACATTCAACATTAAAGAGACACATTGATATTAGTCACATACTGACCTTTAGAGATGAACTTATGTGTGTGCATTTGTTGGGATCTCAGTAAACTGCACTATATTAATGAACAGCTGTTTCTGCTGTGTCCAATGTGAGTTTTTTAGCAGGTGCCATTGTAGTGGTAATATGTATAAGGGTTTCCAGGGTCAATCTCTTTTAATGTAGATGAATGTTCTGTCCCTCATGAGCTCAGTGTTTCTCTTCTGCACTTTCTCTCTCTCTCTCTCTCACACATACACACACTATAGCTGACTTCATTTTCTATTTTGGGAAAGTTGATCTTGTCAGCCAGCACTCACTCTCTCTCAGATATTAAAAAGTGCATCAGTTTGATCTAGAAGTCCTTTAATGACATTCATTAAGGACAGTAGAGGACTGTACAGAAAAGCAGAGAGCTTAAATCAGACAGTATGATAGGTTTGTGTTCAAATATTGCACAAAATTTAACCAAGATTTTAGAAAAGTGGCAAAAAAAAAGCAAATTAATGCTTATTTCCATCTACTACTGTTATCCATATATCACATAATTGTATGTGCAACAAGATGACGTAATTAAATCAAGTCGTACCTTAATGAAATGACAAAAATCTGATGGAAACGTGGTATTTCTGTTAGTTTCATGTATTATTTGAGTTGATTTCACAATGCTGTTTTTATTAATATTACTCTCTCCTTATATATGTATGTATGCTGTAACATACACGTTCATCAGAATAATCTTACAATATGCCGAGAGAAACAGCGTGAGAAGGCACAAGAAGAACACAGAACCGACTTTTTCCAATTATGTTTCATTTGCTTGATACATACTTGTACTGATACTACAGAAAGAGGTAACTGTGACTGTACAGGTTGCTTTTCCCCTGCTATGTCTCCACTGTTTGTTGTCTTGTAACTGTTTCTAAATTACACATTTCAAATGGTTCTTTGAATAAAAACTGAAGCTCACTCTGCATGTGGGTGGCAGCGTGTTTACTTCCCCCTGAAACGATAAGAAAATGACAACAAATACTGAGCTCCCACTTACATAGACCAGGTACTACATTTAGACTGGCTTATCTTTGTCTCAAACGTATGTTGTCATAATGTTAAACACAGTGAAAAGAAACATTGTTCTCCTAAACTATGGCACAAGGTCACCCAAAGCAAGTGTGTGAATTTGCCTGGGCACAAACCTGTTTTTGCTACATTTATGCATTTTCTATCAGATATATAGACCACAGGATTCCAGTTCCCATGTTTTTTTAGAGGGATATAACCAGAACGCTTAAATAAAACATTGGGTATCGAATGTGACAGTTGTTTGTAGCTCTTCATTATTCATTGCTTTAGCCTTGACTCACTGCAAGTAAACAAGATCAGACTGGTACAGTCTCCTTGAGTTGAAAAGTGGCTGTTTAAGTCCAAATAAGGCTGCATTGTAGTTCTCTATCTCTCTCTTGTTGCTTCTTAAGATCAGAGGAGTTAACCTTATAAATGAGTGCAAAGCAAGACCGTGACCAGGAAATGTATCCTCAACACATTTTTCTTCATTCTCAGTCAGAGAGAATCCCTGTCTCACACAATCGCTGACCCAATTTTGACAAAACATTGATGTATCATCCTTTCATACCAGCATTTCCAAAATTACATCAGAAATGACTATGCAGGAAGGATACTTGTTTATCTACATGGACCAGAGCTGCATAATGAACTTTCAGTTACTGATTTATATAAATTGTACAAGGAACCACAAGTAAAAGTTTTCCTCATATCATACACAGATGGTATGATTATCTCAGCAGGCTTTACTGTGTATGTGGTGTGTTTACATATGAGAACTGCACTGCTCATATCTCCACTTCTCAGAAATCCTACTGTATTTATCCCTCTGGAGTAAAATAAAGTATCTCATTATCACAACAAACATTCTTCTCCTGCTCTGACCCACACTGATTTGTGTGATCTGTGTGTGTGTGTTTATGCATAGCTTACAACAGGCTAAACTTTTAATGGATGCAAAGTGATATAAACAGTATTCAGAGCCAGTGTGTGTGTGTGTGTGTGTGTGTGTGTGTGTGTGTGTGTGTGTGTGTGTGAAAGAGAAATGAAGAGACAGAATTTGCATTATAGAGATCCAGGGAAATATTGTTTACTAAGGCAGGATGCCAAACAGGGCAGCGCCAACCCCCATGGCTGTGTGTTTGTACTTATGTGTTTTTATCCCCAACCACACAATGATTTTTAGACATTTAGTTGCATATATATCAACATGGGAAAAACAAATAGACTTCCATGAAAGATGCTATAATTTAGTTTCTGGTATGAATATGAAATGCAGGAAAAGGAGAGCTGTACTGGCTCACTTGGGATATTTGTTAAATGGTTGAGCTGTGAGAAAAAGCCCTTTTGGGAAATTTAAAGGTCCACTATTTCAAATTTGTGTGCAGGATCTGCCAAATGTATTAAATTAATGATTTTATGTAAAATTCTAGTTCTAGTTCAATGTTTAGACATTTCCAAATAAAGTGATATATCAGAGATACTAAATATGCAAAAATAAATAAATAACATAGTATATACAGTATATTTACTCAAGTATTATGGCACTACTATATTCATTTTATTTCAGTTCATGCAGTGTTATAGTTACATTTCTGAGTATCTGACAGCTATAGTTATGCTATACAAGCTATAATAACATTGAAAATCAAGATTTTACATGCAAAACATAATCTGCCTGTAAAACAAGATACATCATTATGGAGTTACATAATAGCTGCAGCAGTAAGTAAAATACTTCATTAGCTTTGACTCAACCAGCTTTTTAAGCAAACATTAATGCAGTAATAGTAATCAAATATGGCGCTCTGAATGGTGGCATTGTGCTATGTGTGTGCATTGTGTGTTTACCTTTGTTTCTTTAAGTACATTTTTTTGATAACACTTCTGCTTGTGTACTCCTAGTGGAGTATATTTACATTGAGATATTGCTACATTTACTTAAGTAAACAATCTAAATATTTCTTCTGCCACTGAGAATATGATCCTGACTTTCATTCACATTCTGAAGCAGATATTAATTGTAGTGCAAGATATGAAATAATGGCCATAGGGTTAAAGGTTTTATTTTATCTTAATAATATCACAGGAAAAGACAGCAACCTTATATTCAGCTCTTATATGCTCTCACACTCTAAAAAGGGCACACATACACCATTTATCCATCAGGATTATCAGGTAAAATCTGAAACGATTGTTTTTGTTTAGTATTAATGCTCGGTGGGAACTGTCACTATAGATGAATTCAGACCACAAAGTTAACAGAAAAAGTCAGTCAAACAGAGAAAGGCAATTTTTCTTCAATGCTCTGTTGTGATTTAGGTCAACCCTGCAGTTTATTGTTTGGTCTTCCATTGGTTGCAAAGTGGTT
Organism: Argyrosomus regius; assembly: GCA_946959425.1. Classification (NCBI taxonomy): domain Eukaryota; kingdom Metazoa; phylum Chordata; class Actinopteri; family Sciaenidae; genus Argyrosomus; species Argyrosomus regius. The sequence goes on along the minus strand of OX336889.1, from coordinate 14,970,803 downwards.
GTGAGCTTTTAATGTTATTTCTCTTTATCACATCATTGTTAGGATGGGATGGGTTCGTGAGGCTTTATTGTTGTCTGCGACTCTGTTAAAGGCCATTTTCTATGTGCATTTATCCCTTCAGGTTAGAACTTCCTTCCTGCCATTCACTGTTGATGTCACTGGTGCTATTTCAAGATCTCAAACTGTCATTGTGTAACTGACTGGAAGTTAAAGACAAATGTCTGGTGATTGTGTGAGAGAGGGGTTAAAACTCTAGTGGAGGCTCTACTAATTTATCTGATCTGGGTGTGTGAAAATATTATAAAACATAGAAATATGAGAGAAAAATGATGGAAAATAAGACAGATGATGATGGCACAATACAATAGACACAGTAGTCAAAACAATGGGAAATAAAAACATGACCCTTTTTTGAATGATTGAAAGAGTGTACTCAAAGTTATCTGAGTGCAAATAACATCTCTGGCCCTCTTTGTTCACAGCTCAACGTTCTAGCTAATGGACAAATGGTGGATGTTGCAGGAAAGCAACACATGCTCTTATCATGCCCTCTATTCACCTTCAGTGTCTGCTAACATGCTGTTATCTGGGTACTGTTTGCACGGGTAGCTGGCTAAGATGAAATCATAAAATGGCTGCAAATCAATTGCACAGCTTTCAGCTTTAAGTAATCATAGTCCAGTTACAGTATGGGATTTATAAGAGGGTCAAGGACTTCTATAGAAGGTCAGAGGGTTATTAGCATTAGCAACAGGAAGTTGCAAATAAAAAGTTAAACTTTCATTCAAACATTCATAAGATATAGTTAGAACTAAATCCAAAACAAAATATGAAAATGAATCTTTTTCATATAAATATAAAATGGAAATCTAGTTAAAGCATTTTGTTTTGTTGTTATGTTTCATTTCTGATTATTTTCTTGGTGACAGTCGACTAAAATAAATCTTTCAACAGAAAACAACCAAACTTCAACCGACAAAAGGATAAATAATCTCACTGTAGCAAATAATGTTGTGTCACTTGCAGATTCTTTACGGTGCCACCCAGATTTCATAATTAACATAGTATCATATTAAGCATGATTTCAAAAGGCTGCTCTGCAATGATCCCATAACTTGGTGGCTCTTACATGGGAAAGTATAGAGCTACACGCTGGGAGAATCTGGATGAAAAAAATCATGCTGCTTGCGATATTTGAGCCAGTCCTCATCTGACAGAGACAACGGTTCAATGACTGCAATTAATGATAATGGGCACCAACTTTGGTCAGATTGACTGCCAGACCTGGTGACTGGCAGATTCTTAAGGATCTCATGGGTTCATACATCTCACTGCAGAAGCAGTTATTTGGAAGCTCTTTAATTAAGTGGAGAGGGATGGAGCTTGTGTGTGTGTGTGTGTGTGTGTGTGTGTGTGTGTGTGTTTCGGTGCATTAGTGTGTGTGGCTATGGAATTGAGTGTCATGCAATACCGTAAGGAAATCTGAGCTTTCTAAAGATCTAGTGCTGCAGTTTAGATGGGTGGAATGGTTACTAAAATTAACAAATACAACAAATATAGTCTGGAGTCTACTGGAACATATTTTTAAAAAGCTTTAACATTGCCTCATTCTTAAACAGTTTGGGGGGCATGTTATGCCTTTTTATTAGATAACTGACAAAATAGATATGACAGGAAAAGAGGAAAATGAGAGAGATGGAAAATTACATCTAAAAAAAACAAAAAAAACAACAACACCCCAGCCATCAATATAGTTGACAGGCTGATCATTTGTAAGTAGTGTGGGCTCTTAATTTTGCCTCTAGCAGAAACAAAATCTTGACTTGCAAATCATATGGTTGAGAAACTTGCTCCTGAAGTCAAAAATAAAAATGAGAAAGTTCATTTTTTCCTTATAAAAAAGCAGAAATCGTCAAGTCAGTCTCTGTCAACACTCATGTGATTTTGAAGACTAGTCTTTTGTGCCATATTAATAAAGTTACATAAGTAAATTATGTGTTGCAGTGCTTCATGTTATGCAGGCTTTATGAAAGAGCTCAAAGCTCTGATGTTGCTGATTTGTGCTGTTCTGAGATCACTGGTTTCCAGTTACGGAATTACTTTTAATATCCCCTTAACTTGAAACTCAAATCCCTCTTTTCCCAGAATAGCATCTACAAAGTCTCCATTGTTGTGATTTATACTGTCCGCAGATTCAGACAACCTTTAACTAAGTCACTGATCCCGCATGCCCTTCTTTATTGTCAGGCTTCTTCAGACAGCACCCTGTAGCAGAGGGGGTCATGTTCTGTTTACTGTACATAGAGTACTGTCCCGAAAAACACACACACACACAAACACATGTAAACAGCAGCCTGTGCCCTCAAAGGGAAGCTGCTCAGCTATGTAGCTCAACAAGAGTGACCATCCGTGACAAAGATCAACAAAGGAGCTTGGATTTACCACAGTGTCTCAGCTGTAATTGGATGAGTTCCAGCATAAACATATGGGATTGGCTTTCATCTCGTTAATTGCATATACTGCACTGATGAAAGCTATGGGAGAAGCATTGTACTCCCTGTGTTTATTATTGCAAATGTCATCCATAGCCATCCATAACCATGGTAAAGATCAGCTTTGATCTTGACATTCTCTTTTGTCATGAAATCGTAAATTATTATCAAAGCGCTCTGTGTTACACCTGACAGGTGTACAACAATGCTTCACTGTAGGACTAGATGCATGCATCCAATGGATGGCTTCCCTATAAAGCGAGATAAATTACCATGGTAACTGAGTTTGGGGTGTCAGATTCAAATGTCAGCTGACCAGTTAGTTGCATCGTCATTCCTAGAAGATCACATGGGCTTGACCAAAATAGCCTTAAATGAAGAAACAAGATTGTAATGTGCTCACAAGAATGGAGATAAGCAATAAGAAGAACTGCAGAGAGGAAATAAGAGATGGTGAGTGGACTGTTTTGGCAGAACTCTGCAGGCCTGAAGTCGACTGAAAATAAAAGTCTATACAGCCAGTTTCATGGTGCTATTGTATCAATAAAATACCTTAAAAACTAAATGTCACCATCTCCCCTTATGTTGGGGTAGTGGTAATAGCACGTTCTAGTGTTTCTTCCTGCACCAAACAGCAGACACTGTTAGCAATTAGCTAGTGAACACAGTAGAGAATTAAGCAGCTGAAAAGCTAAATATATCCATCAGGAGTTGGAGACACAAAACAGAGCTAAAAGACTTAATACTGGACTTACGTTAACCATTTTTCACTTGAGTGATGCTACAAAAGGCACGAGTGTAACTTTCAGTTATGGTTCAACTGACTAATTCGCTATGATAGTGTTTATTTGCACTGTGTGTGACTGAGGCATCAAAACTGTGGCTGATGAGGCTCTCCTTAAAAAGGATTTCTGAGAGAGTAACTGACAAATCACAGGAACTCAAAGCAAAAGCAACCATGAATTGCTGTGGAAGCTATATTGTAGTTACAATACAATGCTATACTGTTGAAAAAGCACTCTCTTGATGGCATCTTAAATTTAATATGCAGCAAAATAATGTGCAAAGTCAATAAAAAGGACTGGAATTAATCCAAGGCATATTTCATTTTACTCAATTGATGCTTACTTGACAGGTGATTCAAATATCTGTTGGCATTAGCAGTCACAGCGTAGGCCTAAGCAATCATCCGGCTGGCTGCCTCGCAACGTCATACCCACCCCTACATGGGGATTTTAAATCATCCGCTTGACTGACAGTTCTTTTGCAGGTGTTCAAACATTTTTTTTCAGTACTTAGTATTCTGTACCTATGGCACCCGAGGTCACAGTGAAAGCACAAAATATGAGCAGGCCCTTTGGCAGCCCTACAGTAGAAATAGTGCTGAGGGATAAGAAACATCCTCTGTAGTTCAGTCCTGTGTGACAGCATCCTGCATACCTTTTGATGTGTTGAACCAAAGCTTAAATAAAGCACTGGATTATGTGGCTTTTTCAGTACAGATGATTATATGTCCTTTTTTTCTCCTGCTTTAGCTATAAAAAAAATTGTCTTCCCTCCTAAAAAGACATATCATTAATATTGACCCACCACATGTTTGCAATTTAGAATCATCTAATCAATTTAGGATGTTAAACCGTTCTGCCATGTTTTCATTCTTCAATAAAAATCAGTGACTTCCTTTTTGCTTCCACTGGTGTGAAATGATACTGTACGTACTCATCAGTCTACTCCCACCCTCTCATGGAGCTGTCTAAATATCCAATTCTGCAGCCAAGTTGGAAATGAACATATTTTGACTTGTTCTCTTTTTACTAAAACATAGCTCAGCCAAGGACCCTGCATTAGCAGACATTTGATATTTTATGAGATCACACGGTTCCCTGCAGCACACCCCAGCAGCATTTCTCCAGTTGGGTTGTGATTTATAATCTCAATAAGGCATTTATGATCATATCAAAAAACAGAGCTCAATATAGATTTTCACATGTTTTTTTAAATGTTTGATTAATATTTAAGTGCATTTGTCCAGATTTCTTGATTGGGAGTATTTTCTTTACTTGATTTTTACATATCGGATCACCCCACTACATTTAAATCCCCTGAAAATATGGTTGCATGAGAGAGAAAATCAGAGTTAAAGTAACATTGTGTAACTTTTATACCATAAGAAACTTCATATTTAAAAATCATGTTGACGCTACACTGAATTCAAATGAATGGTGCCTTTGTCATTCTCACTCTCTACGACTGTTCTTGCACTATGAAACTTGGTGATCATACACATTATTCTATACGATAAATGAAGTGATTGGTGCTTACAAATGCTTGGTATCCCCTTTTAATCCTAACCCTAACCCTGACCCTGTCCTCTTCAAACCAGTGACATGAGCACAGATAAAAACACAAATACATAAATCTCTCAAGTAAAATAACCTTTTTATGTTGTAGGACTGCATTGCTCTTTATAAGAAGGGCCTTTAAGAATCATATTTAAAGCTTCCAAGTCAGTAAACCACAGTTGATTTCTTTCATATAAGATAGCAGCATCCATTTGTGTATACACAGTTAGTGCTTGACAATGCTGGTGTTCTTGGTCACAAATCTCTCATGATGGTTCACTTGAGAGGAAGAGACCATGGGAATAGCAGGACAGAAGACTGTTGTTCTGACTTTCAAGACTTGCTCATCTCCATCTAATCTATTTTCCAAGAGGCAACTCACTCTCAACAGAGAAGAAGGTCAAGAGGCAAACCCCCCTCCCCCCCAAAAAAACAGTGCAGCCACATCTGCATAATTCTGCATAATTTTTGTCCTTTTCATTTGACCCACCACAGAATTCTGTGATATCTCTTTCTGTGCATGTATCTCACTTTATGACCACTCTCTTATTCTCCGATCTCCTCGTGTCTCTTCTTCTGCTTTCATTCTGCTACTGCATCTCTTTGTTCTTCAATCAGCAGCCTCTGTTTTTTGGTTTAATTTGTTGTCCCACTCATATCTGAGAATAAGTCTCAGATTTGCTTTCCAGTTGACAAGCTTTGAAAATAGAACAGGGCTTAGGGGTTTGGCATATTGCAGTTGACTGAGTATATTCTGCTGATATTGCATTGCCAATATTTCAGATAGGGTTGTATATCAAAGAATGCCATTACAGACTACTGATATGATAAACACCTTGCCTAACCCTGACTTGTAAATGATCAAAAAGTAAAGTTCAAGGTTCAAAATCCAAGCTGCTAAACTTACTGAACCCTCAGTGGCTTTAACAAGCTCTGACTTACTGTTCAGTCTTTATCTTGATTGCTTAGCAAGCTACTGTGCATCCCTTCACACACCATTAGTTTATCAGAAGGTTTCGCTGTAGGTTTAAGCATCAGCTTAATTTTGTTTGTTTTTGTCACAGGAACTGAAAATGGGGCAGGAAAGGTACTGAGGATGTGGTCTTGTACTGACGTGTAAGAGGTTAGTAGTGCAACATTGTGGCTGGATGGGCCGCTTGTGACATTTGAAACAGCAACAGTAAACTGAATGCATGATTTATTAATGTTATCAAAGCAATAGTGTGAAAATGGACACATTTGTTTGGCTTTGTTTCGGTTTGTCCAGGATTCCTCACAGACTGTAGCCTGTCAAATATTCACCCAGAGAAGAAGGACACATCTGTTTGAACATGAATATGAGTCAGTCAACAGTAGACCTACGTCATAGTACAGGTTCAGGGGAAGGGCATGTACTGCAACACCACATAAATAGATGTTGTTGATGTTTGAAAAAGTTAAAGCCAATCTAAACATGAATTCTACATATGGTTGCAGTTAGAGAGGTTAGGCAAGAGGTGACTTGCTGTAACTTTTCCTGTTTTGTAATTACTTAGGAGGCATGTTTGAGTACTGATTTACTACGTTTACCCCTAAAACAATCAAACATACGTCATGAGAGAAGCAAAGCTATGTCTTAGCCAAGATGTTGTTCCATGTCCCCTGAGTTACAGTAACCTGTTTGAAGCCACACAGCACTGTTTGTTTTGATGTTAAAGGTTGTGGCTGTGCCATGGTGACCGGGTAAAAAGGGGCTGAGCCTGGTGAAGGGGGAAGAAAAGAATGGACACAGTGAGACCAGCTAACCAGCAGAGCAATCTTTATTCTTACAGAGACATTATGAGGTCAGACTTCAGAATCTCAATATTAAATTGACTGACAATCCTCCCAAATGACCACAGCTGGTTTGCATCGTCGCTGGGGAGGAAATAAGATGATTTAAAATGTGGAGGAGAGATGTTTGGTTGGACCCACAAATTAGATCTAAACACATAAAACATGATCATCTTGTCTTTACTCCCCTTTCCTCCAACTTGTTCCTGTTCACTTTGACAAACCGGAGTAAAGCATTTTGTCTCAGTGTGTCAACATTAATTGTGATAATGGACACATTAAAAATGCATAGCGAGTTAGAGGTTATCATGTTAGAGGTTGAATTCGTACTGTAGCCAGCTAAACACTAATCCAATCATGCCACGTTAGAAGACTTAAAGTTCTCGTCAAACAGAAGGCAGAGTGCCATTTGCTTCTTCATTCAAGTGTTTTTAAAAAAGATAGAGAGGGAGTTGTTGCAGATATTGATTGGCATTTACAGTACTCAGTAGCGCTGAATGTATGTATGCTGCACAGCTGATCGAGTTATTGCCTGATGGTTCTGGCTGTCACAATCTTGGCAGTTCTGCCTCTGCTACCTCCGAGGTCATCTAAAAAATGAGTAAAGATGTGGACCGTCGGGGGACCTGAGCTGCGGAGATGATGTCTGGGTGCTCAAACAAGCCACCTGTAATGGCACCCACCTGTCAATCAAAATCTGGTTATGCATAACTTTAAACCTTAATATAATTTGAACAGAGCCAATTTAGCAGTTGTTGTTTTTTTTGTTCTCAGTGCTAAGCTACGTTAGCCAGCTGTAGCTTCATATTTATCATGTAGATACAAACCCGGCAAAGGGTGTATATGCAGGTTTCCTTAAAATGTTCATTTAAATTTAGGTTTTCATGGATTATAATAATTTCTTCATACTTATTTTACCTGCTTTGCCACAGTGACAATGTGTAAATTTCAGCAGAATCACAGCTAGGAGACTTTGTTCATTGAGGATCCAGTGAGACAAAGTGCAACTCTAGGCCACGTCTTCATTTGGGCCCAGTACTTTTCCTATTCTGTCAGCACTCCTGGGGAAAGACTCCAGATTCTGCACGTCAAAGCACAATGTTTGATTGCGGATTAGGTGTGGGTGTGTGTGTGTGTATCCGAGTTTGTGCATTTGTCATCTGCGGTCAATGACTGGGAATGTTACTGGATTAGACTCTTCCCATCCATAATAATAATAATAGTTTTGCATCCATTTGAATGAAATTAATACAAAGAATCATTGCGTACTGTGGAAGATTGTGTGTGTTATCTGCTTGTCTTCTAAACATGAAGTTGTTAAATGTTACTAAATACTGATGGCATTGAGGACAGCATATTCCACATAATCTCTCTTGCAGATTTACTTGAGATTTGTTACCTTAAATATGGATAACCTCCCTAAAATATCTGACAAACTGTTGTCTCCACCATGTATTTATCCTGTTAAACATTTCTTTGTGTGCCTTTTTCAGTTATCAACAGATAAGGGTCAAGAGTCTTCAAACACAGGACAGGAGTGGTTGGTTGTTTGGAGACAAACTTTGTGACATTTCCCAGAGGGCTTTCATGTTCACAAGGGTCTTTGACCGAGTTGTCCCCAGATATAACATCCAGCCAACCTATACCGAAAGGTCGCAAAGTTCAAGTTGATTTATTGACCTTTTTTTCCTCCACAGCTCTTCCCATCAATGCAAAATGTATTACTGTATTCCACATGTTTCTTTGTCTCCTGTGACCTTTTTGGACCCATCGACTGCATTCAAGCACAGACTGTCTGAATGACTACAACAGTATTCAGGCATCAAAGCCTCCTTTTACTTGCATAAATTGGCAGAAAAAGTACCCCTGAGCTTTGACGTACATTTTAAATCAATTACACATTAGATTAGTGAAATGGGATATTAATGTGTGTGAGAAACATATTTTACTTAAATGGTAAAACACATGTTTGACAGAAATACAGCACAACCTTTCCATTTACACAAAGAGTTCATAATATAGAATGTCACATAGGTGTTAAGGGCCATTTTTACTATAGGACTGAATGACTGCATGATTCCATTTGAAAACCTACCAGTCTCGTGTTTGATATGATAGACAGATGACTCTGTTTCATTCAGCCCTTGAACAGCATGTGCACTGGAGAGGTGGCTTTAGTCAAAACACAATTATTCATGATGTGTTAATGTGTTCCTGGTTACTCTTTGCGATTTTCCTCAATAACTTGGAATTAAACTTCTTTGAGTTCCAAAAACCTCATAACCACAAGTGAATAGAAATGATTTTACTAAATGATTTGTGCTTGTGCTCCCCTTGGAGACTTTTCTCAACCGTTGGCTAAAATTTGATCACATCTAGGTCAATATGATAATCATAGAAAAAGCTAAGACATCTATCATATAAGAAAAGCAGGAATTATAAGTAAATGTCTTGAACCTGAGGCTCTTTTTGTTAATCTTTCACTGCCTTCAGCATATATTGCCTCAGCCAGGCAGGTAATATGTTATTGTCAGAACATTTAAAAAAAAAAAAAAAAAAAAGTTTTCCAGACTCAAAAGGTGTTGAATCATTGTTACATAAATAACATCATTCAAGTGTACAACAACATTCAAGTGTACAGACGTCTTATCACCCCCGGGCTTCAAAGAGTATATAGTGAGAGAATATTTTTTCATAGGGGTGCAACAAAATGATTATCATACATAAAAGGGAAGTGTCTCATGATGAGTGTTTGAACTGCACACTGACTAAATTAATATAACTCAACTTCTCCCACCCTTATTCAGCTGTAAGCTGTTCTGCTCTGGCATTCAAATTGTCTCTGAGGTGATACCGAGATCCTTCCATCCACTCATTTTTCTTTGTTCTCCTTTCATTGGCTTGGCCTCTCCCATTTTGCCATTTGTTTTCATTTTCCATTGGCTAATCCACGGAAATGGCATGGCATTGAACACTGGAACAAATACACAATGATCTACTGTCTTGTCACTTCCCGTTTGGGTTTGTTTTCTCTCGCTTGCACACACCAGTGGTCCACACCGCCATCAATTTATGTTCAGCAAACCGCTGCCATCGGTTAAATGAGTGTCCAAAACAACATGTTTCTCAAAAACAGCTGGCAAAGCTGGAGCTTTCCATGAAACCTATCAACCTTTATAAGTAGTGGCACTCAAGTGTGTTTGTGACTGATTAACATGTCAGTTCAATGTTCCAGGGATCTTTGAATAATGGACAATAACAGATATGGCTTCAGCTTTTCACTGGTTGTTTGGTCTCTGAATGTGAAGCTTGCAATGATGTAATTAAAAAGGGAGGGAAATGTAATTTTAGCCTATTGTTCAAATGCTTTGTCCTTTAGGAGAGGATGACGCCTTTGCAGATGATAATCTCACTTTTATCTGTTTGAGTTTCACAGAGAGTGTAAAGAGAAGGGGATGAGGGAAACAGCAGAGAGGTTATCACATTACAGAAACGTTATAAGCCTGAATCAAACTGGGTGTCTGCAGTGCATCACTGTGCATCACATTCTGCACAACACTGGCCTACTTTCAGCTTTTCCTTTAACGTACAGTTACAAAAGAGACAGAGCAAAATCTGAAGTTGTTGCAAAACAAAAACCTGCTGAACAAGTTTCATTTCTTTGCATTTCAAGTATGAGATCTCTCTATGTTCTCTCTGTGAGCACACAGTCACAGTGTGCACGTGTAGGCAAATTCATTCAGAAAGAATTCACTCAGATTTGATAATGACCATGCGCACTACACTTGTAGTGACAGGTCTCTCTCACCAAACACAAAGACCAAGAGGGAAGAGAGAGACAGAGAGACAGGTTGACTACCGGAAGGGGTGCAGAAAGACAGAGGGTCGAAGTGTAAAAACGCTCGTCGTGCACCTTCTTGTACTGTGTGTGCTGGAAGTAATTTATGGCAAAGGCTAATAACACCAGAGATTATCCTGCGCGTACCTGCTCACTCTGAGGGGGGGTTGGACATGATGGGGGGCGTTTCCAGCATGAGCGGCGCTTTGCTCAGATATTTCCTGCGCTCCCAGCTGTTGGGTAGAAGCACCAGCCGAGCGCTCCACAGGGTCGGTCCCTGAAACAGTTGGCGCCGAATGCATGAAACACGGAGGGAATCTCAGCATCTATTAAAGAGTGCCCACAGAAATGGAAACATGCAGTCTGGTTTGGAATGAGCTGGAACAATAGAAACGCTGCGTAACTGAGACAGCACGCCTACAACGACGAGGGACTTGTGCGCCTTGGCACCGGAGGGAAGCGCCAAACTTCACTGACGAGCTGAGCATCAATTTAGGACAAAATATCAGCACACTGTGAGACTGGCCATGTTTCAGTGGACTACTTTCTTTAATGTAAATCTCTAATTATCAATTTAAGATCCAGAAGGAGTGGAAAGCGTCCGTGTTGTGCTCATTTTGCTCTCCCCAACCGTGCCAAATGCTGGAATGGCTTGTGGCTCTGTGCATTGTGATCCTGGTGGTTTTACTCTGGCCAGGCTCCAAATATTTTGGCACCGAGAGCCAGGCGGATGCTTTGCTTCAAGGACTTGGGATTTCACAACAGGCAACAAAGGACAAGACCGGGAGGTGTGTATCCGACCGAGAGGGGGTCGACGGTGCCCAGACGGGTTGTGAGGGTGCCAAATCCGGTGAGAAAACACGCACCGTGGCACTGATCTGCAAACCATCCGCGCTGGCAAACTATCTCCTGAAACATTGCAGGACTTTCAGTAATTATTCGCCGTGTGTCGGGTGGACGTGGCGAGCCAGCGCCTTCCTCCAGAGCGTGTATGAAACGTGCTGGCCGTACGACAGCCCGGTCCAGTTTGTGAGAGACTACCTGCAGCTGAGCGATGATGGGCTGGTTGCCTTGGATTGGGCAGTGCCATCCTACCAGAAACGACGCAGGACTTCCAGCCACTCTACCAGTCCCGTTCTGCTCATCATCCCAAACTCTTTTGGGAAGATCACCAGAAATGTGTTAAAGGTAATCTGTGCGGTCTAAATAAAATAATGATGATTATAGAGATTAGTTGAATAACTGTAGAGAAAGTGACCAGCAAGACAGCATCAAGACAGTGAGCAAGTTCGTAATAAAAAAAAATAATAATAATCTGTAACAGGTTAGAAATGGCAGTTTCCAAAGTCTGCAGACATTAGATGCATGAACCTTGTAGCTGCTACTCTAAAATACAGAGTAATGCTAACTAAACAAAGCAGATTCTTTTCAGGGTAGAAATAGAAACATGCAAGATATATATTTGACGCATGCACAGACAAATACTATTCGCAAACCTTTTCATATAGTCAAATGAGAAGTCAAACAACCAATAATTTAAAAGAGATGTGGGAGGATGCCATTGCAAAACAACAATAGTCTTTTGGGCAAAGCCAATCTTGTGAGCTTAAGCCATGGCAAGCTCAGTTTGAAGGGAAAAAAAGCAGAGCTGTAAAAAAAGAGCAGATGCGGAGGCAGCACCAGCCTTTCAACTGCTCTTTCAATACACTGACTGAGGTAATTGAGTGAGGGATTACAAAGCATCGCTTGACTTGAGGGGCCTGGGGAAGTACAACGCTGCTCCACATGAATGCCTGTTGGCTCTCGCGTCACTCTGGGCACCTGGCATCGTGCTTGCTCATTTCACTTCATACTATTAGCTCACTGTGCAAATCCGTCACAGGCTTACTGTCAGCCCCATGTCAGAAATAACAACTCTGCAAGAAGTCTAACAAAACCAAATGTGTTTGACACCAATTTAGAGTGAATAATTTGGTCTAGAAATCGATAGAAGAGAGGAGAAGTGGGAATAAAGGAAGGAAAACTGTTAAAATATTATAAATATTGAATGGCTTAAAGCATCACCATAGGAAAAAGAAACACAGATGGAGAGATGAAAAGTAATTGTCACATTCAGACTGATCATTGATCATGTTATTTTTGGGCCATCAACAGCATAGAGAGTATTTGTGATGCTGTCAGAGGGGTGGAAACAGAGGCACCACAGGGGATATAGCTACACCAATTAAGATTGCTCCTGTCACTGGTGAGATTCACTGCGTATAACCCAATGTCTCAGTGTGTGTGTGTGTGTGTGTGTGTGTGTGTGTGTGTGTGTGTGTGTGCAAGGAAAAAGGATAAAAAGAGCCCAGGTTTGCATGGGCATACACATGTGGGTTGGTATTTGAAGTATACACAGCACATTTCAGGAACTCATAAATATCAATGAGCCACCTCCTCTTAAATCATTCATATTTTTACCCTCAGTTGTTCTAGATAGCTAGCCTGGCTCACCTACCAACACCTCTAAAGCTCACTAACTAACATGTTATATTTTGTTATGTGGGTTATGTGCCGGATTATTGCTTTGCACAGTGGTGAACTGGAGTTTTCTCATCTTGTGAAGATCTTACTCTGCCTGGCCAAGAAACAGTCTGGCACAAAACTCTCTGTAAATCAATGTGTTGTGTTGTGCTAAGCTAACGGGCTGCTGCAGTAGCTACATATTTACAGTGAGACTTGAAGTGCAGTATTGATCTTCTCATAACTTTCAGCAAGAAAGCTAAGAAACATATTTCCCAAAATGTCAAACTATTCCCTTAAACCAGCACTACTTTCGAAGTTCAAGCAAGTCCACAAAAAGCTACCCCTCCACAAACTAATTATATGTCATGACCTCAACGTCAAAAAGAGGTCATGCAAAGAGGCCAATTTAATATCATGAAGGTGTGTAAAGACATGTTGGACTGAGCCCCATATGCAGTCCTCTGTGATCAATGCTTGGAGCAATGTGCTGAAAGGCCATAAATGTTCCTGGAAGCAGACATCCAGCTGTTGCAGCCGTCACATGATTTACACACGTCACACTTTTCTGACAGCGCACGTAGATTTGTGAGCAATTTTACCATAATTTTGCGACCTAGTTACAGTACAATCACAAGTGTTTTATTTCAGTATGGTTTTGGCACTCATTTCTACGTCAAGTCTTTTTCATTCCTTACAGATATTAGGTATTATATAATCTGGTAATTATGTGTATTTACCTTTCAACACTTAAATAATACCATTCCTTTCCTTTTCTAATTGCTGTGAGCAACTTTGGAATTTTCCAAATTCCTTTGGGGATTGAATAATAGCTTAGTGCTCGTGCACTATAAGTGATAAGTTTCACTATTAACAGTCCTGATTAAACATTAGCAGCAGTACAGAAAGTATCAAACCCAATACAGATAGAGAGCAAAAGTATACGGATATCTATGTCTGTAGCTACTAAGCATACTGTTGATCACAAATGTGCATCAGATCTGTGTGTGTCCCCTCATCTGTTTGTGAATATTACATTGTGACACAGCAGTGTGCAGTCCGTAGTATCAAGACAGTGACTGTGACTCTTTGTTTTGAAGTGGAACAATGATTATGTGTGTAAAAAGCTGATCTTAAGGTTTAGTTTTGAGGTTTGCTGCATCCTTCAAAGATTGGTGTTTGGAGTTGGCAAAGGGGATAGATAAGAAATGTATCCCAGATTTTCAGCAAAATGTAAATCTGTCCTACCACTTTTTCTATTGTCAGTGCCTTGCCCTACCTGAAAGACGCAAACTGTGCATCAGGACTTGGCAACACTTCTGTCTATGACTCATAGGACAAGGTATCAAAAATATTACCAACCAGCACTGCAGTCAATATTAATTTACCTCACAATATGTTGAGAAAAACTCCAGTGTTTTGTTTCAACTTTACAGTAAGACCAATGCAACTATAACCTGACTGTGCCAGGTGGTTTGTTACACAGAACCATCTGGTAAGTCGTCTTTGGAAACTGGAAGACGGTAGGCACTTTCAAAATATACAGACCAGGTGATTCGATAAACCATGTGTCTGTCAGCGTCTATCATGGTTGAACCAATCAGGTCAACAAACCATATAACATAGACAGACTCATACAGAAAGTCAGTCAGAAGAAGAGCGAAAGCCTCTATTCCATCACGATGTGACCAGGTGGTACCCAACGCACAAGACCCAGAATACAAGACCCAGAATAAACTTGAACCAGACTGCTGTACAAAAATACAAAATTTAGTTACAATGTATTCAATGAAAAACTGGCCTCCATTCCACTAGGGGACATAAACTATAAGTAATGCATGAATCACATCAACCATGAAATGAATAAACAATAAACAACATGGCACTAGACTGCACAGTCAGGGGGGCTAGTGTGGATTTATGCAAAGAAAGATGAAATTATGACTATCACTACACACAAACCAATTGGAATCAGATCAAAACTGTTCTACAACAGTTGTATGTTTTACATACTCACAGCAAGCTAAGGTGACTCAACCCACACAATAAAGCACACATGCAAGATGGCTGCACTACTACTCAGTCCGCCCTTTAATACAGCAGAAAATCCCCCCCCCAAAAAATAATAGAAAATGTCCCATTCAATGATAAGTTAAAGGCAACTAAAATCTAATAAATCAGAGAAAACAGTGGTTGGCTTCTCTGAAAGTATCTTTGTTGGGAAACTTAATGAAACTGAAACACATTAATATAGAATACTTTACAAGAAACAATTTAACAAGATATGTGCAATGTCAAAGTAAATGATGCACATTTCTAAACTGGAACACAACACCTTCTCCCATGCAGGTGACTGGAGTCTGTATTCAGAAATAACCATCTTAATATTATGTTTAAAGGACTGAAACTATTTTAAAATATACCTGCTTCTTGGCTGATGTGTCTAAACAGTCACTCCTAACTTTAGTCCCTCACCAAACACAAAGAGTCTAAGAAATAAAACAAATACTGTGAGCTTAAGAAATATTTCATGGTCCAACAGTTTCAATATTAGATTTGTACTTTAAAAGATAAGAAAATGGAGCCTACCAAATCAAGACTCAAACAAATGCTGGCCTCAGCCACTCTCCCAGGTGTGTCTCAATGCAGGAAGAAAGGCCCAGGTGAGCTTCCCTCCCCTTTTTATAGACTCTGCCCCTTTGCCTGGGTCTTGGTACTAGACTTCCTGTTACCCTCCCCTCCACAAGGAAAAACCTTCAGCATTGTTCTTTGCTCTCCGTTCAGTGAAGAAAGTCTGATAGAACTGATGCTAGCAGCACATGTTGTCACACACACACTTAGTATTAAACAAATCCTGTAGCTCATACAGTAGCTGACAGCAGTTCCTCAGAGGACGCTGATGAGTCTGTAACCACTGTACTGACTAACACAAGTGGATCGGTTGAAACATAGCAAGACTGATTCTTGCTTGTGATTTCGTGATCTCTCTGGGTATGTCACCTTTTATGGTTAATTCAACAAATCTGCTGTCCTTCTGCTATTTTTAGAGAGGCTTGTAGGACATGAGCTGGCAAAAAAAGTTTGGGTGTCAGTTTTAATTTTTTTTTTAATTACTACTAGTTATCTTCAATAATGGACATCTGGACAAACAAACTCTTTTGAAACTACAAAATCTATTTTATCTAGTCCATCATTTTGTCTACTTTTGTAAGACTTCACTCTATATCTAGGGTATCGTGATTTTTTTTCATTTACCACTCTCCTCCAGCAGTTCTAGATGGAAGAACAAAACAGATTGTGCTGTAATGCAAGAGATTAAAGAAGAAGCTTTTCTTATCTAGCTATATTTAGCTTTCATACTATTAGTCGAAAAAATGCCAACCAATTAACTGTAAAGATGGCAGCCATGGCATTTATTATCTAACAAATATAGTAACTTTTAATGTAGAATTTTATAATTTATACCAACTGTCAGCAATTTTCTCACATAGTGCATCAGCAGAGCAGTGAAATGATTAAGAGATCTACATGTAATGCAGGCTGAGCCTAAACAGCAGGATATAGTATCTTGTTTTTCCACAAAATTGTCACAAAAAATCTCCTTAATTTCTCAAATGTTGGCTGTGGTCCTGCATATATCTAACTCAAAAAAGCAAATCTATTCCCTGGACATGTATCACAAGCCTTTTTGGGAGTATTTAAGCAAACCATTGACCTGAATAGAGGACAGAGCTTTTCAGCGAGATGCTTTATTGCCTCTAAAAGGCTTTTAATTGAATAACATCCTTAATTTAACTTGATTTGTGGCCACATGTCCCGATGAAGCTGCTCAACACTAGAGGTGGTCTCGCAGAAGGAGATCACATTATTCAATATGATTTGAAGGGAGGAGGAGTATTTATGTCTCCGTCATTGTTTCAGCAGAGAGGGTGAGGAGAATAAATTCTGTTTTGTATGGGTGTATGAAAGCTGGCATGTTGTCCACTGTCCCCGCTGAAGGAATTTCTCACTGAGCTGACAGTTTATCAGCTCTGACAGAAAACTGCTGGAGTAGCTGCTGCTGTTTTTTTTGCTGTTTATGCAATGAAGCTGGAATCTGAAAAACAAAATATGTGTATAAATGTGAAGCTGGAAAACGGTCAAGATATATATTTTTGTGTTCACTGTAAAAAATAATAAGTAGTCACATTTAGGACAAGTGTCTCTCGTGGTGAGATCAGTTTAATAATTTATCCAACTGTCCAAAAAAATATAAAAATATTATTTCCTGGTCATGAATTATTGCTTCACTTCCAAACAAAAAATAGCTTTTGGAGACAAATGATATAATAGATCAGAGTGAACTTTTCCGTGTGTCATGTGCTCATTGTGCCTGTTACAGTGATTCACACAGTGCATCACTACAGTGTCTGATGTTAGTTTACACCATGATACCTGAGCAGGACGGCTCACATCACACTCATTTGGATCTAATTTAATATCTGCCGCAACATTCATCACTATGCCCCTTCTCATACACAGTGCAAATTGCAAAATATCTAATCATGTACCTCAATATCTTTGGGAATTAAACTGAATTCATATTTGAAATCTCTTCCCCTCCTCTAATGAGCTCCTCTTGAATCACAATGATTCAAAACTGCATCTATAGAAGAGGTTAACGAACGAGTGAATGAATGATGTATTAGCTCTGCTCTGCCTAGTCATGTATCTGGCGTCAGAGTAAATCCTCTTTTCATAAAGATGACCAAAAAAGTGGCGAAAATGCTTCTGCAGTCTTTCTCAGCTGGTAAATATTTAATGCAGTGATTCTGCAGCTCTTCCTCGCCGGCATCTCTGCAAGATTTAAAGCAGAATGTAACTTATCTCAAGGCTGACAGTTTATTTGCACAGGCTACCAATAACTCCACCAGCCTTTTCTGACCACAAACATTTGTGAGAAATGTCCTGTGCTGAGATGAAGCAGAGTGACACTGCAAATCTAGAGGGAAGTAAGATCCTCTTCTTGTGTTTCCAGACGCTGTAATGGATTTGGATAATTTATTCTAAAGGAAATATTCAGAACCTTGACTGGAGCAGTCTCTTATTTTCAGTCCCTCTCTGCATGGAGAGCTTTTTAATGTAATTTATATATTTAATTGGCATTTTTGCTCTTCTTTCCAGTCTTTCCAGAGTTATTTTTTCCCAGTTTATGTAGTTATAAGCTCAGGCTTAAGCGTTCTAAGGTCTGATTATGCGTCATTTTTCCACTCAGCCTTTTGGATACGATAGAAATAACTATATCATATATGAATCTGCGTTAATCATATTACCAACACTTGCTAGGATTTAGTGAATGAAGTGACATTTACAATAAGCTCATCTGCAGCCAGCATACAAGAAGAAATGATATATTTACTCTGCTTTCTGTCCTTAACACTATTACAGGTACAAGGCCAGTAAGCAACAGTTTACTGTAAACATGCAGAGAAAAAAAAAATCAGCAGCAGAGCCATTTGAGTTAGAGAGTCAGGTCCTTGAGAGCCTTCAAAGCGAAAGAAAATGACTTGTGGCGGGAAATGAAAAGGCTTTTGGGTAAGCAGAAGAGCATTTTACAGATTTGAAAAACACATATTCAATGATACAGTACCTGCTTTATGAAAATGGCTTGTTATTATAATTTGTTATTCCCATCAGTTATCGCTTCATGGAGCCATACACTAAATTATGCTGTCCTGCAGACAGAAGTTCATAAACTTTGAGCAAATATAAGTATAGTAAAATATTTTTATGTGCTGAATAAGACAAAAGGTCTTGCCATTTGTTCATGAATTTTGACTATTATTGATTCAAAAGATTTACACATTTAAAAAAGACATTACTTCCCAATCAGTTATATAGCATTTTTCAAAACAAACATATTAATAGCTCACTTTAGAAGAAACGATGAGTAGTCATATTTCTCTCCACTGTGCAGCTGACTGAAAGGGAAGACTTCCTGCCAGAGACATGCGATCACAGCTCTCCTTACTCAAGCCCTTTCTGCTCTCATTTGCCAGTTTTGCTCCCAGCCCACTTGAAGGAGAGATGCATATTGCAGGTTGAGGCTGTCTGAGCTAAATGGCTTGCTGTGCGCCTTATGGACATCATCACAGCTAATGCGATTGTGCGTAATGTTGGCCTTCACCAAGGCCTCCACAGTGTGAGAGAGCTGCCTCAAATGTCTGCACATTCTCCACGTAGCACCATCCTGGCTCATCACAACCTGTGGCTAAGGACAAGCTTCTCATATGTCAAGAGTTTACCTGGTTCTGGTCTCATTGTCTGTTTTTGCATGCACAAATATGGACTGTTGGATCAGCTGTTAAAGGTGTTACAACTGATGTGGAGTGATGTTGAAATAATATCATAATTTATCACCCTCATTACAGTTTATTCCAAGAGAACAACTGCTGTGCTCCAAATCATGTCTTACTCATTTACAATAAATACTAACCAGTGAAATATGAGCAAGCTGGGATTTTGAAGTTGTCAACAGATGTTAACTTATTTGGGCTACATTGTAAAGGAAGTATCTCAAGATGCATCTGTGCAAACTTGTATTATTAAGCCTAATATTGTACATTTGTTTCACAAGAGATGGTTCTTTAACAGTCAAATCAGCAAAGGGTGAATCTATAGGCATAGCATTTACTGTTTTCAATCTACTCATGACAATTGAACCTATTCTGTACTATTGCGTTGTACACTTTAGGCATAGTTAAGCTGCACAGTAAAAGGGAGACTTAACACTTAATCCTGTAGTTTTACTGTGTTCTCACTTTAGCCAGCAACAGTTATTTCTTTTTCCATACAGTAAAAAGTAGCACTTTGCATTTTCAGGTGTTACAACGGCAAAGACATTTCATGGAACAAAATAGGAACTCATTTCTAAAAGGAGACATTGTGTAATTCTGAGGTATTATAACCAAGAGACCAGGCTGCACTAATTTGACCATGTGGTCTATTCAGAAGGACAAAAAACAGGATTTCTCTAAGGAGGCAAAGTAGGCATGTCATGTCCTTTCTATTGATAAATATCTGCCTGTATTTAATTCAGCAAGTCTGCCATAATGTTCCTTTCTTTTGAAGACACATTTACATCCTCTTATTTAATGTTCTGCCTCCTCTCTCTACAGTTGTGTGAAACAGCCCTGTCCCATGGCTACCTTCCGGCAGTTTTCAACCGTCGCAACCACAACGGCACCCCGCTCACCACCCTGAAGCTGCAGCAGTTCGGTGACCCTGCCGATCTGCGAGAGGCCGTGCGCTACATACGCTACAGACAGCCTGCAGGAAGACTGTATGCAGTGAGCGAGAGCACTGGGTCGGGCCTTCTCCTGTCGTACCTGGGGGAGTGTGGATCATCCAGCTATGTGACAGCGGCCGTCTGCCTGTCGCCTGTGTTTCGCTGTCAGAGCTGGTTTGAGAACGGGCTATGCTGGCCTCTGCAGTGGGCTTTGGTGCTCTACCAGAAGATTTGTCTCAGCAGGTATGGAGCGAGGAAGAAGAACTGTACATGCTTAGATAATGGGTCTCACATGAACACGACTTTGTAGACTTTCAAAGGATTCTGGTTTATTACAACATGCATCATTTTTATATAGATTAAGCCTTCAGTTCTATTGGTTATGATAACTGTACACACCAGAGTAATGAATGCTGGAGTCCAGGAACACATCCCAACAACAAAATCTGATTAGGCAAAGACCACAAGCTAGCAGAGGATCAGACAGGCCGTAAATAAGTCAATGGTTTAGCCAGATTTAGAAAGATTGGAGGCAAAATCGAATTTGGGCGCGCTGAAATGTCAGCAACAATCCCTTCTTACACGAGAAAGATCTGTGCATGCACAATTACAGCAGTAGGTAGGTCGAAGTTTAGAAAGTCTTCCCTGATCATCTGACTGATTGTGTCTCTTATGCTGTTATGCAGTTATCTTGAGTGCTTATCAACAGGAACGTTGACAAGAACTACAAAAAGGGAGGTTGCAATCAGCAAGTACAGTAAATTATGGATTTTAGGACAGCCAAAAGAGAGATGTGGACAAAGGGGGATTGTCAGAAAAAACAGATGCAGGTACTCACTAACCATTCAGTGGAAAAGCACAGACAATTAAGGAAACAATCAAGTTACTGTAGCAACGGATGGCCTGCACAGTGTCAAGTCATTGATTCTGTCAGGCATCGTGACCCAGGTATAGTTTCTCAAATCAATTCCACAAAGGGAATATGAGACTCATGCAGCTCTTCAAAATTGATTTACTGGTTTTCTCTTGTTGTCTCGTTGTGTGTTTGTGTGTTCTTTTTTGTGCTTATGTGTGTGTTTATGTGCTTGGATGATATACATAGGTACAAGACGGTGCTGGGTGAGACCATGCAAACAGATACCCTGTTTTCCAGCTGTTCCTTGCGTGGCCTGGAGGAGTCGCTCTTCTGTCAGACTGGGCATGTGAGCTCTACACCAGCAGTACCAACAGGGACTGGCAGTAGCAGTCTTACTTCAGGTGCCTGGGATGCTTACTGGGAACGCAACGAACCCTTGAGAGATGTGGACGAAGTGGCTATTCCTGTTCTTAGTATGTGCGCACAGGATGACCCTGTCCGTGGTGACACCCAATCCACGGTGCCCTTGGAACTCTTTGAAACAAACCCACATTTTTTTCTTCTCCTAACTGACCGTGGAGGTCACTGTGGTTTCTCCACCCAGTCCGAAGGGAGCACTGCTGGTGCAATTGGTGCAGTCGGTTCCGCAGCTGCGCCGTACAGTGGGGTGGGGAGCTGTGGGATCAACTGGAGCCACAAAGCACTGCTGGAATTCTTCAGGGCCACCACAGACTTCTTCGCTGCAGAGGAGAGAGCGAAGCAGCTTGCCGCAAGGAGAAGGGGGCTGGGGGGAGGTGCAAGTGGAAGGGTTTTTCGTCACCGGAGCGTCAGTACATGTAAACGAATGCCAGCGTGTTCCCATAATATCCATGCCATTTACAATTGGCAGAGGTCCTATACACGATGAGGGAGCCTAATGGAAGTTAATGCACTACACTGATGCCTTCTGATAGTGTTTAGATTTGGGACGTGAGGGAAGGTTGTTCTCTGCTCATGTGACACTCAAAGTGTTAACATAGACAAAACTAGTAAAGTGCAGAGGCTGTGAAGAACTGAGGTCATAGAGTACTTTTAAGTGTTGTTCTCACAGCTTGATGGGAGCCATAAAACACAAGGATAGAAAAAAAAAAGATCATGACAGGCCACAAGCTCACACGCGGTTGTTATGTTTTACTGCTGAACATTTGACACTAAACTCTCAAGATGGGTGGCTATATATTTTTCTACAGAGTAAACTGAAACAGACAAATCTCTACTTGCTACATTTGCAACCACGTTTGCTATATTTGCAACCACAACTGCACCATGTCATCATTTGAAACCTTGATACTTAACTGTTGTATCTTACTGTCTGTTCTTTTCTCTGAAAGGACATTTATCTGGGAGCCAAATGTTGAAAGTGTTGTGCCTAGTGTAGAAAGTGAAAAAATAAATAAATCTGGTAATAATTTGAAATGAATTTGAGCTAAATGTCAAATGAGTTTAACAAACTCATCCAGTGTTATTGTACACATTAAAGAGTTTACTGTGTATATTATTGAATGTTCTCTTCTGTATAGGGAAATGTCCTGTAATGCCCAGAATAGAGGAACTCATGTATGATCGCCACCCAGTCAGCTTTTAGAGGAAAGTCTGTGTAATGAGGTTGTATTTTAATGAGCTGGGTGGCTGAAAGCACTTTGTGGGTTTTCCTGTCTCATCATTTAAACTCTGTGCTGCAAGGTTTCCCCCGGCTGCTCAGGATGTGAAATTTGGTGAAGTAGTGAGTGTTTCCTACTGAGGTGAGCGTTCAAGACTTAGCAGCATGTTGTTGTTTGAAACTTTGAGTCCAGGGAAATGTCATTCTTGTGCTTTATGCTAATAAATTATACAAATTAAAATGATTGTGTTGAAAGTGTTCAGAAGAGAAGCACTTAAGGGCAGCTCAGCCACTTAAAGCAGGAAAAGGCAGAGGTTCTGGTTTTTGTCTTCTGTTGTTTAATAAAAATGCTATACACTTGTTAAATGTGTTATATTATGTGATGGAATTTTAAAAAAACAGTATAATAAATGAATCAAAATGGACAAACTTGGGATATACACATTTTGTGAATGTGTATCAATGTGTATGGGTCCTGAAGAATAGCATTTAAACAGTTGGCTTTGTACTACAGGTAAGTCAATTCCTTATTAATACCAATATGTTGTATAATATATCTTGATTTTGGTTACTCATTATTTTTGCCTATAATCACCCTCATTTTTAAAGCACATCACACTAAAGTTGTGATCTCTAGTCTTGTCAAACCCCTGCTGAGTCAATGCTCAGCGACACACCCTATTATAGCACAGTACCCACAGCCATTCTGCACGAGTGTGTGTGTGTGTGTGTGCGTGTTTGCGTGACATTCACTGCAGTGTTTGTCCGCCTACTGAGCTTTATCCGCTCAGACAGCTGGAACACACAGTGTATACACAGACACACACAAAATGTGTGCCGGCAGACACATTGTCAACATGTATCCTCGCCATCACAGAGGCACACACACAGAAATGATTACGCACGTAAAGACACACGGATATGAAAACGAGCTGTCAGATGCAGGATATTCTAACGCTTATGATCTACAGGGAGATTCACAGTCTCATACAAAACAAAAACACACACACATACAGGGACTATCCCATGTAAATGACATGATTATTGATGACTGATAATGCCACTGAAGTGATACCAAGCCAGAATCTGCATCATTATGAACTCAGCAGAAATACAAAATAATTTGAAAAAGACTGAAACTGACAATCACAGTGGAAAGAAGAGCAGTGTGTCTTGCTCTTTTCCCTGTCCAGTTTTAAGTCTTGGGGTGAAACTGACATCTCTTTGGTCTTAAATTAATCCACTTAATTGCCCAGTTTTCTTCAAAGACATGTCAAAACAATCGGAGGCCTTTCACTTTATGTATATGTACACAAGGCCAGAATTTGACCTGATTTCAAGGAGCAGAAACTACAAAGAAAGTGTTAAAAACTGTTACGTCATTATTTTTGTGTGTTTTTTTTATTTCACAGTTAGATTTTATTGCCTGATAGGCTTAAATACTGTGACTGTGCTGTTGCAGATCAGTCTTATCAATAGTGTCATAATTGGTGTTTTTCTGTTAACAAAGCAGCGTGTCTATCCAACATACAGTAAACAACACAAACATATTTATGATTCAAAGAAATAAAGCAATCTCTTTGCCATTCATGCTTTTTCAGCAGCAAATTCTCTTTTTTACTCCGACCTAGAAAATGTGAAAATGTGTGAAACCTCCAGGGCCTCCAAGCAATGTAAGCAAGTCTCTCCGAGTCTTTATGACTGGAAATAAATCTGGCCAGCATATGTTGAAAAAAAACATACATGACAGCGGGGGTACCATGCAAAAAAAAACAACAAAAAAAAATGTTAATGTTTTATTGTTGATGTTAAGCCTCATAATTTATGACCAAAAATAGAAACCGTTCCCTAGCAATAAACATTTACTTTCATTGGCCTCAGGCAAATGAAGCCATTAAGACTGAATTGCCCTTTCCCACTTTGCTTATTCAATCCAGACCCAATCGTCTGCCTCAGTGATCAGGGACTGATTTAATTAAAATGATTGATATTTAATTAACAAGGAACCTGACATTCCCATTACTTTGATTGTACTAAATCATAGGTGCTCTAAATTGAGACGCATACTGTGTTAGGGATTAGGGAAGAAACATTTCGTTTGTATCATAAATACACAATAGTTAGTGACTTAAACTGGAAAAATGGAAATAAGGTGAAAATTATGAGGGAGAGACTGCAAATATTTAAACATTTATACAGTAGATATACAATGGAAAATCCTGTTCATACAGGTATGAGTTTATGACCACGAGTTGTATATATATATAACATTAAGTAAACTTTACAGTGTTTATTACAGTACATGGTGGAATACTAGATAATGTATGTGTATGTTAAAGCCTATTAAACTATATTAAAGATGATTTAATTTATAAAAGAAGAAATAACACAGTTTTGATATTATAAATGACCATAGATCATTTCATAAGAAATAAAAATTCTCTCTAATTTCTATCCGTTAAATACGCTCAGCGGTTTTGCTGCTGCAACCTTATTGGTCTGGTGTGACCAGTAGCGTTTAGTGGCTAATGTTAGCTAATGTTAGCTTGTAAAACAAACTTACAAGTCAGTTTGTGGACTTTATGACTGTCCTCTACTTTTGCTACTGTTATACTTCACATACTACTACTTACAGTCCCATATTTTGCCACTTGTTGGCACTGGCAGAAGCTGTACAGGTTTGTTTAAATAGTTTGTCAGATACACATATTTGATTTTTATGCTGAAAATTTGATGAACTGTAAAATGACAATATGTGATTTTACAAAGAGTTCATGAGCGGGAACTGTTTTTGTAACTGGGTGCAGTAACTTCCTGGAATTGCTGCTAGTTGCCTGGCAACCTCATAGTCACAATAAATATCTAGGAAATTCCTGCATCCTGTCAAGACACATAACCCTCTGGAAAACTACAATGTGTTGTTCTTTCATTTATACAATATATAACATTATATTTAGTTAGCATTACAGTTGCTAATCTAAACTAACCTTGCCGCAGCATTTAGCATACATACTAGAGAGGGATATCAATTTAATTGCTCATGTAACACTTTGCAAGAAAGAGAGGGAATGTACTATTCACTTGATGCATTGTTGCATTGTAGGTAAACTGTGGGTGAATGCTCTTATACAGTCTGATTAAAACACACACTGACTAAGACACACTGAGGCTTAGAAAGTGTATCCAGCTTACAGCACTCTCCCAAAAAATCAACATGACATAACAAAACACTGAGATCAAGTCACAATAAATGAATCATAAGAATGTCCACTGTGCATAGAAGAACCCCAAATAGTTTCTGGACTCCTCTTGTTGACAGGTTTCCTTCAAAGGCCCTCTTTGCCTTTGAAGGAAACCTGTCAACAAGTGGGCAATAGCTGGTGTGCATTTATTTGCTTTCTTCACAGAAAATGCCTGAAATGCCTGAGATTTTGTGCAGTCACTTTAGAGATATTTTAGCTAAAACCATTACGTTATCAGAGTCCCCTCAGAGCCAAGACAATTAAATGTGATCAGAGAGGACCTAGCAACCAGCAGGCCAACAAAAATACAAAACAGATGTTTAGGTTTGGGTCGCTGACATTCTAATTGTACTTGGTTTGGATGGAAATCAACGAGTGAGGAATCAGACTGTTTTGGTGTTTCTTTGTTGGCTCTGCGTCTCTGTAAGTATCCCAAAAAGTAAAACTGCACACGGGCTGCCTGTGATTATAGTAGGGGACTTCTTGTTTACATGTGTTTACAACTTAAATAAAACACCAGAGATAGTGCTGTGGGCAGATAAAACACTCCCCCACTATGTTACTGAAACTTTTGCTGAACTTTTTTAAGTGTGTTATATGAATCTCAGTTTTCTGTTTATTGTATGTCGGGTTCTGATGTTAGCATGCTAAGAGGTAATAAAAAAGTCTGGCTTTCTCTTGGCTTTAGAGTTCAAAACTGATCACAAATATCCTGGGGGTTTTTTTGTTTTTTTTTCCAATCTCGGAATCCATGAAATATTGTTTGACAATGATTTAGTCTCAGGGGGCAACGTCCAATGTTTCGGGGTTTCTGGTGTAGCCAGCTGATATCCAGAAACAAATATCAGGGCCAGGACTTCCTCTGCAGTCCAGTTAGCAACTTGATGTGCAAGAATGACGAGAAACATTTCGGCTAATCTCTATAAACAGATACCTGCATATAAATGCAAGTATATTTTTTAAAACACTAATAAAAATCATTGCATTTTGGCCATTGTGTTTTTCTGCATGCAACCAAAACACAGAAAACTGAAAGACTGAAACGCTTCCGATGCCATAATCTTGGTCCCTTAGCTACAGATTCTGCATTCATATACAGGTGCTAACTAGTTTTAAACTTTCTAAATTTGAAATCTAAATCTTTTCACTCTTTGATTACATAACAAGTCATTTTCACAATCAACCTTTGATGAAATGTGAGTCTGTAAAATATTAACAATAAACCAGCAGTATTTCTAAAGCAGTATGTACCACGATACAATATCCCATCATGTTTCATTGAATTAGGCGTTGCTGCCTGAGATCCAGTGTTCAAATGATCCATTAAGCTGCTCAGAAATCCAGTTATATCAACTTTATTACTTCTTATTATACATAAGTTGTTTGTTCCATTTAATGTGATATCACATGTATAAAATGTCTTCCTGTTGAGATTCATGTTTAACTCTTTCACATATTCCATATTTTTAAGGTGCAGCTATGAGGAAAGCACACAGCCATCACAAGTGGATATACCATAGAAAGTTACTTTGATCAGGGGCACCATCTTGTGGAGGTTGTCGGATCTTTCTGGTGTTAATTGCAAAGCAGGGTTTGAGTGTTCAACTCACAAGTAAACTTTAATGAAATATCTGTCATATATCATATTTATCCGTTTCTATGTGTATGTCGAAATTTGGCATTCATTTAATTTATTTTTTTTTATTATTATTATTTTAGTGGAGGATATGAAGAGAATTACAAGAAGAAAAAACATGTTAGGGTCCAGACTATGACATTTATTAAGATTATAGGATTATTATGTCTGAAAGGGTTTTAATTGTTTTAGCTAACTTTAACTTACTAACTTTGTACAGCAAATGTTAATAAAAGAAAAAACTTTACCCAGGAAAAAGTTTGGGTGAGAAATTTAATTTTGTTTTTAAAGTAATAGAGTAGATTTGGGAGCAAAAGGTAAAACTAACTAAAAGAAGTAAAGAGTTTTTCAGCAATAATAGGAACTAAAAGTGCTGCAGTGTTCTGATCACATCATTATTTATTGCAG
Source organism: Argyrosomus regius (assembly GCA_946959425.1). Taxonomy (NCBI): domain Eukaryota; kingdom Metazoa; phylum Chordata; class Actinopteri; family Sciaenidae; genus Argyrosomus; species Argyrosomus regius. Next base: position 14,942,769 of record OX336889.1, on the reverse strand, counting down.
CCTTACAGCCACAACTCTTTAAATATTGTAGGTCTGTCTGTTTCCCTGTGACCTGGTTTTACAATGATGCCTTTATCAAGATCACTCGACCTACTTGCCCATCCAAATTATCCAACCATGTCATCTGACGTCGCCATGGAGACCTCCTCCTGTTCTGCTGCAGCGGCCAGCAGATGGTAGCACCAACAAGGTTTACGCCTGGAATGTTCCACGCTTGTGACTTCTCCAGGGGTTGACTCTGCTCTGACAGACACAATGACGCAGCTATCTCTGCTTTTGGCTTGGAAACTGTCTATATATTTAGCACCTTGTTTAAAATTAGAGCTCAGCACATGGGGAATAAATTAAGATGGCAGTTTGAATAGATATCTGCCGAGTCACACAAATTGGACTCAAGCACACACATGTCCATAAATACTGTGGAGAGTATGTAAAGAGGGAGTTAAACTTTGTGGGAACCTGAATATGAAAGCATTTGACTTTTTTAATTTGTTGCAAATTGATTTACACACAGCATATCATCTTCCATAGAAATTCTACATTCATGAAATGTGGTACAAAGGTTACTTTACGTCACGTGACTCCACAGTGGAGAGATGTGAAAAAACATTCACTGATTAATTATCAGAACTACCTGCAGTGATACAAACTTTACATTTGAATTCTTTCCACTCTACAGAGGGATAAGGAGGACAGCAGCACCTGCATGTAGTAATGTGAATAAGACAAACAAACACAGGCAAACAGAAGATCTGCTTAATATCTTCTTAAGTTGTTTTGTGCATATTCATTCATTTATTTATTCATTTTCAGAACTGATGTGCTGGTAAATGAATACCAGAACATTTTTGCATGCTCGCTTGGTAACGGAACATGTTCAACATCAGCTCACGTGAACAGTGTACCTTGGTGCTCATTAATACGTTAGTGTTCCATTTGGTTGGACTCTGAGCCTTTGTGTGGCTGCTCACCTTGGATTGTGGCCCATCTGATAGTGTCATTATATCCTGCTTAACGTTTATTTAATGCTACAACTTATTAACAGTGAAATCTCATTAAAAAACCCTAAAATAGAATCTTGCATTTAATAGTGTTTAGTCAGTTAATAATTATGCAACTAAATCTCACTAAATGTTATCTAAAATATCATCAAAACTATTTCTGATTACATTTCTTGTCTGCTTTTGATCCACCACAGATCAATGATGACTGACAGTATACCACACGTGGCATGTCGATACATGCCCAATTTCTGGAGAAACTGAAAATACAAACAGAAGATTGGGTCAATGAGAACCTAAACAGCTCCACGTTCCCATGATTTGGTAATTGTGGGAGAAATAATGTCTAATAAACAGCAACATAATACAAGCAGCAGTGCGAGGCTTAAGAAGAAAGAATGTTTGTTTGTTTTTAAAACTCTACAATAGTGTCACAAAACTTTGAAACAGTGGTTAATCAAAGAGCTGTAATGCACTTGCATTGTAATTTACATTTTAACAATGATAAATATGATGTAGTCTTCTAATACTGTAGGCCTAAGCGCATTCAAAAATGTCCTCTGTGTTCTGTTCTGTGTTTGCCAGGCTTCAACAGGGGCAGGTTGGTAAGCTTTCAGCTTTAGTAGATTAAATGTTAGTGTAAATCTGAGCTGATCAACTGGTTAATTCCAAGGTCATCAGAAAGTATGAGGAAACCATAACACAAAGCAAATGTCCCAGTTATTTTGAGAACCTTGGGAATTTGAACAAAGACTAAACTGGGTACAGTATTGTACTGAATGTTTTTGAAAATGTGATATCATCTGCATTCTTGTTGCTGTTTTCTCTTGACTTGTGGTGCAGTGTGTGTCAGCAAAGCGAACCGGAGAGCTCAGGTTTCTAAATTTGAGCCTAAGGAGATAGAAAAAAAATAATATTGTATTATTTACCATTTATTTGAGACCAGCTGGAAATGCACAAAGTCTAGAGTTTCCAAGCTCTTGAACCTGCCTAGAATATTTGTGTTTTGTGATAGACTACTGCTTACGTGACTCTGTAGGTGTTGTCGTACATTTCCGAAGTGGAGTGGGAAACAAGTCAGACCACCTCAGATACAGTATCTTACTTTTAAGTTGTGTAGTATATATTTGTATTATATTCATAAAAATTCCATTTGTTAGGCAACAATTTGGTTTCAAAGTTATTCATATAAACACTGTCTGTGCTAAAAAAAAGACAACAGAAACTCAAATATTTCCTGATACCAATGACAAAACACTAATGTTTGCTCTGCAATTATTCACATGAAAACCAGCCCCAACACAAATATCTTTATCTAAATCACAGAAGAAAATTAAGCTGTCTTTGAGGTACAATCTGCAATTATGCAAATATTATGAGTCTTGGAAGATTTGCTTGTCTTCCCCCGCATTGACAAACACAAGTATGTTAAATATGCCAAACATTTACTTAAGCACCTGCAAAAGTCAAAAAGGAGCCAACATGCTGAAAACTGTTTTCAGCAAGCCCGACTCCCGCTCCACAATTTTCCTGTCATCTACACCACATGTGACGAACAAGTATCTCGGACTCAGGCTGAAAGTATTTGTGGCTAGCCTGCAGCAAATTCCTTAACTGTCACATTACATGGTTTATACAGGGTGTGGCCAGTTGAAGCGGTTCAACTTAGCGTAGCCACAAGCTAATTTGTGCTAGTTTCATTCTTGTCGGGCCTAAAAGGGACAAGAGAATGGACAATAGAAACACAAGAGACTGAAGAAAGACGGGGACAAAGACAGTCATATTGCTTGTTGGCGATTACCCCTGTGTAAGTGTCTGCACATGTTGCGTGTGTATGCATGTTCTCTTCTCTGTACGATGAGGTTGCTGGTAACCACCTCTGCTTCGGGCTAAATTGGAGTCAGCTAACACTGGAAGATCTAATGCAACATGACAGTTAGCCTGGTCTGCCCAACTGTCATTGCACACAATCCAAACAGCCCTGGCAACTAAAACCAAAGCACCTCTCAAGACAAGAGTCACCTACACGCTGACCAATCCTGGTTTATTTTGTCAGTTTCAGGGAAATAAAACACAGTAGCTTTTGTCACGTAACTATGCAGAAATGACTGTCATGTGCAGTCACTGATACTTTTGTAAATTCTTTGTGACCAGAATGATCCTGTTGCAGGTCAGCTGCACTCCAACTAGAATTACTTATTTTAAATGCAGTTTTATTTAGAAAAAACGGGATTGTAGTTTACCAGACAGCCAGAGTTTAACAGGCCTCAACTTGGACATCTATGTCAAACTTCTCTCTGCCTGTAATGCTATCTTGTTATTGCTTTTTCTATCTCCTTGTGCAACCCACCGAGTCTTGTGCAAGGCAGTGTGCTGTATGACAGAGCAGCAGTAGGGCCAGAGAGCAGCAGGTGGGCTACCAGAGCCACAGCAGGGCTCATCTTTCCCCTCATCTGCAGCACACTAGTCCTGTACAGTATGACCCTACAGTGCCTTGATCTCCAGAGGTCTCTCTTTTTTTCTGTGTCTCTCTTTTCCATTTTTCTGTCTCTATCATCTTGTGTCTCCACGATGCAGACGAACAGAAAAACACACAGGTCTGACAATGCAGCAGTGAGTGCAGAGCCTTTGTCCTGGGCAGCCAGTTTGTTCTTGTTCTGCTGTGTTTTACAGTACAGGCTTACATAAGCAAACAGCCCATGAGCAGCTGCTTTCAAAATGGAGTCCAGGATGTGCTCTCTCCCACATACAAGCACAAACACACATATATTTTGGCACGCAGATATTGCATGTGTCTCAAGATGCTCATGTGCTGTACACACAAAAACAAAAGTCTCCTCCTTATTCCTTCCTTAGATATTTTTGCAGGCTAATGCTGTCATGTCAGTGTGTGCAATATCAAGGCGACACCCGAGGATGTTTCCTTGCCCTTGGTGCCTGTCTGGGCTCTGACTAGGGCCGCAGATGGGGACTGAAGGGGAGGTGGGGAAGGAGAGACAGAGATGGGGAGTGAATGAGGAAGGACTGAGGAAAAAGGGAGGGGAGAATGTAAGAGACAACGAGAAAAAGGAAAGTGGAAAGAGCAAAGAGGCAAGGCAGCGAGGGAAAAGTAGAAAAGGAGGAACGAGGAAGGAGTGATAGAAAAAGGGAGTGGACAGAAGCACAGGCAAGATACAGAGTAGGAAATATGAGGAAAGAGAGTAAACATGACCAATTGAGTGGACAAGAGAAGTGAGATTATGTGTGTATGTGTGTGTTCATGTTTGTATATGTGTGTGTGTTAGCAGCGTTTGTGTGTGCATGCACGTGCAGAGGAAGCCTCCCTGGAAAAATACCAGCCTTCTTTCTCACTTCCTTCGCCGATGTGTCTCATCACAGTCCATTTGGCTGTCCTGCTGCACACCCATCCACCACAGTCACCACTGTGTTGGCATCCTGCCCTTCTCCTCTGCCCCCTGTCTTTCATTCCTCTCATTCTTCTTTTCCCTCCAGGTTCCCTTCTTTTTTTTTCAAGTGACAGCCATTTGAGTGTAAGAAAGTAACACAGCCTCAAGATGTCACTGTTCTTAATTTGCATTCATGTGAATTTTGGCTTTGGGTGTTAAGTATTAGTGTACTTGGGTATTGGGCAGTCTGTACCTGAAACTTAAAAGAAAGAAAAAACAGTGACACTGACAGACTAACAACTACTTGAGCAAGGAAAACAAGAGAGAGATATCTGAACTTTAACTACTGTATGTTAAACTAAACTTTGACGTATCAAAAAAAAAGGTTCATGAATTTTCTTGATCTCACTTGAGACTGCAGAAAATGTAAACCTTTTGAAACGGTATAACCAACCTTAACTCGGATGTCAAAAGATGTCTGATTTAATTCAAATTCTGGATTTCAGGGCCGTGACCGTGATGAGGATACAGAAAATAGATGGCTGGATTGGATTTGAAAAGTGCAGACCACTCTTTTCTGTGTAGAAGGAGAGAAGCAGGCCATAGACTGATATTTAGCCTGATATTTCTAATAAAACATGAATAAAAGAGATGGTTTTTTCGAGTCTGATTGGTACCTCATGCTCAAGCTAGTGAATAAATGGCTATTTATAGAAGCAGGAAGCAAGCTTCTGATGAGTCACTGCTACTTCCTAAAGAACCAACTGCAGGCCCAGTACAACTCACACTCCTCTGATTACCCACATACTGTTCCCAAGAACATGACTGAGAGACTAAATAAATACACACAAAAAATTCATCATGTAGAGAATAAGAGCTGTGGTATGTTTTGTTACGGAGAACACTCAAGCCAATTTTTCCATTAAAAATGAATCATGATTAATGCCAGGAGCTTCGAGTGTTACGTTTCTTCTTCTGTATATGCAAGTCTGGGCTTCAAAAGTTGTTGAGTATTGGGTGTGTCTTTCAGGCTACATGATATCCAGGAATTGAGTGGAAGTGAAGCAGTATTCTTCATTACCCTCTCAAAATATTAAGCTGTAGGCTATATATAAAAATCTACCAACCTGTATGTACAGTATGTTGGATCATGAACAGGAAAAGGCCAAATATAAAGCAATTATTAGCATTGTAAGTCCACAGACAGCCATGAATAGTATCCACAGGCTAACAAGCTAACGCCAAAGTGGTCTCTTCGGTATTCTTTGGCGTTCTTTATGGACTTCAGTTCAGCATGTACGGGATGTGTCAAGGGCGGCAACTCTGTACGAGAGCCGGTGTCAACAGCAGCCGAGTCAAGTGGAGTGTACGGGTTTATAGTACTGAGCGGTCTCAGCAGAGACAGCAGCTGCCGTAAGCCCCTCGAGGAGAAAACATGTATCAGTCACCACCTGCACTACTTAAAGCAAGTCAAAAACTGTTATACAATTCTGGTAGAGTTTGTAATGATGTTTGAGCTTGTAATGCTGCCATTTATATGGATGGCAGTTAGTTCGGGAAAGCTGAGAAGACGAGAGCTTTTGTCAGTGTCAGACGTGCAAGCAATGGCTATATTTCCTGGAGGCAGTACGTGCCACTGTAGACACAAACATATCAGTAGAAAAAAGAACTGTTCATTCCATTTTGGCCAGCTTTAGTCATGATAGGCAGTGAAAACCCTCGACTGCTTTGTTTAGTTACTGCACTCAGAATGGTCGAGGTTGCAGGAAAGCACAAAGACCTCTCGTCACTCAGCTGCTGAGGGTGAACTGACTCACAAGATTCAGAGGCACATGTGTGGAGGAAGTTTTAGTGAAACAAACACTTAAATAGGACACCTGTGGTGGCTTAATCAGCTTACTGTAATGCGAAGTCAGACAGGTTAATGTGGCAGGAAACCAGGATGGGGTTCACCTCACTAAAGCTCAGTCACATACTGTAATGCTGTCTGATTGTTCGCTCTAAGAACATCGCAGAACTTTGCAGAGACAATGCGTGCATGCATGTGCAACCTACTTCTGTTGTATGTCTGTGTGTGTTGTCCAAACACACACACACACACACACACACACACACACACACAGTATGACCTCCCTTCTTCACTAAAGTTACAACAATGTTGTGTTGTATATTGAAACATCACTTAGTTACCCAACACACTGAACACAACCTCAGAAAATTGGACAAACTACAGCCAGATAAAATAACACTCTCATCGATAGATTCATTATTGTTGGGGACATTTTAATAAATTACTCATTACATATTAATCACTGAAAGAATTTACATTACTGCATGAATTACTCAGCTAAAAACAGCAATATTACCCAGAAACTCTATCTATCACAACAATCTTACAATCTATCACAACCACACCTCTTATAAAGATAGAATATTATGTATTTAATGTGTTGTGATTTTACAGTCAGGAAGTATTTATTGACCATTAACAAGTAACGTTATCTTAACCCCTGTGACTAAATACCAAAGTCACGTCACATCGTTCAGATCGTAATTACAGCAGTGTCTGAAAAAAACACTGACGTCAGCCTCTGAGTTGTAATTTCGGGCATTGCTGACAGCTACAGTATCTCCGACTTGGTAAAAAGAACTTTGAACTTGCCACCATCCACTGGCATCTAAATAAAATATTAGCTCAATTAATTTGACTACTTAAAGGGAGCTTTACACAGTGTGTACCTGCATCACTTGTTACCAAACTCCTCTAGGTATGTAACACAAGAAATAAGATAATTAAAGCAATTTCAATAGGCTAGCCGTGGAGGCAACCTTCCTGGAAAATGCATGCAAACATTCCTGATTCAACAACTTTTTTCTATTCTTCCTATTCATCTGACATAAATGTAGCACCCCATGTGACTAGCTAACACATCCAGCAGCAGTGTCTCCTGATTGATGTCAGAAAGAGAACAAGTTGACCCCCAAATTGTCAAAAATAAATAAATTAAAAAAAAACTGGCATTAGCAAAAGTCAAATTTACTATCTCTACTAAGACACACAGAACACGTTCCTGAAAAAAGCAATCCCATTACTGGAACTGGTTGCAAAATAATGCGTTGCTGCCCAACGCTGATTATTAGCTAGCAGTTAGAGGAAAGACACATAAAATAATCTGCCAAAGCATCAGGCCATAAAACTGTATCTGTGTGGAATACCATACAAAGTCAAACGTTCTCCATGACCACCCCTGTATGTGTTATGTCATTTGTCCAAGTAAAACCTACTGCTCACTCAGCCACCAGCTATTCCCCGTGTGTGTCATTCGTTCTGTCTGGGTGCGTGTCTGGGCACGTCGCAGAAAGTCCTGACCCACCCAAGTCTGGATCTGACTGCTTTCCTGAAGGGTGTGAAGGGGTAGAGAGGGGTTTGGGCTAATGGAGGGACTCGGTGGGAAGAGGAGACGGACGTTTAGGAGCGGAGGGGGAGGGAGGGATCTCGGGAGGAAGGGAAAATGTGGGTCAACACAGTCAAAGCCGTGTCACATGTTCCAGTCAGCTGGAATCTCGCCTCTAGTCCAAACCAGAATGTTATGTAAGAGGTTATTGATCCGTGAGAGTGCATGTTGGAAAACGGAGTGCCAGTTGGGGCTGAAGCATCTCACTGCTCTGTCTGCCGCAATGCTGTCACATGGTGTCACAGCATGGAAAGCAGACATGCTAGAGCATTGCTGGAGGTGCTAACGGACTGGCACAAACTGATCCAATAGAGTATGAGATTCAAATGAAACAAAAGATTTGGATGGAATTAATATGTACCCCACTGGTGTGAAAAAGCCAGTGCTGCCACTTTGATACTGCGAAAAAGAAAACGCCTGAGAGCGGGCTGTCAGCTCTAATAGCTACCACTTGTCACTAACACGTCTTCTATCGGAGTGATGTCATCACTTTCAGCAGCCATGGTTCTGCCAGCCTGTCTCCATCTATTAGCTTCAACAGATGTTTTGTTTTTTTGGGGAAGAGAAGGTGCATTTCAGACAGTATCATCATTAGTAGTTCCAAGCATCAGATAAATAAGGGTGTTTGGAAAGAATGGAGGCTGGATCAGACTGTCTGAGGATAATGTGTTCCTTTTCCACGAGCAAGGCTAATCATATCAGTAAGTAGGCCTTGGCCCTGCATGTGGCAACCAAGATAAACCTTATGGAAATGCTGTTCCCCAGGAATTTGGCCATGACTGCACATTGTCGTGGCCTCCTCGTCCTCAAAGGGATCAGAGTTCCCTGTCTGCTGAAGGGAATAATGGGTAATGAGTAGGAGAATGATATAACAAAGACACACAGACCAAAGTTACCCTTTACACCTAAAAAAAAAAAATCTGCTACACTTGCAGTGTTAACTATGACTGTGCATGAAAAAATCTTTCTGCACTTAATCCTGGATACGGTTACATGAACGAGCAGTCAGTTGACATCACAGCCACAACAAGCTTGTGAAACAGCTGGAGTTGGATCACATGAATCAATGAGGAAACAGCTGATTCAGTTTTCTCTTAAACTGTGAAGAAAGTGCGTGATTTCTCAAAAGGTTCAGGGTTCAACAAAGAACATTTCCTGGAACAAACAAACTCAACGTGGAGAGATGACAAAGACCGAGGGCAGCAGTTACAGTTCACTGACAGCAAAAGAGTACAAGGAGCACAGAAAGGAGAGCACGAGGAGAATAGCACTTTGGACCAATGTCTAATCTACTGGGTGCAGAATTATTCCTTTATCTGCAATTGTTGGGATTATTCTGCAAACGCCTAGAACATTCACCTTGTAGCATGAATAGAAATGAAATAGTAGTATGTAAATTGTCATATTAACATCCATTACCCTCCCAGCATTCCTTTAGTTGCAGAACAAACCACCACACCTGTACAACTCACCTGACATTGTCTTTTTTTGGCAAGATTTCATGACAATTATGAACACAATGTACTGAACCCATGTAAAGAAGGTTGAGCATCACTTGGACTTTAGTGTCATTTTTCAGTTCCTCCTGAATGAGAAAATTCCAGAAAGGCCACAACTTCAGTTTGATAAAGATGTCACATTGCTAACAGCTAACAGCAGTTTCTTTATTGCCTAAATTAAATTCCCTAAATTTTGGATTTTTGCAGTTTTTGAATGTCAGATGACTCATGACACTGAAGTTTTGCCACTCATACAAGTTTTGAAGAAATGGTTTTGGGGAAATGTGCCTATTTCTTGCCACAAGTTTGATGAGAAGACTAATGCCACCCTCACATTGTGTCTGTATGTTCAATATGAAGCCAAAAGCCAGTTAGCTCAGCATAAATACAGGAAACAGGGCCAAACATACAGCTACCTTAGGAGGTGCTGGGGGGCCAGAGAAGCTATTTCCTTGTTTCCTGTCTTTAAGCTAAGCTAACTGTCTCTGGCTCCAGCTTCATATTGAACAGACGGATAGAAAGAGAAAACAAATGATTTCCCAAAAATATCTGTTCTTTAATGAACTATGTCTTTAAGAGGCCCCTTCTCTTGCAGCCATAGCTGGGATGCTGAAGATGGCTGCAGTTGCTGAATAACTGCTAGCTACAGTATATATATAGCCCCTGTCCTGTCACAGAGGTGTGCTGTGCTATGCTGACTGTTGCAGGCCTGACCAGAACAATACTCAGGAGTATACTTCTCCTGTGGCCTAATGGAAGTTTCCACTGCTGCTTACAGACCTGACTTCTTCACAATACGGCTCAGTGTTACAGTATAGAGAGGAAGAAGGAACTGTGCCTGACCAGATTATAATGTGGGTCATTCAATCTATAATAGAGCTGAAAGGGCCAACTCATTATCAACTGCAAATCTGTGTACTAGTGTGAGGATGACTCAGCCGGTCATATTTGAGGAAACAGATTATAGGAAAGGGAGGATGGAATAGATTCTGATTGTGAGAAATGAAAACCCTCTATAGAGTGATTTTCTCCAGAGAGTGACTTAAAATACAAATCAGGTCAAAACTAAACTTTCATGACATCCATTCATAGTGATCATTACTAAAAGTGTATCAAAGTGAAGTTAGATGAAGACTGAGCTCCCGAGCTGAAACCTCATTCAATATTCCCCACATACAGTAAGAAAAACCTATAGTGAGTAAACTGATTTTGACACTTCTTAAACAGTAAATCCAGCATAAGAAAATCATTGTATTGCAGGGTTTTAAGCAACCAGTAAAAGGGTCTGCTCAACCAACCCTGGATGGGGTGCCTGGACTGATGATGAAAGACCTAAAACACCCAATGATCCCATCAATGATAATTGCACCATATAGTATATCGTTATTCTTTCTGTCATGCTTTAAATGGTCCTATGTCTTGCATCTGTCTTTTTATATGGGTTTATTTTTAGTTCATGTTTTGTGAAGAATAATTACATTGCATTGTGTAAAAAGGTGCCATACCGTAAGTTTCATTATTATTTTAGAAGAACGTTGAATTGTAGGGTCGTCCACGGGTCGTCCACTAATCAGACGATCGGCGGTTCGATCCCCGGCTCCTCCAGTCTGCATGTCGAAGTGTCCTTGGGCAAGATACTGAAAAAAAAGAGATACTGAATTCCTCAAATTGCTCCCGAAGGCTGCGCCATTGGTGTGTGAATGCGTATGAATGGTTAGCTCCTAAAACTGATGAGCAGTTGGCACCTTGCATGGCAGCCAATGCCATCAGTGTATGAATGTGTGTGAATGGGTGAGTGAGATATGTAGTGTAAAAGCGCTTTGAGTGGTCAGAAGACTAGAAAGGCGCTATATAAGTACAGTCCATTTACCATTTGAATTCAGACCTGCTATGTTGGCAGGTAAATATAGTACAGTAGATAAATAAGGATAGGAAGAGGGAATGAGAATGATTTAGGCCTCAGCCTGGATCACCGTTTCTAAAAATAAACTGATTATTGCTTCTATATTGATGGTAGTTTTACAGTGACTGACTGAAGGTGCAGGTTGGTGCTGGTTGGTTGAGGTACAGTTGGTGATATTTCAATATTGTCTCTCATTCTTGCAGAACTTTGCATTAGGTACAGTATAAGGTATATTTGCTAATAGAAATGAGGACTTATTTAAAAGTGCTATGACCTCCCGGTAAACAACTCCCAAAATTATATAATTTGTATCCCCACTTTTCAAGCAAGATGTTTGGCTAACCCAGGTCACCACAATGCCCCCCTCAGATCGCTGCCCATAGATAATTTGCTGGAGAAAACCTATGTGATAACACTTAGATGTTACCCCACGTTGCTCTGGGCTACAACAAACATCTGTGTATCCCAATGGCCAACACTTAGTCATAAAGTGTCCCCTGAGTGAACAAAAATGGGTATAGCTCGCCAATGGACTCTGCGTGGCCTTTACCGGCAATGCTGCAGCACAACCTGGGCCACATACTTTCGTGATCTGCACAAGATGGGAGGGAGTAAACACTTGGCCTGATTTTGAAAGTGCATTTTTCAGCTTCCTTCAAAGAGCTCCAAGCCGGCATGCTGGCCCTTTAAATCGCTGCAAAGTGTCATCTCACACGCACCCAACTTTGCTGAGTCATTGGGTTCAGACTGCTTTTGTAACCTCCACCCAGCAGGGCTTCTCATTGGCTTCGCTCTCCACACAGCACTCCACGTGGTTGGCTGCCAGCACTACTAATCAGTTTCTTTCCGCCAGAGGCATTTCTTAAAGTGACAGAGGTGCTCCTCTTGCTCCCCTGTGACTGATGTCTAACTGACAGTCTGAGAGGACCAGAACCAAGACGCCCACAGGAGTTTAGTTGTGGTGATTTTGGAAGGAGAGAAGCCGCGTGGGAGACAACTGTAAAGATAAAGACAGGATGAGTGGTTGAGTGGTGGGGGAGATAGACACGTGTGGTGTTAAAATCAGAGACTCAGCACTATGGAGTAAAGACAGTAACAGAAGAATAGGTGTAAGCGAGACCTCTGGCATCTGCAGTAGCAGGCCAAGAAGGAGGTCACTGGATGTCAGCAATTCAAAAGTTGTTTTCCTGAGTCTGTATATAACCCTGAAAAGGGAAAAGGGACAATAACACCCTGTTTTAAGCTAATAGTCCAAGTCTGTGCACAATAATTCATTGCACTTTTATTCAAATATTTTTATTTTTTTTGCAGCACAAACATGTATAGAAACTGATTATTAGCCACATTAGCTATAGCTATAGAGCAATAGCAATGCCAGTCTGCCGGGCAGCCTGTCAGCAGGTCGATCCACCACTTTGGTCCAGACTGTAATATCTCAACAACTGCTGGATGGATTCTGCACGCATTCATGGTCCCCAGAGGATGAAGACTACTGATTTTGAGGATCCCTTGACTTTTCCTTTAGCGCATCATTGGGATTGACTATTCACTATTGGTTGGATTTACCCTGTAATGAAACACATATTCATGGTACCCAGAGGATAGATTTAATAACTTTGATTATCATCTGATTTTTCGTCTTGCACCAAGATTAGGTCAAAATGTTTATCCACTACTTTAGTTTATGAGTAAATAGATAAATGCTAAATTATATTCCTGTCAGCTTCAGCTGTACTCATCTTGTGTTTAGTCCTAATTAGCGAACATTAGCATGCCAACATACCAAAGTAGGATTGTGAATATGGTAAACATCATACCCTTTAAACATTAGAATTTTAGTGTTGTTATTGTGCATGTTAGCACACTGATGTGTATTGTTTCGATACATGAGCCTGCTAACTCTGCACAAGAAAACACTGCTCACAATATTTAGACCAGCAGTAATTATCTAACAAACCAAATTTCTGTCTTAGTTTACTTCACTCAGCAAAAAGGTTATGGAAAGTCATGATTTCTAAGATTTTTACTAAACCCTCTTCATGATTGAGCTGCACTTTCATGGCCCATAATACCTTGATCCTGAATGTCCAGGATGGTTTTGGTAATATCCTCTATAGTCTGTCAGTGTTGAACCCTCTGACTTATGGCTTCAGGCTCTCAGTTTCATCTCTGAGAATTGGTCTCGCTCACTTGAAGCAAAAAGTCCCCCACCTGTTGTAGTGTGTGACTATGCAAAGTGTTCTCTCTGTTTGGCTTTGGAGAACCATTACCTGGCTTGAATAGTTTCCAGATTGCTCCTTGTCTGGCAGAGGTGCTGATTGCTTCTTGGAATCTATTTAAGAGATGGATTTATGTACTCTGTGAGCAAGATCGCAATTGCGGGAGGAGGGGGAGAAATGAAGGAAGATGAGAGGCTGTACACAGTGAAGAGCACACATATGGCTGGAAAATGTGTTGCTTAACTAACTAACTACGGTTGTACTGCCGCACTTAAATCACAGCATTGTTCCTGAGTCTGTGCTGTGTGGTATGAGACACAGGAAATAGCAGCATTATGTTTCCACTTAAACACGTCACACCGGAGGCAAAGCATAAAGGCTTGCTTACTCTGTGATGCAAGTCTTTTCTAAAGGAAGGAAGGATGGCATAATGTTTTTTCCTTCCTGGCTAATAATGCTGATTCACTCAGGCTACATTTGCAAAAATAACAGGGGAGGTATGCCTCTTCAAACTCTTGAGAGATAAGTTATTCAATTTAGCTTACATGCAGCAAAAGATCTAAGGAAGTTCCTACAGTGTTTTTACCAATACACATTACTTTACATTCACTCTGTAACTCAATCACAGTTGTAATGATAATGACGAAGATGGTTCAGGGCCACCAATGTTTCTTGGAATCATGAATGTTCCCCTAATAATGAGAAAATCTTATTGTGAATAAAATGTTTGGCATGTTTGGGTGATTAGGGAAGTTAAGCGACGACATTTTTGGATTAACAAAATGTGTCATGTGACTATACATTTTGAAGAGCCCTTTAGTCACCCTGAGATGAAGGGAAGTACACTAGATGCTTTAAATCCTTTAAACCATAACCTGTCACAGTACAGTTGTAATTAACCGTTGAACTAAAATCAAGTCACACTAAGCAAGAGCAGCCACTAAACGTGTTGGCAAAACTCAAATGTTGCTGATTAGCAATTTAGATTACTAGGCAAAGCAATCTAGTCTTCAATTAAGTTTTGACTCGTGCTGCGAAAGTACATTTTGTGCACTGTCCCTTTGATTCTTTAATCAACAAATTCTCACACAGGCATTGAGTTGAATGTGAGACCCCACAGTTAAAGTGGAGAAAAGTAAAAACACATCTAATTACAATAAGCTTTCAGATGTTGAAAAGGGCTTTTATGGCCGATTGCCATCAAGCTAAACAATCCCAACATGCATCCAAAATGCCTTCCTGTGTCAAAGCAACTATAGACTACAACTATGGAGCTATTTCCTGTTATTCACGGGATTCAAGTGTCAACTTCATCAAAATGTCCACTCCCACGAAGGAATAAAAAAAACCCTTCAATATAATGCATAACACTATAACCCAAATGTACACTGAGGTCTCAAATATTATCATAGGGTTGAGACAAATCCTCTATGACTTCAGAAAATGTGTTTCCCAAATATACTCCAGAACTTAAAGTTTAAATTAACCTTCCTATTCTTCCAGATGACTTCAGTACATTCAGAAAAGATAACACCAGTCTGTTTGGTAAGTGCTAATTTAAAAAGCAAATCAAAGATAAATACTGAAACCATTTACTTCAACGTAACAGTGAGCGAAACAATCTCTAAAATGACATTGTCTGTAATGCATATGTAGATATTAGAAATCATTGCCATCATCAGTGAGGTTTAAAGATGTAATAAGTAAAGCTCATCTTATCATCATCAATAGCCCATCTAACCTTACTGTCCTCTATGCTTCTACCTATGTATTTTTGCAGCCTTATGTGATCTTATATGGTCTGCTGCACTGTGCAGAGTGTAGAGAAAATAAAGGCCTCGTTTGTTTGTTTGGTCCACAAAGATGCAAACTTCAGCTATATTACATTACAGTTTATTAAGCATTTGGGTTGCGAGAAACTACTACCAACCAATACATTTCTGCCAGTGTGTGTAGAAAAATACACAACCAAACAAGCGTTGAGTCCTGAAACACAAGCATAGATTTGAGCATAGCCTAGCACAGTTGTAATACAACTTGTTCAGTGCTCAGGGTTCCGCACTTTACTGAGGATTTCAATATTTATATGACCACTTCTACTTCTATTACTACTACTACTACTAGCCAAACTCATACAAACGCTTGTGATAGCACACTACCTGTGATATTGGTTGTATCTGGACATGAGGGTAACAAACCAAACTAGCTTGCAGTCCCCCTGGTGTTTGTTTACTTAAGTCTCCAGGAGCAGTTTTATTAGTTCTGCAGCAAAACGTGTGTGTGAGAATGCACCCATCCCTGAGATATGAACTGAATGGTTCACCCTGCCCTGATGGGTTTAAGTCAACAGAGACAAAGAAGAAGAGGAGAAAAAAAAACAGTCCCAGCCACCTCACGGTGAGGGTTGGAACCATGCGAGAACGCTGAGGGCAGGACGGATTGGTTTCTTCAACGATTTGTGCCTGTGGCGCATTCCTACCCAGCTTTGTGAATGCATCAACATAAATTGAGGCAAGGAATAAAAGCTGTGTCACTGTGCTGAGGCGGCATTGTGTTACTGCCTGTTTAAAATATGTTCCAACAAAAAGGTTGACAGGTTGTTGCCTTTGATCTTCGTTACTTCTCTGTGACTCAACCAAAATGGGCTGATATTGTATATGAACTGCGTTATTTTGATTCTCCTCCGCCGTGAACACATTTACAGTTTTAAACACGCTCCACACGCTGCATGCTCATGCATGCAACGTCTGTGTGATCATGCTAACATGTGCAACATGCACTCACAAATCCACTGCATTAAAAAGTTATGAGAAAATTCAGCCAAGATTGGGGTCTCCTCATGCATGCACTGCAGTGGCTTGAGAAGACTTCAGGTATCTTCAATTATGTAGCACTGGGCACTGCTTGTCAGTATCAAAGACTCCACACTCTCTGCCGAATTTCAGTAATGAACCTTCATGTCATCCAGTCTTCAAACTCTGTTGCTAATGTATCCGGGCGGTAGCGTGGCTAATAGTCTTAACAAAGATCTTATCGTGTAAATTACGTCATGTGTATTTTCATTCCACCTTGTGTCCTGAACAGACAGTTACCTCCACAGCTGGCACACAAATGTTTCATTTCTTTCCTCTAGTTGGAAGGGAAAAATGTAGCGCACTCCATTCTCTTTTCCAAATGTGGAATTGTAGTGACTTCAACAAGCAAGCCTCCAATTGAGGTTTCCGTCCACGAGAAGCGCAATCACTTATTTGGTTGTAGAACCCGATTCTCACTCCACTCCAAACCACAGGAATGCTGTGTTTGCTTAAAAAAGATGCAAAACTCAACGCAGAAATGCAGTTTAAAATGTTAAGGATTTTTAGTTGTCTTCAGTGTCACACATTTGGAACATGGAGACCATGGATGGGAAAAGTTTAACACAACATCTAGCCTGGTCTCTGTGACGTAGGCAATCATTAAAGATCAAAAAAGGCTTCTGCACTTCACCTATAAACTGAATTTAAAGGGAATAGGTAAGTACCATTTCAGTGCCTCATTTACTCAAGCAGGTTGGGACAGCAGCAATGCAATAAGCGTCAAGAGTAAAGACCAATAAGTTCAAATTGTAGTCCTGGTGCCTTTTGGAAATGAATAAAGTACCATACTGTAAAATAACACCCTAAATCTAATGGCACTTTTTTTTATCACATAATGGAAAGTGTGCTTCCAGTTGCATAAACTAGTATAACTGCACAGTGAATCTGTAATGTGCTCCTAAAAATATTTTGAACTTACAGTAATAATATAATAGTTAATTTATTGTGCTTTCCAGGGTTATAAAAATAAAGTAGCATTAGCAGATTAGGGATGGAAAAGCAGAGACTGTGTTAGCCAACTTGATGCTAATGAAAGTTTCAGAGGTGAGGAGCCACAGCAAGAGCTTGATCACACTTAGTTTTCTCACCTGGACCCAAACTAGCAGACCTGAGGCCAGTAAAGGATTAGACATTTGGTCATATGCTGCCGTGGTATAGCATGCAAGGCCCTACATCTGAACTTGATTCATGACTGTTAGCAAATAGACAAACAGGGCCTTTGCTAATAGAACAGAAAAGCGTTGTGGGACTCTCTTATCTGAAGATAGACAGCGCCACATAAACATTGTAAAGCCCTCTGATGCAAATTTGTGATTAAGGGTTATACAAATAATGTTTTTTGAGTTGAATAGAGCAGAGTAGACAGCTTGATTTCGGTGTGACACACAAACTTATGAACGGTTGACTGGACGTAACATTAGTTAGTTAGTATACAGTATAACATACAGTCACTGTAAGTTAAGATATTTTGTTACTTCAACTATCTGTAAATATTAAATTTCATTGTATTAAATTTCATCCGGTGTAAAAAAGTTCCTAACACTTCACACATAATACTTCTCAACACCTAATAGGTCAGAGGATGAAACGCCTCCCATGGGCGGATGTAATCCTATTGGTCATCATTTCTAGCGCCCGCCTTATTTCTCACAGTCATCTACGTTGTGATTGGTCGACGCACCTGATCGTCATCGTGCGTGTACAGTGGGCGTCAGCAGGGATTTTTCCGGTTCTCGCCTGATTGGCCGGTTGTGGGTGTTGACGTCACGGCGCTGCCAGCTGATCGGAGTGAGAAGCCGGTTTGAAGAGAGGAGTTGGACCGGAGAGAGAGACCGGGGAGGGAGCCCCGAGGAGCAGCGAGCGGCACGGGGTGGGACCGGCCAAGCGGATACTCAGATTGGACCGTTTTTTCACGTTTCTTATTTAGAGGTTTAAAAACGTTAACACCGGAGTGCATGAGACACACAAAGCGACAGTGTTGTCAGGGTGAACTTGCAGGCTTCGCGTCTCGTCGAAACCTCTGGAGCTGTCAGAAAAAAAAAAAATTGATTGAGAGTTAAGGTGTGGCTGAGGGTTTCTGTAAGGCTTCTGCACTGAACTAATGTTACCAAACCGACTGTTTTTACTCGAGAGTGGCCAGTCAGGACTCTTATATCTACCAATGGCTTTAAAGATTGTGTCCAGTCATTTTCATGAAGGAACATATTACATAACAAATCTATTGCCATCTTGATGTGCGCACCTTTTGGCTTAAATCCCTCGCTCTAGCCTAGATTAATTGGACGCAGTTAAGAAGAAAGTCGAGTATTTTTTTTTGAACAGCTTGGCAGGTCGTTTTGCTTTTTAGAAAGTGTGTGAAATGTAACGGACGTGGCAACTTTACAGTAGCCAGCCCTGCTGAATGCCACAGGCAAACTGGGCGTGGGGGAAACAGTCCGAACAGAGCCTAATAATCCTCAAATCTCATCCAAAGCACGGCACAAATTGCGCATATTTGAAATAGTATAACCACACTGACAAGCGCCTCGGCGGAGCCTGTGGATTTTCCTGAACCAAAGTAAGTGCGACTGTCAAATACATTTTGCAAACTTTTTAGCGGAGGTGACATTTAAAGGCCACAGGGGAGGGCGTGCTACGGTGTTACCTCAAAGGCATTTTATCATTTTATCCAGATGTAGTGTTTGTCTAAACAGAGGAATCGGAGAGATTTGGCTGTGAAGGTGGTGTGTCGGTCGGCTGAGGCCTGTATAAAAATCTTTATTCTGTGTATTTGTGTGTGATACAGTGCGAGGACATTACTAAAATGGGATGGGGCGGGTGTGTCTTTGCCAAAGCAAACGTTTGGGGCGTTGAATTAATCTAAATGTAGAAGAAGAAGAAGAAGAAGGAGCGGAATATAAGAGTTGGCTCTATATTACAGTAGTGTGCTCGACTTGTCAAAGAATATAGGAGTCATTCTTCACTCTTGCGATGCGTTTAAAGCACAATAACTCAATCATAATTGAGTGCATGGGCAGACTGACCCTGTATAGCCTAATTAAGATAAGCTTTAAGTCGAGAGGAAAGCAGATAGAGTGAATTCCTCAAGGCCCCACCCTTTGTAGCGCAACATGGATGTGGAGAGTTGCCCCCACCTCCTCCTCCTCCTCCTCCTCCTCCACCACCACCCCCCTCCTCCTCTTCATCCTCCTCCTCCTCCTCTCTCCGTCTCTCCCTCCGCGTCATTCATTTCCCCTTTCAAGCTTGTCTTATGCTGTTTTTTCCCCCCTCAGTATCTCCAGGTGCCTTCAGTTGTCTTTTAACCAACTTTCGATCATGGCACCAGGATCTACTTCCAAGAGTCTTCAGAGGTGTTAATTGGTGGAGGTAAGTTGGATTTGAGTGAACCTGTGGAATGCTTACTGCTCTGTTGTAATAATATAAAGCCAAGATAATCATAAAGTGTATCCATGTGATATATTAGTGTATGTTTTAGTGTATATTAAGCTTTTTTCTTTTTAGTTTCCCTGCGTTTTTTCGTTGCGTGCCTTTTTTACTGGCACCCTGCTCATCAACCTGTTGCAACTACACAGTCAATGTACTCTGCCCCTCATTTTCTATGAATTCTAACAGGGATTATGTAATTTTCCTTTTCTTATGCAATCTCAGTTTAAAGATTTCAACATTAAGAAAGGCAGTGGGTTAAAATATAACAACTTATCAAAGTCTAGGTTCCAAGGTTGTTTTTTTTTTCGTTGAGTCTGGTTATAATTCAATAAGGACCGGCTGTTGAGCTGCAACTCCCCGTCTTCGCATTCTGTTTAGCAACTACTGGCCTTTTCCACCTGCATCCCATCTATGTCAGCCGAATGACAGCTCAGACCTTGTCGTCTCTGATCTTTGCAAGGCATAAACGCTCCTGATGGACAACTTGACCTTGTGTAAATCATGGTCATTTCTGTGGACCAATGACTTGCCTTTTTTTTTTTCTTCTCCTCTCCAGATAGTAGTTCTGAGGGATTCATAAGAGGTTCCCATTGCTGCTTATTTTCCAAGGGCGTGCCCAGTCCTGTCAAGCTTTCTTGGTTAAATTGCAAAAGTAATAATGGCCTTTTTTGTCCTCCATTCCTCCTCTAACTCTGCACAATGTCTTGCAGAAAAAAACCCTTTTCAGGCTTGAGATGCTCTGAAAATGCTTGTTAGTTGTACAGGGCTCACTTTGGCTTCCCCCCACTGCCTACTACTACTGCCTTTTCCTCAAGAGTCTCCAGCCTGCTGTAATAATCCCATCTTTGGATATGAATAGTGAATTATACATGACGCTGCAGGCCAGTCGGAGTCCGGGCCACTGGACACATCTGGATTATCAGGATTCCACCATTTGAATGCTCTGGGCTGTTTTTTTTTAAAGAGAATTAACCATGGTGGTAATAATGTCCAAGCATATGTCCCACCCACCCACCCACCATGCAGGAAGTGCTGTGTTGGGACTAGATTCACATATAGGAGTGTGATAATGTATTTACAAGGCCTCCTTGACTTTGGTTACAGTGACATACTCTGAGTGTTAAAAAACTGTTAAGTAAAATTGTTGTTATACTTAGAATAGTTATAGTGAGCCTATAAAGATTTTAACTGCATGAAATGTGCTCCGTGTTAGAAGTGCACATCATTGTCAAGTTCCTTAAGTAGAAAAGGAATCCGCAGCGTTAGTAGCTGCGTTCTTGCGACTCAAGAATTACTGTTGATTTGTGAAGAATTTAATGACTTTATAAATCCTCAGTTGAATTGCTGTTGAGATGACATCCTTATTCACCGCTACAGATATTCTGCTGTTACGTACTGTGCAGTGTATCGCTCTGTGCCGTTAACAAGTTACTCCCTCATGGGCTCTTTTACACCCTCTTTCTCTCCTTCTCCCCTTTGCCATCTTGTTTGAGTGTTTGCTTTGTCTGGGCTCTGATTGTTTGGCCACATTGGATTGACCTATGTACGTATGTGTGTGTTAGTGGTTAGCCAGCACAGTCGTTATCTCTGCGTGGCTAGATGTGATTAATACAGCCGTCCAGCAGTGACGTCCATTGCGCCACTCCCCAGACACACACACACACACACACACACACACACATACACACACAGAAAGGGCATGTAAGATGGGAGAAAGATTGGAATCTGATGTTTGTGCCAGTAATTTTATGTCCCCATGCCCTATAATCTAAAGTCAAATGTCAAGTCACCCTGAAAGTCATTATTTGGAGTGCATATGAATCCATTTATCTTTTAGTGTGTGTCTCTGAGTATTTGCCATATTTCATGCAAATGTGTGTATGTTTGTGGGTCTGGTTTTAGCCTGACTAACAGGCCTTTTACTTAACTTTCCAAAATAACCACATAAAGATCTGGAACCATTTTGTCCTGTCAGAGTTACTGACATTTATCAGAACCATAGAATATAAAAATGTGTCATTTGATGACTCACTCCTCTGCTAACTCAAGCTTATGAATGTCCAACCCATTAAGTGACTTGGTGTAACTGAGTGCGACTTAACATTGACTGTTATTGATGGCCAATCAAGGAGGGGAGGATCTGCGGTGGAAATGCGGTAGCTGCAGTGAGGTTGCACATTTTTATGGCCACACCCAGACAGCCTCGGAGAGCTAACTTTGACTAGCATAGGCCATTTTTTACATGCTTTAGGATGAATATAGCATTATTAATTTTACATTTAAATATTGCTTCTAAGATACTGAAACGTAAGTGGTTGACGAGTTAAGAAATTGGAAATGGGTCGGCGTGTCTGCGCCTGGTTACGATGAGCAGAGCTCTTTGGCAGGTGTTGTCATGCTGTACGTAGGTGTGTGTATGGTATTGTCTGATGGAGAGACAGATGTACTCTCTGTCTGTGCTTGCATGAGCACGCATGCACAGGACAAGGACGTGTGGGAGTGTGCAGCATGGGGAAGTCTGAGATAAAGTAGTAGCGCTAAGTATTCCAACTGTGTCCCAGACTATACTGTATCTGCTTCATATGGAGATTGCCGACACTCCTTAGCAGGCTGTGTGTGGTTTACCAGACCAGCCCAGTATTCATATGTACAACACATGTTACATTATGTGTTCCCGCCCACTGGAAAAGTTCTCTCTTCCGACAGAATGTAAAACTAGTTTTATCCGTTAAATACAGACGTAATTAATTTACCTGCACTAGTTTGGCAGAGAGATCCTGGCTAGTTTTGTCTGCAGCTCGGCCTCAGATTTGTGTCTGTGCTTAGGGCACATGCCAAACTGGATAGAAAGTATTTGAGCCGTGAGATGATTCCCTGGGATATTCACTCCTGATGTGTGTCTGTAGATGATCTAGTTAAAAAACAGGGTCTATTGTGCCTTGTAAATTTTTGCACACACATGCACAGATAGAGAGACAGAGCTAGTGGCCTGCAGGAACAGATATACAGAGAAAGAAACTACAGAAACCTGTATGCAAGGAAAGAGAGCTAAATGAAACCTCATTGTCGGCTCAGGTTAGTTCTGAGTTTTGATTTGTGAGACTGCAGGCACAGGCTGAGCTAAACTAAAGCTGTGTTAAGATTATTTTAGGCTGAAGCAATGCTGTAGCGCACTCAGCTTTGGGCTGGTCTCTGCAGGGCCAGCGGTGAGGAGCGGTGGGCCTCTCGGCAGACCGGCTGGAATGTGGACCATATGTAGCAGGCATCCTAGGAATGTAACTCGGCCTTGCTGAACTGACCAACCTAAAGACACAGAGAGAGCGGAGCAGGATAAGGAGGAGAGAGAGGGATAAAAAGAAGGTAGGGCAAAGGAAGATGATATTAAAGGACAAAATAGATCACGAAGGAGAGAAGGGAGATGGAAGAAAATGAATGCTCGGGAGGCAGAAGAAGAGAAGTGGACACTAAAAGGAGACAAAGTAGTGAAGGCGGGTTGATGTGTACTCCAAAAATTCCAGTACAAATATTTTATTAGGCTGAAGTTTACTTGACCAACTCGTGACTAAAGAAAGAAACATAGGAGGATAAAAAAATATGAACTAGCTGCTTTAACGCAGTGACACAAAGAGACACATGCACTGCACACATTGTTACTTTTTATGACTTGAATGACTTGTAGAGAACAAGAGACCTTTTAAAATATGAGACAAATTTGCTTATTAAATGCTTTAAATTGTCAAATTAAAATAATTAAGATTTTTCAAGTTGGTTGGTTTTACTTGAATAAATGCGTCAGTAATTACCTCAGTCTAGTCATGTGGTAACCTTCAGCATTCGAAGAGGCGTTACTCAATAATTAACGCTGTCGGATCCTAATGTCATGTCATATCTAATGTATTCCATAAACACCTGTATAGTGTATTAGAGGATATTTAATAGGGCATGACTTCTGAGGATGAAATGTGGATCTGTAGTACTTTGTGTGTCAGACCACAGTGTTCTTCCAGCTCACTAACTCAGGGTGAATGTCTGTCTCGTCTCTGTTAGCTTAGCACACTGTGCTCTCAGGCCATCTGGGTACAGCTGGGGCCAGAACGGCAGGAAACACACTCACTCACAGATACACACACTTATACAAACATTTTTTTTTTTTTTAACGTACCCTGGCCATGCCCCCTACACATACACAGACATACACGCACTATTCAGTGGAGTGTGATGGCAGTCGACCTCCACTTGCCACATTTTTTTTTATTGACCCACCAAACTGTCATCAACTTATCATTTTATCTTCTGTCGGTGCATTAGACGAGAGCTTCTTAATCCTTTCCAATCTAATTAGAGATGTAGCTCATAAAACCAGGAATCAATAAACCAAATTACGATCTCTACGTTGTGTGGGGACCCACCCACATTAGCATGGTAACTCTTTATGGGTGCTGGTGTGCAGCTGGTGAAGACAGGCTGAAGATATGTTTGTGTCTACACAAATGTGAAAGGCAGAGTCCAAAGGTCAAATCAACTTAGTACAGTTGGCTGGAAAAATTATAAGACATATGTCTGGTGCAGAGACTTTAATCGCAAAGACAGATTTTTATTGATATAAAAGACTTAAAATAGAGTAACTTCCTTAAACTCTTAAACTCGTACTCAACCAAACTAGTCTCATGGCTCTCTTAGCATTTTCGCAGCAGCAGGCAGCTGTTTTCGGCTGAAAAAAAACTGTACACTACCTGTTTAGCACCAAACAGCAGACAGACACCGTTAGCGACTAGCTGGTGAACACAGTGGAGCATTTAGCAGCTAAAGAGTCAGATATTTCCCTCAGGAGTTGGAGGAGACCAAAAAAGGAGAAAAAAAATGAAGTGTGAAAATTAGATTCAACATGTTTATTCGTCTCCAAATGAACGATAATATTCCTCCATATCTGTTGGATGTGTTACTAGGCAACTGTTTGCCAACAAGTTCGCCATATCAACTGGAGGGTGATAATATTTCCCCAAGTGGGCAAATAATCAAGGCAGTGGCACTATTTAACAAAGCAAATAGAATATATTGAACAAGTGTAATTATTGTTTCAGTCATAATCTACTAGCTAAATTGGTCCGGAAATGAAATGCGTCTAGATCCAGGTGGCATTTCGCTTTGGCTAAAGAATTTTCTTGCGCAATTCTGGAAACCACATGTGAGGAGAGATGAGGGAGTGGAGGATCAAACTTTCTTTCCTTCTTATTCTTCTTTGTGTTTAACGGTTGAATGCTTCCAGTTCAGTTTCCTTCAACTGTTGATCTTTTTTTTTTTTTCTGCGGCTATTCACAAGGTTGTGTACGAAAAAAATGTCTTGTTACTCCAGGTTTAGTGGTGTAAAGTATTGGGACATCGGTATGTTTTATGTTTGTTCATAAAATCAAAAGAGGATGACATTGGTCAGTGAGGAGACCGCATGTTTCAGTCCTCTGTGTCTTTTTGTCCTTCTCTGGAGGGAGGATGGGTGGGGTGAAGGGATGATACTGAAGAGATCTGTACCACACATGGGCATCTGCCACTTCTTATTCATTTGCCTTACAGGCATTTCCTGTCTTTCAGCACCCTAACTAAACTGCTTGTTAGAGGGGGAGGGTGACAAAGGATATATATACAAAAAGAGTGGAGGATGGATTTGTGGGGAATACAGCGGCATTTAGCCAGAGCAAGGGATGGACACAAACAGATACATAGAAAGGAACAATGTAGTCTTTGACACACTTCTTCCCAGTGGTAGGAAGGGAGATGACAGCCGGAGGAAGGACACAAATCTTTTCTTTATGTTGGGCCCCTTTACCCAGTTTTCACACCCCTACTTCCACCCCTCCGTTTCTCTATCTCACCGTCTCAGGAGCTTTCTCTCTCTCCCTCCTCTTGAGTTATGTTTTCCAAAGGATGATTTGATCTGTGCGTGTTTGCGTGTGTGCATGCGTGTAGCAAATTTGACACTTTCTGTGTCCTTCACAGGGAGCTTGCCTCAGACACACACGCACACACACACACACACACACACACACACTCACACACACACACACACACGTCCGCAGTTACAGAGTCGTGCTGCGTCATTGTCTCATCTGTGCGTGGTGGGAACACCAGGACCAGGTTGTCTGCTTCTCACGTCATGACATCACTGAGGCAGATACCCCCCCCCCTCTCTCTTCCTACACGAACACACACACACACACACACACACACACACACACACACACATATACGCCATACTGTTCCCATGCATTCCTGGCTCCAGATGCTCAGTATAAAATCCTGTTAGACGCTCTGCAGGACTTTACTGGAAGGGCCATTTCCTCTTCCTCTTTCCCACCTGCTGACTTCCTGCCAGTTGACATCACCTCTTCCTTAAACAAATACCATCATGCCCTTGAAGGAAATCGGTGCATTAACAAGCTGTGCTCGCTGGATCAAAGGGGAGTGCAAAATTTCACACGTGTGTGGATAATGACTGTGGTATAATTGCTGTCAGGTTGAGCTCGAATGTGTATTTTTGGAGCAAAAATGCCTTGTTGAGATACAATGGTATGTGTATGTGCGTGTGTGTGTCTGAGTCACTTGTTTATGCCATGTTTCAAGGGCCCCACCCTTACTGCTGTCTGCATCTTGTTCCTTCACCCCCAACCCCCCAGCTTCGGCCCCCCAAATTAGAAGAAAACCTCTTATTACTGCACTTTGGGACATTACTGGATGTTTCCTACAAGGGGAACAGCTGTACTTGACAAAACCTCTTATGAGGAACACATTAGCCTTTTACAGAGTTTCATTGCACGTTTAAAGAACGTTTCCTGCACGTTCCTGTTTTCTATCACTGGAAGTTGCTCTCCCACTTCTAACTGAACTGGTTTCATTTTGACTCATTGATTTATATTCAGATAAACAGCAGCCTTGGGCACAAATAAAAATTATACAATATAAATGCATGGAGCTCATGCAAGTGCACACACACTCCCTCATTTTCTGTCAGCAGTGTCAAGTGGCATTTCATAATTCACATGGCGTGAGTGTGTTGAGAGAGAACAAGCTGCTTCTATAAAACAGGGCGTGGACCTTTTTTCTTTTTCTTTTTTTTTTTTTCCCTCCATCTCCCCATGCATGCATACATTTGCTCGCTCGCATACTTCATGCATACACATTATTCCTCTCTCTCTCACACACACACACGCGCGCACACACACAAAACACGATGATCAGTCGCAGTCACTTCCAGCTTGTCCCACGAATCTTCATCATTTTCAGAAGCGAGCAGTACGAATGATGAACCTACTCTGACAGAGTGCTGGTGTTAGCATGCCTCTTCATCGGAATTACTCTTCAACAATGTTTGCTTTTGCTGTGTGTGTTTGTGTGTGCGTGTATGTCTCCTGAAATTCATGCCCTTTCTTCTCACTAATCCCATTCAAGGCTGTAGGAGGAAAGCACTGGCAAACATATTGATCCACTCTTGACTTGAAAGCAATTTGTCATGGCCTTGGGTAAAGGATTATGGGGGTTGGGTGTGCACCTATGATCTAGTGCAGACCATCTGAAATTGGGACAGTGGCACACTATGCTATTAGTGTAAATATGTTGCGTGTCTAAACAAGTGCATGCGTTGATTTGCATACCAGTGACAACATTTTGATAATCACCTATTTTTCCAAACAGTTTGGATTAGTTTTCCACACGCAAGAAGAATAATTCAAACATTTAATCAGGCCATTAACAGAGTCTTTAAATTTTCAGAGCAGGATTGATAAAAACATGGATCTGTGATTATGTCTGGAAGAGTGATTGCAGATGACAAGTTGATGCAAGTTGATTGAACAAGTGCTGTATGGTCTCCAGTGTGACGAGAAGAGAAGAATAAATCAGATTGATATTTAACTGTAAATGAGCTGCTTATCAGAACCAACACACACACACACACACACTGCAATGGCCGTATCTTTGTGCAGCATATGTGACAAATCTTCCAAGAACGCAGAAGCAAAAGAAAGCATTTTTAAAGGTTGAGCTGGAGGTGGATATCTGAGATGGCGCCTCAGATGTTCATTTACAGAATCTACGTTACTGGTGCAGTTATTATTGATATTTTAGATCTAATAAGTCTAAAACAAATGCCAGAGAACACCAGATGTTTAGGATTATTTTTGTAACCTACAATGACATTTCCAATGTTTGCTAGGCAATAAATTGTAACCTTTTCTTTCTAAGGAACATGCATAGTGTTTTTAGGATTTGTCCTTGTGTTACTATACACTCCCATGAATATTACAAATGGGAGAAACTAATGACAGATTAATTAATTTGATGTATTAGTATTTTTTCTGTTATCATGGAGATCAGTTTGATATGGGACAAACTGGACTTTGATATTTGCGATTGTTGTGCTGTTATTCAACTAATTACTCTTGGGTGTGCCATAAGGTTTGCTGTAATAAAGTTAACGTTAGCTGCTCTGCCAAACTTGCGGCTTTCAAGGGAAAATATTTTAGATAACGACGATACCAAAAAAGGGTGATGCCGCTTGTGTAATGGACATTGTTGATGCCCGATAAGAAGCTTGCCAGAATCTGTTGCAAACCTACTTCCATACTCAGAACACAGCGAAAAGAAATTTAAGATTATTTGGTCCATATAGAAAACAACTATGGGATATTCAAGTGCGGTATTAGCCGTACATTTACATGGTGTGGTGGTTTCTAGTATCCCCATGTTAGCTTTTTGCTGTCTCGTGTAGCAGGAGAAATATTTAGCATATAGCACCACTTATTCCCATGACACTGAAATTGTACAAATGCCACAGTACAGACTTGGTGCATTTTTTTGCATCAATTTTGGATAAGAAATGGGATTCTTGGAATGATTCATGGGGCTTCCCATTCTTTCGCGTTGGCCAAGTCATTCCTTGCACAGCCCTCTGGGATGTGTTGTCATTGGCAAGCATTCATAGATTTAATCCATTCTCCATCCTCTGTGTGTTTTTTTAATCATACTTCAGCAATTAGATATCAATCGTATTTACTGAGAAAGACCATTACAGTTCAGAGGAAACCCACAGCCGCCCCTGAACAAGTTAGGTTGCACTGGAAACAAATGAGGGTGTTTCCCATCCCCCAGAGGGAGCGCTCTGTGTGTGCAGTCATATCATTTTCTATATGAGGGTATGTTGATACTTGGCAGTAAAAGTGTCAGCAAAGTGTCAGTAGGTCGTTTATTTTCGAAAGTCTCATAGTGACTTTGCACTTTCAAACACTTGGTAAAAGTGTTACTTTTAAACCTCACTTCAGTTTAACATTTGCCCTCGTCCTAACCCCAAGTTAACCACCACCTCAGGATGGGGATCACCACTAAACACACCTTTTAGCCTAGTTTTTGTTTGCGTGTCAGAAGTGTGTCTTTGCTTCCTTTTTTCTTTTCTTTTTTTTTTTTTTGAGCTTAGTCCATCTGTCTCCTAAGCAGTCACAGAACAAGCTGAAACTACCTGAAATCCAAACATATATGGGATGTTTCTCTGTGTGTGTTAACCAAAGAATAATGACTCAATTTGTCAACAGTAGGTCTTTTTCTCCGTGACTTAAGTTATCTGTTGTGCACAGCTTGGATCCGTGTTTGAATCACTCATACACACATGCACTGTGCGCTTCTTGTGTGTTTCCGTGTTTGTGCGTACACACTCTGCGAAGCCATTTTCAGCCTGTTGCTTAGGCTGGCTGTAATTGTCCTGGGAATCGTCAGCTCTGTGTAATAAATCACTCCTCTGGTACACTGTGTTCTCCACTCTGGGATGGCCTCTGTGTGTGTACTGTGCATGCTTAACATATCGTGAGCAGAGAAAGAACATAGCTAAGGAATAATAGGGTTTGAAATTACATTAAGAGAGGAAAAAAGCGGCTGCGCTCTGTCACAACAGGCTTTTTAATTTGCTAGAGGCAAACTTCATTTTCCATGTGAAAAAAACAACCAATGAATGTTACTGGTGTATAATGAGGATGTAAATTAATTTCATATAGTCCTTTTTTGATTTGTACATTTTAATCTAATGTTTCTTTCAATTCGCCCCTTAGCTTTGCATGTCCAGACAGTAGAGAAAACAGGTTTTACTGACACTCATTTTAATGCACAAGTATTTAGATGTTCCAGAGGAAGCTTCAGTAGCACCATGTGAAAGTGACTGCAGATCACATCAGGCTAAAATAGTTGTAATCCAATTGCCACATTATATACAAGTAGGGATAAGTTGATAACCCGATAATGACAAAAGGTGTCAAAATGTACTTTCTCCTGCTGATCGTGTGTGTGTTGAAAATAGACTCTCATCATCAGTTTCACATTACTGGCTAAAGCTACGACTTCACTCATATTCTCCAGTGTGCAGCAGATATTTCTGCTAGCCTGGACTAGCAAGCAATCCGATTCTAAATATTAAATGCACCTTTTGTTGCACATCGTGTTTTGAGCTGAAGTTGCGAGATTGTGCTATTTGGCCAGAGGCTTTTTGTTTCAATCTGTGTCATATTGGGGTTATTACATGGTCACCAGTTTGTTTTATTGGAGCAGTGCTGATCTTTAACCTTGTTCTTGTTTGTTGTTCTCTTTTCATCATTCTTTTCTTATTCCTTTTATCTGCTCACCTCTCGCTCTATCACTCTGGAAAAATGTAATCTTCTTCCAAGTTTAAATACAATCTGTCAAACACCAGAAGAAACTTATCTCTTCACTGGTAACAAAGGCCAATGGAGCTATCAGGTGCCTCTTTACAAATGTACTCACAAAGGAGAAGCCTTTGACCTGGATCTCATCTCCAATAATACACACCCACAATGGATCCATCTGGAATCAGTACAAGATCAAGGCCCAAAGCCCATTCAGAGTTATTGTCTCAGTGGAAGAGGACCATTCGGTCACATTGAGAGTGTGTGTGTGTGTGTGTGTGTGTGTGTGTGTGTGTGTGCGCGCGCCTCTGCAGTCCAGAGCTTTCCACTGTTGCTTAGAGCAGCGTGGGGTTCGCTGAGTTTCCAGGGGTTGCTGGGTTCGTGGTGCTGCTGAGAGCTAGTTTGCCCAAAGTCCTGTCCTTGAACTGTGAAAGAATATGCTGCTAGGGAAAGGCTTTTCAGACTGACTGACTGCAATAGTTGAAGTCAGGCCAGCTGAATAGAAGCCAGGCAAGACAAATCCTGGGCTACTCGTAAGTATTACACAGTGGCCAGCTGAGAGCGAATGCTAAAGTGGTACATCACATGAAGGGTTTTCTTGTCACTTTTAATTTCTAACACTTGATTGGGCCATGGTTAAACTTTCAAAACCATTTCAGAGCAAAGAAGATGATGGACCAAATTGGCCCTGTGTAGTTACACTTAGGGGCTTCATCCTTCTACCAAAATTTTTGAAACTGACATTCACTGGGATGGAAATTTGTGGGGGTTTCTCAAGGTGAAATAACGAAATACTTGACATGTTGGTGAAGCAGTCACACACCCAAGGGAGTGGAAGTGTCTAAACTGCAAGGAAAATTCCTTCATTCAGCCCTGTATGGCTGCTGTAAACTGAACTGCCCCACAGGACAAGAGCTGTTTTCTATCAGGAGTTCCAGGCTGTAACCAGAGGCCAAGCTATCTAGCAAGCAAAGACTTCTGTATTCAATTATAGCAAAAGCAGAGAGAATGCTAAAACAGTAGGCTGGCATGTCTGATGCAGGCTTGCTCCGTGCCAGTACGCACACGCAGCTTGTTTGTTTATGCGTGCGCGCACATTTAAACACGCTGCAAACCGCAGTATTCACAAATAAGGACAAAAGAATGTTATAAAGTTTTCCTCTCTGGTATCTTTCTCTCTACCTCCTCACCTCTCTCTCCCACAACAAGTTCACTTTAACGCCAGCCCAGAGAGAAGGAGTGTGTGTGTTTGTGTGCCAAGCGGCAACCACCATGGCCAAAAGTTGAAGCCAATGTGGAAGCGCCTTAAGATGGAGCACAAGTAATGGTTGCTAGATGCTGGCTCCAAAAAAATCTCCAACTGCATAAAATTCCAAAGAAAAGGTCCCAGATTTTCTCTGCAAATACGAAGTCATTCATTGTTTTGTCAGGAGAAGTTATGGTCCCAACAACTTATTTAACTTGCTAATTTGTGCCTTGGTGGTGATTTTGAGAATTACTGTTTCATTAAGGAGAAATCTAGACTTTATTAGTTTAGGGTTTTAGCGTTTGCTTCAGACGTCTCCTCCTATTAGCCTCAGTTACCGCCACAGATGGCAGCAAGCAATTGAAATTAAAGTTTCAAAATGTCACTTTTTAGAGGAAACTGCGGTTCACTTCACTGACTTATGTCCATATTTTTCTTCAGGTTATGGCATATACAAGGGAAGTCTGGGCAGAGGGTGCTCGTTGGCTGACCTACAGCAGTTCTTCACTGGCAAGCTTTATGTCCTCATGTACCAGCTAAAGCTGCCAGCTGAAGAACTGTTGTGGTCGGCCCTTTCCTGCACTGAAGACCCGTCCATCATACCCGGAGTGGCATGAGGATAATGACCGAACTCCATCCACCCTCTGACCATCATGTAAAATAATAAGCACGGTCACTGCATGGAAACCCTGTTACTTATGCGGCACGTTCATGTGTTGAGATTCATACCATGACACTTGCTGTATCATGTAACAAAAAGCATTGCATCATTGGACTGCAGACTCCTCTCTGTCATTTTGGGTTAGTTTTCATGATAGCTGTGCAGTTTACTGTTTGTTTTTAATGACATGTTATTATAATGTTGTTGTACTCTGTTGGCACAATTGTAAGTTTCACTTGGCTTGCATCATCCCCAAAAACACATTTTAGTCGAGCATCAGCAGTCACACTCGAGTCTCATTTCTGGCTTGAAATATGACTCCTCGTTAAAATGTAAAGGAAAACCAAAAATCTGAAAAAGATTTTTATCTATTCAAAAGTTTTCAGTGAATTTTCACCTCTGAAGGAGTTTAGAAGCCGTCCACTAATGCTGGAGCACAATAGATCAGCAATCAGTCGAAGCTAATAAAGTCAAATCAATCTAATATAAAAACACTAACTAAAACTGGCTACCATTTATGTCTATTTATGTTTATAACTAATTGCTAGTGCTGACGGTGGATAGTAGTCATGCTCTTATATAAAATCTGTATTTGTGTTCTTAATAAAAAAGTGAGATAACCCCAAACTAATGACACTTAAATACAAAATAAATAAATGGACAGACAGCGGAAGTCTGCGCTCGTCAACACGCTTCCGCTTCTACTCCTCTGTGTCATTAAAGACGTATAACATTTCTCTCCTGTGACAACCCTGAGCGTCATGCAGAAGAGCGCGCACATAAACAGACAGGCAGACATCTTGCCTGTGACCCTCAGCAGTCATAAATCGAACTTCAAGAGAGAGGGCGATGCCCAGAGCAGGATATGAGGGCAAACGTGTCCCTTTAAAAGCTGCCAGCCAGAGTCGAACAGAAGGAAGGAATGTTCTGAGGCCTTAACAAAACCAGATGCCCCGGCTTACTCTCCCTTGCACACATGCTCTCTGTTGCCTTCTCTCACTCCTTGAGCTCTTACTTAACACCACACATGGAAGCAAGATCTGGTCAGCCTCCTTTCCTCAGCCTGTCTGAGGTACATCGTCTTCTTTTTGGACTACCTTTAACATGGTCTGGCTCCTAGCTCTGTCTGTCTCCCAATCTCCTTATCTTCCTGTCTGCTCCTCTTTACCAGTCTGTCCTTTATGCTTGGCAGACCTTTTCCTCAGCCCCCACAATCCTCCCATCACTCCAGTGACACACACACGCACACACACACACAGGAAGAACCAACATGGGATTATTCCACTCTCTCTCCTGTACATCCTCTTCAGGTAGCACTGCCAGTACCTGCATTAATGCGGCACAACCAATGCGGGTCACGCCTTGACCTTGTGTGTTGTATAGGTTAGTTTCAGGTCAGTGATTCGCCTGCCTGATCCGCTCCCAGGGAATCGGCCTGTGAGTGCATTAAGAGATTGTGTAAGGAGGGATGCATGAGAATCACCTGCAGTAAGATGTGTGACCCAACCGGATGGGACTATTTTGTTTTATGGTAGCATATATTTGAATTCATGTGTGTGCATGCACCCGTCGTCCTCCCTCTTTCCCAACCAGATGTGCCCCGCCCATGCCACTAAACCTGGGTGGCCTGTACCTGTGCCTGTGCCAGCTGCTGTTCCAGCTGTGCAGGGTGAGGAGGCAGAACAGCGTCACAGAAAGAGGTGAACAGACAGCTGCTGCAGACAGAGAGATGAAGGAGCATCATCAAAGAAGGACAGACGCCATCAATCATAATACATTCATTATTAGCTCACAGTTGTTTTACAGCATAGAACGTATTACTAAAAGGGCTAGTGTGTTGGATTTAGTGGCATGTGGCGGTTAGGGTTAGGATAGGTGTTGATTGCAAACCCTTTGCCTCACCCTCTCCTTCCTAGGAGAAACTACAGTGGTTACGAAATGAGTGAAAAACATGAAAAACCCTAGCTCAAGTAACAAAAACATAAAAACTCTTATTTTTAGGTGATTGTACAATAATGAAAACTTATTTGTGCATACCATATACAATTTTATATTCTGTAAATAGAGGCCCCAAAAACTTGCACCCATAAGTCAAAAGCACTTAAAACTGGGCTGTATAATTTGTATAATGCTGCAGTCATACAGTATAACAAATGTCCTATTATTACAAAAAATGTGTCATGTTTATACCGATCAATAGTTTAACTTCTGATCAATATGATAACATTGCGGTCCTGGATCTCTTCTCTGAAATGTTAGTAAAGTGAGTTATTGAACAGAAGACACAAGAAATTTTTAATATTGTGTAAGTACTGTGTTTGTGATCTTCATCAGTCATCTTCCATTCGACTCGAGGGTTCAGACTCACATGTCTGGAGCTGAACTATAGCATGTTGGTGTTCCAGGCTCCGGGCTCATGGACTTAGCAAACACACTTCCTGTTTGGAGACATACATTTTACTGCCAGACAGAACATAAACAATGATCTTCTTAAGGTGTGAGCTGCTCTGTGAGCAGTAATAGCAAACCTTTACTCAAGTAATTTACTGTATGTGATGATGAGATAGTGACTAGTAATGCAACCATAATGTGATACTGTAGTGCAGTTATCCTCTCTGTCAGTTGGCACTTAACAGGGACTAAGGTTTGTTGATTTGTTAGTTTTGTTTTGTTGATCTAAACATGCACAGATACAAACACAGTGTTTTCAATTCACTTTAATACCGGAAAACAGCCACAGTGCACACTTTGACCTTGAATATAGAAAAAAACCCTGTGAAACTGAAACATTAGCAATGGCTCCTTTTGGTATCACTCTGAGCTATATCAGCATTCATAGTATTACAGAGCCACGGAACATTTCCATGGAAAGCAGTCATAATTCATGTTATTCATTACTTGCTTTTCATGCTATGACGTGGTAAAAATTTCTGCGGCGCAAAAGGTCCATTGTCCTTGAATTAAAGATTGCTGTTGGTTAGCCAATGACTTTTACTAATAGCAAACTTTTCACTATTGCAGTCTTTTAATCAACATCAGGCACGCATCTGCAGAGGGTTAGTTAGCGCACGAACAGCACAGCGGGCTATAATCTGTCATAGCTGTTGAAGGGCTGCTTGAACTCAGTGAGAGATAAGAAAGCCAGAAAGAGGCTGAGGACAAAGTAGATACAATCATTTTTGTACATCTGTAAATGCAAAAATGAATCATTTTAGGAATAAAGAGGCCGACTGAAGGACCATCAATCTCTAGTTCTAATAAGTTTCATCTTTTTTTAATAGATTGTTGATCATTATCAGTGGTTAAAAAAGTATATCTCTATGCTGAAAATATTTTTTCTGAGACATAAGTCAGTTTGTTTTTTATTTCCAGAAACAAACCATTTTACAAGTTGATCTGCGCTGCTATCAAATGCCAACGGTCAGAGCTTCGCATTGGACGCAGAAGACTCACTGAGACAGTCTTTCCTACAAGGATAGGGTTGCCAGTGCCCTTTGGAATATGTAATATCAGTCACATCTTTGCACAGCATGTATAGACATCAGGCCACTGACTTTGACCCAGAGTAGATTAACTTCATCTGTTCAAGTTCCTCTGACCCTCGCAGAGAAGGTCACAGACATTTCCTACAGTCTCTTCAAGAAGATAAATCGAACTCTGCCCTCTATCTGCTGAGATATTCTCCCTCAGGACATCTATATAAGATCTGATCTAGGTTCCTTATCACTTGCTTTCAGTGTAATGGCTAATGGAGCAATATGTGTTAGAGCGTACTTTGAAATAGAAAGTCCGAGAACAAAGCACTAATGGACAAGATGCACTAGATTTTTAGATAAGTCACCAGTATTTATGTGTGTGTGTGTGTGTGTGTGTGTGTGTGTGCAGGAATGAATCAATTGCAAATGATTTTTTTTTTTACACTGAAGTATTCTCTTGTTCACCCCTTGAGTCAAAGCAGGAAGAAGCTCCAAGGCCAGGTCTGAAGAGGTTTACAAACCTCTCCTAAATTCTTCCCTGTGGGTAAAATCATGTGAAAGCTGCTTAGGCAGATTATCCCTGCCTCGACGGCAGCTGGCAGCGAGATCCTTGGGAGTGCACCTGACTCAATACTGGTGGTGACGCAACCGCAGCCTGTGGCGCAGCATGCTCTCACAATCCTTTGTGACCTTTAGCCCCACGGGGAAAAGTGTATCCTGTGGTCCAAAGCAAGCAGGAACTAAATCTCACCCACACATCACACTGATGCACTAATGAACATACAAGTAGTCTGATTATACAAAATTTAGAAATGTTTATTCTGTTACAAAAGAAGCATGTTAATCAGCATGTGTTTTTAACAAATATAGATTGTGTAATTGTGAATAAATATTGAAATACAAAGTGAGTGTTGCCTAATTCCTGTTTTTTGAATGTCTGTATTATTAAATAACATAATTGCACCTAAAAACCAAGTATCATCCTATCCCTGTGTCCTGGACCTATTTCCATCGTTATCCCTGGTGTTTAAACTGTCCATCCATTCATCCATTTTCCGTAACCACTTAGCCATGTCAGGGTAATGTGGGGCTGGAGCCAATCCCAGCTGGTGAGAGACGGGGTACACCCTGGACAAGTTGCCAGTTTAATCACAGGGCTGACACATAGAGACAAACAACTATTGACACACATTCACACCTACGGGCAATTTAGAGTCACTAATTATCCTATAAACCTGCATGTCTTTGGACTGTGGGAGGAATCCGGAGTACCCGGTGAGAACCCGCACAGACACGGGGAGAACATGCAAACTCTACAAAAATTGGCCAGGAACCTTCTTGCTGTGAGGCGACAGTACTAATCATTGCACCACCATGCCGCTGTTTACACTGTCCAATAATCTTTGTTAAGAATGAGGCAGACATTGCGTGTGACCAAATACATTAGAAAATAGGAAAGAAGAAGTAGAAAACTAAACGGTATAAACAATTAATAAAATCTTTTTACCTCCTCAAAAAACTTAAATATGATTTAAGACAACAGCTGTAATAAATTAAGGGAAATAACAGAAAGGAAAGGTATATAAAGTAAATAATTGTCTTGTCCTAATCCGGCAGATTTGTAGCGGTGCATGGTGATAAAGTTTACCAGCTTGCCAGCTTCTGTTACTCTTGATGGTGACATGGTATATGAATATTATCATATGGTGAGCCAACTGTATTTTGTCCGTCATGTAGTCTGTTATGAAAATATAAAAAGTCTCAATTTATCTTGTGGCAGCTGCTTCGGGACATTTAAGACACGGGGAAGTGAGTTTTGACAGTGTGTACTAATTTATCAGGAACTGGCAATTTGGATGGAAAGTGTCACTTTTCTAAATTAGGTGTAGCCATAAGTAGAAGAATCGTCTCTTTCCATGCATATTTTAATGAGGTCCCAGGTGCACTGCCACCTCGTGAAAACACAATGCTCTAATAAAATCCATGTCCTATCACACTCAGCCACTGAGAGTTTTATTAAAAATGAAGGGACTTCAGTTTCAGTGCTTCTCACAGGAGTCATGTAGAAATGGTTTGCTGAAGTGAGAAATACTTCTTTTTTTTTTTTTTTTCTTTTCAGCCGATACAGAGGTAAACTATGGTGGAGCTGTTGGAATACTCTTCATTCTTGAAAAACTACAATTTCAGGGACCATTACACAGCCCACAAAGCTAAATATACCAAACGCACTGTCTAGACGACAGCTGTAGTCTTTGATTTGAAAACTAAAAAAAATATATTTTCTGCTGTGAATCACATGAATTAAAAACAGAGAAATGCAAAAAGTAATCACTGTCTCATTCCTGGTTGGGCAAGATGAGCAGGCGATAGAAGACATAGACATAAATGGGTGCCAGCTAAAATGCTTAGATTTATGCAGTCCAGGTTCAACTTGGTACATTTTTTTTTTTTTACAAACTTTACATATGTTGATTTTTGTCTTTGTTTAAAGCCTTTTAAATATCCATACCCCATATGTGTGTTGGCATTTTGTTGTCTGAGCTATTATTTAACAAAGTATGAAGCTGTATAAAGGGATCCAAAATACAAGAAAAGTGACACAGGCACTCATGAAAATGTACTAAACCTTACAAACATTATTACAAACAAACAGTTAAAGGTTGTAAAAACTATTATCATCTGTCACATATATGTAAAGTCATGTTCATTAAAAGTCTAATAATAATTCACTGTTTTAAAAATGTCTTTTGAAATAACA
Organism: Argyrosomus regius; assembly: GCA_946959425.1. Lineage (NCBI taxonomy): Eukaryota > Metazoa > Chordata > Actinopteri > Sciaenidae > Argyrosomus > Argyrosomus regius. The sequence continues at coordinate 14,904,211 of OX336889.1, read as the reverse complement.
CTTGCTATGGCCTACAGATAGAAATGAGATACTGTGAAACCCTCGCATCAGCACTTCAGTCTCTATGTGATGTATAAATAAAGTTATATTACTATAAATAAAACATGTGCACCTCCACTGGATTTTCTCTGGTTTCTGTAGGACAAATACGTTTGACATAAACACATTGATTTAATGGGAGTATTAACTTTCTTGATGTAGCAAAATTTGTGAAATGCACAAAAATGTCAGCAACTCGCTCATAAGAATTGAAGTGTAATTGTAGAAATGTCAGCAGCTGAAATGTGGTGAGGTCTGGTTTTTCTCATGCTGTCTTTCTTCGGGGGGTTGCACAGTCTTATTTTAACTGTGGCAAATTTATCACTGTGGTCTTCATGTCTCATACAGCTGTGTGGTGGGGGGGGCTACCCAGCTTTGATAGATGTAGAATAAATGACGCTATTTATTGAAACAGTCTTCAGAGCTTTTTGTCATATTTAACTGCGTAACGGACATGACTATAAATCGTATGAGGACCTACGGTACAAGGAGCACATTACTGGCAGCCATCTCTGCAAGAATTGCTCAGCCTTCATATAAGCCTGTGGCAATATAATCTTGTTTGATTTTGTCATGAATGTTTTGAATGTGGAAACAGACAGGTGAAAATCCAATCAGAGACAAGTCAGAAAAAAGAAGGTTATGCTGAGCAGAGGTTGGATTTGCACTAAAAATTCATATTTTTAACCCTGCATATCTTATCTAGTTTTGCTGGATCAAAGATGAAAATGTCATTAAATGTGTCACAAAATGGTTTAAAATTTTTAAAAAAACAACGTACAGTCAGGGATTGAGAGATTATTCAAAGTAGCCTACACCCACTCACCAATCTGTTTAAACCAGAACGCATCCTGTCTCAAAGGGGCCCCTACCCGTGATGTGTTCTACACATTGCAGCCGATACTTGGCCAGCACCGAGCTCCCAAAATAGATGGTAGTTCCAGATAGGTGGGCTGTGAGGCGAAAGAGAGTGAAAGTGGGAAAGGCAGTGAGAGTGGGACGCAGGATAGTGTAACAAAAGGAAGGAGGACCAGTATTATGTGTCTGCAATCTACTGCCAGAGCCCTGCGCTCCTAATTCACTATGTGTATCCATGAGTGTGTGTGTGTGTGTGTGTGTGTGTGTGTGTGTGTGTGTGTGTGTGTGTGTGTGACGTCTGCAAAGGTGCTCTTGACAGTCTGGTGCTCTTCACTGAAGGCCCATTATGTAATTCTTTGGAAAGTCTGACCGGTAGTGGCCAGACAGTCTTGTGAAACGGCTGTGATGGGCAGACGCACACACAGATTGAGTCATGTAGATACAGCATCACATTATTTCACAAAGACAGACTGTGTGATGTTCCCTTCAAGTCCACATAATAAAGCAAAACACAGAAGACCATACATGTCTATGCGCTGGAGTGGGCTGCAGAGAGTGGAGGCTTACCCAACAGAGTTATAAATAACTGGATGGTCTGCACCTTAAGACGGTTTTGTCTGGGTGGAGGGCGCTCAGAGTTCAATGTAACCTGACAACTTAATCCCTTGTAAGAGAGAGAGAGGCAAAGGGAGACTAGTGAACGTGGGGCCGTCTAGGATTTCCAAGCTACTGTTGCTTATTAGCACTTGGAGAGGAACAAACAGGCTCTTTTTTGGACACAGTTCAGCTTGTAATACACGCGTGCATACCGTGGGCGCATTCACTTATAAACAGACACACATTGTTCTGCTATACTTTTCCACTCACTCTAACATTAATATGCGACTGTGGCTCGAGTGTATGTTTAGCACTTGTAGGTGAAAACACGTTATGAGATTAAATGGATAGTTCAGATATTTTGAAGTGGGGTTGGATGAGGTACTTGTGCATAGTCAGTGTGTTATCTGTAGTAGATGGTGGTCAGTGCAGCCCCAGTTTGAATAAGCAGACAGGGATCCAGGCAGGGTCAGCAGAAAAACATATCAACCATTAAGTGTATGTTATATTCAGAATATTTTCACTGCTTTACCTTGCCAGAAAGCTTTTTTCTATGGCACTGACCGTAAAATTTCCTGTGCATACGCCCAACTGTGGTAGGTCAGGAAGTTGTGAGATCAGGCTAAAATCAGAAAAAACTGTTTCTAAATTATTTGTTAAATTACAAAGATGTGCATGCTTGTTTTTTTTTCTGGCTGTGCAGCTGTAACTGTAATTGTACAGTAAAGTTTTTTTATGTGGTTAAAATATGTTTTTTTCTGCTGACCTTGTCCACAGCAGTGCATGGCTCTGCTTCTGTTCCCGGATCACTGTCTGCTTCTCCAAACTACTGAAGGTAATGCACTGATTATGCATAAGTACCTCAGACAACCTCAAAAATGCCCAGTCTCTCCCTTTAAATAAATAGTTTAGACATTTTGGGAAATGATTATTTGTTTCTTTTGATGAGAAGATTGATGCCACCATGAAGTCTCTGTCGGTTGCCTGGCAACCTCACAGTTATGACTCCAGGAAGTCACAGCACCCAGCCAAAAAAACTTGGCATTTTTACATTTGGCTTAAATAAAGATTAGGCTACTTTAAAAGAATAATTTACCAAAAAAAAAAACTGTTAATTAGTGATCTTAAGAAGTGCTGATAGGCAATTTGTTTCACCTTTGGACAGAGCCAGGCTACTTGTTTTCTGGTTTCCAGTCTTTATGCTAAGCTAAGCTAACCGTGTGGCTGCATGGGAACATGCAGTGCTGTCGTCTTTATGCTTCTATCTTGGATCTGAATATCATAGATGTGATAGATCGATGGTTGTTCTTCTTACTGTAAGTACTGAGTGTAGCCCACCTGGAAGCTTCCTCTAATTTTACTCGACTGAAAAAGTGGAAGCTGAACCTATCCTCGAGTGTCATCCTTTGGATGCATGCCCATGACCAGAGGCAGCTTTTGGTTGTTTTAAGCAACAAACACAACCAACATGTTATCTGTAAGCAATGTTTTATTTTCTTGCAGAAAAGATAGATAGATAGATAGATAGATAGATAGATAGATAGATAGATAGATAGATAGATAGATAGATAGATAGATAGAATGTGCATGCAAGTGTAAAGTATGTCTGCTCACCATGTGAGAGCAGGCTGACCTTTGATTTCAGCTGCATGCGACAACCTCACTAGGATGGAAAAATTGTGTGCATGTGTGTGCGTGTGTGTACACATGGGCGTGTCCCTCTCTGTGTGCATCTCACGCATACTTGAGGAAATTGTCAATAGTTGCTCATGAAGACCAGGACCAGCTCAGTGCCGTCCTGCCCCCTGAGAGCACATGGTCCATATTAAAGCCCGTCAGATGCTGCCATTTCCCACAAAGGCGTGCTCGCCATCAGGTTCTCCAGTCAAACGTCTGCCTTTTTCAGTGGTCGTCCCTGGTTAGGAAATGACATTGCGTTTGAAATAGGGCTTTTGAGTGGATAATCTCTCCCGGGAGTGTTAGCAGAGACTTCCAAGTTCACTGGGTTTGTGTTCAGTCATGCACAGTGTAACAGTGAACTGTGATACAGTAAGGCTGGGATCGATGCATTATTCACATAACTTGGTTTAGCTCCAGAGCTCCAAAGCAATACAGCCTGGTCTCCTTTTAAAGATATACAGCGTGCCTCAAGGTGCTACGTTAAAATCAAACTAAACTGTGCAGGAGTCAGTCTACAGGTTGCTCATTTCAGAGAGTACAAGCTAATGATTTCTCGTGTTTCTCATGTTTATGATCATAGGTCACATGTAGTGTCACTGTAAGGACAACAATGGCTTAGAGATTCAAACTAGATCAAAAAGATTATCACTTACTATTATGATTTAACTGTTTTTTGGGGCGTAGTCTCCTTCATACGAAGCTCAGAGTTTAGTCAAGTTGCTGGTGCACTACAGGGAGTGAAATTTAGTTTAACTGATATAGATAAAAACATTTCACTGCACCCCAACTGGGCTTTTTATAAGTTTAACATCACACCTTTTGTTCGTGGAGTTCCTGCATCCTTTTATAGCTTCATCATCTACTTCTAAACAAGTAGACAATTTGTCTTAAGGACTGCGCCAGGTTAAGTGTATTGAGGTCAGACAGGATGGCCGCCAAACAGCACCCATTTAATCCCTTGACCTGGTCCAACCAACAGATTAGACCAGCTTGTTGAGGGAAATACTCAGGTCGATCCTGTCGCTCTCTGTTGGCTGCACTTCAATCACATTCAATATCTCACTTCCCCCTCTCATATCCCCACTGGCACGACAGAAAAGGTCAATACGACGCTGTCACATAGCTTCATCACGGTGCAGGACGACTTTAAACAATGAGTAATGACGGAAGCACAGGCAGGATTTTGTAATGGGATGACCTCATGGCATTAGTACTGGACAAAAACCAGAAAAGAACAGGCAATACCGTAAGAGATGCTGAAACCATAAGCCAGAGCAATTCCATTAAGGTAATCAGCTAACAACAGAACATTAACACTTCTGTAGTGGGTTGAATAACAACTGCAACACACATCATTTAACAATTTTAATTTAATTTCAAATGTGACATACCTATGGCACATTTGGATAGACTGCGTATCGACTGTTAAGTCAAGGGTAAAATCATAAGAGAGGTCATAGCAGATGAAAGTTTTAAAAAAATCCAATAGGTTAACTTATCACTGAAAGTTATTTTTTCCAGTTTGTAACTCAGCAAAAAAAAAAGAGAAAGAAAAAGGTTTATTTTTTTATTGCTGAACAGTAGCTTGTCTCTTTTCTATTTAATAATTTGTTCAGGGACATTGGTTTGGAAGGTGATGCTTTAGATTATTAAAGCAACAACTTTGCTTACAGCCAAACATCAAGCGAGTGCAACAACACAAGACATAGCAGCCAACTAATATATTATTTCACGAAGCTCTCATCAACGATTTAAAGTCAGTATGAGATTTACTCTTGTCTGGTGGCTCTCTCTTTTTCTCTTCTTAGCTTCCTCCATCCATGCTTGGTCTTTTCACATCTGCCGTTACATCTGAAGCAGCAGAGCCCGGTTACATATTGCCCACTCGCCCAACTCAGGTTCTGGCACGACACCGGCAAAATGATGAAGAAATATCCAGCCTTCAGAAAAGTGAGAAATCTCTCGAAATAAGTGGTAAAACATTCATTCCAGGCACAGTAATAACCTGCCATGTCCTAGTTTTGAATCTCTGACCTTTAGATTGGGAGACTATCTACAGATATGTGATGTGATATAAGGTCCATCATCCAGACTAAAATGTCTCATTAACTATTTAATGGATTGCCATGAAATTTGATGCATATGATATTTTTTTCACTCATCCTGTGAAATGCAGACAAAATTTGGTTCAGATATTAATGTTTTATCACTTTGTAACTGTTTTGAAAGGTGCTAAGTAAGTAAAGTTTATTATTATATTATTATTATCACCATCACCAGGTTTAAATTCATCAATACTTTGGTTTATGACCGAATACCTGCAAAAGGGATGACCACAGTTATTAGTGCAAGAACAGGCCTACAGGGTGCAGATTACAATTACAAGCCAGTTAATCATCAAAATGACACTAAAGCTGTTATTTAAAGGTAGAGAAGTTACTTAATGTTGCTTTAAAGTATAATACATGAGATTGTGAGAGAGTTGGTGCAAAAGAAAGCATCTTTATTACTGTGTTTTGTACAAAACTAATGGTTTGGGGGTTTTTTTTTTATTTGTCAAAATAAAAACATGGGCATCAAAAGCTATGTTTTGTGCCTCATGTGTAAAAATACAGTCATCTGCTATGTGTCTGGTGTTGCAAGAGTTGGTAAATTAAGTGACTTTCATTGATTTTAATGTTTCTGCCTTTAATAAAAATCAGGGTTTGTTGACATGCTACTGTGGCAACAATGCCATAAGGCTAGTAAAGGCAAGAAGTTTAAATTAAAATTATGCTCAGATTCAGTTCTCACAATGCAATATGGGCATGATTTTCAATGCTTTGACCTGTAGATTCTTTTTGAGTTTGTTTTGCATTAGCATATATTATCTCATGAAAACTTCCTGCAATAAATGTTTCTGTATTTGTAATAAGGCTTCTTTTGCATTTTGTTCATCATGCAGACTTTGTTGAAAGTAAACAGTAGGATTAGTCCACGTTAGGTCCATTAGATCATTCAGCTCTCACACCATGGGTGCAGGAGGATTTGCCTCGTCTTTGTCAGTATCTCATCAAAACTATTCTGTCAGTTACTCCTGACACCATTGACAACTTAAAGATGTTACAGCTAGAGACATGCATTCTCTAAATTAACCTCTTGAACCATAACCATGTCTTTAAAAAAAGAGGCTAATGAGGGAAAAGATGATGCTTTATATAAGATCATTTTAAGTTGGAGTTTGATAAAACTTTTTTCTTTTAGGGCCTGCTCATGAGTACAGCTGCATATTATTATTTAAGTACTTCTGCTCTCTGAGACATGTTCTATAGGATGTTCACTCAAATGCACTTCTACACAGATACTTAACTCGTAAAGAGTCACTTATTTAATAGAAATCCTTGTAGTTAGGGTTCACAGTACGTGAGAATCTAGTAAAATAAATTACCAAGTTGCATCAGGGGAAGTGTTTCTGAGACTAAAATTCTGAATATCTTGCTGCAATGATTGTGATGATTATGTGTTTCTTTTAAATCGCCAATTTTTATGAAAGTGTATTATTAAATAATTGAAAAGTATATTTTAAAAGTTGCACCTAAAAATGAAACAAACCAGCAAACTGTAATGTGATCTGCTGAGGCTGGTTTGTCAATAATCAAGTACCCCAAAGCATTTAAGGAATATAAAATTTCAGTGTTATGGACAATTTCAGCATGTATTTGTGCTATTACTTGTGAAAGACCAGGACTTCATCCATTCCTGAACGCTGCTATATGTGTGTGCATGGGATGGCTATCATTGATTTATTGGCCCTCAGTTCTGTCCCAGAATATTCCCCTATAGCCAGCTGGTAACCCTGGGTAACCCAGCTCATGTGATGTGTGAATTGTGAAGGTGGCTGTGTCAGCGTGCAGTGCAGTGCTGTGAGTGTATGTGTGTGTGTGTGTGTGTGTGTGTGTGTGTGTGTGTGTGTGTGTGTATACACTTGAAGTTATATACCCTTCGTGTTGCACATCGCAGAACTAGATCCTTTGCATGAGTACACTTTTGCATTAGTGTGTGCCTGAGGAACCGGTATGTACTGTATGTACCGTATGAGTGTCTTTATGAGTCGTTTGCATTTGCCCTTTGTCCTGGCTGCTATGTGTTCTGGTATGTAGCTAAAGGTCGGGGCCAGGCGGAGAGCAGGACGGCAGGGGCCCGGGCAGGGGGAAGCTGTGGCTGGGAAGAGCCACAGAGCCAAAGGCCAGCAGCTCTGACGAGAGCGAGGATTAGGACGGAGCAAAACAATACAAATCCTTGTGCACAGGCTAAATCATCAGAGCCTATAGAATGCAAGGGGGAAATAATCAGTTAGAGGGTTATGTATTCCTAATTTCCCTCCACGGAGAATGCATTAAGCCTTTTGGGTAATTTAAGAGCAGCAATTGATGTGCCCACCTCGAGAATCTGAGCGAATGTGTCATTCCAGAAACTTCTCGCCTGTCGTTACCCACTGCATGACTTCACAGGACTCCAGTGCAGGCTGTTCCTGAGAATTTTGCAAGTCAGGACAGCTTCAGCACACACACAGACAGATACACACACGCATAATGAGCTATCCAGCAGTACCCCTATTGACCAGAAGAAGTACTACAGGCTCAAAAGTCGTATAGCTTTGTGGTTTAGAGAATGGTGGCTCTGACCTCTGACCTTTTATGCTTGGGCTTGTGACCAACAGTCTATTTCACACATGTCAGGGCTGTGTTTTACTGCATGAACAGACTGGATTTACACAAGTAAGAGGGAATAAGAGTATGTATCATTGCATGGACCATACTGGGTCCTTTCCCTGTTAGTAATAATATTTTAATGTTTTTGTGTTTGGTTTTTTTGCTGCTTGTTTGTTGTTGTTGTTCGTCTGTGTGCTGCTGCCTTCTTGGCCAGGTCACCCTTGTGAAAGAGGTCTTGATCTCAATGGGTTTTTTATCTGGTTAAATAAAGGTTATAATAATAGTTAAATATAATAGATGTGCGTTAAATATCTATTTTGTTATGTTTGTTCCTGTGTTAATCCAGCAATAGAACAAAATCACCATTGTCTTGAACTCTGTATGGCGTGATTGCGAGGCTGCCATTTGTTATGCAATCTTTTCAAATCTGTGTCCTAATTTCAGTTTAAAAATATGTGGTTGTGGAACATTACAGCAATTGGAAACAGCATCATTAACACCTGTATGACCTGGCAATGAATACTATAGATATAATGATGTGGAAACATAAATAAAGGGCCATATCTTAGGAGATACATTGTTAGGAGCTTAGGCGAGTGGGTGATTGTTCAAATTCCACAGACATCTGTAATCTATGAGTGAAAGTTGTGTGCACAGCTTTCCTCCATTTTGGTCACTTTGATAAATAAGCCATACGCACAGTTTAAAAACTTGAACAGAAGATCCAAATACAAAATCCCCTGAGCCTGGAGGATATGACTGGCTTGATTGAACTGCTGCCATTTCACTTATCCTTTTCAAATCTTTGGAGGAAATGTGAGGGATGGTCTGGAAATCTTAAGAATTTCTCTTCCAAATCTGGTGGAGTAGAAGAGTAAAAGCAGTAACTTTTATTGTTCTCATTCATCAGTTTTTTTGTCAGTCATCTTTATGAAGCCTGGATTTTTACTGCGCTTATGTCGCAGTTAGTCAACTCGTGCACGGATTCAGTTGATTTCACTTGTGTATTACTACTTTGCTTTATATAACTGCAGAGGCAATGTAACATGGAAAAAATGGAAATAAAGAAAATTAATAACTAACTGTTTTGGATCATTTGTGAGTCAACATGTGTTCACCATTCTGTGCATTTCCATTTACTTGTGTTTCCTTATTTGATGTGAGATGAATTTGTGCTTCACTGACATCTCTTTTTAAATAGAGCTGCATTATGTTGTACAGCTGTTATTCAGTTCATCCTCTGTTTCCTCACCTGTTCAGACAAGCTGTCATTAACATATGACTAATGGCATAACCCTGAATGGTATTCAGTGTTATGACCATGACATATCAACATAAAAATATTGCTGGATGACTTCCAGTAACAAAAACACTTGTGTGTTACGAATGCGTACGCATGCATGAATGACAGTTGAGCTGGGGTTTCTTTACTGTTCTTAAAGGTCAGTTTGTTGTTCATCAAACCTAAAACAAAACCAGCACAGAGCAGTAACAGGTTAGTACAGCAAAGTTCTCACAACTGATAATTGACTTGTTCATGAGAACAATAGCGGCTGATGTGAAAGAATTGCTACGCCTATTTGTTCTGCAACTTAAGACTACATACTGGTATCTGTGGCCTGAAGGGAGCAGCTGAAAGTTACTAAGGAGAGGATGTGCGGATAATTTGATTCATATTCGGTGTGTGAGCAATGGCATGGAAGTGTGCAGGGATGCTGTGATTCAGTGTGTAGCCCTCCACCCTGTCACTTCTCGTCAGCAAGAGCAATACGCACACATACACAAACACACAGGAGATGGATACTTAGTGACATGGTGCCTTGGTGTTAATCTGTGTACGTGTGTGTCAGCAGTGTTGGAAGTATTCAGATACTTTATACAAGTATTTGAATATTGTCTTTAAGTTTTGCTTTAAAATTTTCCGCTCAAGTCCATATTTTTGTGCTTATAACGATCAAATGACTACTTCTAAGAGTTGCTCATAGAGATAAATCCACAGAGAATTATCACCTGAAGTTGCCTTCAGCTCTATGAAACATTTTAGCATCTTTCAGCTCTTTGTTTTGGTTGTCCATTGGTCCATTTTGTGTCACTGCAGCCAAAGGAACGTTAGCTAGTTAACGGGGGTAAATTAATGTGTTGTGATTGGCTTGGTGATATTCAAATGTAACCGGTCATTGGAATTATACATTTTAATTTGATGATTTTTATTTATATGAATTCTTGAGCACAGTTCAAGACAGTTAGTTAGTCAGTTTGATATATTTCATGCAAAACATTTGTCCCATCTTACATGGGACTACTAGCCACATATATTTATTAAATATCAAAAAAGAAATATGTCAGCGTGGTAAAGTTTGTTCCTGCCCCTAAGTAGGAAAAAAAAATTAAAGCATCATGCTAAATTTAAAGTTTCATAAGTGAAAGCATTCCTCATGTCTCTGTGAGTGCTAGTTGGATTATATTTATTGATGATTGACATGTGCAGCATTTTAATGTTGTAGCTGGTAGGTGGCAATAATTTTGACTATGCTACACACTTACTGCATAACAATGCATCATGTTTCATTATGCTGACTGTAGGTCAAATATATGTAATGGAAATTGTTACAAAAAATAGTTTCCACAACAGCCCCCATACTGCTCTCAGTGCAGGTAGTGCATGTTTCTCTTCCTTTTAGATCTGCTTGGTCAGCTCTACATGTCAGTCTGACAGCAGGGAGAGAAAGAAGGATTTTCTCTCTCTCTCTCTCTCTCTCTCTCTCTCTCTCTCTCTCTCTCCCTCCCTCTCTCTCTCTCTCTCTCTCTCTCTCCCTCCCTCTCTCTCTCTCTCTCTCTCCCTGTGCCTCATTCCCACAGCAGGAGCACAATAGCTTTTCACATTCATAAACATTATGCTATGTGCGTATATGTTGTGCGTCATGGAAGGAGCCCTCCCCCGTGCGTTATGTATATGAATGAACACAGGGAACAGCTCCTCCCCAGGAAATCCATGACTGTACTTTCCAGAAATAGAGTATGACTTGCTTAAAATGGAACTAATGCATCAGCCACGGGTTTCCAGCAGGACTAAATGTGATGGAGATCGAGGTGTACCTCCTGCTGGCAGGACTGCTTGTCGCTGAACCTTTCCTAAGACATGTGTGCATGCAGTTCAGCAAACTGGCACATTAGATTTCCCACGCTACAATGTATTTGCAGCAAATATGCATGCACATACACACATACCAATAGGCAGAGCACTAGAGAAAGGTGTAGGCAGTGTGACGCAAGCATTATGAGTCACTCTGACACAAATCCTGAGTTACAACACACACCATTGTCATACTGTAGTATTACCTCTCCAACAGGTTGAATGGATTGCTGCTCACTATCTCCTCACTGGTAGGAAACATGAGCAGAGGTGAGGACAGTGACACACCTTTAAATCATCAAACCAAGACTATATTCAGCACAAACCTCCAGGTTTATAATTACAGACAGAGGTCCAACAAAGAAAGTTAATCACACTTTCTTTTTCTTTTTAACACACGGATATGATAATGATATAAACGGCTGTAACTATAGCAACACAAACCTGTCATCCAAGAGAAGCACCCCACCATATGCCCAGTTTTTTCCACAGAGAAGGATGAAGAAGCAAAATCCAGAGAGAGGAGAAACAACTCAATAATATACTGTCATGAATATATATCATAATGAATGAATCTGCCATCTCACCCTGCTGCCGCCTCTGCAGGGTGACAATTTGTAAGAGTTTGTCACAATTAAAGAGTGATGTTCCTGTGTCATGTGTCAGGTCAAGCCTAATGCAGAGTACTTGAGTATATCGGTATCACATCTAAATGTCTCAAGGGGGTTCACACGTCCACCTTAGCAACTGTATCAAATCAGGCCCAATGTGACCAAGAAGAGGAGGGCCGACTCCTGCTGCACTGCCCACCTCTTCCACAAGAGGACGTACAATCAGTCACAGTTCATTGCTTGTGCTTGGGGAGCTGCCAAGTACATACCAAACTGTTGCCCAATCCTGTTCGTCACATCAGTGGAAAAAAAAGGCAAACTTGATAGTATGTTTGAGCGCTTTCCAAGGATGTAGAGGCTTTATTTGAATAGAGATAAGAGAGGAACCTTGCCTGACAATTCATGGTGAAATACCTATCCCTCCATGTTGCTCCACAGAGGAAACACAAAGCTGTAAAGTTATACAATTGTGAGCATTGCCAAGACGCTGTTATGGGGTTTTCTATTTGTGCAATTAGTACGGAATAAGGCATTAACACTGGGTAATGTTTGAGAATAATTGCCCCCTCAAACTGCTTGCAGACTTTGTTAGCAAACACTACAGGAGCCTTGGATTACTCACACACATACACACACACACACACACACACACACACACACACACTGCCCAGATGGAAGACAGATGTTTAATAGACAAGGTCAAGGAGTCCATACAGTAATTGTCTGCCCCACCATTTCTCAGTAATCTCGGCGTTGTTCAGATCACCACATCCACATAAATCCAGGAAATTTCCTCTGGAATGAAAACCATGTCCTACTCTCACAGACATATTTGTGTTTGTTTTCTTTCTTTCTTTCTCTTACTTTCTCTCTCTCTCTCTCTCTCTCTCTCTCTCTCTCACACACACACACACACACAGATATACACTCTTTCTGGTCTCTTGGTACATTCAGTAGGGTTGGAGTCTTGACCCACACAGACATCAACACGTACACCTAAAGCAAAAAATAAATAAATAATAATAATTCCAGTATAATCCATTTGTTCCAAAAGCTGAATCCACTTCACGTTTCTTTCATTCTCGCTCTCTGTTTCTCCTCCTTTCTAGATGTTTCTAGGGTCTGACAGTATTCAGAGAAAGTGCTGATGATGAAGCAACAAAGAGATGAGTAGAGGAGGAGAAGTTTCTAATCTCATTATCCCTACCTAACCTAATCCACCAGGAACAACACCTCCAAGTCATCCATACCCTTTTATACGTGTTGTACTCCTCATACTCATAAGATATATACGCATATGCGCCGTAATACAAGCTGATCCATACCGATAAGGAAAAAAAGATGGCGGACATGCAGGATACGATGTTGCTGGGCTTAGAAGGAATCAAGAAAACTATTCTGCATGGAGGGACTGGAGACATCCCAAAACTCAGAACTGGGGCAAAGGTACTGTAGGCCTTCATGACTTTATTTACACTTTGTGATAAATCTAGAACATCACTGATAGGCACACACCAAATGTGCATGTCCTTTCACTTTTTTGACTTTTATCTAACTTAGATCTCATCCATTATAGACTAAGTAGTGTGAACCCACAACTATTTCACTATACAGCTTATTTACTGTGCAGTAAACACACACTGAACCATGTTTCAGATAAACAGCAGCGTTGTATGGACCTACTAAGATTTAGGGACTTTTATTCAGAAAACATGGCAGCAATATAAATATGTTTTCCTGAAAATAAGAATTGTTGCTATGTCTCTATAGTAGTCTGAACAGAAACACTGACTCTAGATGGGACCTTTGGAATTTTTCATGCGTTTTGTGGCCACAATAGTTTCTTCTTAATGCTACAAAGGAGAGGGTGAGGTGAGATGGTTTGCAATTAGCAGCTACACAGCTAGATGCCTCTAAATCCTACACACTGGTCCTTTAACAAACCTGTCTGTGATATAGACTTGATTTTAAACATGTGCTTTTTTCAAATATTTGATGTAATATAGAATTAATTCTGTTGTGTTTAATCAAGGATCTTTCTTAATATGCAGAAGACAAGGAGCAATAAATAACAGATCAATAACAAGACTGTTACTGGAAGAGATGTGGACTCTAGTCACCCATGACTTGACTTGAGACTTGAAGACTTGAATGACTTGTCTGTGTTTTCATTTTATGTTTTCAGTTTAAATATTAAAAATGTAAACTAAACATAAACTAATGTAACGTATGCAAACACACACTGGTAATGGTGTTGTCATATAGTCTGGCTGTATTTCAGTATTTAAAAGAGGCAGGAAATATGTTTTTGATTGAGAAGAAATGAGGAAATCTTTTTTTATTATTATTTAAATGTTTTTAATCATTATAATACATGTATACTAATTATCACATGTGTGGCTATTGGCCTGTTGAAAAGCATGACTGTAAATATATTGTATGAAGGTTTGAAATGTGTTTTGTTGAATATGCATGGCGTCACTGCTTAAGATTTATGGATTTAATTTTCCTGACAATTTTAGGCCATTTCAATTGAACTCGAGGGGTGAAGGAAGGCACATTCATATTATTGCAATTCCCACTGGCAGCCAGTAGAGGTGGATAGAGGACATAGAATCAATCTCTTTAATGAGAACAATATTTTCAGACGTTAATGATTAAATGCACTTTGAACCAAAATGAGTCTAACCTAAAAAACACTGTTATATAAAGTGTGTGATTATTCTTTAAGGAGCCTCGCCTTATTTGAGACATTAACTTTTTTGCCATATGAGACCATTCTTGAATTTTTAAAATGATTTTATATTTCTTGGAAATATACTCTTTACTGCTCCTGAAGGTGCTTGGTAATGTTTGACATCATCCTCACTTCATAAAGTCGATATTGACTTGTACTGGTAGTGTATATGAGGGGCCTGTTATCATGAAATGTGGAAGAAGCTCATGAAAGAGCTTCTTTTTTTTGCTCCACAGTGTGTACACAGTTCTGTGTTTCACTTTCCTTGGACGTTATACAACCATGTAACCTTGGCGTGTCTGTCCTTCCTCCTGTCTGTCTGCTCTGTTGAATAACTAAGCTGTGCGAAGCTTGTGACATAACATTTTTGTTGAGACTGATGTCTGTATTAGCTTTGCCTCTCACTTGGCTTTGACCTGAGACAACTTCCCCTCATGCAATTTCATTTCATAGTATTTGTATGTGATTCCAACTATTTAACATTTCTGATAATCATGTCACTTTAACCGCCTACTGATTGCCATTTTTAACACTGTCACAAGTCTTATGAGTAATTTTCCCTACTTTTTGTCCGCACTGATCTCCAGGTGACATTCCACTTTCGCACCCAGTTGTGTGATGATGACCGTACAGTCATAGATGACAGCAAAGTGGTGGGGACCCCCATGGAAGTAGTGATTGGCAACATGTTTAAACTGGACATCTGGGAGACCCTGCTGTCCTCCATGAGGATCGGTGAGGTGGCTGAATTCTGGTGTGACATCATTGTGAGTGCTAAACAGCTGGTTTGTGTCTTAAATTTTTTTTGTGTGTTACTTTGTTTATACAGAATGACGTCACAGCACAGATGTGGAAGTTATAGGCCGTGCTTTCAATAACAAGCAACAAAACAACACAAGAAAATGTTTTATGTGCTCCAGTTATACATTTAAAGCCTGAACATAAAGCACAGACATTCTCCCGTTCATTTAATTATAAAATAATAATGTACTAGTAGGCTGCACAGGGCTGACAGAAGACAGAGTGTGATGCTCACAACTTTTTAAAAACTGCCTCAACAGGCCGTAGTACAAAGTCTCACATAATATATATTTATATGCTGATGTTATGAAGAAAATAGTTCCTCTGAATATGTGTTGATGCATGTCTCTACAATCTACAATTTGTTGTTTCTGGTCTGTGTTTCTAAGTGTGTGTGTGTGTGTGTGTGTGTGTGTGTCAGAGACAGATGGGTTGAAGCATACTGTCATTAATCTGCAGCAGCCTCACTTTTCCCTAATCGGCTCTGATTCCCGCTGAATCAGCACTACTGACTCCCCTTCTCTCTGATTAGATTTGATGGGGCTTAGAGCATTCATACACTCCTCTGAACAACATGGCTGCACCACATGGCTGCTTGCTGTGCAATATCACTCCCATCCAACAGAGGGCGAAGTTGGCCTGTCAAATAGAAGAAATGGAGTGGAGATAGTGTGACAGAAGACATTTAAGTTTAAATTGCATTTAATTTTTAACCAGTTTAATGTAAAATGAATTATCATCAAGTTACTCTTGACCAAGCAAGTTTATCTATAAGACAGATTATTTTCTTGCAATCCACTAATTAAAATAAGAAAAATGTAAATATGTAAACACAACATGCAGAACTCTTTATTCATTTCTGTTATGCTTGAAATTACTTTACTTACTCACTGTCTGTAAGTGAAAAGATGAGATATTAGGTCAATCGTTGAATTAAAAAAACATGTCCAAATAAAATAAATAATAACTATAAATATAAATAAATAAATTAGTTCAGTTAACAAGGTAAGAGGGTTGGACCTTGAAGGACACAGTAACCCACAGGTAAGGGTGTCAGGTCAGCATGAAAACCCACCATAAAAAACAATGTACACGTTCATATTCTTCATATATGTTTATACATTACTGTATGATATAGATATATACACCTCAGTCACCTTTACCCTATACTTTAAGCCATTCACAGAGAAATATCCTTAATATTTATAAATCCTGTTTTAAATGTTGACTCTTGTGATCTTCTCTTCTCTCCAGCACACTGGTGTTTATCCACTTGTAGCCAAGAGTATGAGGCGCATTGCAGAGGGCAAAGACCCCGTCGACTGGCACATCCATACATGTGGTATGGCCAACATGTTCGCCTACCACAGCCTTGGCTACGATGACCTGGATGAGCTGATGAAGGAACCACAACCCCTCTACTTTGTTTTGGAGCTGATCAGGGTGAGAAAGTACAGAGAAGGTCACATAAATATGTGTGGATCTGTGTCCTCAGCGAGGAAGTAACACATTAGTGGGGTTTAGTGTACCCAGACAATTCAATGCTATAACCATAATTTGGAAAACTGAAAAACCAAACTCCTATATATGTGTGTGTGATTGACAGGTGCAGCAGCCTAGTGAGTATAACAGGGAGACGTGGGCTATGAGTGATAAAGAGAGGCTGAAGGCCGTCCCTATTCTGCACGGCCAGGGGAACAAGTTCTACAAACAAGGACAGTTCCAAGAGGCTACGCAAAAGTACAAGGAGGCCATCATCTGCATCAAGAATGTTCAGACGAAGGTGACAGACAAGTGGTCCAGAATAAAATTTTACTTGCTACTATAAAACAGTATACAAGTGCATACAAGTGACCAAAATGCATGCCTGCCATTGTCCCTCTCCATCCCCTAGTAGTAAAGAGAGTGCAGGGGCAGGGGGGTTGCTTAACTGAATATGTTAGTCTAGTCTACCTGAGACAAAGATACTTCATCTGACTGAGGTTTGTGTGTAAGTTAGAATCTTTAGCCCCCGACCATGGCTCTGAAATATTAATAGCCCAACTGTGTATTGATAAATCCATGGTGCAGAAGGATTTTTAATTGCAGCTTTTCTCTCAGTCCCACCCTTCTGTCAGTTCAAATGTATAATATTCTCTAAACTACATAAATACTATAATATTTTATACTGTGTTGTATGTTGTAGTCTATATACAGTGCTCTATAGAGTAGCGTCTCCTTCATGATCAAAGTGACAAGTAGTAACGTGTAGTCACAGAGAAGTGAGAGGATCATAGACACTGCTGCCTGTAGTATTCCTATGATATTCCAATAATATTAGTATGATCTTTCAGTAGCTGTATCTGTCCTGCTGAAAAAAATGCTCCCATTTGACCGTCCACCCTCTTGAAAATTAACAACCAACTACATGGATCTGAACAACTTTTCTCTTCAGGAAAAAGCATGGGAGGTCCCGTGGCTGAAGCTGGAGAAGATGGCCAACACATTAACACTAAACTACTGCCAGTGTCTACTGCGGATGGAAGAGTACTACGAGGCCATTGAGCACACCACCGACATTATCAACCAGCACCCAGGTTAGGCACTGACATAGGCTGATAGGATGTGTGTGATGAAGTGAGGGGTCATGTGGACATTTTTAAAGTAGGAAAGGTTTTCTTTCCGGCCAGTTGATAGATGTGTGTGAACGGCTGACACACAGTTTATTCAGCCTTTAATAAGCTGGGTGTGTTTTCTCTCTGTGTGTATGCAATTTTTAATGGTAGCTGTAAATGTGCGTTTTATATGTCTATAAGCGTCTAACCCTATAAAAGGTCTGGTGCCTGTGCTTCAGCATGTGTAGTCTGTACTTGTATGTGTTCATAGATGCATATGTGAATCTAACTGAGTTATAAAAGACACACTCCTGTCTTGTTGAATACTATAGAGCTGTAGATGTCCGTCGATGTCCGTCACATGGATGGCTTCAAACATGTATGTGTTTGTATGATGTCTTCCAGGTGCAGCAAAGGCCTTCTTCCTGCGAGGCAAGGCCCACATGGAAGTGTGGAACGAGGCGGAGGCCCGGCAAGACTTCAGCAAGGTGCTGGACCTTGACCCTGGCATGAAGAAAGCCGTCAAGAAGGAACTGGCTTTGCTGAACATGCGTATGGAAGAGAAGAACCAGGAGGACAAGAATAAATACAAGGGCATGTTTTGACCAGGCGAGACTGCAGAAAATCAGAGCAGTGACGGGCTTAAGAGGAGAAAAGTTGTTGTCACAAATCTCCATGCTTAATTTTTCACTCCCATTAGCGTGAAAGTCCAATAACATTTAAAGTTACATAAACCTTTCGGCCTGTCTTTCTTTTTCCTCAAATCCATGTTTGAGACAATCTATATAAATTCAATTGTGGACCTTTCCTTTATAATCTTATTTAATTTGAGTGTTTGTATTGCATTCACTGGTATATTATATTCCTAAAGATGTACCTAAATGCTAAAATAACGGATGCACTAAGTGATCTAAGAGATAATAATGATTACAGGGTTTCTTAAAGGTATAGTAATGTTTATTTTCTTATTTGAGTTAGATGGGAAAAAATCAATACCACTCTAATGTCTGTATACATGTACATGTAGGTTGAGTTAGCAGTTGCTTAGCATAACTTAGCATCAAGACTGGAAACTGGGGGAAACAGCTAACCTGGATCTGTCCAACAAAATCACCAGCACCATCATAACTTATTAATTAGTGATTTGGGATTTTGTTACCTCTGGACACAATCATGAAATAGTATTGGAAAGAACACGAATACGTATATTTACCAAAATGTTGAATTGTTCCTTTACTACTGTTCTGATTTGTGACATTGTTTTGGAATATTGTGATATATTTTTTCAGAAATGTCACATTTTACCACTGTTTTCCTTAAATTATGTCAAAGAACTGACGTAGTGCCCATGTTGTTTCCAAAGTGTCATTTATAAATAATAGCTGCATAAAATAAAATAAAAACTAAGTCACGTCTCTGAGTCTTGTAAGCACACTGGTCTTCCACAAGGTAGAGCTCTGACCACAATTATTCCTCAGCTTCACGTTAGACCCTGTTTGAGGAATTATCCTGGGCAGCTCTCATTTTCATGAAGAGTCTACGGGCTCATCAAAATGAAGGATCTGTGTGGTATCTACTGCTGTACATCTTAAAAGAGCTTACTGCAGTGTTAAAGTGTGGAGGGATGAAGACAGAGAGAGAGAAAGAGATGGATGGAAACGGCTGGTGTTTAATAAAGGGGGAGTTATGACTCACACATCTGGGGAATGCACTGAAAAACACATTGTGTTTTTTTCAGTCACATAAAATATTAGATCAATAGTATTATGACATCACACTGGGAGCTCAGTTTCATTCAGGGAATCCCCACTCATCACTGTCTGCACTAGTCCCCCCCCCCCCATCACTACCACAGGTCACGGTGCAGTGTAGCAGTCACTCTGGGAAATGAGGCTGACGCTAATGCACCAGTCAAATGATGAGGGAAATCAATAGGAGCAGATCAAAGAAAGAAAGCTACTGAGCATCCAACCCGTTTACAACCATCCTTACTAAGGCTTTCTGAGGCAAGGGGGCCTAAACAAGGAGACTAAACCATGTGGTTTAATATAAGACTAATTAGAGACTGTATGCAATTTATCTCCTTCCAGATCCAGTAAAACATTTTATTAATCTTCACACCTGAGTATTCTCAGTGCTATTTAGAAAATTGACTCAGAAAGAGTTGATTTATGATGTCGGGCTGTGCCTTTAGAAACCATTGCCCTGAAACACGACGGGGATACAGTAAATTCTGCATAGCAGCACAATCCGCCGCTGGCTCTCCTCCATAAACCACTGGTGCTGATGTTGAGTGGAGGAGAAGAAAGGGGGGAGGAGGAGGAGGAGGAGGAGGAGGAGGGAGGCAGGGAGGGGGCTCCGCGCCAGACTGCCCTGCTCCAACAAGAGATGCGTCAAGGTAACCAGAGAAAGCCAATTGTATACCGGAAGTACAATGGTCATCTATTCAAAATAAAACCTATTGGTTTGACAAAACCTGACATTTATAGATAAATGTCAGATTTTGGAAGGTAATAAATAAATAAATGTGTATGAATTTGTTTTTATCTTTACCCTTTGCTTTTACTGTTACAATAATTACTTTGATTTAATTTATACTTGCAAGTACCTCATCTACTGAACATGTTTCAATCTTATATACACAGCATTCATTGGCAAATGCTTTTATTCAGAGAAGCTTATATTATTTCCTATTCGTATACTTTACATTGTAAGTTGATTGTGGACCTGGATTTTGAACCGGCAACCTTATAACTGAACAACCAACCTTGCTCCATCTAGAAGCCATGCAGGCTATACAGGCAACATTAATAGTCATTTCTAATATTTGACTTTTCAACATATTTTGCCTTGAAAATTAGCACTGGACTGTGTTTTCCCAAATAATGACAACACTGTATATGCCACTATAACACTGGTGCACTCTACCAAGCACAAATAATAATAATAATATGATAAGAACAAAATAAAACAGGGCCTTTATAAAAAGTCTTAAGTCTTTAGAAGCAGGTTATTGCAGATCAGTGGAGCCTTCACAGCAAATGCTTTAATAAGAACAATTATATTTCAATTTAGTATAACGATATAAATTCATCTATATTTGTTAGATAGAATAAAATAATGTGGGTTCATTATTGTCACGTATTCAAAAGCCTCTTGTTGGAAAATGAAGCTTTTATATAGTGTTGTACTACCGGAAGTGTTGTGTTTTAACACAGCTAACTTGACACTTGGTCCCAAGTTGAGTACAGTCGCTGTGCTGCTGCGGTGTGGAGACAGAAGAGGAGGACAGGAGGAGAGAGTGGCTCATTTTGGGGTTGTGCTTTGAGAGAGAGAGAGAGGCTTCATCTTCATCCTCCTTTCTTTTGAAAAGGAAAGAGAAGCTTTGAGGCAACTTTTCCCTGAACAGGCACAGACTTAAAGGAAAGTGGTGAGGACTGGATCAAGGCGGGCGACAGGAGCTCCTCTGACTGAATTGTTCCTCCTCGGATGTTTCAGGGAGGAGGGGAGGTTTTCTGATCCGAGACCCCCCTGTTGGAAATGAGTCAAACGGCGGATGTGAAGGAAAGTGATTGAAGAGGATGAGGAGGAATGACATCTTCAGGATTCTTTCATCTCCTCTCTGATTTTATTATTTTATTTTAGGGTGTTTGATCTATTACAGAAAGCTATAATCTGATAATATTATTTCTGGTGATCAAACTCTGGTTACTCCACCAAAGTTGATCCCAGTTTAAAAGAGTAGTTGTAAAAACTTACATCCATCTTTATTGTAGGATGTCTATGCTTCCTGGCTTCTAATCCATTTTAAAGCAATTAAAAATATATTAATTTTCTGATCTAATTTGATATAACTGAGTCTTGAGCATGGCCATCAACACGGATACCGACTTCCTCAAGTCCAACTTGGGTGAGGGTGGAGGAGGCGCTCCGCCCGCGGACACCTATGAGACGGAGAAACTCCTGGCCCTGACCACCGAGCCTGGTGGGAATGGGATGAAGATGTCCACCTCCTTCACGGTCAACATGGACAGCGACAAGGGTCTGGAGGCCGACCAGAACGGTCACAGCGTGGCTGTGAGATCGGGCTCCGCCGGGCAGCTGGCCGCCGCCGCCCCCCTCTCCCCGTCCAAGGCCAGTCTGAGTCGCTCCTCCACCGGGAACGCTACTGTCCAGGAGACCCCGAAGCCCAAGGACTACCTCATCCTCGTCATCATGTCCTGCTTCTGCCCGGTCTGGCCTGTCAGCATTGTAGCACTGGTGTACTCCATCATGGTGAGTGTCACTTTACTAAACTGTCTCTTTGGATCACCAAAACTACTAACTGCAATAGTCTGATGTTGTGGAGTAATAGCTGCAGGTCTGAATCTGACATTAAGAAAGAATAGCTGACGAGAAGAGGGTCAAACTGTAAATTCAGACTTCATAAACTTAGTAAACATCCATGTGTCAAATAAACAAAGAAGGTTTGATAGTAACATAGTTTGTATAACCGACCTGACAAACAACTATATAATTCTGCATCTATTCTGTATCTATCTCTGTTATCTATTATAGTTTTATTATCTTCCACTGTCCACTTAAGTCATTAAAAGCCACTAGAAATATCATATTTGATACTTGAAGAAATTGAGAGTGACATTTTAGAGAAAGTGGTCATCAAACTGAATAGATAACATTACAACCTATATTAAAAAAAAGTACTTTTTTTTGGTTTAATCAGTTATCTTTAACAGAAAATCATTTTTCTGTCAAACATAAAAAAAAGAAATGAAAAAGTGTCCGTCAAGTTAACAAAACCCAGGGTGACATCTGAAACGAGATGATTTACAGAAATATAAAAACAGATTAAAGCATCAAATCCACACATTTAAAAAAAAAAAAACAGAAGCAGCCACTGAATAATTTTCTTTATTTGACTCAGATAGTAGAATCTCTCAGAAATGTGCCTAACCCTAACCCTAACCCTCATGGGTGAATGGTATTTATTTAAACAGACGCCAGAGTAACTGTGTTCACCATTTGGGTATAAAAATTTAATTTCAATGTCAAGGGGTTCATTTATGTAAAAATTCAGAGGGACAAAAAGGTTATGGTTAGTTTAGGAAATCCACCAAAACCAGAGAGACTCATCTGAATATGAATCTCAAAAATTCTCCAAATGTTGCATTCTGTTGTATGATAAATGTGCCAAATCATACTACCATGCCATGCATTGGTTGCTATTTACATGTGAAATAAAATTCATTTCATCATAAATTCATTGAAAGAAAATTAGTCACTTAACTTGCCTGCACTTGCTGTAACTACAGCTCTGTGGTCCCTGATAAACTCACGGATATCAGAATTCAACACACACCAAGAGCTCAGTGCATCATCAGCTCTCCCACTGCTGAGACTTTAAACGATCTCAGGCCTGCTGCTGCCACTCAGCTGCTGGTTGTTCTGGCTTAGGAGCGCTGACACTTGATTAATCCTCCGACTGAAAGTTTCAGGATGCAAGAAACGCTGATACAAGAAGCAGCTGAGACAGTGAAGCCATGTCGGGCAGCCACAGATGCTTGTTAAGCTGCTACTCTTCATTCAATAAATGTTTTCTGGGGACACAATCCTCAGTCGGTCTACTCTCTACATGGTCCACATTCATACTGCAGCACATGTAATTGAGTCTACAGATTTATGTTGAGGGTGATCTGCGATAAAACTGAAAGCTGACACTTTTTTTTGTGGCAGTGGCGAGAGATCTGCAGTAAAAATGGTGGAGTTGTTTTCGAAGGCTGTGAGAGCTGGTCGCTTATTTCAAACATCCAGTGCAAAATTTAGAGAATGTCCTGGATATCAAAGTGTAATACGGCTGGGTTTATGTTTGATTTAGATGTGTGAAAATAAAAAATGAAGTGTGAAGGTCATGCGCACTGACAAGCAGAGATGTGTCACTTTTGTATTTGACTATAATTCATCGCACACGTGAGTATATTAATGATTTTGTAATGTTAAAAAACTGCAGATTGTGTCCAACATTGATCCTCGCTTCTCTTCGGCACACATGCATTTATAGTGTATGCAACATGCCAGTGAAATTGCAGCAAAACTGAAAACATGTTTATAAAAAGTGGCATTTCGGCCTGTACACTTAACTTAAAAGCTCCACATTTCGTCTTCAAATTACGCTTGTGCAAGTTGATACAGTGAAACATCCTGCTAGGAAAAGCTCCCACAAAAGCTGCAGGAAGCACCTGATAACCAGCAGCTGATTTAATCGTCCCCCCCGAGTCAGTACGTCCCTCCTCCCTCCCTTCAGATCTTCACAGTCCTCCATCAGGGCAGATCAGATATGGAAAAGTTGAAAATGGAAATGCACAAAATAAAAACATGTCAAGGTTTTATGGGATAAGAACTGCAAAAGCAAATGGCTCAATATTTATTTCATTTAGGTAATTACTAACCTAACTTCAGTCCCAGTGATCAATAGTTTATTTGTCGTTATTGGCTATTACATACTGTACTGTGTGCACATGTAGTACGAGCATTACACAGACATACTTTCGCATAACATGATACAACAGAATTTTCTCAAAGGCTGGCAGGTCAGTAATTTAATTTGTAACTGCCTTCAGTAAAAAGGTCTTTAGCTGACTGACACCACTAGTAACCAAAATCAAAGGTCTACCATCATATGGAAACTGTACATCAGGGTCAGAAGCCCGACTGAATCATACAAAAGCCCTTTATCTTTTGTTACTAACAAGGGCTTGCAATTATTTGTGTACTACACTCCTTCAATGGGATCATGTTTCCATACCAGAGCTATAATGGACGGCGTTTTCACTGGATTTCTATTATAATTTTATTATATGAAAACAACATTCAGCTGGCTCTGGGTGAAAGGCTGGGCACACCCTGGGCATGTCACCAGTTCATCACAGGGCTGAAAATGCAACTCAGAAGATAAAATCATTACATTTTAAGTTTTGTGGCACAGCAATGGATAATTCAGTTTGATTGCTTAACTGTTTTCAGTAAAGGTATGCAGTGTGTAGGATTAAGCGGTGTCCAGCGGTGTAGTTGCAGATTTCAATCCCTTCTACTCGCTCTACCCTTCTAGGCATGGGGGAAAAACTATGGCGCTCACAAAATGAGCAAAGAAACAGGAAACAGCCGATCTGTGTTTGGTTTGTTTGTTCTGGGCTACTGTAGAAACATGGCAGGTGAACATGACTGTGTGAAAGAGGACCTGCAGCATCTGTAGAACTTATTTGCAGGTGATTACACACCGATGAAAACATAGTTATGAATATTATTATTATTCTATTTCTGTTATATTCTGTAAATAGAGTCCCTTAGATCTCACACCATTAACCATTAATACACAATTTATAATAAATTTACTCAATTTAGGCAGACAGCACACTAACACAACTGCAATTGTAAGCACTGCCATCAGGCTTGGTTTATCTGTCTGTTTGTGGTCAGACAAAATTCCGGGTGTGTCACCATCATTGCAGCTAGTTAAGTGTGCGTGTCTCAAGAGAGGCGGACACTGAGACTGTTTGATAGTCCGGACTCAGGCAACAGTGTTGCATCGGAAGTTAGAACCGGGTCCCTGCACAAAGGACTCAGCCTTTCGTACATGGGGAGGCCACTCCACCAGTTGAGCCACCAGGGTGCCCCTATTTAGAGTATTTTTCCTATCCACCTTATATATTGTGAGCCGCTGTAACAAGTGAATTCCCCTGGTGTGGGATAAATAAAATCTCTTATCTTATCTGCCGGGAGCTTCTTAAATTTTGATTGTTGTCATCATGAGATACTGAGTTAATTTGTTTTTTAATTGGAGAGCATCAGAAACCAAAGAAAACAAAGCTTGCACAGGTGTTGAAAACTACAAAATATCATTGGTCTTCTTTTATCAATGTACCTGCACTTTCTAAACTATTCTCTCCTACTTTTTTTAGCAACAAATAACTACAAACATAAATCATGTGAGCAGCACATTCAGGTGAAACATTTTTTGCATTTTGCATCTGGCAAAAAACAAAAAACAAAACAGTGGCTCATCGAGATCTGTAACAACCAAAACAAAACCAAACAAAGTGTCTTGTTACGTGCAAGCGGAGGCAGAGAAGGTGATCTACAGTACAATACAGAAAAATAACAGCTTTTGACTGACTTTTGCATAAAGCACCTGGCAGTATTCTACCGCTCTTTTAGTGGCATCTCTGTTGTGTCAAGATTTTAACTCCGGTTGGCTGATGGCAGCTTAGTTGCTATTGGCACAGCCATTTGTGTTTTTTCAGCGCACTTTACTTCTGACACTGTACAGCAGCCAACACTCAGATCTACAGAGAAACAAGGCAAAGCCAATGCAGTAAACCCATTAGTTCTGTAATATCACCCCTGTGGGCACTACACACCAGAGGGAATATCAGGCAGTATCCACCAGTCAGCCTGTACTTCCCCAAGCCATCATTGTGAACCCACTGACATTCACAAGTCAGCCACTTGCTAATGGCAGAGAGAAAGAGAGAGAGGCTTTGACAGAGGGCAGAAGAAACAAAAGTGTAGGAGGGAGAAACTGGAGCCGGCCACTAACTCAATAGAAGGCGAGAGAAGTCAATTTGGTTTCTTTGCAGAGGGCAGATTGCAGCAGTTAGCCAACCCTGTGGCAGCGATCAACATCCTCCCTCTTTTCTGGGTATATGGAAAGGGGATACAGGCATTGCAAAGAAGATCAAAACATCATTCGCTACAAGGGCAGATGGGTGTGAAAGACAGCAAATGGCTATAAAGTAGTTCCTATCACTGGATTAGAAAGGAATTGAATCAGATACCACAGTGATGTCAGATAAGTGCAAGTGAGTCAGAGCAGTAAAACAGAGGTTTACAACACTCGCTGTGAACAAATGAATCAAAAGTAATGTGGTTGATACCACATGATATGTCACCCCCGGAGAGCAAGCTCACTACTAAGTGCTAGCCTATGTGAAATGGAGACTTCTGGAAAGTTGAACAGGAAAATAAAAGGAAACTGTTCAACTGATGTTTAAATGTTATTAATGAGGGGAGGTCCGAGGAAACAGCGCAGACTGCAGGAAATGAACAGAAACAGAAGAATTAAATGCTTTTTGTTGTTGTCTAAGTATAGTATGTAAACCTAAAGACAGCCTCAAAGCTGATCTAATTAATATTTTTAACAGGTCAAATGGCTGTCTAATATGAAAAAGGGTCACTTATAGTGACGAACCAACAGACAATTATAATTAATTAATTAATATCTAATCTTCTACAGTCCTATAGAGCTTTTTAGTCCATTTTGGACTTTTTAGTCCATTTAGGACTGGATTTCTCATCAACCCCTTTTTTCAAGTTATCGATTAGCCAGATAACACAGTGGAGCATTTAGGAGGTGAAGAGCCAGATATTTCCCTCAGGAGTTGGTAGAGACCAAACCAGAGCTAAAAGGAGGAGTAAATTCTGAACCTACATTCATCAGGACACAAACACAACTGCTTGAAATATATTAGGTTCCAGCGTTTCAGGTTGTTCCACTGTTCCCAAGTGGCCGAAGAAAATCAATGTATACCTCTGTAACCTCAACAAAATTGTTTTAGTTGTCTACTTCGACCTTCTAAATGACCTGAACAATTCATTCTGTCACATGATCTCTATTAGTCAGACACGAAACATCAAACAATAAGGCAGGTTTCCATGTTTTAATCCTGTAAACAGCCTAAATGAACTATAATTAAGTCCAAACTGTTGAGGCCTCATTTAGCCTTGTAAAAGAGTCAGCATCTTTCTGCACTGGCAGATGGTTCTTTGCTAACAACAAGACCACCAAAAGTTAAATTCATCATCATCATCATCATCATCGTCCACCACCACTTCCAGCAGCAGGACCACCTAAAAGCCAACTTCCAGCTGGCTGCCGCCACAGATCTCTGACGGGGAAGGCCTGCGGCTGGCAAACACAGAAGATGTGCAGTCAATTATGGGGATTGGAGAGGCAGGAGTTTTTACTGCCCAGACCAGCCTATCCCAGTAATGGGAAGGCCCAAACTGCAGGAGCATTATTGCACGCTCGGCAGATTTGCCTGTGAAATATGGACTCGCAAAGCTGCACTGGATGGATGGCTGTGTATGTGTGTGTGTGTGTGTGTGTGTGTGTGTGTGTGTGTGTGCGTGTGTGTGTGTGTGTGTGTGTGTGTGTGCGTGTGTGTGTGTGCATAGGTAAATGACTTCTTATTAGCAATGTAATACTGCAGACAATATGAAGCCAATCAGAGAGAAAACCAGATACTGCTCATATTATAATAGAAAACAGACTTTTTTACATTATTTATTTAAACCTACACACGTGATATCATCATTCTACACTTGATAAAACAATGTAAGGAAAGCTAACACTGACATGTTGCTGGATAGTAACGGCATTAGAGCACCACCCAGCTTTACGAGGTATGGGGGAGGGGTGTTTTCAGCTATAGTAGGATACTCGCACAAGGAGCTTCCAACATCAGAAATCTTCAAATCCTACAAGTACAAGCTTGATATTAAGATTAAAATTTAATAGTACAGCAATTAAATATTTATTGACACACATTCTTCACATTTTATTTGTTAAGTAATTTTTCTGGTCCCAAAAGCAGGACTCGAACAAAGGCTGCTTAACAGGTCAGACTGGATTTGTTCACGAGAGATGATGTTAAAGGGTTGGATCAGGGATCAAACAGACTAAAGTGGTGCTGGATTAGTCAGGAAGCCAGAGATCACATGTGAGTATTGGACATGAGATACAGATAAAACACAGGTAAGGCTGTGTGTAGATCTTAAACTGAATTACAAATGTTGCTGTAGCGGCTGTACCACATACAGTAGACAAACTGAACAATCTGGCTAAAACTGGAGTGAGGAGCGGGGTGATTATACTGGAGGAGCTCCATGAGTGGATGTGCTGCAGGTGTGCAGCCAGGTTGACTGCAGGAGTGAGATCAGTGCCACACCCAGACAAAACACACAGACAGAAAGGACAAACAGGGAACCAACAAGAGACACAAGGGAGGGGCAATCAGCTGAAAACATCAATTAGGGTGAGACACACCCAGACCGTGACATTATTTGCTGTGTTTTTACAGTAATTTGCTTTGTGCTATTAGAATTATGATATTTTATTATATTGTAATGTAATTACAATTGAATTTATAATTATTATTTATAGATGTTAACTCTAACAATGCACATAAACCCGACATGCAAACTTTGCCTGCAGCCATTTTGCCTGCAGCTTGGCTTAAAGAAGGTGACGTTGGTTCTCTGCTGCCCAACCACTTTGGTCCAGATTGAAATACAATTATTCAATCGTTTGCCATGAAATTTGGTTCACACATTTATGTCCCTCTCAACTGTTAGAACTTTGGTGACTGTTCATCAGGTGAAATCTTAAATTTGCCCAGTACTTTGGTTTATGACCTGCAAAACTAATGACATCTCCATCAGCCTCAGCTTTACCTTGTGTTTAGTGCCAATTAATAAATGTTAAGATGCTAACGCGCTACACTAAGATGGTGAAAATAACATCAAGGTAGTAGTGATCTCTAAATGCATTTCATGTTGTAACCTGTTTTAAATCCTCTGATGGAGCCAGACAGACCTTCTCCTGATTGATAATTAGTATTTCCTTTTCCTGTATCAATCTGATACCGATTTAGTTGCAGATGTGTTTGCCCCTTTCTGGACAGGACAGCCAGCACTTTGTAGACGTACTGTATAATGGATATATAATCATCTTTTGACAAATGCATTACTACTAGCAGCCTGTCCCATTAATCTTGATAAAAATGTACTGTGCTTTGAACTTAATTGTGAAACCCACTCATTACCGATGCGCTAAATGGAATAAGACGTACGCCATCATGGCTTTGTGTTTTTTTGGCGCTAACAGTTAGCTTATCTGAATCGCGTTTCCATTTCACGAGCCAACCAAGATATAAATACAATTAAAATGTATGCGCTGCAGCTAGAATGCATTTTATAGCTTCAGGAATGAGAGCTTTGCCATCATGGGTCTGACAGATTTGATCATCTGACCACATTGAGTGGTTTGCAATTTTAATGGAGATTCTAGTGTAACAAGACTACTGAGTCTAAAAGCCCTGTTAGCGG
Organism: Argyrosomus regius; assembly: GCA_946959425.1. NCBI lineage: Eukaryota > Metazoa > Chordata > Actinopteri > Sciaenidae > Argyrosomus > Argyrosomus regius. Next base: position 14,874,308 of record OX336889.1, on the reverse strand, counting down.
CCCCTAGAGGCTATGATGCTCCTTACACCAAGCTAAACCAAGCCAGCAGACTAAATTCTCTCTCTCTCTCTGACTACAATTGCAAAAGAGTAAATTATCCTCAACCTTGAAGATTTTCAAGAGGCCGCATAAAATTAAAAGTATGAAGAAGATTAACAAAAAGAAATCCACTTTATATTGGAAATAATTTGTGTAAATGCAAATAAACAATTTTACTTTGATCAAAATGGCCGGTCTGACAGACATAACTACACACCAGCTCCTGGTTGTACAGTGTCCCTCTCCACCAAGCTGCTGCTGGTCCTCCATTATTGATGACAAGTGAGAAAGAGAGCACTTACTGGCTTACTAGCCTCCACCTTCCTCTGCTGAACCCATGAATCACAGAGAGAGAGAGAGAGTAGTGTGTGTGTGGTGAGTGTGAGTCTGTGTGTGTGTGTGTGTGTGTGTGTGTGTGTGTGTGTGTGTGTGTGTGTGTACAATGGTCGCACAATGAACACTGGACAAGACACTTTGAGGGTAGAATTTCCCATTCAGAAAACAAATATGACCAGGCTTACTCTCGCTGTGAATCAATATAGACATTCATCAGCCAAGCAAGGGGTGCCTCCTACTGACACATACACACACAAACACACACACACACACACACACACACACACACACACTTACTTATTTCCTTTCTTTCTTATAATGGATGGAAAATATTATCATTTTTAAAAATCTTCCTTTTTTATTCATTAATGTTTCCTCTCTATGAGGGTAAATAGGCAGTGTTTTCTGAAAGAGGCTTCCATTGATTTAAGGTGCTGATGCTGCTTTTCTCTGCGATGTGAGTCCAGATCAATACAGGCTCCACTGGGACTGTGTTTCTACCATAGCTTCACATTGCAGACTTGGAAGTGAGAAGTGTGTGTGAGTGAGAGAAAGAAAATCTCTTATTTTACTGTCCAGAGCCCAGATTGACACTTGCATTGATTTAACTTTTGTGGCTAAAGTCACATTGAAATTGCACCAAAGCCTACTTAAAAGTAAAAGGTTTTTATCCATAGTATTACCCTTCAATTAAAATTATTTTTTGTCAATTAAATGTCGTATCGTTGTCGTTCAGTTGTGTTTTTATGCTTTTGAATTAATGTGAATTAAAGCCTATTGAATATATCATCTTCACCAAATTAAACTGAACTTAAAATAACTTTTTGCCATGACACAGGACAAATCTTTGTAGATATGACATCTAAAAATCTCACTATTCAACAGTTAAGATCATATTTTGTGTGTGCTTCTTAAATAAAATCCAAAGTATTAATATCCCCATTGGAAAAATATAAAAAATTAGGCTACATATTTAAACAGGAAGTTTTACAAACAATTTTAAATGTTATTTTCTGTCTTCACAAACACAGAAACCAGATTTCAATGTCAATGTTGTGCTCATTTAACAGTAATTCCCCGGTGCACTGGAACACCCGGGGGTTGCACTGTCACCACCCACCGGCACCAGGTGCACCGTGGGATCTGACTACACCAGAGACAGCCTGGAGACAGAGAGGCTCATGGGAGTGAGGGGCTGAAGTCACTGGTGGGAAATCAGGGAGAAAGGAGGGAGGGACCGCTGTCTCTCTCTCTGCAGTGTAATATTATCTCATACTGAGGCAACCCCAACTCTGCACCCTCAGTATTGACTGAGTGAGACAAGAAGACACGCAGCACATATTGTGATTCAAGCTGCATTGTTTTGGATTGTTTTGTAATCAGTTACGAGGTATGCTGGGGACTGCCGTCCAACTCTGTGTGGAAAAAAATACTAAAATCACACTTCTGGAAATGAAAAATGGAAATTTATCAAGTCTAAACTGAAAAAAATGTTTTTATAATAATGAACTAGCAAATTTCAGGCACTGAAAGAACATTTCACCTCGTCTTCCCTCCATGTCACGTCCTTTTTAATTACACCTCTCCTCTCACCTCTCACATTTTCTCCTTAATATATTAATTTCAGGATATGGGTAGTGATTATTCTCTTTAATTCCACTCTATCTTTAAAGAGAAACACATCCTACAAAAATAAAGCCGTGTAATTGAATATAGATGAGGGGCGTGAGAGGTCCATTTCCTGCTGTGCTGCACACACAGACAACACACAGTCTCTGGTTCAGTACTACGGACAGCTCCTGTAGTACATGGCCTCGTTGCATGGCGAGGTTTGGATTTATAACATGAGCTTTGTTACGTGTGATCTCTTCACCTTCTCTCTTTGCTCTTTTCTGTCGCACTCGGGTTAAAACAGCGTATTAGTGACACTTCTCTATTGTTTTCACCCTGAGTCTGACCTCTAAACAGTCTCAGTTTATCGGGGCACTGTACGCACCGAAAAGTTGGTTAAAACCACCCCACAGGGATGCCGACCCAGGCCGACACACCAGCCCCCATGTAGCTCTGGATTGGAATCCAGTGAGCGTACAAGCCACTGCATAACCTGATTTCACTGTTTTGTTAATGAAAGGATGGTTTTGACCTCCTGGCGTGGCGCATTATCCTATCAAAATAAATCCCTAATAGATGCTGACATAAAGGGATGGTCAGATGTCTTGTAAAATCTAAATATTCATTAGAAAGGGGCGCAGTGAGCGCCATGCAGACGTAATCAACACCATCACACCAGCACCACCTGACTGCGGTGTTTTCACTCTGCGTGATGGATGCATTGAGTCACACAACCAGAGTGAGACAGCAGGAAGTGGATTTCATCAGATCAGCCAGTGTTTTTCCTACTCTCCAGTGTCCAACGTTGATGTTCCTTACCTCAGCACAACCTGTAGTTCTTGTTTAGTACGGAAAGACAACACAACTCTGTTTAGCCGTCATACCATGTCAATCTTTTTCATGAACACCCTTTCATATAAAGGAGAAATACCTTGGTAAAAAGGAGTAGCGATGTCAAGAACCAAACAATGTGTCTGTGTGTATCTGGTTATATTGGTCTTTATACACTTGTGTGTGTACAGTGGTGTGTGTGTCGCATATTAACAGCAGCCGATATTAAATGCAAACCAAGGTTAATGAGAAGATGCTGCGTGAGATTTGTTGTTTTGGGACCGGGACAAGGATTGAGGATCCATCTGTCATGCCTCACACACATACACATACATCATCCTGTCTCTCTATCTGCACCATACATAAAGCCATATACATACAACATTAAGTTGATCTACAACGCCTTCACGCTGCTACGCTCACCTACTCCATCCAATTGGCTCTGCAAGTCATATCTTTTTTTATTAATCCCAATCCACCAATCTGAAATAGACAATTTCACCGTTCACAGCTGGTAATAAATTGTTTTTGCCATGTTGCCATTTTACTCGACAGCATCCAGATAAGTCAGCGTTACTGTACAGCATGTGTGTGTCATTTCCCCTTTAAAATAACTCAGCTGTCAATTAACGGAAAACCTCCTGATAAATATTTTAACCTCTCAGAGAGCTGCTGGAGAGAGTCAAGATCCTATACTGTGGAGGGAACTTTCTCTGGATTATGTATGTTATGTATGTTGAAAGTCACTGTGTATATGTGAAATCTGAACGTCATAACTGTCTACAGGCACAGCTTAAAAAGACAGAAACGGTGCAGCTTGAGGAGTGTGGTGGTACTGGTTGGGAGGTGTTTAGGTTGACATGGGCAACACTGTATTTGAACAGGAGTCTTTCAGTGACGTAATGGGTTACATCTTATAGTCGCGTACTGTATATGTAGTCCATGTTTTGCAGTATTTTACATTTTGATCATATTGTAGGTTAGCACTGTGGCAGCAAGAAGGTTCCTGGTTCAATTGCTGTTTGCATGTTCTCCCCATGTCTGCGCGGGTTCTCTCCGGGTACTCCGGCTTCCTTCCACAGTCCAAAGACATGCAGGTTAATAGGTTAAATTGGTGAATCTACATTACCCGTAGGTGTGAGTGTGAGTGTGAATGGTTGTCTGTCTCTATGTGCCCTGTGATCAACTGGCGACTTGTCCAGGGTGTACCCTGCCTCTTGCCCTAAGTCAGGTGGGATAGGCTCCAGCCCACCATGACCCTGATGAGGATAAGTAGTTACAGAATATGGATGAATGAAACGTATCGTAGTCTGGATTTTAAGCAAATATTCACCCTGAGCCATGAGTTTGTTTTGGGGGTTTCATTGTGACAAAAGAAAAATCTATTTCTGCTACAAATGTTTTCATTATGGTAAACTGACTGTGCTTACAATTCATCCACACACACAGATGGCGACAGCGCTGCCATGCACAGTCTGCCCAACGAGCACTAGGACATGAGGAGTCAGTGCGTTCATTTTTAGCATTTCAATTTGGTTTGACATGTCTAGTAATAATAGGGATCACCTTCACAAGTATTCACAAGTATTTTGACTGAGCCATTATGGGGGTTGAATCTATATCCTGAGTGTGTGCTGAACATTTTTTAAATTTTTAATTTTCATACTTCGTTAGAGAGGTTTTTACAACAAAAATGTTTCCTCATTTCATTTTAACAGCAACTTTACCTCTCTCTCTGGATTATGTAACCCATTTACATTATAGTGTTATTACCCTGTACTCCCAGTGGTGCATTTACTCCCGGTCTTATACTCTTTTATTGCCCGTTGCAACTGAAACATATTACTCTACTGTGGTATGGTTTGCTGTACAATTATTATGTATCATGTAACATCTTATATATTTACTGTAAATGTTCCTCTTGGTAATACCTTGTGCTTTTTTGTGTCTCCAGTCCAGAAACAGTCTTCAAGTGGGGGATATCGACGGGGCAAGGAGGCTGGGTCGACTGGCTCGTCTACTCAGTATCGTCTCCATCATCCTGGGCATTGTCATCATTGTAGTCTACGCCTCAATTTCATTTTCAGGTACAACAAAGACAATAAGGAAGAAATTTCAAAATCTAATGATGTAAAGTGAAAAATAAATCACAGGGTAAAACCTGGCTGTTTTAAGTTTTGTAATAATGACTCACATTTACACACAGAATGATGTCCAGTTTACTGTGCATCAATTAAATTATATGTGTGTATTATAGCTTATGAGTATGCAAAGGGTGAAACGTTTGAAAATGATGTATGGTGTGTGTGCATTTGTCCACTCACAGACACACACACAGGGCTTTAACAACAAGTGTTCAACAACAAAGAATACCTACTGCATTACGATTACAGGGTGATATATGACACTAGCACACAAGCATGAGATGTGTGTTTTTCTATGTCCAAACTCAGCACATTTCCGAAGCCCTGTGTGAGTGTGTGCGGATTGATTTAGCACTGCAGTGAGCGTAGTGGGCTGACTGTGCAGCATGGGCGGCTACGCTACTGCTCACAGCTTTCGACACTTGAGCTACAGCAGTGAAAATAATGAAGCTGTCTTTGTCTCTGACCTGACTTTCTCTCCACACTTTTTTTCCTCTTCTTTCTTTCTACAGGAGTCCACTGACATGGAGGACCTGAAGGGATCAAATTAACCGTGAAAGCCAAACCACGGATGCAACAAGGAAAAAAATAAAAATAAAAGCCCATTCCAAAATAAATAAATAAATACCATTCCTAACTTTATGCCATCTGGTAATGACACCGTGACCACCCTCAGAATGCAAAAAAAAAAAAAAAAAAAAAAAAATAGGCAACTTGTGAGAGCGGGCACTGCAGCAAGTAAACAAATGAAAAAAATAATTCAGAGATGCATGCATTAGAATCCAGTAACATTTGCTTGACAAAAATAATGAAAAACCTGAGGTAGAATTGTTCAGGTTAAAACAGAGGAAAAAGAAAAAGCAGATTTGTATGTGGCCAAGTCTTCGTCAAATGTTTCTTTTTGGAATATTGGACTTCTTAAAATGAAGAGGATGATCTACGTATGAGGAGAGAGTGACCAAAAGACGTTTTCTATGTCTCCGATGGGGCTTCTTTGAAGAAAAAAAAAACGGATTCTGGGTTTGGACTTCAAACTTTGGACAGCTGCGTATAATCCTCATATACTCATATACTTCCCTATACTCCTCTTGCATTCAAAGCATATACAGCTACAAATATATTTGAAATATGGATATATGAATATATATATATATAGATGTACATTTTATAAAAATGTTTGTATGCCAAGTGGTGCTGGGTTTGTTAAGACTGTCACAATGGCTGCTTTGTCAGTAGAAATTCAAGGGTTTGTGAAAAGGGGCAGGGAACACATTTTCAATTTTTGTTTTTTTATTCTAAGTTTTTGAACTAAAAAAAGAAAATTGAGACCAATTGCATGCCTGAATGTAGATTACCAAACGTCTGCCTTCGTTTTGACTGTTATTAGTTGTCTCTTGTCTTATAAAGGAGTCAGAGAGGCTAACAGGTTTGCACATGGAAGAGTGATTTGTGTACATTATGTGAGTCCAGCCACTGTAGAATGTGTGAGGATTGTGATCTAACCCTCTAACACCCCCGTTGTGTCTCCAAAATCTCTTTGCCTTGCTCTGGCAGAGACCTAAACGCATGCCAAACCTCCCAGCATCTTTTAATTCCTTCTTTTCTTTTCACATCCTCTAATTCTTCACCACAAAGGCTGATTCCGTGGCTGCTGTCTTTTAGTTTTATCTCTGCTTCTCCATCTTGTACCCTTAAACTCCATTTTACATATGTACTAATTTTTACACCATAGCTCCTCATTTTCCAGTATCATTCTTACATTGTTATACATGGACTGTTAAATGCCATTGTTTCACTGTTTTCCTCTCCTTGTACTGGTATGAAATGTATTTATATGGGAAAATATATATGCAATATGTACGCATGCTATGGGCCAAACAGGCTTGCACACATTTATTTTTTGTAAATGAACAGGGCTTTGAGTTTTAGTTTGACTGATGAACAACAAATAGCATTTAAATAATCTTTCTTTCAAATCCAAGCACGACAGATTGTCTGTATTCGTCACTTATCAGAGAGAAGTCACTGTATTAAATCCCATGTGACTACACAGGACTGTTGTATTGACACATTACAGGCTTATGCTACAAGCACAGGTAACGTCACTGTAAGACCATGTAGCATTATTTAAATCCACTGTTTCGTTGAGTGTTAATGTTTTTTTTTATTATCACCTTGTGCGATTTAAATCAGGAATCATTTGGACGAAGTGATAAAAAGTGATGCCATTTATTGAGTTCCAGTGGTTGGCTGTTTAAGGGCTCATACAAGTGAAAAAACACCAGCTAATTACTAACTGATGACTAATAACTGATGAAAGATGAAATTTATCAAACTATGCAGCTAAAATTCTTCTAAACGGAACATCATCAATGTAAAGGTGAACAACTGCAGCCATGTCAAATATTAACACGATATAGCACAATGTTTTGTGCAAAAGGGGTTTTAATTGGTTCCGTTCCCATTCATAGCTGTACATAAAGATCACTTCCTTTATCCAAACATCTGTAAGCAGCGAAATCCAAAGAGTTCCCATGTTTACTACCAAACTAAAAATGAAAAATTCTTACAGTACATTGTTGTCAAAATGGCATCGTGTGTATTTTCTGTACAAAACAAATGTTCCATTTCTCTTCAAGAGCCAGTTGTCTAGCCTATAAGCTCTGCTCTGTCAGTAAAACAGTTCAAACCTTCATTTCATTCCTAAACTGTATATTACTGTGCTTCTTTTCCAGTAAACTGTATGTGCCGGTTTTCATCTCTGTGGTGTACATTGTGCATGTCTGGAATAAATGTTACCATGCATGGTCCAAGTTGCCTTCTGATCATACTGTCTATGAGGAGTTTGTGTTTTTGTTGACAGAAACAGGCAGAAGTGAGTTTGCAGCCATGCAGCAGCTCTCTGAGGCTGTACTGAGATAAACACCATATGCTAACATGCTGATGCAAAGCATGTGTAATGTTTCCTGTGTTCACTAGCTTAGTTTAGCATGTTAGCATGCTAACATTTGCTATTTAGCACTAAATACAAAGTGCAGCTGAGGCTTATGGGAAGTGTATTTCATCATAAACCAAATTATAAACTTTTTTTACCTGATGATGCTTCAAGATGAGAAGACGGGGGATCAGCAAAGTTATCTTAGCCGAACTTCATAGCAATCCTATTAATAGCTGTCAGGATATTTCATTAAAAATCAAAAATGTTAACCTTAAAGGTGGCGTTAGAGGTAAAGTCAAGTCAGCTTTAACCTCTGGGGACCATGAATGTCCATCCATCCAATAGCTGTTGAGCTATTTCAGTCTGGACCAACCAACAGATTGACTTTGCTACCTGTGGGTAAGAACAATTTGCCTGATAGTGAGTGAAAATGGCAATGGCCAAAAAAGAAACATAGGAATATCAAAACCATGTAAGCAAGAACAATTTCTTTCACTCAAACACATGCAGGGATAATAAGAGCTACACCTGTACAATGTAGCAGAATAAAAGACCATATTTATGAGTGTAATATTTATGCGTAACTTCAGTTTTTATTGAGACTGAATCAGATTTATTTTGGTCTATGTTATTGTGACAGTCTGTAGTAAGCTCTTGTATTGAATTGCACTATGTACAGCTGCTGCTTTTATTATATCTAAACCCTTTACATACAGCACGTCTTGATAAACAAACACCATTTTTCATGGACACCACAGCTATCGATTTTAGATGATCAGATTTTGCACACAGCCAGCTCCCCACACCTACACACCCGACCTGATGCAAACACCACAATCCTGAAACATAAAAACATTGGATCGTGTCTTCTACCATTGAAGGTAAGGCGGGTGAAGCATCCCTGATGTTTTGTTTTTTACAAAACATTACTTAAAATAGCCACCTGATTTCTTCACAGACACAGAGAACCAGACTTGTATCTTACATTTCAGCTGCTGTGAATAAACAGACTTAGTGCTTGTCAGAAGTCACTGTAGCACGACCTTTCTAAGTGAGAGGATCTGGTGCTTAGTTCTGCTTCAGTGGCGTTCAGTTTGAGTGGCTGAAATATTTAAGAGTTCAACGCTTCAGCACCTCTGCTGCCGACTGGACAGCGTGTACACGTCTGAACCAAATTACACTGCAGCAAAGGGTTTCCCTCCTTAAGTGAGAGATGAAAATGCTTGTATGGCTGCTGTAAAACAGACAAAAGACAATTCCTTTAAAAAAAAAAAAAAGCCCCATCGACATGAGGACATTATACAATATCTGCAGTCTGTTATACTTTTAGTCTTTCTTTGTGAAGATGGCATCAAACAGAGGGAATGAGGACAAGAAACCAAATTTATCCTCGTCAGTCCATTGAAGTGGGCCTGTTTTATTTGGATTACAGCCTGAAAGTGTGAGACAAAAACACATAGATGTTTCTCACACGGGCGCCCTTCTTTCACAGTCCTACGCCCCCACCAACAAAGTAAGACTTTAATCTAATGAGTCAAACCCAGTCTGCAATCATTCTCAGACAAATGTTTCAGTTCCCACCTTCAAATCTCTCATGTCACTTTGTGTACCTGGTGGATTTTAATCAAAAGAGGCTCTGTAAGAAAGGTGCAGAATGATTAAATCCTTCAAAAGCTGATCAAAGCAGTGTTTACATTTGTCTTTTATAGAAACCTAGACGTAGTCCACAGAACTGGCTGGTTTGATGAAGACATTTTACCACTCTTATAAAAAAAAAAAAGACTCCATACATGCTTACTTCCTGATGAATCAGGACTGACATTATGTGACCTCACTGAACTGATAAAGCATCTTGGATAAGTGACCAACGAAGCACAAGCTGAAACTGAAACACTTAGCTGCTCCTGTGAGATCTAAACACTCACATATTTGACAGCTGACTTCATATTGTGCATTTCAATTATCTGACTGAAAGATTACAAATAAAGGAAGTTATTGAAAGTGCACATAGAAATTTAGATATGACGGCACCTAACGATCCTTCATAATTGATTCTTCTGCTGATTATTTCTGCTGATTAAATCATTTATAAAATGGTCGGAAAAAAAAAAATAAAGAAAACTGTAGATCACAATATCCCAGAGCCTTATGTGACATATCTGAATTGTTTGTTTTGTTTAACCAGTAGTGAAAAAGAACAGTTTACTTGACTTTAGCTAGGAAAAACCACCTCCCTCGAGCTGTTAATTTTTGTTTTAAAAATTGCAATCAATTATCAAAATGGTTGCCAGTTAATTGATTAATTCTGCTCCAAGCTTTAATTTAACGAAACCACAATGTTTAATCCAGCCAGGGATTTCTGTTTCTTTGTCTCTTTGTTTAATGTCAACTCTCTAATAGAGGTATAAAATACTAAAAAGAACAACTACAGGATTTTTTGAGTTATGGAAATGTGGAAAAAATAGTAATTTACGAGCCCTGCTGTGGCGTCCTGGTAGTTAAACTCCAAAATGAGAAAGCCCAATACACTTTTCAAATCATATATTTTTAAAAATGAAATGTTTTAAATGTTCAATATCTAGCAGTGTCACATACTCTTTTGCACATACTATATGAATAATTTATTAATTCACATTTTACAGCCCACAATGAAGTTGTCCCACTCCATCAATTAAAAAGGACCATTCAACTTAAAAATCCTTCCACCTGTGAAAAACATGATACATTACACATTCTCTTCACACTTTCCTCCGTCTCCCTCCAAGTAAGTTATCAATATAATTGTTTAAAATCTTGTCTTATTTGTACTCCTGCTTTCCTTCCCCTTGTTGATAGAAGAGCACCCAACTACCAGCCCTCCATCTGTCCCACTGTTGAATACAAGTTCAGTAGTTCACGTTGGTCCCATCCAAGAACTGGACCAAATAAATGTCCTTCCATTCGGGAGCCTCTAGAGTCCTTCAATCACTGAGCTCAGTCTCCTGTGGTTCCCACGCTACAAAGAAAGCAGATCAATCCTGCTCCTTTAAAAGATTTCACCAGGTCGGCGTGTTCAGTGAAAAGCATAGAGCAGGAGGAGAATGGTGCAGACGCCGATCACTGTGCCGAGGATGAGGGAGTCCCGTCTCTTCCGCAGGTTGATTCGTTGGATGAGATTGTTGATGGTTGGGAAACGGTCTAGGAAAGTCAAAAGTCAAGGACGATCACAAATATTATATTTACTTTTTAAGCTCTAATTCTAGTTCAGAAAAGCTTTTACAAGTGACAGTTGCATAGAGGAGCACTGTGATTTGATAGCTAAAGAAACAGCTGCAATAAAGCCTACAATTATATCCTAATGTCCAAAGTTTACCGTAAAATTTTGACTGACTGAAAACATCATGGATACACAACATGAATAGCAGGCATGTACCGAACAATTTGACTGTCGATGTCATGCAAAAACCTACAAAGGTGTGAAAATTCTCGGGACTACTCACAAATAGAAAGATTCTGATTGAGGCTTAAAGGCAATTACTAAAAGTCAAGACAGGGCATCGTCGACTTCTTCTTATCGGAGCACCCCAGGGCTGTGTTTTGAGTCCCCTGCTATTCTCCCTGTATAAACACTATATAGTAACTTTTGACTTAAACACATTCGTCAAGGTTGCTGATGAAACTGCTGTGTTGGGCTTTATCACTGAAAACAATGAAGCCTTGAGGAAGACAACCTCCTCCTGAACATCCGCAAGACTAAGGAGATAATCCAAGATGACCCAAAGCAGGGAAGGAATTACGCAACCTTTTAACCTCAGTGGGTCCCTCAGCAGGGAGAGTGGACAGCCTCAACTACCACCGAGGGGGACCCAACAGTAAGAGCTTCTACCCCACTAGGATCCTAAATGAGGACACTGCCTAGGACTATTTATTTCTTGTTGCGATTGCTGTTGTTTTTGTTACTATTGCTGGTATCATTGTTATTATACTATTATCATGACTTATTCATTATCATTATTATCATTACTTGTTTAGTTCCTTTAAGAATGTATAGTAGGAGCTAACTAGAATCTTTATTTTATGATTATAAGTGACAAATAAAAATAGAAATCGTTGTTTGTTAATAATAACTAATCAAATCTAGAGTGCTAATGTGAACCATTAAAAGGTCTTTTTTATCACAAATAGTCCTGATGGAATAACTTCCAGGATAACCAGGAACCTTTAGTTTCCAGTCTATTATGTGCTTTCTTCTACACACACACACACACACACACACAACCATGCACACAAGCAGCATGAAGGATACTGGCCAGCGTGTTGACCCTGCTCTGTATGGATTTCAGCAAGCCCCTTTGGGAGGTCATGTTCTCCTTGGTCGCCATGGCAATACTAAAGAGACAGAGAGAGAAATGAGTTGAGAAGTGACAATAATACAGCACAAGGTCGCAGTCATTAGTACTGTAAGGTACCTCTGACTGCCAAAGAGTCCACATATGACATTCAGTTCAGATCCACTAGGAGATGTTTTTTGGAGAAATGAGCATTCAGATTAAAAGGATAAAGAGGTCGAGTGGTTTAAAACTAAAATTAAGAAAACATCACATCAATTCAAGCCCTAACAACTGAACCATACCACCATTGAGATTTGGATGTAGGAAGGCTTATGAGTGATCCAAGCGATTACAAACATTATTTGTAATGTCAAAACTTTGTCTATAGTCAGGTCAATGCTACAAGGAAAAGTAAGTCATCCCATCACTTTTTCCTTCAGCTTTTATGTGGGTGCCTACGGTATGTGTGTGAGTCTTCTCAGCTTGTAGAAGGGAGGTGTAGGATTGCTGTGATATTGTACCTCTCTTGCTCTCAAACCTGGGCCTCAGCAACTTTCAGTGCAGGAAAGTGCAGCTGGGCAGTTGGCAGGAAAAGTTTCAGGCTCCATGTTTGCCTTCTGTGGCATCTGTTACACACAATAATCAATAGCAGCTACTGAGCCCACTTGTGAGCCCTTCAAAGTAAAAATACGGACTTAAGTTTAGTGTTTATACACTCAAAGACAGTTTTTTTCATCACTACAAATAGCATTATATAACTCTTGAACAGCAGGGTAAGAATTAGCCACAGGGGACAACCTCCACCCATCCCAGGGTGGCAGAGTCCCAAAGGAGGCAGATCAAAACAAGGTAAATGAAATCATCACAGCTGTTTACTCTTTTGGCTGGCAAAGTTGATGAGCAGCAGGCCTAGAGAGAGTGTGTGTGTGTGCGTGTGTGTGAGCCTGAATACAGGTAAAGACTGAATTTGTAGTGTGTAAGTTTGAGTGAGTGCGTATGTGTGTGTGGAGGATGGGGTGTGTGGGTGAGGTCATGGCATCCCCTGGCAGTCCGCAGTCTTGGCGTGGAGCTGTGTTTTGGGGATCATGTTCCCCTCAGTCAGGAAGAAACACTTTGCTGACTCCAGCAACCCCGACAAGCTTTTATCTCAATGATAACCAGCTCATGAGAATCAGAGCTGTAGGATAAAGATTCCTCTTCACGCACACACTGTATGTGATCAGTCAGTGTTTAAAAGTGACCTGGAGTGGTCACAAGTTGTCAAGTAGCCCATCAAGTGAAGTCGGATACGATCAAAAATCAGAAATCAAAGAGCTGTGGCGTAAAGAATTAACTTTAACAGGGGAAAAAACAGAAACATCAGAAGGAGTTTTTTTTTTTGAAGTTATTTCCGTATGAAAGCACACCTCAGCATTTGTTTGTGGATTTTTTCGTGATATACATCACAAAGAAATAGAAAGTTGTCCGAGTTGTCAGAGAGGTTAGGACAGAAAGAGGGTACTCCACAGAGGAACCTTTTATTTTATTATCACCTAAAAAAAAATCTAATCTAAATACAAGAAATGCTTTCAGCTGACATAACATTTAAAATGCAGATAGAGAGATGTGGATTATATCAGTTAATTTATCGTGTAGCTATTTAAGATGTGACCAATCTGCAGTCTAATGTAAATCATAATCTTAAAATTACACACCTTGAAAAGTATCTAGTCACATTGACACAGCACAAACAAAACTTGCATGTGAACAAGCACTGAACTGAACTCCTTTGCCTATCGCGTCTCTGGTATTGACTAACGAGGATTAAAAAACACAAAGGTAAAGGTTGGTTTGGCTGCAGAAGCTCAGGAAAAGGGCTGTGGGGAAGGGAATAAAAGAGGGGACATCATCCACCATTTGAGAGACAAAATCCAGCAATCAGTGGGAGGAATTAGTCTGATTCACTTTAAGATGATGTATTTATATATATTTATAACAATTGGTCATAATGTGACCTTGTATTATGATTAAATTAACCAGGAGTTACCTCTGTTTCTATGCAAGGAACATTAAGTTCATTGTCAAAATAAATCTTTTAAATGTGAACGCAGAGTGCGATAAAAACTTGAGAAAACAGCAACTCTGCCCACTCTTTGCTTTTCAGATGACCAAGGCTGAGATATCCAAAGGGTACTGCTCACATTTTACTCTTTGTCAGGGGGAGACAAAGAGTGTAGATACAGATCTTACAGTTTATTTTCTTATACTATAGTTAATTTTACTAAAATGGGTGTAAGTAGGCCATTTCATTTTTTAAATTTCTTTACTCAGGGTTAGGCTTAGGTCATCTCTGCCATTATTTGTCTACAGGGGTCTAACCTGAGCTTAACAGGACCTGTTATGCTTGACATAGAAAGAAAGCAGGTCTTACCTTATTGTGTCATCCATCAGTCGGTCCGAACTAAAAACAAAGAGTAGGAAAAAGAGAGGAAAAGAAAAAGACAGGGTTAGATATTGGCATGAGACAGAGTAGCAAAAAAACGTGGAGTGGTGTTAAACAAAGATTAGTCAGTTTCAGGTCGGTAGTGATCAATACTGAATTCTAATCGCATCATTTCTTGACACTGAGCCCAACAAAGAACTGAATTTCATGTCGTTTGGGACTGGATTTACTTTTGTTCTCTCCGTATCAGTCTTATCACATTGTGGCTAACCACCAAGTCTGCCCTGAACACAGCATAACGTCATTTGGATGTCCCACCAACATCATTGTGGTCACACCTCTGTGTGTATGTGCTACTCGTTTCTGTGTCGTTCATGTCTTTGCTTGTGCCGATCGACACAAACAACAGAAGTTGTATTTGTGTCATGTAAGTCAAACATATATATATTTAATCCCCTAATCTGTTGTACATTTATGAATAAGTAAAAGGACAAAATAGCGTGACAATTAAGTAATTTGTCAAGTTCATCTTGTGCTCATCATGGGATGACTCCCACAATGACATGGTGTCTGGACTAAGTAGACCCAGAGAGGATTCCACCTCAGAGATCCTGGAGCTTAATCCTCTGCATCTTCTGCATTAAAGAGGGAGTGTCAAAGGCTTGCCTTTTGTCCTACAGAGAATATTAGAAGGCATACACACAGACAAACACACAAACACACACACACACAAATTTTGTGTCTCAGGTTGCTCATAAACAACAATGCTCTCAGCAGTTTATTCCCTAATTGGAATCAATTTGGATAATGTTCCAGAGGACTAAAGGAAACCAAACAAGCAAAACTGCAGGGATTGTATTTCATAGCGCAACATCCATTCAACAACTCCTCATTGTCACGCTCAATATGTTTCTAATAGGCTCCTAGTATGCTTACGTGACTAAATAAAAAGTTAGAGGAAGGCATTCCCAAACTTTATCAACACCAAACCACAGCCACCTAACCATCTCCAACCCTTACCTAAATATACTTTATACCATAACGTCACCTTCTCAAGACCAATAACTGTGCATTTTTTAATGTCTCATGTCCCAACCCACCTAACCTCAGTCTACAACCAGTTTTTTCTAACTGGACACAGTGTTCAAAGCAAAGCTAAACTTATTCTATTGATGAAACCAATACTTTTAAATGGTGATTGGATACACAGCATCACAAAGGTTCCAGGCGTGCACATCCCAGTACAAGACTATCTACTGTCTATATGTTTTTCTTTCTCTTTCTTTGGCCTTAAGAGGTTGTCATCGGCGAATGTGTGCGTCTCCTTACATTCAATGGGTTGATCTCTCTCTGCATTGCAGTTGTTGTTTTTTTTATTATTTGTAAGTACAGGAAAACATACGATGAGGCTCTGCATGCGTACATGCATTGTTGGCAAGTATGCAAGTATGTGTGCTGAGCTGACGTTTTTTTTGTTTCATCTAACAGATGCTGGGCAGCCCTCAAAGGAGTTTCAAAGATTCAGTTTGTCAAAAGTGATAAATCCAAGAAGGACCTAAATAATCTA
The DNA here is from genome assembly GCA_946959425.1 of Argyrosomus regius. Lineage (NCBI taxonomy): Eukaryota > Metazoa > Chordata > Actinopteri > Sciaenidae > Argyrosomus > Argyrosomus regius. Next base: position 14,858,110 of record OX336889.1, on the reverse strand, counting down.
AAAAGAAAACAAAAACATAAGCATAAGAAACATGAGGAACACTGCAAAGCTTTAAAAACAAAAAAAAAAGCAGCTCAAACTTTGATTTACAACAACAAGCAATACCATCTAAATAAATTTGACTGTGGGCCAAGTATTGACCAACTGATCTCTCAGAGGACAGACCACTTTCTGGGTTGTATATTGATGTAATCAATTTCAGATTGGTCCTGTTAATGTCCTGCAATGTTAGGGTCTTTCTTTCTTCTAATGGACCAAACAGGACTGACCTTAACTAGTAAACATGCATGAGTTTAATTGTTGTAATTCCAATCTTTCCCTCATTTCTGATTTCTTCCTGCACTTGGATTTCATTTTTCATCTACATTCAGCATAGTTCCTGGAGGGTTATGGGACAGGTAGGAGGGATTCCGATGGACAAGTAATGCTAATAAATGTTGCCCATGAGACTGGATACTGCAAGGGACAACACAGAGTCACGGTGTGGGTTGTGTGCCGCACACAAGCACCAAACTGCTATTCGCAGTAGTAGTTGTGATATCATATTTGCTGTCAAAAATTAAATCATTTGGCCAAATGGGATGGTAACTGGCTCAAATAGATTGTTGGAGCAGGTTGGTGTAGCAAAGAATACTGCAAGTACATGTAATTGTGGTGATTGTGGTGAGGTGTAGACCAGACAGCTGCATGACATGGTCTTAAATGATGAAGAAAAAAACATCATGGTGAACAAACAAATGACTGAGAGAGAAAACCTTATAAATCATGAGCTGCACAGCAAAAGAGGGCAGTACGCCTTGAGCTTTTATATGCAGAGATGAGATGGAGGGAACAAAGCATACATCTTTTGCCCCATCATCAAGCTGCTGTAATGCTGAGCTTGATTGTATCGTCACGATCATGTATATATGTGGTTTCAGGTTTGAGTGGGTTCCTTCCATTTCCTCTGGTCAGTGGTGTTCTGCTGCAGTCATTAAATCGCTCATTAGCTCCAAGCTAATTGCCTTTCCCAGTGTGATGAATCAAGCCACTGTGCCCACATGCTTGCATGCTGTCCGATTCACAGATAAACATAGAAACAGGCAGACTGCTTACTGCTCACACGTGTCCATTTTTTGTTTGCATTTGGTTCTACAACCAGTGGTAAAAAATGATGTGTGCATTGGCAGTGCAGGTACCGCTCAAAGCCTAAATGGCGACATAAGATTAATAGATGATTAAAATGATGACCGAATTTCTTTTCTGTTGACTCATCAATTATCTGAAGTGGTATTCTGAAAGAAAATACCGCAATCTTCTGAGAGTAATGCTCTGTCAGGTTGGCTTTTAGAGCAATGTGAGGAAACTAATAGAATCAGCCAGGTAAACTGAAACATTAATTACTTCACTAAGGAAATAGTCCTGCAAATCTTGGCAGCAGTTGTAGAAAGCGAACTGCATCAGCAAAGAGGAGAAGTGGTCACAAATCAAAGTTCAGAGCTGATTCAAAAGCCATTGCAACATACCCAACATATTTGATACATTTTCAGAGATGATCTTTACAATAACGCTGACATCTTCGCCGCCCTTCAACCGCAATTAATGCACATAAAACCAAGCAAAAGAAAGAAGGCTTCTGGAGATACAAGCAGTACAATCTTTCACAAGTAGTGGCAATCAATGGTACACAATCTTAATCGTGATGTGTTTATATGAAAATGGACTTACATCATAATGGACGGATAAATATCAATTGGACAGTGAACATAGTTGACGCACTCAACAAAAGCTGTCATTTAAGTGCTTAGGTCCATCTTCTAGCAGCTTGAACTGACTGAAATGCATCAAACACTTTCACATTCTTGTTGGGTAAACCTCTAAACATCTTGAAATGGATTAACTGTTTGGAGCCGGGTGATACTTTAGCCTGAATCCTCAGAGCTCTCCTCTGCTGATTACATTAGCATATCAGGGAACTGGCAGCTCAGATCGAACTTCTTAAAGTGGGCAACAGGCCAGGTAGACTAAAAGCAAGAGTCTCAAACAACGAGAGACAGAGAGAGAAAGAAAAAGAGAAAGGGCAATAATGGGAAAGAGGTTGTGGCATGCTGGGGAAAAACTGTTCAATGATGAAACACTGACAAACATATCTTTTGACATTTGCCAGTTATGTCTTTTTTCCATCTTGAGCATCGCTTCACAATGCACCACACTTAGCAATAGTTTCAAATGACAATGTTTCCAATATAGGACATATTGCTACAAATAAGACCTTGGAGAAAGCGAGGTAGATTGAGAAAGTGGATAAGATTATACTGGCCATCAGGGTTCTGGAAGTAAAAATCCAAATAATTTCCCCCATAAATGTCTTCTGTTACTGGGCATTTGAGCTTTTCAGTCATTTGGTTGTTCTGTTCTGGATTAATCAAAGCTACTTAAGTGAAAAGTTCAGGTTTATCGGAATTAAAAATAACTTAGATGAAGATGACAAGGATTGGAAAGGGATAAAGTAGACCATGGGACACCGTACTGAGTAAGAAGGTAGTTATAGCTGATCAATTGGACGCCTTTTTAGTTTTTGAAAATATGTAATTACAGGTTGCACCTGACCCGAACCTCTTCGTAAACTTGTAAGTTTTAGAAAAAAACATGGAGGATGCTAATGGAGGGCCAGATGACTTCCATGACAGTAATTTCCTCCTATGTGCCTGCAGGGAAGATAAATTTGTACAAACTTTAAAGGTTTTTAGAGCTTTTAGATGCTGCATGATTGTATTACAAAGTAATTGGATATTAGACTTTCATGCTGCTATAATATGGTCCAAGAACACCCACGCAATTCAGACGCTGAAGCTCATCAACCCAGGGTGATCAGGAGAGAGCATCACTAAATAGATATGTCAGGGCGAACCGCAAGGCTCTACTTTATGATTGAGGCAAGAGCATCTACAGGAATTGAACTTTCAGTTGGAGGCAAATAAACACAAAAAATAAATAAATAAATAAAAATAATAATCCTCTGTTGGACAGGAAGTCCTTATCAGAGTGACCACTACCATTAGCGCTCTTCCAACATGAACTTTTAATGGACCTGCCCCTCCCTCCCTCTAGTTTATTCATGAACAGAGAGAGATGGAAAACAGATTAGAGATACAAGGATGGAGAAAGAGAAAGGGATGAGCTGAACTCATAGACAGCTACAGGAATATCTTACAGTAGCTCTAATAACTATACAGCATCAAGTTAAAGTTAAACCAACACAGACAGTGAGCAGCTGCCGCCTGGCAAAGTCTGTGTTGAGATCCTGGCTACATCCGATCCTACCAGCCTGCGCATCACAAGCTGCAGCTGTCCACCTGGTATTATCTCATCATGTAATGTGTAGGCAGGTCTGACTGATGCTGCACTAAACAAGGTTCATCACTACCAGCAGAAACTAGTGAGGAAACCATTTTAAATATTAATCTTTGCATATCTGTCTCATTAGATTCTGCAGAGAATAAATGCAGCCTTGCAAGCACTCCACCCAGTCTCATCACTTGCCAGTATATTATAGACTCAAACATACACACAAAAACTATACAATGCTGCCTAAACTGTTTGTGCATATTTTTTCTCATCATTGCCTACCTGAAAAACATTTTCATCCTCATGTAGTGTTTTATCACAAGCCGAGCTGCAAAATGACAACTCCACAGACATTTCTCTATAACATGGTTTGAATAATAACATAAAAAATCTTAAAATCTAAAAATCTTTCTAGATCCAAACAGATCACATAAGCTCACGAGGGACAGCTCAGTATTCATAAAATTGTCTTTTGGAAAGAAAGCATCACAGGCTGTGTCAGGACGAGCAAGTTAACTCAAATATCTCCTCTTTATCGAGGATCTGTGCTCTGCCCTCAGTTAGACTTCAGATCATTGCTCTGGCCTGTTAACACATTTTAGTCCTTTTCTCCTAAGGCCCTCTTTCCTGTTTTATGGCTCTAATAGGATCAATCAAGCGTAACTCGATCCTCATCTCCAATCTCCTCTTTCCCCTCCCAGCTTTGTCAATGGTCTGGGTAAGCCCTCTATTATGGGTTGTGGTTTAATAAGATAATTTCATTATCAATACCCTGATCAATTGCGCTGGATTGGCACAAGGGCTTGACTGCTGAGAATGCAAGTGGCTGCAACAAGCTGGAGGCGGTTCAGCACGATGTGTCTCCAGCCAATCCTGTTCTCATTTCACATTTCTATGATTATTTTATCATCGGAATTCAGTTATTTGTGGATATTTGAAGCCGAGATCGAAAAAATGAGAAAAGAATGGGTCTAATATCAGACTGTCCTGAAAAAACACATTATAGAAAAAACAAATCTCCCTTTCTTCACTCAAAAGGGAAGACGCAGAATGTAAAAAAGGTACACAGAAGGTATTTTTCAGGCCCACTTACTTAGTGACAGGCCAGGAAGAATGATCCTCTGTCTGCTTCAGTACATGAATCCATTAAAGTATTCACTTGGGTCTTTCCTAATGCTGGAGTACCTATGTGACTACTAAGGGCGTGACAATTCTCCATTTGTAATTTATATTTTGAAATTTAAAAAGACACAAGGAAGATTCACTAGACAACAGAAGGGTACGTCACCTGCAAAAAGCCAGCAGCCCCCTTTACAGTAGGTGGCATCGTGTAACCATAATATGTGATGTAGACTAGCAGGTTTGTTGTGGGTAATGCCAGGATGTTGCTGCAGTCAGAGAAAAGTTCACACTCTAAGTGATAGTTCAGTTACTTTAATCAGCCATAACGTGGCTAGATAAGCATAATAGTTACTGAAAAGCTGTGTGTCGTGTTTCGCTGTCACAGAAAAGAAATACAAAGTCCTTGTTCATACAGCATTACCATGCAACCATCTTCTTCACAGCAGATTCTTCATAGGGTTGTGTGAAACACTACTTGTAAAGGCCTATTTGGATTTACTGTGGAACCATCTACCCAGTGTTATGTGCCACAAAATATTGCAAGATATTTTAAATAAATATGCAACGTATCTTTTTTTGCAAGTCTGGAGATTACTGATGCCAGACTATCCCTTTGGAAAGTGCCATTAAAAGTTACTTCTTGCTGGGGCAGCAGATAAAATTCCAACTTGTAGTAGCAACAGATTTTATGGCACAGAATACACAGTTATTCTCAGAAAAAGACAAGTCCTATTAAATGTTCTTATTCCAACCAACACCATTTTCAATATGCTTAGTGTACACAGCATCGTTTTTTTTCTTTTAAATATAAAAGAAAAAAATATTATGTATTATGTATATTATGTAAATCTGGCAAAAGGATTTCTCGAACAATGCCCAATCACATCAGTGTTCATGAAATATATTTGAATTTTGCCATAATCACCTGTCCGTGGGGTTATTTTATTGGGCTGCATTGTATTTTTAAAAAGTTGTTTGTTTTGTTAAGTTCACCACCTGTATATACGAGACTCTATAAACTCCTTTTCATTTCATAAATCAAGAGATAATCCATTGGCCACGCCATGTCAGAGCAGGTAAAGCTTGTTTTGAAATGAATTAAGAGGGTTTTTTTTTATGGGGAATAATTGAGGTATTATTCCTTTGAGAGGTTGAAACAGGAAACAAACATTTAGCCAAAGAGAGAATCAATCAGGCTGCTTTGTATTTGTCAGCTATGTCCAAACTATCAGATGGGATCCTTGAGCCTGAGCAATGCTAAAAGCTCTTCTGCGGTTTATTTGTGTTTTGTTTGAGTGTGTGTGCGTGTGTGTGTGTGTGTGTGTGTGTGTGTGTGTGTGTGTGTCCTGCTGACATCTAATTTTACTTTCTACACAGTATGCCTCTCACACACACAGATTTTACCAGCTTTACTACCTCATGCTGTTCTGCAGTGCTTGAGAGTCAGCCAAATGATAGTAGGACACTAATGAGGTTGCTGGCAGATCATGGTTTGACCTACTGGGTCGGTATAAAAAGTCTGCCTAACTCTTTACAGCTTTAAGGTGCGTTATGCAATAGAGTAGCAAGTAGTTTTATGAATTTGCTTACTCTGTATCGTGAGGAAAGACAATAAAGTGCCGATATTTTCTTCAACAGGGCATTAAATAAAGCACAAAAGGTTTTTGCCCCAACTAGCCAGGAAAGCACTCAAATGCAATCTACAGTTTCTCTATCTTGAAATATATGACAAACTCTGGATTAATGAATGCAACATTAAGAAAAATAGGCTTTCCATCTGCTAGAGTATAAAAGCATAAAGATATAATGCCAATGGGCTCCAGAGCTTAACAAGCAAACATCACTATCCAAAGTTATTTCAAATGGCTGTACTGCACCATCAAGATGAGTTATCCTAGCTTTGATTTTTGGAAAGCTGAGGCTACTGCTGTGCCAGGAAAGACTGCACAGCTCTGGAAAAATGGCTTCTATATCTGCTTTGAACTGCCAGGATTAATATACCAAAAGTAAAATATGCTCTAAGCAAATTAAAAAGTTGGATTCTTGATTAATTCTGATTTTTTTCAGAAGAAGAAGAAAAGTGATGGGTACTTACTTTCTCAGGTGTTCATGCTCCTTTAGAAACAGCTCTGTTCTTCTGTTGTTGACCCCGGAGCCACTCTTGTAGGTCCTGAAAGGGGCACACAGATACACTGGTAAGTTATGAAGCAATATTTGGATAATGTGACACTGAAAAACAGTGAATGAGAATGAATGTGCATTCTCTGCCTTCAGGCAATGACAAAGTTATGTCATCTGAGTCAAAAACATAAAGAAGGGTGACAAATTAAAGAAGAAACCCACCAAAGTGTCTTAGTAAGGTGATGAACCACCATGTGCTGCCACGTGGTGCTTCAATGTGCATTGAAGATACAGTGTACATGTATCTAAACTCTACTGGAGGTCTGAACACCGTTCTTCTAAAAAGACATTCCCTCATTTGGTGGTGGAGAGCACTATCTAAGACGTCGGTCCAAAATCTCCCATGGGTGTTCAGTTAGGGTTGAGATGCGGTGGCTGCCAAGGCCATAGCATATGATTCACTTCATTTTCACCCTCAGTAAACCATTCAGTGACTCCTCGTGCTGTATGGATGGGGGTATTGTCATCCTGGATAGAAATGTTTCACAATAGGTGATCACTCAGAACAACTTTGCAGCGACTTGCACTGACTCTTCCCTCCAAGTAGACAAGTGGACCTAAACCATGCCAGAAAAATACCCCTCACAGCATAACAGAGTCACCAGATCCCTTCACTGTACACGTCCAGCATGCAGGCCTGTAGCATTCACTTGGTGTATGCCACATATGCACTCGAGAAAAGGGTGAAGAATGACTAATTTGACCAGATTACCTTTTTCCCCACATCTCTGTAGACTAGTGCTGAAGGTTTTTTTTGCACCAATGAACTCTCAAATGTGCATCTATCTTTGTAATGAGGGGTTTATGCACTGCAGCCCTTCTATAATATCATCTCTATGTAATTGTAGACAGGCTGTTCTTGCTGACAGTCTGATCACATCCTGCATTGACATTCAACCGAGCAAGAGTTCCTCTCCTGTTTATTCTTACATGTCGCCTTAATGCACGAGCATCACGCTCGTCACGTCCACAATCTCCAGCTCTCTCCTTTCCCATAGATATAAATGCAGATTTAGTCATTTTAGTCACAGTTGAGCAGTCTTTGTGACTGAAGCTCCCCCAACAATGAAGCCTTGTTCAAACTCGCTCACATCTTTTCCTCTTGATACAAAATCAGCATCAACTGGGCATGCTCAGCATTTTATACAAGAGCATGATGGAAAGTTAACTGCTTCATTGTTTCGTGCAGTACACCTGTGTGGGAGCATCTACATTCGTTATGTTTCTCCACTCATTTATTCAGGCTTTTCCTTTAATTTGTTCCTTGTCTGTAGATCTCACAACCATACCTTAAAATAAAGTCTTATTTTAGTGATCCTGACAGTCCATTCTAACGGTTAACTGACAGACGACAGCCTGTCTGAAGGCTGTTCTCTAATGATACTCGTCTCTTCATGTTAGCAGGCATCTGAATCGGTTGGTCAGAGAAAAAGCTATTTGACTGGCTATCCATTTAAAAATTTGAAAAAAGACCACAGGGTGAGAGCTGTGGGCACAGGGTTGGCTGGTTTTTTTTTGCAAAGTGAGGCGACTATTTGTCTGTCTTTGTCCATGCAAGCCCATCTGTGGTCAAGATGTGACGGTCTTACATGTCCATCCTGCAGAACATTAGGGACCTATTGGCATGGTAAAAGGCCTTGCTGAACTTAATGGTGTGGTGGAGTTTGATGGTTCACACAAACTGCAGACAAAAATGGCCAAAGAGGTCTTTATCTAACTAACTCATGAATTCTTCTACTATTCTTTGCAATATTCAACCTGATCCCCTGACAAAAAGCACCGGTGTAACTGCTGTGTAGACCAATTTTTAGAAAATAGAAGTGGGCACCAATATCACTGCATTCCCTGTACCGGCGTTACAGTAAAAGCCTTCTTGTGGTTCACCAATGGAAAGCTTTTAATGTGAAGCTAGCAGCAGGAAATATTCAGTTTGCATTAGCAGTAACTTAACACAGAACCGGTATGGTTGTAGTAGAGCGAAAATGACTTATCGGTCGGCTGAAAGCAAGAACAGGATGGTAGGAGTGGAACAAAACACCTTATGTTACAAAGGAGCTTTTACCACACTGAGAGCTGCACAAAGTAATGCTTTTATAAATGTTGCTTTCTCTCTGGTCACCTGCACGCATGTTGAGCAAAGTAGTTTTACTACGTTACATTGAACGACAGAGATGGCTATCTTGTTCAAAAGCAGGGCCGCATATAGCGAGCCAGTCTGGTTCTTCCCTGCTATGGAACAGCAATAAAATTACCTAAAATCACAGCTCTGCGTGCCACATCACAGCTAAAAATGTCATACTGGGAAGAGGGAAAGGGCCAAAAGAGCTTCTTGGCCTGACAACACGGACAGTGGCTCAGAGTGGGTGGGTGGGAAAGCGGTTAATAAATTATTGATTTTGTTCACGACGGCTTACAATTCTTATACTGCTCTAATCATTGGAAGAGACAGATCCATTCACATATTGATAGATACAATCTCGGGTTAATAAAAGGAACAGAAATGGTTTGCTCCATTACTGAGTTATCTGGTAATAAAGCAGTCAGAGTTAATGCGTGGGTTGCTACACCACTCACGGAGTGAACACATCACACCCAGTCTCTTTTGCTTGATGCAACTCTAGCTAACAGCATCCCTGAACAGCTGACTCCCAGTGCTCTCCTGGTTATTAAACACAGCCCCACCCTCCTGTTGGGCGACAACGGGAACTGTGAAACACAAGAGCGTGCATACACATATACCATAAACACCCTACCCCACCCCAGCTAACTGCGAGCAGTCCAAGAACAAATGTGCCTACTTCATCCCCAGTGCGCCATCCAAAGCCGCTGAATAGAAATACTATATTCAGTGCACACACAGCACACTCCTCAGTGGCTGCCTTGAGCCCATGCTGGCCATCCCGCCAAGCAGAGCTGATGCCTTTGTGGGGCTAGAATGGCCTGTATTGACTGCCAGCTTCATCACTCCAGCAAGGCTTTTTAAAAGGGCACCAATGTAAATCACAGGCGGGCTGTCATTTTTGTTGCTGACATTTAAAATCAAAGCAGGAGCAGGGGAAGCGTTCAGTCTGAGCTCAGCTCTGCTCCATGCTATGGTTATGAATGGTGCAGCTGTGTGGCTGTGCGTGCAAGAGAATATGTTTTGCTGACGGTGTCTGCCAGCACTCTGAAAGATATTGATAGTGTTTGTCATGTTGTCAATGTCATATTGCTCATTTAGTTGCTCGCATAAATGGGACTGTGTGCACTATTTCTTTTAATCAGTATGGATTTTTTTGTGTGTGTGTGTGCAGTATAAACAACATGGACACACATACATTTACAGTGAACAGGCTTAGTCCCTGCCCAAGATCTCTACTGCCCTCTACCTGACATAAGGGACAAAAGGCTCAGCTGCAGCAGATGCTTCCATCACTTGATCTATGGCAACAAATGTCAGAGCAAACCTGACCTTAACATTTTGCTTTCCAAACACAAATTAATCCACAACGTATTACATTCAAACGTTTTAAAAGTGTTACTTGACCTTTATCGTGCTGATGTTTTGATGCAAGTTCTAAACTATCTCAGACTTTAGTTTGACTTTGAGAAGAGCAGAAGAAAAGTGGTGATATCATGTTGGCTCACAGTTTTGTCCTCTCAAGCTCCATTACAGTTCAATAGAACAAGTCTTAGAAAAATAATAAGCTAGCCATCCAGTCGTCCAGGATACGGCTGCTTTCATAATATTCTAAAATCCTACTTCATTACTTTCCCATGCCCCACTGGCAAAGGTCAATGAGGGAGAATCAGGGGCATATTGCTCTTCAAATGAAAGTGTGTCATGTAAAGCGTGACTCGACGTCTCATTGCACAGCGCTGTAACGGCAGCAGTTGTAATTTCCCTACCTGTAAGATCAGACGTTTCCCTCATTAGCAGCCTACAGGCACATTAGTCATCGTTAGGCTGAGCACCGGGTCATCAACACTGGCTCATTTCTATGCATTAGATTCATCAGCACTGAGCTCATTAGTAAGGTCAGAGGCACTCCTTAGCAATGTGATTTAATGAGAAGATTGAGTGAACTGTGTGCATGTGGTGCTGACCTCGCGGGATGTAACTAACTGAGCAGATATACAGTTAATTTTTGATTACTTCTGTGCAGCCGTGACTACAAATTATCATTAAATAATAATGGCTTGGTTGGTACATTGATACAAGTAGTTCAAAAATAGATACTTAACTTTGTTCATTTACGCATGAAGAAATCTCTTTCTCCAGGGTTAACTCCAGTGATTTAGGGGGGTATATTTATATGGCAAACATGCAATATGTATAACTATGTTTTCATTAGTGTATGATCACCTGAAAATAAGAATACTTATGTTTTTGTTACCTGAGAATGAACCTTGTATATCTACATACGCCACAGATCTTTTTTGCCATGTCTTTACAGTAGCCAGAGCAGACAAACTACAGACATTTGATATTTTCACGTGTTTCACAGCCACCATAGTTTCTCCTTCATGGTTGAAATGGAAGGGCAAGTGGAGAGGTGTTGCAATCCACAACTACACCGTGAAATGCCACTAAATTCTACACACTGCTCCTTTCACGGGACCTTTCTTGTTTTCTAATAACAATTCAAATAACAATAATAGCAGCAGCAATAACAATGACATAATACAAGTTTTAGGAAGTGGTTGCAGTCAATATTCGTTGTTGGCAAAGAGGCAGATGCAAGCTACTTTAGCCACAATCTGTGCATGTCCCTGTATGTGTGAGTACGCGGTCTCACCAACACTCTGGGATCACATGTTTTTTTGATTTAACAACACTGTTTAAATACATTTTAATGGCGCATTATGAGTGCTTAATGAGAAAGAGTTATGATAGAAAGTGACTGCGAGGCCTCTGGAACATGCAAGACTATGTGAGGTATCCGCAGATGCGGATCTGCGTACTAGTTTAATGGAGGGGGATCAATAGGAATCCTGCAGTGCTCACCGTATGCTCACTGCTGTGTCTTACAGATCAATAAGCCATTACAAAAAAAAAAAAAAAAACGACAGGAGTCATGGTCTGGGGGAGCCTCCATCTCATTTCAATACACTCACTCACAACTGAGCCAATCTGAGGAGAGGACACACTTTCTCAATACAAGGCCAGAGAGGCCATGAATCTTCTTAGATTTTAATGGCCAACATTTTTCAACAGCGTGCCAAGTGGAAGTCAAGGTTCAACTATCCCTCCAGGGAATAAGGTCTACAATACAGAAGTACCGTGAATAATGCTTGGCAGTTTTTATTCCTCCAAAGCCACTAAGATCAAACACAAGCAATGCATCACATTATTATTTTTGTATGCTTATACCATGTACAATTTCATGTGAGTGGGAAAATGAGAGACCGTGTGCTTACTGACCACCCTTTTACCAGTCAATACATTCAATGAGTTAATCAATCGTACTGTGCATTGGAACTGCACATTACAGTGTGTATAATAAACTACAGAGACCATATTCCCATAACTGTGAACACGTGCTTGTATATTAGCTGCATGGCCAAATCAATCATAAGTTGGTGTGTACTCACTCAATGTCTTTCCTGACAGACCCTAGCAGGTCTTCCCTTTCCCGGATGGCCAAGAAGTTACCTTTGGTTTTGTGGAATTCATGCGTGTAATCCTGTGTAGAAAACACAAGTGATAAATACCAAGAGAAGAAAATGAGAGAACACCCTGAGGTGCGTGTGCTTAATAAAATAGTTGTGTTCTGCAGTGAATTTTGTAAAGTTTATTTACAGAATGCTTTTGCCAAACTGGTGTTTTACAGAAAACCAAACATGTAAAGTAAAATACATTAAAGAATATAGAAAGTAGATGAGAAATGAGAATAAGAATAACGGGGCAAACCTGTAGGATGTCTCTGTGTCTCTGAAGCGTGTGCATGAGCGCAGCATTGAGAGAAGCTGTGCCCGGGGTGTTGGTGTACTCTGCCATCTTGTCATTCACTGCAGTCAGCTGAGAGATGGAAAATTAATGAATGGATGGAAAACACATCAGGGAAACCAGGAGATTGGCAGGTGAGGTACAGACCCACAGAATCCCAATACAACATGGTGCACGTGCAATACAAATAGCCACATAAAACAACACACAGGGATGAATGCATTGTACATTTAGTGATCAGAATAACACTATCACAATGTAGCTGTTTTTACCTTACATGTCTTGCATTTGTGTCACTAACTTTAGAAACAATACAGCACTATTAAATTCTACTCTTCTGTTCTGATCTTTTGTTTGTGAAGTGTACCTGAAGTGGACTGCTGCATGAGGAATGAAAAAATATATAATAAATGTTAAATGTTTGAGTTTAAATGAATTAACTACACATACCGCATACGAGCTTGCAGCCTGCTCTTTCCTTGATGGAAAAACAAGAGCTTTGGCATAAATCCAGTGCTGTTCTTATTACAGTCTTTTTGGCCTTTCACGGCCCACTGGCCCATGAGAATTTACTTACTTTGGCCAGCAGCTGTTCAATCTCCACTGACATGGTGTCAAACATCCTGTCCTGGGTAGAGTTGTTTAGCAGCGGGGTGGTGTCTGACCTTGAGGAGGAGAAACAAAGAACGGAGAACCATAAAAAAATGTTGACTTAAAGCTGTTTGTTTTTACTCATGTTTACAAACATTTAAATTTTTTAAAAATATAAAACATTTTTAGTTTGAGTTGACTGCAAATGGAAATAATATATATCAAAAAAATAATATTGTATTACAAACGACTCACAATAAACTAGTACTGTTTATTTTAAATGTTTTATTAACACCTTAAACCTTAAACACATTAAAAACCGAGTGCAACTCCACCCACCAGAGGGAAACAATCAGTGCCACAATATGCAACCAAGGACTGAAACGCGAACATAATGCCCGTAGCCCGCTAAAACATTAGGTTTCAGCATGCCAAAGGATTATTTTAGCATCTTATGTCTACCAGAGAAGAAAAGGTATGTTGACAAACTCAATATAAGGAAGGGGGCAGCTCCACCGAGTGTCTATAATAGCTACAGTAACTTTAGCGGTCATTATCGTCACTGGTTATTTGTCATCTGTCAATCATTCATCATCATAAATGTGTAAAGTACATGTGAAAGATATATTTTACCAGCATTTGGCTGGTGGCTGATGCTAAGAAAGGGTGTTCAACTGAACAACGCAGGATCTGTCAACTAATGTAGTTACACTCACAGAGACAGAAAACGCACAAAGGAGAGCAAAGGTAAATAATCTAAATAATGTTATACCACAAAGCTGTATAAATTTACTTGATAGGTAAAATTGCTTTTTTGTATTTTGTTGGTTGTGCAGTTGGCTGTTACAGTCCACTACACGACAGTATCCCTTTTCTGAAGGGATAATAAGAGTGAAAAACTTTGATATTTAAAGGCCTTGCAGAGTTAAATTGGCTTAACCCTCTCAGTTTGTCTGTACAATGTAGGCATATTGTGTCAGGATCTCACAGAGTTATATAACTCATAGGTTACTTACTTATTAAAAAAACGGTAATACTGATTACCATTTAAAAAGGTGTACTGATAGTTTTTTTAATCAAGGTCTACAGGGAAGTTCCCTTCATTTACCTCCTTCCTAGGATATTACAGCCAGTGAACACTCCTGGAGTTTGTATGGATTCAATGTATTGTTCACAGACACTTCCTTCCTGCAGCCACACTTTCCTGTGCTGGCAACCCCCACTCGCATACACAGGCCTTCCAACCACTACAACTTAGGCCACTTTAAAGAATGTTAAATGTTGGGATAAAGTATGTTAGTTAGTTAGTTAGTTAGTTTAACTAATATGTTTACTATTGTGGTTGTAGTTTGCAGTAGTCCTAAACTGGATAGCATTATACTGAGAGGTGTTTCTAATATTTTGGCCACCCCATTTACATACATGAAAGGACTATAATATGAGAAACTGAAAATAATATAGTTATAATGCGCTCCTGTATAACAACAGCAGCCACTAAGACCTCAATAACAAACATAATGTAGAAGTACAACCTCTAGTACAGTGTCAACAAAAACTGAAACATTATAAGCTTTATAAAACTTTATTATTTATTATTTATGGTGAAGTTGTTGCATCACAGTGTACATAATAGGGTGGTATATGAGCCATGTATATGATCCCTATATTTAAGGAGCAGAAATCAAAAATGTTTGGCATTTCTTATTAAAAACGGCCTGAAATTATTAATCAAAATTATTATTATTAAAATTATTATTCTAACCATCATATCTCAACCTACCCCTCCCAGTCAGGTCAAACGCGTCCCATACTGTTTATGCTTCTTGATGTGTTGGTCTATGCTTTGTATCTTTATGTTCCCTATTTAATGTGTTTGTTACACATGTATGTGTTTGTATGTGAAAACATACTCTTATCAGGAGCAGTCTGACTTTGGCTGGATGTATTTGGAGTAGTTAGTTTTACTGTGTTACTACTTCCACATATTACTGTATGAATCCGTGCAGACTTGGCAGATTTAGGTTGTTGACTCATGCAGGTGTGACAGAAAACTTACGTGTCTCCTCGGCGTCCATCCCTGGAGCTGCTGTAGCTGGTGCACAGTTTACTGAAGGACACCAACTTCAGGTCAAGTTCATTCTCCAACTGTCTGGCCTGCTTTCGCAGATCTGTAACACACGGGCGACACTCACAACAACAGCTCATTTTGACTTGGGGTGAGCTAACTTGCTAAACATTACATCAACCGAGGGAACATGGTTTCTACTAACCACCATAAAAAAAAACAAGTGTTACAGCCGACTCTCACTGTGTCTGTTGTTGATAAACCGTTCAAAGTGGTGACACAGGTTTAACAGCTTAAGGAATAACGTTAACTTACATGGCGATGTGTGAGCTAGCTAGTTGTCATAGAGACACGTATGTGGTTTAAATCATGGACGTATAAGCCAAAGGCGCCAACAGTGACACAGGCAAATTAACTGTTAACGTTATGAACACAGTGCTAGATGTTGCTGCAGATGTTGTTTGGTGTAAATTGACTCATATTTTTCGCTCTCTTACCTTCCCAGTAGTTGCTGCTTCCTATCCCTGCCATCTTTGTTGTTCTGGGACGTCACCAAGTTCCGGGGTGAGTCACGTGTCACAAGAAGACGTCTCCTTACCACGGGCGCCGTGTTTTTTATGGCCCTCAGCTGAGACTCGCAGGCACAACGCCACCCAGGATCCACACGGATCAGTGGTACCAGCCCCGGTTTTATAAAACAGCGCCATCCAGAGGCAATTTTGGCCTTCCATAACAGTTTCAACAAGTTAAAAAGAAACATCATATTGCAGGGGTCTTCGACCTACTAGGGGGTCCGCAGAGGTACTGCAGGGGGTCCGCCAATTTTTGTCATAATAATTGACAATTTTTACCCAAATAATGATGATGAATCAGTGGACATGTCCAAAGACGCACAGCTCTTGGCATTTAATGACCAATAATAATTATGCATGAACTTCTTTTTATCAATCATAAACACATAAGATAATAACCCAGTATATAAATAGGTTAATAAGGTGAAATAAAAGTTGAATAAAGTAAATATAAATGTTATTAGGTGGGGGGTCCCTGTTCTGTTTGTCTCTCGTCCAAGGGGTCCTTGGGCTGAAAAAGGTTGAAGATCCCTGTCATATTGGTTCAAAAACAAACAAACAAAAAGTCCTAAACATGCAGATAAACAATATGATATATGTTTACTGAGACACTATTATTTGTAATATTACTCCTGTGTTTTGTGAACTGCTAAGAGAGCCCTAAGTGGCCACACATTCATACATTTTATTTCCTCTGTTTTCTTATATCATTATCTTGAAATAACAAATGTTGTTTTCCCAAGATCATTTTCTTGAGATCTCGAGTTAACATAAGTTTAGTTTAGTATATTAAATGATTGTGGGAAACATCATTCAGTGTAGCAATGTCAGAGGAGCAGGAGTATATCAATCAGTGCATCACATCCATCAGTCAGCATCAGGTCACGTGTGATGGAAATCTCAGGCCTATCACATTTGGTTCATTATCTTGAGAAATCAGTTTTGTTATCTCAAGATTTCAAGAAAATTCAAGATACTGATATAAATTACTTAAAATCTTGTTAACATTAATAATGGAAAGTTGATGTTTATTGAACGAACAGGGTAATGTCTGTGCTAAGTCACACATACATATAAATAGTAGTATTAAAAGAAATATAAAAGAATGATTGGTTCAGCTCTAGTCTTTTGACAAACTGCTGGTCAACCATCCATTTTCAGACAACCATCTGATCATCATGTGAAGAGTAGAACTACTGTCTCCCTCTGTCTTCCCTTTGTAGAAATTATTAGTTTTGTTGGTCATTGTTACACACCTTACAAACACATTCAGTCATCTGGAAAGAAATACATAAACATACTGTGCAAAACAAAGATAGTGGCTAGAAGGTATCTTTATTGTCTACTTTATGTCAGTTCTTATTGCTATAGCAGTGTTACTTTTTTCATTTTCTCATCAGTTTCAGGCATCAGTGTCTCTGTGACATAACATCTCTCTATGACCTTCTCTTCAGATGCATTATCATTCATCATGTGTATGCTTACATAAATAAGAAGAGGTGTGATTTGTCTGCAACGATTTGTCATTCTTCCTGAGCAAGTAAGACGTGCCACTCCTTGTTTGAGTGAACGGGTTCAGTCACGTTCAGTGTGAGTAAGTATGATGTCTTCATTTGGAAAATGATGCCCTTATTGGATTAAAGATCTGTTCGTTCAATTTCACCCATCAATTCTCTCATAGAAGTGTCACAAAAATAATAGCAGCACCAAACAATGCAACACAAAAGCAAGAGAGAAGTTGTGAGATGTTTTATTTCATCGTTTTGAGTTTTTGTGTGTATTCATGGTTAACATGAATTGCACTTATTTTTCCCCATTTACAATTGGTAAACATTATTTACAACTGATCCCAGTTTATATAAAATCTTTTCACCGACACAGCATGACCCTGACACACGCTCAACTCTCAGAACTCATACACACGCATTCACAGATACGGTATAAGAAAGAAAAATAATATACAAAACTGTCTCTCTGGTTTTTACATTTACTGATGTCAGCTGCAAAGAATCTCTCTTCAAAGTACCTGGAAATCAAGGCAAACTCTTTAGTGAACAAGTGTGTATATGTATGTGATGAAAAACATGCATAGCATTCCCGATTTTAGACATGATTTTAATGATCCAGTGCAAGAATTTTAATTACGTTAGGAATAGTTACACATGGATTTATGATATTAAGAAAAGCACGATTTTGGTTCTTGGCAGTTCATTTGATTTACTGGAAGATGCTTAAAGTTAAATTCTATGCCATGTTGGACATTTTAGCACAGGATTAACAACGCATCTCGCTTTTTGCTTCTTTCAATAACTCTCCACTTTACTTGCATTTCTGCACACCAACATACTCCACTCAGATTCTGTCATGCAATGACTAATGAGCATATGAGAGAAATGGTAAATTCTTGTGTTATCATTTCACACCAGACTAAACTGTTCCAGGACATCTGTCAGCAGCCTCTTTTCCTGGACAGCTGTCTGAAGGACAATTTTTTAACAGTGCACATTAAACCTCAAATGAAGAAAGTCAAATTTACACTGCATGTACTGACCAGCTTTAAACTTTTGTGTGACCAAAGTTTCAACTCGAGATCCATTTACTAGCTTCTCACCACATCTCACAGACAAATGAATTGTGATTTATTTGCCCTTTGTTAGGGAAATATAAATTTATTTGCACTGGACCTTTAAATCACGTAGAAGGGGTGGCTGTGGCATTGATTCACAGACAGTGATCATTAATGGACGGACAAACCTGGTACGACTTTTGCACTCCAAAGTATTGTGCAGTGAGAGACTAAACACAAACATCTAAAACAGACTTGATATACCATGTGAGAAATTATAGACATAATGCACAAAAAACAGGGCAGAGACTCAGTGTGACATGCATGAAAGTCAGCAGTAACTTTCCATGTACAGGCAGTTTGAAATCGCCCCACAACAAATCCAAATTTAAAAACAAAAAAGGGAAAAACAAATACATTCTTTCTATGATTACATCTTTAGATTCCTACTTTTTTCCTGGCCAATGATATGGGACAATCCTTGCCTTCCAGTGACCTCCGTGTACACATTAGAGCAGCGTTTCTCAATCCTGGTCCTCGGGGACCACTGCCCTGCATGTTTTAGATGTTTCCCGCTCCAACACACCTTATTCAAATGAGTGGCTCGTTATCAGGCCACTGCAGAGCTTGATGACGAGCTGATCATTTGAATCGGGTGTGGTGGAAGAGGAAACATCTAAAACACGCAGGGCAGTGTTCCCCGAGGACCAGGATTGAAAAACACTGCATTAGAGCACACTGCACTTAACTGGGAATGTTTTCATTCAAGCATTTCATTGGTAACAGAGTCTCCCTGATGCTTCAAAGCTTTTGAGAAGCTCTTTCCTCTTATGATTTTGGTCAACACATTTACTCACAGGAAAAATAGAAAACTGCTGAACCCAGGTCGGCCAACCTAGAGTCACCTGTGCAGAAACAGTGCAACATTGGAACTCAGCAGCCCATTAATCATAATCACCCTCTTTTTCTACCACCTGAGTAAAGGATGGATTAAATTCCAACATGGACCAAGTGTGATCTATTCACTATGTTGCTTTTTGTCACATGCTACAGCCTGAGCAGACTGTAAACTTTTCAGAAGCCAAGGCACAGTATTGGATTCAGTCTCTCAAAGGCTTGGACACTTGAATGTGGCAATGCTGTCTTAAATAAAAGAAACGTATAATTTCTAATTCCCTAACTCAAATCAGTGTTGAAAGAAATGCATGACATCAGTGGGGAGATTGTGTGAGAATGAGCACTTCCATCCACAGTTCATTACACATCCACTAAATAAGAGTTTATTTGGACTTATCGGCTGGAACCCCCTCAGCCAGGCAGGACAGGTAGTGGTCTAAAATAGCACTCTTGCATGGCTCGGAAATGGAAAAAGCTGTGGCACTCGAAACCTGGACGGATGAGTCCCACAGGCTCTGTGATTTGTTTTATTCCTCTCTTGCTCTTTTTTTCTTAGACACCTTGTCTTTTTCCTCCTGAGCCAGTCAGGTAGAGATGGAGCAAATAATAAAAAAAAGAAAAAAGAAAAAGCCAGCCCTTCAGTCCAGGAGGATGCTCTTTACGTATTAATTTACTACCACTAATAACTGAGTGACTGGGAGTGAGCCCTCGGGACTTGTTGGTGAAACAGAACCAAGTGTCTTTTTCACTCTTATATTTCAGTCATAAGGAGAGAGCCTGGAGTTCCCTGTTGGCCAGGGGTTAAATTAAAAGGGGGAGATCAAAACAAAACATTGAGCCAACAGCTGAATTAGTGCAACACTTCTCAGATTTTGTTGGCATACAGTGTTTCCTCATCACTTTCACTCTCGTCCTGAAACTCGTGGGCAAGCAGCGACTTCTTGGAGCCCATAGAGGTGAGCCGGATCTCGTCCTCATAATCATCTCGGTGCTGCCGCAAACGGTGGAAGCCATCTTTCTGACGATTAGACTTGGCTGCGCACACACACCAGATGATGCACGCCGTCACCACTAATGCTGTCATGGAGGCCGCTGCAAGGAGAAAGAGAAATATACAACTCAGTGTGTCGCTATATGACAAGCAGTTTTCTGCTGGGAGGACATTAAAAGACTAAATTATTTCATCACACACCTAACAAGACCGGATACTGTTTCAGCATATAACAGTGGCCAAAATAAGATATGATGGAGGCATTACTGGCCTTTTCATACACATGCTTACCTGCACTGGCCACCACAAACTCTCTGGGCAAGCCAAAGATACTGTTGTCCATGTCAAACTCAATGATGATGGAGCTAGCAGCTTCATAGGAAGATACCACCACCTGCAACACAGAAAAACACATTTCATTACAGTGTGAAAGCGACATTCCTGATATAGGATTTCTATGTCAATCATCACAAAACTTTGAGGCAATGTTTTGTCAAGGTTCTTAAAAGCAACACTTGCTGACTTGAAAAGTATCTTAGTGGGTCTTGGTGAAATAATAACAAGCTTTTTGCTGCTGTTATTTTTACTACTTTTACTTAACCACTTTTCACTAATTTAGACGACACTCAAAATGCAACAGAAAACAAACAAACATCAAGCTTTGCCACATCTTCTTTTGTTTCTCCAAACACAGTTTAAGGCATTCAGCTGTCTGCTAAAACTCCCTACAGAAGTGAGGCTGTTAATTACCTAATTAGCAAGCCTCATTTGCAGGTGTGACTGCTCAGTATAATCTGGTGCAGGCTGTCTTGTATGTCTAAAATAGGATTTGAAGGCTGGCTCATAAAAATCCAAAATTACTCAGCTTTCACCTGAGAGGTAAATTACATGAATCTTAGAATTCACTTTTTGTAACTTG
This sequence comes from Argyrosomus regius, assembly GCA_946959425.1. Taxonomy (NCBI): domain Eukaryota; kingdom Metazoa; phylum Chordata; class Actinopteri; family Sciaenidae; genus Argyrosomus; species Argyrosomus regius. The sequence goes on along the minus strand of OX336889.1, from coordinate 14,836,950 downwards.
CTTGATTTTTCTCCACAGCAAGTGAAAAGTCTCTCTGCTTTATTCACAGTCTCATTCGTTAAGTGCAGTTTAAAAATGGGTGAATTTGACTCAAAGCTTGTTTTTCAAACCATGTGGTTTCAGACCTGAGGCAGTAATGTGATATGAACTGCACCTCTTGATCCTATTTTCTTTCCTGTTTTTTCATTATTAATATGATTTGCTGGTTCTTTGACAGCAAGACACAGAGGAACCTACACAGGCATCCAAATCCACTAAAACTGTCACTTTAATTTCCAGAGGAATGAAATGCGTCCCTATGACCTAAGGCGGAGTATTCGGTGTCCTAGGAAATATGGGGAGACTATTAAAGAGAGGAAATACATGTTGGCCCCAAGTTATGATTTGGACCTTGTGTGTGAGCAGAGTGAAGCGGACCCCCAGAAACCTTTAGATGACCGGTATAAAAGGAATGCCGCCGTTCTTCCAGATCTCAAACTGTCCCACAGCGACGGCGCACTCACTACTGAAGAGAGGACCTCCAGCAGATTATTAACTAGTCAGCCAGGACCTCTGATGATCCACGGCTTCACAGTACCAGAGTACCAGCAGAAATATCATTCAGTGGTGGATCCTCTGCTCTTTAGTCCGTGCGGGAAGCTCACAGCCTACAGTCTGGAGCTGGGGTGTCACATTAAGGACTATCTGTTTGAAGAGCTGGCCTATCCCACGCTTCAAATTTCAGAGCAGCCAAGCGGACGGGTGGAGGTGCTGGAGAGATTTTGTGTGCTCCGTCCTACACCTTTCATAGACATAGACCGTAATGGGGAACCACAGTAATATTTTCAGACTTTCTATCACATTATGTCTCTTGATGCTTAATTTAGACAATTTTTATTTTACCTGAAATGTAAACCAGTGTTTGAATTTACATTTCAAATGTTTACTGAAAGAAATGTGTCAAATGTTTGACATTTTGCAAAGTCAAATTATGCAAGACCTGTAAATCCAAAATCTGTGAATTCTGCATTTTAAATTGGGTTTTGTATTTGCCTAAACTGTGTACAGAGTGCTCTACTATAATACACTATAATAATGTACTGTGTATTTGTGTGTGTGACCAGCACCTGTTCAACTGGGCACATGTGGCTGCAACTGGGGCACAGGTGATGTCTGCTTTCATAAAAATCAGTACTAAAAACCAACACAGTAAGCCTCTTATTTCACTCAACAACCCTAGTGTTTATATAACTGTGTACCTCTTGACGTTGTTGTTGGTAGCCATCAGCGACAGCTTCAATGTTGTGGTTGCCAGGAGCCAGCAGCGCATGGAAGTAGCCACCCTCTGTAGTAAAGACTCTCACTCCCCCATTCAATACAATGATTGCCCCAACAATAGGCTTTCCACTCTTGTCCCTCACTACACCACGCACCCCTTTATGGACCTGGATTGGGTAGAGATGGAGGGAAAATTAAGGCTATGTGGTGATACTGGGGAAAAACACTAATCTGAAATAGCTGCAAATATCTCATTTAAAATGGGTTACATAGCACAGAAATAAATAAAAATCTATACATAGCAATGTTAAACAGGTCTCCATGTTGTGCTGATAAATTCTTGTTTCATACCTCCACCAGCATGCTGAGGAGAGCCTTCTTGTTCTCAGCCCAGAGAGTGGCCAGCTGCTCAGCAGGAGGGAAAAAACAGCAGCCAGTATACACTGTGATTTCTGGACAGTGTCCAAAGTCCATACTGAAGTCCTAAAAGCACACATAGATACAAGATGGCACATGAGACATTACTGGGGCAGAAGTCTATTTCTAACATTCAGGACCTCAAAGCTGTTTAACAAGCTGAAGAAGTGTGTTTTTTTAGCAGCCTGGAGGCCATCTTAACTGCAGTAAATGCTATCAGAGACACTGCGGTGGAGAGACTTACCTTCATGCTCCCCATGTGACTTTGTCTCTCTGCTGCCCTCATAACTCCATCTGGGATGTTGCTCACTAAGTAACAGAAAGATTAGCATTACATTAACATAGCTATCATTAAATGATGTTCAATTCAATGAGAAGAATTATTCATAGTACTTAAATTACATACTCTGCCCGTTGTTTGAACATCCAGTGTCCCCGAGGTGCATCTTGGGGTGGTTGTTGGCATAAACATTTGCCAAGTACTTCAATGTGCCCTCATTTTCAACTGGGAAAAAAAAATGAATAAATAAAACCACACAGCCAAATTTATTAATATGAAGTAATGTTACCAGAAATCAGAGTTGAGATGGTGTATCATTTGTTCTACTCTTTGCAAATCGATGCTATATAATGTATGTTGAGAACTACAAATGAAACACTGTAAGGACATCTATATTAGCACTTTCACAACATTTCTCAACATTATATGTAACAAAAACAAGATTGAGTTTAAAGCTCCACTAGTGTGTGAAGTGTTGGACACAAGAACACAAGATTATTTGCTGTAACTAATCTTATCTGCTTATGAATAATAGGGTAAAAATATAATTTGTCCTGAGGGTGGCATTTTGAAAGAGGGTTTATGGTTTATCCTCTTGGGAACATGAATTATATACATACCAGTTCTACATATGCATGTTGTGGGCATTTGGCTCAAAAGTAGTGCTATAGGAAAGTTCATGTAGTGTCAAACTGGAGGGTTTTTTTTCTTTTTGGGAGCATGAATGTGCCAAGCCAATGTCATGGGAATCAGCTGATTAGATTTTCATCTTTCTTGAATGCAATGTGGAAGATTTCGCCTGATGGTGGTGTTTTAGGAAACATTAAGTAGTCACGAAAAAACGTCAGGATTCATCTGTCCTCAGGGCACCATGAATATTCATACCAAATTTTAGTCAAGAACATACATGTTCTTGACTTGAGTGCTGATGTATGATGGACCAGCTAAGCAACACAAATCACCATGAATGGTCACAGTCATTAAATGGGAGTGATTTTAAATGTGTGTAATCTTAAAAACGCTTCCATTTCACTTTAGATAAACAGGTTTTAAAATCTTAATTACTAGACTTTATACTCCTAACAGGGAGCATTCTTTACAAACTTTACATTTTTAAGTATTCAAACAAAAAGCAGTTTTCTGCATGGTGGTGTTACCAGACTGGACGGGCTTGTCATAAGGGTAGGTAGCAACAAGTGAGCCTCCATCGAGGGCTACAGACAGAGTGTAGCTCTTTTCTAAAATCAAGTCCATCATTGCTCTGGTCTCTGGTTGGGTCTCCACCACACGCTGAGATGCATTGCCTGAAAAAAGGAGGAAAGGATATGGAGCATGTTCAGCTTTTTTTATGGCAAGTATATGTAGAAACAAAGACATTTATTCGTTACGTTCAGAACAACTCCTTGACAATTGTAGACTGAATAAATAGACTGAAACTTCTTTTGTCTCTGTCTCTCTCTCACACACACAAACATAAATACATAAACTGACCAAAGAAATCTGTGTCCAGATCCTTGCCGTGAGCATTGCTCAAGCCCTGGGTGGAGGTGCACTCCTTCTCAACAGCTAGTTCTCGTCCATCTGGGTTGACGGAGGGCACGATGACAATCCGGGTCTCATTGATCAACTATAGAAGGGAAAGGAGAAAGACCAATTACAGGCATGGCTGAAACAAAGACTGTATTTACGGAATGGTTCTTTCCAGTCCAGCCTAAATTACAGTGCAGTCTGAACCCAGTCCCAGATATGAAAGAGTGCAGAGAAAGACTTTTGTGTATTCCTTGAAACTTTTGAAAGGTTAAAGTCGAGGCATGCTGAACAGTTATACAAACAGTACATAATTCAGGCAATAAAATACAATACTTCCTCAAACACTTGCCTTGGTGATGGCTGGATTTTTGCCATAGTTGATGCACAGGAAGGCAGCAAACTCCAGCAGCAGCTCTGTGCCCACTGGGGCATTGCCATGGATCCCTGCTACAAAGCGGATCTTGGGCTCAGACGGTTCAGCTTCCCCTGGTTTGTTGGAGATTTCCAAAGCCCAAATGGTTCGAAACTCTACGCTCTGGCCCAAACTGGACACAGAAGAGAAAAAAACAGAAATAGAGGTCAGTATTATTGAGAAAAGTAACTGAAGTAAGTAGACACACAGCAGATTTGGACAGCATTGGTTTTTGGCGAGTATGATTAGGTATGATGTCAAACATTTATGTATCCTTAAAAGGGAATGATGTTGGCTGGTTCAGATACAGGTTTTGGGGAAATGAAAGCCTCCTTACCTGCGTAAAGATGTTATTTTGGGAAAGTTAAGTGTGAGGCCTCTCAGAACGCCTGCCAGCTCTTTGTAGCCTCTGTAGCGAAAGCTATTCTCTGTGTCTGTGCTAATGACCAACTGCTCCAAACCCTGGCCTAGAGACAGGTCCTTGATTAAGCTCTGGAGCTCCTTCTCAGATGGGTTCTGTGTGGGTTGGGGTCCCTCGAGAGGCTGGCCGTTAGAGTCTGAGTGTACACGTGTCAGTCTGAAGTCCACCACCTCAACACCGTCTTTTGGGACAGTGGCGTATGTCCTCACAGATTTATATCTAGACAACATAAAAAGTTAATTAAAGTCACTGGAAATAAGGGGACACACATACTGTATATAGAAATAGTTTTTTCCTTCTAAAATTTAAATCTCACCCATGAGCAGAGGCAGTTACAGAGTAAGTGCCAGGGTTCAGTAGTCTCCAGTAGTCTCCAGTATGAGCCGTGGTGATGTTATGATCTATCTCGTCCACACTGATGGTGACATTGGGAATCCCTGTACCATCTCTACTGTCAGAGACAGTGCCCTTCACTCCAGTGTGGACCTACATAGACACATTACCACGGAAACGTGAGCAGATGCAAAAACGCGTAGAGTTGGGAGAAAATTCAGGGTATTGTTAAGATTTGTATTTACTACCTGGTGTATAAACTGAAGCAAGGCACGTCGGTTTTGTTCCCAATATTTTGGCAGTTCCTTGGCCATTGGGTACTTCACACAACCCAGTTCGATGGTCACTTCAAAACAGTTGGTGTTTAAGTAGTTCCAGTCCTGCATGCCGCCTGGAGAAAAACAGTGCTGCTTTAAACTCCATGCAGAGGTTAATTAAATGTTGTGATCAACTGCACACAGGCATAGAGAGTGAAAACACGACAGATTTACAATATTTACGATATGGAAGAACCAGTAACACTGAAGCCTACAACCACGGCAGTTTAATTTAGATTTTTTTTACTTTTTCTACACCTAAACTTGTAAATAAAACATAAATATTAACCCTCTGTGTATATTGAGGCTATTAGAGACATGTGAATTGGCTAAAGACATGTGGGAAAGATTTTTTACATTAAAAAAAAAACTTTTCCTGATTGTTTAAACAAACAAAACATTCAAATATAAAGGTTGCTTTGGCTTATTGATTGTGTAAACAAAGTGAATGAGGTTAGTACCAAAGGATGAATGATGTAGACATACCAGGAACATTGTACCAATTGGCACCATTGGTGATGCCATCCGTAAAATATTCATCAGGGTACAGGTCCTCACAAGGGTGTCCATTGTGCATCAGAGGGTTCTCCTGCACACACATCACACACAAGTGAGAACTAAACAATGAGTACTGTTGTAGTCAAGTTTTCAAACCTTGTCTCTCCACGGATTTCACAAAAAAAAAAAAGCCAGCGGCTTTTATGAATCCTACTTTTGTTTTCAAATTACACCGTGAAAGCACAAGCAGGCATTATTCCAGCCTGAGAGAGATCCAACCACAACAGTGTCCAGTTACCTGTGAGTAGGCTCTAGACACCCGCTGAAAGACTTGGTCATCAGGTGACTGACTGTACTGACTTATCCCTTTTTTGTCATCATCATAGGGGTAGTTGACAACCAAGGAACCTAAATTCAACAACACAAAGATAGAAAGAAGAGAGAAAAACAAATTTAAATGTGTGGTTAAAATGAACTTCAATATTCATAACTGGTTGATATTTCTAATTTAGCCTAATGTTTAAACTTAAACTGTGGAGTTGTAGTAGTAATCCTTAGTAGTCTCTAAGAGATTTTCCAGACAAGAAAAATAACAAATAAAATCACACAAAACATATTGTTGAACATGTTTAACAGACTATCACTATCAAAAGGTGTCTGTGACACTGAAAGACCACAATATCAGGCATTTAAAAGCTTAAAATAAGACCGTGCCTCCATGTAGGTTAGCTGACAGGACGAAGGGAATACTCTTCAGCCAGTTCATCACAGCTATGGTCTCTGGCTGTCTGGGCTCTGTGATGGTGGCAAACTGGTCTGGAAAGTTGCGGTTCAGGTCAAAATTGTTGCTGTTGTTGCGTCCCTTGTAGCCCTTTACATCACCTGTCAGGAAAAACGTGCTCTGTTACACATCAGCAGTGAGTATCTGCTATCAGCTGAATGATATTGGTACATGATCAGTGAAGTTTTTTGTGAAAAAAAAGTCCAGAGAAGCAAGACGGTGCAACTTAAGTTTCACCTAGTGAGTGATATGAAGCCTGTAATATATAAGAACATATGTCATTTTGCAAAGGATGAGAAAAGAACAGTCAAAATGCGAAAAAACTATATTACCTCTACCTCTTTAACCTACAAACATTCTTTGTGTCTGCTGTAAATCTGATAGCTTTTAGCAACATATACTAAAAGAATGTTAGTTCAGTGATCAAATTACCGCACAGGTCCTGTAATGTTATACCTTGGCTCATGTATCCAAAGCAGTATATCTAACACCGGTACACCAAAATATTTGCCATAATGTTGCAAGTCTTCATTTCATACTGTGCAGGTAATGTTACAGGTTTATTGTTACCTGTGTAAGAAAGTGTGTGTCCCTTTTTCTTACCTTCAATGCCAATCTCATAGCCATCCGGGTTCATAGAAGGCATGATGTGAATGCGGGTACTGTTGACCAACTTAGTGACCTCCGGGTCAGTACCATAGTTACGGCACAAGTACTCGATGAGGTTGAGCAATAACTCTCGTCCGACCACTTCATTACCGTGCATGTTGCCTATATACTTGAACTCTGGCTCGCCTGACATGGAAACAAAAGAAGAGGTCAGAGTGAAAATTCCTAATAATAAGATAATATTGACATAATGTCAGCAATGCTAGAATGCACACATTAAAACTCAGAACATGTCTTCATCACCTGTGAAGAAAGGCAACTACTTTAAGCAACCATCTTAGACTTACCATGCTCATGGACTGCGGGATTGTCTGAGATGGCCATCACATAGAGCTCACGGCCTTTCACAGAGTGGCCAACTGAGTAAAGGTGGACGATAGAAGGGAACTCGCTGCTGTACTTGCGCAAAAACAGCTCCATGTCTACGTAGGTGTGATGACGAAATTCTTGGGGCTGGATGGGCTGAGGTTCAGGTGGAAGAATAGGAGGGCTGCTCTTGTTTTCCTCAGAGGGAACCACCGTGGAGTTAGGAGAGTTTGTAGTTGTGGTGGGGATGTTTGGAGCACTGGTGGATGTCATGGATTCTGTAGTCACAGTGGTGCTATCTGCACCCTCACTGACCATAGGTGACATGGTAAAGTTAACCTCTACAGCCTTTCCTTCCAGGACCTGAACACTGTTGACTGTCACTGATTTGTACCTGTGTACAGAAAAAAAAAAACATTTCAACTCCACCTTAAAAACTCCAGGAAGTACCAAAATGTCACAGATGACAAGAGACATGTCAAAAAAAAATTCTTTTAACCTCTCTAAAAGGAAGTCAGTCAACAATGAACTTGAACGCAAATAGAGTTACTCTGTGACTGAAGAGAAAGAGGAAGTAACTGGTGCTATTTGTATTTGCAAAACGTGTAGGTAAATCTAGAAGGGTTGCTCTAAGTTTCATTGTTTGATAGTCTGAAGGGCCAGATTACAAATTCAGTTTCATTTATTGTCATCTGGCAAGAATCAACAGGAACAAAGCAGCGATGTTCACACCACTTGTCAGCCTGTCATTGATCATTTCAGTGGAAACCTGACACTTATTTGGTATTTGGAAGTTCAATGGTATTTCTCACCCTGGAACCACAGCTGTGATGTTGTATGTTCCTGGAACTAGAAGACGGTAGTACTCTCCATGTGTTCCTGTGGTCAGGTTGTGACGAATGCCAGCCACCATGATGCTAACATTGGCGAGAGCAGCGCCGCTGATAGCCTCTTTCACGTAGCCACGGACACCTATATGGACCTGGAAGACAACTGTGTTGTAAATATGAAGCACATCCTGCTGAACTGGAGAATGTTATGGCAAAAGTATCAGATTGCGGCATTATTCTTTTAAATCAGAAAACATAAGGTACATTATTATGAATGCTTATGTATCATTATTCTTCAGTTATAACCTCTACCTTTTCAATGTAGGCTAGTAGAGATTCCCTGTTCAGTTCCCATTCCTTATGGAGCTCAGAAGCAGGAGGATATTTGCAGCAGCTCAGCTCCATGGTGATTTCCAGACAGTTTCCATAGAGGTAGTTGTAGTCCTGCATCCCTCCTAGATAACAAGACAGCAATGTAGTAAACCAATCATGCTAACTATTGCATAACACATTCACTATATGACATCAAAGATGAAGGCGGGAATTAAACTGATGTGGACAAAACTTAATCATAAAGTAAATTCTTAAATATGCTCTGCCTCCCTAAATGTAACCCCCACTAGTCCCAGGTCAATTAATTAACATAGAAAAGCAGGTCTGTGTGAGAAGGATTGAGCCCGTCTTTGTCTCTTCAACGTCAGTTTAAAGATAGTGTTTAATGTGGCAACAAGCCCTGACATCTGCAGTTTGCCAACCTAGCACCCCCAAGTAAGGCAAACAGAAAGACACACAAGAGTGCAGTTTGCTTGCCTGGCCATCCCACGGGAGTGACAGCAGGTGTTGCCATGACTGCTTGCTGGATGGCCACAGGAACCCATTAAAAACAGCCACTATTTGCCACTTTTTAACAGTCAAAGCGAAAGGGCTCACACACCAAACACTAACAAATAACTTGCAAAGCAACCAGCTTCACAACCGTCTCAGCGAGGAAGACATTAACCATTCTGGTCTTTGCACACTTTAGCTATTGGTGATCAAACAGACAAATCCAAGCACATTCTTTGACATATATGACCGATTTAAATGTATTGTGTTCACAAAATAATGTCCACAACCCCAAAACTTTAAAATACTCTAACACCACAGTTCTTTATGGGCAGTGAAGTACAAAGAGTACAGCTTCATCCATGTTTGCAACCAGTTTTATGCTTGTACTGAACATTTGGTTCAACTGCCAAACATTCATACTCATTTTTAGAGAATCTGGTCTGCTTGCGTGATGGTGAGGTTATCCTTAGATTCTTGTATTACAACTTTGGAAACTGGAAAGAAAATTACAATGCTTCTCTTACAAGCTAAGGAAAAATGCTCCAGACTGTTCTGTGTTGGCCTCTGAGAGTGGACATGCCAAAATATACACCACAAACACAAGCTCATCTGAGTCATCTCCGGTCAAGCAACAGCTGCTCAGTTGTCCGAAACTTTGCGAGGGTGACTAGCTGGCAGGTCATTCACCGGAAACCGTGAAGGGCAACTTCGGAAGACGGCTCATTGGACACGTTTCAGACGGGGGTTTTAGTTGTCCATTTTGTGTTGGGCTGTCAGAACAGATGGGCTTTAATTGTTAATAAATACAGGAGAGGTATCCACACTGTATGCCCTGAAGTAATCTATCAGTACTTAACTAGTAGACAAACATTCACACAGAGCAATAGGGACCGTGCCCTCTGAGCTTATTTTGAATATGGGTGGGGTGTAGAGATGTGTCTGGGTAATTCTTTAGGGGTGTTAACCTCTGTGGTGGCAGCAGAGACAGCAGGGTGCTATGTCAACCAAACTGAACTTACTTTTAATGATGAGCAAATAACAGTAGACAATGAGTGGAAATCCATTCAACAACATGACAAACATCATAAAAGCCTTTTTCCAGGTCACAAGACATTAGGCGTCTTAAGTAGTTTCAAACTGAATAAAGAGCCATTCAAATAAAGTAAACACACTTCCAATATGCTGATAGAGAATAACAAACACACACACACACACAGACTACGGCAGCTGCAACCTTAAATATCCTGTCTATGTACCGGATCCAGTGGCACACCCTGAACTTAGCAGGAAATTACTGGTCAGACAATGGAGCCATAGTCAGAGCTAGTAGCTGAAGTTGTTGTTTAGAGTACAGGGATGTTTATAATACAGGATGACTTCAGAGGGTTAGTTATATAACGCAATAAAACAAAAAAAAGTATCCTATTTTTAGTCAAACATTTAGAATGATAATCCAGGAGGAAAAACTATCTGAGACAGTCATACTGTCATGTGACTGTCAGCAGTTTACAGCACTGCAGCATGAGTTCTGCACGTAACCAGGCGCTTCAAAGGCCACTGACTATCACAGCTATATTTCCATAGAGTAAAATGATATTCTGGCTGACACTGACATGTGTCCTTCAACACATACAACTTAGGCCTACAGTTTAGAACAAATGCCCCATAAACATTTTAGACTCTGGATCGCTGAAAAACAACAAAACAACAACAAAGTGATCATCATGCCAAGTTGAAACTCAGAGACAAAGAGTGCCCCAGTTATGTGCTGAGGCTTACGTTACCAAAATATAGTTCAAAAGAAAAGGAACGCTCTCCGAGGCGAGACTGTTTCAAAAGATTATGAGTCCAGATAAGATGTTATGCTGAATCATTATTCCAAGTCCTGACTGCCACACAAAAAATCTCCTGTTCCTGACTCCTGGTCCTGGCACTTTGCCTGGGTCACTCATTATGCCACACAATGTCCTGACCGTTTTCATCATCTGCTGTTAGCCCAATTTTAGCAGTGACATTTAGTGAACTGAGACATGACAGAGAGAGTCAAGCATTCTCCATTCAACTGCCTTACACTTTTGGCTGTTTTCATCTTGAGATTTGTTGCTGGTAATAATTGGCTCCTCTTACAACCAGAGCCTGCGCTGCCTGAATGCTGAAATGACAAAACAGGTACACTTCCGCTAAAACGTTCACCGTGCTTCTAGTTTCCGATGATGATAAAAGCCAAGATTTACACAGCGTGTACATTAATGGCTTTGGTAATGATTTACAGCTCCGGTTCCTTCTAGTGGTAAACGGATAATGTGACATGTAATGACATAATATTGGGTTAAAGTGACCTGCGACAGGAACAAACAGACTGCAGCTACTAGTTTTTAAAGGAGTCCTGAAATAATCAGTTTTACTACATACATTATGAAATCTGGGGGCCTGTAGATTTCTCTCAAAACATTACAAAAATTTAAAACCAGGGACTCATAAAATGACTTAATGGTCCTGATGGTTAATACCAAGTTTTGAACTGATTATGGATGACCTAAATGCACATGGAGTAGCTGGCTCCTCTAATAAAAACACTAAACTTCTGATACACTTAAAAAAAGAAAGGTATGGTAATGGTAGGGAATAGCATGAAGGCACACATGGTGCTAGTTCTGGAGAGTTACGGTTTAATCAAGCCAGTTGTTCTGACCAAGGCAGGTTCATGTGAATCTATGGGAAATCACCTGAAAGACAACAACGAAATGACACACCCTCAGCTGAAATTTACTACAACAAAGCATATCTCAACAGGAAACGCAGTGTGGTAACCTGAAGCTGCGGGCTCATCAACACCTTCCAACCCCTCAGACAAACCAACAACACAAAAAATTATGCTGACCGAGTTTCTCAAGTTCTCGAGTTGCCCAAGCGGTGCAGAGCAGTGCAGTTTCTGAACCTGAATTAAGTTTATGGATCAGCAGCATTTAGTTCAGCTAACCCAACGGAGGAGCGAGCCGTCATGTTACACCTGTCTTGAGCTCTAACACTTATGAGTAATTATAAGCGTTGACAAACAGACATGGTGAACAGTGCACTCTGAGCTCAGTTGCTTACAGTGTTTTGACAGTTGGCAAACCAAAATCAGGTCATTGCATTCAGTGCTTTAATGACTCGAAATTAGTTTTGGATTAGTGCCAATTAGCAATGTTACCTATGAAAACTTCAAGTCACATAATGCAGCTAAACGAAGAGAACTCACAGTAACAATGAACGTTTTGCATTTTAAAAGTGCTTATTAGATGAAAGAATGAGCCCGCTGGAGTCTAGCTCCAAGCAGCTTTGGTAAACAAAACTCTTCAAGATGCTCTCCGGACTGAAACTTCAGAAAAGACTGATGTCTTACTTGTGATCTGCAGTGGGAGAAAACTTTGTCATGACAATAGTTTAAGCTCAGCTACATCATTGTAAAGGAGAGTGTAATCATTTGTTCCTGGGTCTCCTCAAACAGGTTGTAGCTTGTACACAAACCCACATATTCTGCACACGGCCCGGCTTGGCTTTCAGATGGGGAGATATAAAGCAGCAACAAAACTGTCAACAACTAAATTTAAAACTTTAAGGAAATAAGAGAACAATGGCTGGCCGAACATCCTCTCATACAACTAAATCTTACACAAGCCTGCAATCTTACTCAACACACCAATTCCTCTTGGCCATCTCCATGGCAACACACAACCTAGTTGTCTCTCTTCAGAGCGTTAAATGTTTTAGCAGAAAGTGAAAAGGCACGCTGAAGTCCACGGGAAGTGAAACTGGGCATTAACGCAAAGACAAACTGATCATCTTACCAGGCACGTCATACCACTGAGCCCCATTGGTGATCCCGTCTTTAAAAGTTTCTTCCATGGCGTCGGGACAGTTTGGCTGACCGGTCTTCATGACAGGGTGGTTTTTGGAATACACCAGGGCCAAGTAGCGAAACAGGCTGTCGTCCTCTGACTTGCTGTAGTGGCCCTGACGGTCGTGGGAGGCTGAGTCATCAAAAGGGTAGCTGGCAACCACAGTGCCGCCATGCAGGTTCCCCGACAGCACGAATCTGGAGGAAGGGATGAGGAAAGAATAGGATAAGTTCACATCTCTAACGTCCACACCGGGGCTCAAGAGGGAGAGCGGATCGCCCATCGGCGGTTCGATCCCCGGCTCTTCCAGTCTGCATGTTGAAGTGTTCTTGGGCAAGATACTGAACCCCAAATTGCTCCTGAATGCTGTGCCATCGGTGTGTGAATGGTTAGCTCCTAAAACTGCAGTTCAAAAGCACCTTGGCACCTTGCATGACAGCCAATGCCATCAGTTTATGAGTGGAAAGGTGCTACAGTCCATATACATCTGTCTTAAAATAATACTCACATGCCCATATGTAAATGAAAGGTTATTTGTCCCGATCATACTGTCCATGAAGCAAAAAGACTAAACACATTGTAAATTTGGACTGGATGAACTCAGACTCAAAACCTATGAGGACATGGCAGCCTTGACACTGGCAGGGCACCCAAACTGGATAAATATTTGTGTTTATTCAGGGTTCTTTTTCAGATAAACCTCAGTGTTAAACACCCAGGACAGGGTCACACCTGTGGCCCTAATGAAGAAGGAAACTAGAGGAGAAATTAGTCACTCATTGCCAAATGAGGTTGCAGCTAACAACTATTTTCATTACTGAATAATCTGGCAAGATTTCTATTAAAGATTTATATTTTGGGAGCTTTATTGAATAGCTGATAACACTGAGGCAGACAGGAAATAAGAGAAGAAAGAGAGATGTGTACCACATGCAGCTACCAGAACCTTTTTATGTATCGATCAAACATTTGGTCTATAAAACGTCAGAAAATAGTAAAATATGTCTACGACAATTTGTTGAAACCCCAAGGTGATATCTCGAAATTGCTTGTTTTGAGCCACCATGAGTGCAGAGCCAAAAGATACTCAGTATCCATCCATCCATTATCTGTAACCGCTTATCCTCATCAGGGTCACGGTGGGGCTGGAGCCTATCCCAGCTGGCTTAGGGCGAGAGGCGGGGTACACCATGGACAAGTCGCCAGTTCAGAGACAAACAAGCATTCACAATCACACCTACAGCCAATTTAGAGTCACCAATTAACCTATTAAGTGCATGTGTTTAGAGTGTGGGAGGAAGCAGGAGCACGCACACAGAAAGGCCCCAACCGAGGTTCAAACCAGGAACCTTCTTGCTGTGAGGAACCAGTGCTAACCCCACAATTATCATATGTAATAATATCTGGCACCCTTTTCCTTCAAAAGTGACAATAAATCTATTACAAATAGATAAAACAACCAGTGGTTTCAGCTCTACTCCCAAGTTCACCGCAGTCTTACACCGTATGCCATTATGGTGTCCTGCAGGTCTTGACTTCAACACCTGGTCGTCACACCTGGTGTCCCCTCAGGTCTTAGACAAAGAACTGAGTTGCTCATTGACAGGAATGTTTGTCACTCTCCAAACCCTGAGATACACATTGACCAAAGTAAATATGTGAGATCAGTTTACTGAAGCCTTCCCAGCCTGTGCCCTGGGCAAAACGACCTCAAACAACTAGTCACGGCTGATTATGTGTGCTTCACACAACAGAGACTCACTTTTTCAGCTGAATCCACCTCATCACAGCCATGACCTCTGGGATATTATCTGGACTGACACTTGTGCTATCATACTGGTCAGGAAAACTTCTGTTGAGGTCCATGTTTCTTGCGTTGTTTCGTCCCCCGTTGTCGCCATTGCAGTCCCCCTCTCTGGACTTCTCAAAGCCGTCCGGGTTCATGCTAGGCATGATGTAAATATCCGTGGTGTTCACCAACTCAGAAATACGCGGCTCCTTCTCATATTCAGTCAGCAGGTGCTCCACGAGGTACACCAACACCTGTCTGGACACGGTTTCATCGCCGTGCATGTTCCCAACGTATTTAAATTTGGGCTTCCCCGGTGAGTCTGTGTTGGGGTCCTTGGTGATCCGCATCACCCAGAGCTCCCTGCCCTCCACAGACTGACCTACGCTCGACAGGTTAGCTATGTGAGGGTACTGCCGGGCTAAAGCCTGTAAAAGTCGGGTTAGGTTGTCATAATTGTAGTATCTGTTGTAAGTTTCTACCGTGTCCTCCGTCGAGGAGCTGACGCTTCGTGCCCGGCGCAGCCTCGCGTCACCAAGGGAGACAACAAGACAGAGAAGAAAGGCGAAAAGTGACACCCGTAGTTTCGGTGTCGTCGACAGATGGTCCCAAATGTATCCCATGTTGATGTATCTTCTACTTCTAAACCATTTGGACTGTCAAATTAAACGACAAACACCAGGGCCGAATATTTGAGGAGTGTTTGTCTCCCCAGCGACAGACGTGTTTTTTTGTCAGAGCCAGTTTGGCCTGAGTGTTTCCATCTACTTCCGCTCATTTCACGGGGCGGGGCTACACGGTGACGTAATGTTTTAAGGTGGACCGGTGGAGTTTTTTTTTTGTTTGTTGTTTGTTTGTTTGTTTTTTGTTTGTTTTTTATTGATTGATCCAAATCAGAAACAGAATCACTTTATTGGCCAGGTGTGTGCACACACACAGGAATTTGTTGACTTTGCTCTCAGTTGTATATACAAATATAGACATAAGTACAGTTAAAATGAAAGGGACTTGACAGATTAGATAGATAGATAGATAGATAGATAGATAGATAGATAGATAGATAGATAGATAGATAGATAGATAGATAGATAGATAGATAGATAGATAGATAGATAGATGGAGTGCTTTATTGATCCCAGAAGATCCCCAAAAATTCTTTTGTTGCAACAGCATTGCAAGCAACAACACAGAACAGGCACACACTGCATACAGGCATGAGGTAAAAATTTGGTGACAACAGTATAAATAGAATAAACTCTAAGGAGGAAGAACATATGGTTCTACCTCTAAAAAAATATACATAAGAAAAATATACATATAAAAATATACATATGGACAGTAATAATAATGTGCAATAACTTGTGCAAATGTGCATTGTGAAAAGCTTAAATGGGGAGAGTGCAATTATGCATCCATTATTATGCCCATCAGTCAAATCAACTGTTACAGAATGAGTCTTCTCTCTCTGCACAGAGGGGAGTCATGGTACAGACAGTCCTTTTTACAGTGGAGCTGCAAGAGTCTCCAACTGAAACTGCTCTGTTGTTTGAGCAGGAGGTCATGTAGTGGATGAGAGTTATTGTCCATGATACTGAGAAATTTATGGAGCATAATAAATGCAAACATAAACATAAAATAACTATATATATATATATATATATATATATATATATATATATATATATATATATATATATATATATATATATATATTAAAGAAGTATGTATATGCATAAATACATGTTATTTTGTTTTTTACATACACGTTTTATTTATTATTGCTGGATCTTGGTATCTTGTTGCTCTATAGTATATTCTCAGGAGACTTTGTTCAAATGTTCATGTTGGCTTACCTGATCAATTAATATGTTTCTAATGTAAAGAAATAAGAAAGAAAAAAAACACATGTGTCATGTAATCTACCGGGGGCTGCATGTTATTAGGAATATACTGCTGAGTAGGTGTCATTTTGTACTACTGTAGGTGTCAGATTTGCTTTATGTATGTTTTATGACTCAGACTCTTAAAAAGATTTTTGTCACATTGTTAATAGCGCAGTATGAAAATTTTTGAAAGAAATGTGAAAAAAGACTAGCACTCCAGCAGTGCCAATGACTATTTGGACCTTGATGAACCCTTTTCACTCAAGCTTACACTTAATACCCATGGCCACCAGCTTACATCACAAATACTTGACAAGTATGGAGAGTTTCTCTATGCTTTAGAGACTCAATACCCAATATATTTTTTGCTGTTAATAACTTGGTTGGTTCAAGATTATTGAGTTCATCTTCTTTGAAATCGCTCATTCAGTAATGCAAACATTAGGGATCTAAGTGAAAATGAAATTCACTCTGTGGTTTTCTTATCGATGCTGTAATGCTATTAAATGTTATCAGTAACCTTTATGCAAAGGCTGTTAATGTGTGTACGGTGCAGCAACCACAATACATACCTTTGTTTGTTGTGCTTTAGTTGCAAACTTGAGTATTTATTTTGTTACAATGATATCAGAGGATGGTATTCTCACAGTAAAGTGTTGCTCATGATTAACAATAATTAACCAGTTGCACTCACTGACCTACATGTTGGTGACGTGATTTTCATGTGGACTTGTTCTCTTCCTTTGTTAAAGGTATAAAGTAACATTTGATGTGAATACAGCATCTGTTGACTGCTATGGTTGGAATCAAATGGAGAAATCTTTGTATAAATATGAAAATAAACCACAACACAGCACCAGTTTAGCAGCAGACTCTTGTATTTCTGTTTATTTCATGTTGCCCATTTCTTCTTTGATCACTTGTTTACCCACAAATATGACAAGCAATGACTCTGAGAGACATTATTAGCCCTCTTCTGTCCTCAATGGGGCGTCAGGCAGGTGCTTCTCTTCAGTTTTTTCTTTCTTTAATTCTTTCTCTTTATCACATTTCTTTTTATTTTCATTTGGCAACAGAACAAAACAAAAAAAGTGTTAAACATCTCGATTGTGATTTTTTACTAAGATCTGACAGAGCTGGCTAAAGCTTGGAATGACTGGGTGAAGGGACACGGGGGTGCGGAGGAGGAAGAGGAGGCGGAGGAGGACATGGAGCCGGAGGAGGTAAAGAGTGAGAGGTTGGGAGAGGTGGCTGCAGGTCTCACTGCTGGATTCGACGCAGCGACTGCACCTGGAAGGATTGAGCATGGGAGCCCCACTCTCTGTAATGTTTGTACTCGCCACCATGACGATCACACTCCATGATGTACTGGTAACCACGGTAACCTGGAAACTGGTAGCACACCCAGCTGGAGGAGGAGAGGAAAACAATGATTAATGATAAACATATGGTTTAAATGAAATGTTGTCTAATCATTGAGACTGAGATGTAGTCTTATTATTGCAT
The DNA here is from genome assembly GCA_946959425.1 of Argyrosomus regius. Classification (NCBI taxonomy): domain Eukaryota; kingdom Metazoa; phylum Chordata; class Actinopteri; family Sciaenidae; genus Argyrosomus; species Argyrosomus regius. Next base: position 14,819,012 of record OX336889.1, on the reverse strand, counting down.
TCAAACAATGCATCTCATGAGTTTTATCCAAATATAATACATTTGATACATAACTACGAAAGTGCATTGTTGGGATACTAATAATCACAAATAAAGTGACAAAATGAAGTTGCAATGACTAATGAAATACATAATAGGATACATACATAGGATCAGAGGGTGGTCAAGGGTTTGTGTCTATTAGCAATATGAATTAGAGTTTTTCGCTCTCTTGAAACAGCAAAACAAAGTGTGCAAAGATTCTTAAATGCGTTGCAACATGCTTGTTAATAGCTGAACAATATCTGTTATATATTTTATTACTTCTTAGGTTTAAATGTAGCCTGTTGGTTAATGCCAGCAGTCACATGTAAGAGGCCTGTAAAGAGGTTGAGACTTACGAGCCGCTCTGAACTTGCATAGATCCAATCTCATTGTTGTCCCAGCCCATGGCCTGCAGAGAGGGGTAGTCATCGTTTATCTCCCACTGGCGTCCCATGAAGCTCTCCTTCTCAAACAACACCATCTTGGACTCCTTGTGGTTCTGTGTGCACATGATGCAAGAAAAGAAAACGTTCAGCACAAGTTATATACAAACAAATACATATTTCTACTTTTTCGGGGCTTCATCCATCTCGTCTTTGACAGAATCTGCCTTTAGCTGCCAGAGACTGGTTGTTTTTGGCTAAGTCATAGTCAGGAACCAGCTTGACTGTCTGTTTTAGTATAAAAAAAGTGATCTATCTAAATAAGACACTGAACACAGCAATATACCAGGTTAGGATTCTATGTTAGTTCAGTAGATGCTATAAATATTTCTGAGGACATCCTTCACAAAGTAAGGCAAATCTATTTTCTACTTCTGTGTAAATAGTCATAAATCTTACAAACATTCAAGTTCACAGAGGTTGAAGAAAGCCTTCTGTCAGGGAAAAAGTTGTATAATTCTTTCCATATTTGTACAATTTATGTAGGGTGTCCAATTTGTTATAGTGCTTAAGATCACACTTTATTACTTTATTTAGTCTATTTTTTAGCTGCAGACAGCAGTTGGTATAAGTATAACTCTGACTCATCACATGAGAATCTAGGGTTCTGATCCCAAGTGAGTCAACTTGATGGGTCATATTTAGTGCATTTCAACTCTGAAGAGGGACACAGAAGCTCACAGCTGAGCAGATGGGGCGGAAGGACATCATCCTCTCAATGTGGTAGGCGTTGCTGCCGCTCCATGACTCCCAGTGAGGATACTCTCCTCTCTCCAACACAAACTGCTGTCCACAGAAGCTGGAGTGCTCATATCCTGCCCAGCTGTCCACAGCAAGCAGATAGACATATGGACACAACATTCAGGACCATTAAGAACAGATTGATCATCAGATATTAGACCTGCTAAAAATGGCTTAGTAGTACATTTGTAGACTTACTTACAGTCAAATAAACCATTAAATAGTTTATTTAGGCATCAATATCTTTTTAAAATTAAAGATGCTGCTTAATTTTAAGAATATAAATGTACTGACAGGTACATCTTATAACTGCTGGGCTCTTTGGCTGACTTACGCGCCACACTCCACCTTCAGGGAGCGGATGTTGTCAACGCCACACTCCATGATGTTCTGGCAGGCTGAGGTAAACTCCAGACGCTTCCCCTGGAAGTTCTCCTGGTCATAAACTGTGATCTGGAGAGGACATAAATGTGTAGTGTAATGTACTGTAATCTACTCATGTTGATCATCATCCTGAGGCAAGACATCACACTCACCTTCCATGGTCCAAGTGGGGTGGGATTAGTCAGAGCCATGCTACTGTGTATCTCAATGCTGATTTACCTTCAGTGTAGAGACAGGGAGAGTCATTTATGTCATTTATGTTTATACATTACACAGGTCAAGCACTAGATGTAAACTCCTTCACACCAATTAAAACGTGTTTTTAAGCTACTGTTTATTAGCAATTGCCATGCAGAAGGAGTATTATTTGTGTGTGTTTGAAATATTTTCGTGAATATAAGCTGATCATATTATTAAAGGAAGCTTGACCTGTATAAAATAATTCATCAACTATTGCATGTTATCTGTAACCTTTCTTGAAGCTACTACATGCTCACATGGAGCCAGCTGTTGACGTAGGCACATTGCTGTTTGTTCTCCCAGTGCATGGTCAGTATGTCTATGCATTGGCATGTTTGAACTCTATACATTTACATGGCTCAGCAGAAACAACAAAGACAAAGGACACAAAAATGTAAAGTGACAATGGCCTACACAAGTCTATAAGAAGGAGGGCTTACCTGACCGGCCCCAAAGAATAGCAGTGCAGTACTCACAGGGGGGCTCCACAAAAACGATGTCCTGACCCCAGAGTAAATGGACCTATTTATACATGCTGGTGCTGAAAGGTAGCTGGGCCTGTTGGTCGGTTCAGGAGTCAGCACATTGCTGTTCCAGTCATTGTTCAGCACTGAGCTACTGGGCTTTAGTTCGACACAGTGGGACTGGATGGAGGGCACCGTGCCCAGTGCAGATAAGCACAAGTTCCAAATGGTCCATGACCAGTGGGCTGGACCAAGTCCCAGCACGGCCTGGTCCAGGAAACAGATCATCACAGATGTGGATAGTCTTGCCAGTGCAAAAACACATTTAGTGGTGAAGCACAAAACAGATATGGTCGGCTACAGAGAGAACATTTTGTCTCTTTGACTTTGTAGTTACTGGTATTTAAAAAGACTCAAAATGATAGAGGTGTCTAATAAAGAAGCTGCATTTGAATTTTAATAATTTACTTACTGAGTCCTTTGTGCTCCATCTCCAATGTGTGCACCATGTCCACCTCTACTGACCCCACATCTCTGCATCTGCATCTCCTGTCACCGTTTCACTCAATCCTATAGTCCCATAGTATAAGCACACATGCTCAGTCATGCACACACACAGTCACAAACGGCAGGCGTGTTCATGCAGTCACACATACATTCAGAGCATACAAAGGAACTCACACACATGCACGTTTACACAAATCTATTTAGGCTATGATAACTGACCATGTCCTGTACTTTTGTGTCTTTAATCCTTCTTTTCCTTCATGGCAGTAAAATAACTCAGAATTAAAACACCCATTTAAGCCTAAAAAATGTTGCAGAAGCACATTGTACACAGGTACTGTACGGATTAAAAGTTCCTTTATGAGTTGAGCCAATTCTCCTTCACTTCCTCAGCTAAATAAACTACAAAAAAAAAACACTGGATTAGCTGGAAAATGCATCGTCACACGTCTTTTTTACAGTGTGGTATTGTTACTTTAATTTCAATAAACTCGATCTAATTAGTTCTTCCACCACTGTACTACATTTCTATTGTACTTTATACAAAATGATTTGCAGAAGCCTCTCGACAGGTCAGTGCTTTCAAAGCAGAGCACCTAACTGTCTAAACTTTAAACTCCATCAGTGCATTTTCATTGTTTGTATATTACAAAGCTGATGGGTTGATGAGGAATAAAATAATTGTCTGAAACAATAAACTTGTTTGAGGTTTGTTTGGATAATCGCTTAATCTCTGTACTGATACAGTACATGCAAAAAAAACTTTCAGTATGTATGTTTTGTATGCAGTAGTGGAATATAAGTACATTTACTTGAGTACTGTAGGCTACTTAAATACAGATGGGAGACTTTTCAGAGCAACCCTTTATATTATATGTTATTCATGAAACTACCTAACAGTATATAGAGCTGTTAAAATTTACCATGACAACATTGAGATGCTGTTTAGTCATGAATCAACCAATAAAACACTTTAAAAGGAGCCACTCTGCATAATGAGCAATTTTACTGTTGATACTTTGCGACAATTTGCTGCCAATACTAAGGTATTTCTGCTTAAGTGAAGTTTTTGACGCAGGACTTTCACTTGTTGCAGAGTATTCCTACAGTGTCATAGTAAAATATCTTCCACCTCTGTCTGTATAGCTTGTAAGGTGTCAATTTGAATGAACATCTAAGTTTAATATTTCACATCCTTCCCTGTGTTAAGCATGAAGCTCAACAAAGAGCAGGTTGATGTATGAGAACCTGACGGATGCAGAACCTAAGCAAACTGATATTTCAGACACACCCAGAAACATGATGGCAGATATATAATACTGTATTGACATTTCTCCCACCTCTTATTTGCTTTAAGCAAGCAAAACCAATCTCAAAACTAATGCTGTTCTTACTGTAGATCTGGTATGTAGTATGTAGACTTGCAAAGGCAAAGATTAAACTAAAACACCAATATGTGAGCCTCAGAAATGTATCTAAACCCTGGTCACACACATGCAGGGGTGCATGCTGGTAATAAGATCATCAGTCCTGTGGAAAGTCTATTGTACTGTAAATTTACATTTAGTCATTTAGCTGACGCTTTTATCCAAAGCAACTTACAGGGAGCACTTCAGTATCTTGCCCAAGGACACTTCGACATGCAGACTGGTGGAGCCAAGGATCGAACCACCAACCATCTGATTAGTGGACGACCCGCTCTATCTCCTGAGCCAACTGACATCTGAGCTGTAAATGTTTCTGTTTTCTAAACTGTTCCTGAGCACAAAGAGCAGTTTGTGCTACATTAAATGATTACAGTCATAGTGAAAATGATCTTTTTGCCTCTCTGTCTACTCTATAAATGTCTAACACAGCTCAGATGTCAGTTGGGTTGATGTTGTCTTTGTATTATCAAAAACATAATATGACATTTCCTGTGGCTTCCTTTTCTATGATCCAATAATCCATTTTCAAGTTCATGCTGTGAGTAGTTGCCCACAGGCCTTTAACAACTGTCTAACAGCTGCTAAACATTCACTAGAATTACATCAAATGGAAAATCACATTTTTTTAGTTCTTCTGCAAGCATCTAAAAGCTCATAGTGCCACAGGTGTGAGAGATCCATGGGAAAATATTCATTCATCCTACATGTAAAATCAATTATTTGAACGCAGTGAAAGCTGTCAGACAAAATGTGAATCTTGTGATTTGCTGAAACTGAAACATATTTGTGGTCTTAATAGCTATATTTATATCATAAGTCATAAAAAGAAAATATTCTGTTAATGTGCATACATGTCACTGTTTCAGTACAAATGCATGTGCGCACACGGCATGAGTGAGTAGGTAGGGTTGTATGAGATGTGTGTATGTATGGATACAGCCTGTCCAGCACTTTAATAAGCAAAGAACTGTCCAACACTCGTCTGTCTAAACAATAGAGAGATGGATGCCACTCCTGCAGTCAGCACATTACACACACAGGGCTCAAAGGCTTGGACCGGCTTCACCAAGGATCAAAAGAAAAAAAGAGAGAGAGAAAATGGAGGTGAAAGACAAAAACCAGATCACAGAGAAAGTAGAGACAACGACAGAAGGGAAGGATTAAGAAATAGAAAAATAATTTAGAAAGAATGTGAGACGTGAGGGCGGTGACTGCAAACGTAACTCTGTGTTCGTGTGTGTGTATGTGTGTGTGTGTGTGTGTGTGTGTGTGTGTGTGTGTGTGTGTGTGTGTGTGTGTGTAGAAAGGCAGGCTAACTTTCTGCTGATGGCAGTGACTGTCCCCGGTGCCCCACAATGGTGCCGGACAACAAAACAGGCAGCCGACTCAGCATGACTTGTCCACAGATAAGCATCATGACCTTTGATCCCGCACCATGCTCCAAACAGCTCCCAGCCAATAAGAAGTCAGAATCCAGCCTCTATAGACACGAACTGGTAGTGAATGTATATATATATCCCCACTGGCACGCCTTGTGTCCATCACTTTCTCCAAAGGTCAGTCCGTTTGAACCTGCAATTGTAATTGTAAGTTTCCACTCTTGTAACTCTTTAATCATTGGATGTTGAGAGGAATACTGTGATTTTCTGGTCTACTAACACTTTGGACTGAAAGAACCAAGCAAGGATTGGCTCATCTCTTAAAGCTTAATTCTGGACCGGGTAGATGGAATATTAACATAAAATGCAGCAGGGTATGATTTTATGTTTCAGTGCCGCTCTCATATTCAGTGGCTCATCCTAAGGTAAGATGGATGAGGAGAAAGACGAGGGACTGTGCCTAATCCTTTATCCTTAAAGAAATGGATCATGGCAGGTTTGGACAGATTAGTTCTTTATGGCTGGTTAAATTTTTGCTCTCATGGAAATGACAGAAATTCAGGGCATGTACTGGGAAATTTATAGAGGAAATTCCACTTTGAGGGCAGAATCTTATGAAACTATGTTGCTAACAAAAGGTTGTTGAGATAGAATTGAGCAAGCAAAAGGTTAAAAAGCGATCAGTTGTACTCCACTTTTACTGGAAACACAGAATTATGTTTTTTCCATTTTGCTCGGGTGAAAAAAGATTTTAAAAAGACTTTTATGCTTGAGGTTTGTGTTTGGACCATTATAGAAGAAATGCATTACAAAAGAAAGCTGGACTGTTTTCACGATATGTTTTAACCTTGAGGAGCAACTTAACACCTCGTGAAAATCTTGTTTTTACTGACTTCAAATGATTTTTCACACCTTACTGCAGTGATGTATTTGTGCACTCCAGGATGTGTTGGGACATCATGATTTAATTGTTGGGTGTGGTTACTTAGCACCCATCAGTTATTTTGGTTATGGTTAGAAACTCTTTAAACATTCAGACTGTTTTTAAGGGTGTAAATTAAGTGTGATTTCACAGCGTGCTCATCACAAATTAAAGCTAAATCTAGAAAAATGTTTCTTTTTAGCCCTAAGGCAAAAAAAATAAAAAAGTTTGATCTGATTTGGTCCTTTTAAAGATTTTCTCTCAGTATTTTGGAGTACATGCTGTATTCCGGCTGTCATTAAACAGTAAATACCCTCTTCATAAGCCCACAGTGCTCTCTGAAAATGCTTGACCTACTTTCTATTTCTTCTCTCCCTAGATCTGATCATGTCTCACTCAGGTGCTCAGGGCAGTATTGGCAGCCACTCTGCCATGCAGATGCACAATCACAAAGTACGTCTACTTGTTTTCTTTAATCGACTAATCTGGAAAAACTACAAAAAAAGAATTATGCAATGAAGATATTTGATATTAGAAATGCATGCATTGAGCTTGTTTAAATTTTCAGATATACCTCTATGAATATGAGAACTTCCAAGGCCGCAGGATGGACCTGTTTGGAGAGTGCCGTAACCTGTGTGAGAAGGGTTTCGACAGAATCGGCTCCATCATTGTGGAGTGTGGACCGTAAGTCACACCTGCCATTCAAATATGTGTTACAACAATGTATATCTTTAACCCAATCAGTTGGAAGTAAAATATCTATCTGTCTGTCTATGCAGCTGGGTGGGTTATGAGCAGCAGAACATGACCGGTGAGATGTTCATGCTGGAGAAGGGAGAGTACCCCCGCTGGGACACCTGGTCCAACAGCTACAGGTGTGACCGCTTCATGTCGGTCAGGCCCGTCCGTATGGTAAGTTGGGGTCAGCCTTCATGGTTGCCATATTTCCTGTCTATTGTGGCTGTTGTCTACCTTCATCTAACTTCTGTTGGCACATAGGAAAGTGCTTTTTGTAGTTGCAGTTATATGTGTATTTATAGGCTCATTCCACTGCCAGTATTTTTGGATTAAAGCTTTTATTAGCTGACGTGCCACTATGTTTCAATTCAAAAATCCAGAAAACTGCATGTACTCAGTGTTTTCCCCCAGAGGTTTGGTCTTGGCTTCTAAAACGACATTTCTATTCAAACCAGTATAAGTATATTATAACAATGACAGTATTCATGCATCCATAATGATCTTGACTGGACATTTCTTCTTTGAAATCTCTCAGAGAGTGAACCAGAAGCTGCACCAAAATCTTATTAAAAGTTATATTAAAAATAGATGCAATTCATATATTCATTATAATATTTTATTTATGATTCTTGACGTTTGTGGAACTTGTTTTATTTTTTAATTCTCTTTTAAACTTTAAACTTAAAATGTATTTATCCGAATCGCATCCCAAAGTGCTTCACAGAGCAAAAAATTTAAAAAAGAAATAAACAACAATGAATAGAATTTTACAAGAATAGATAAATAAGTTTTGGCAATAAAATGATAAAGTAAGAAAAAAATCCAAGAGCCATTGCATAGAAACCAAGGAGCAATTCAGCAAACTGTACCATGTCTAATGTTATGCAATAAAATACAAAAAAAAAAAAACAATTCTTTGTTTGTGAAAATCTGCTTGGCAACAAACCTGACTTCTTCTTTGTTCTGATCTTATAGGATCCCCAGGATCACAAGATTTGCCTGTTTGAGTGCCCCAACTTCGAGGGTCGTAAGATGGAGGTCTGTGATGAGGATATTCCTAGCCTGTGGTCTTACGGCTTCCAGGACCGTGTTGCCAGCCTTCAGGTCACCGGTGGAACGTAAGTCATTATTAGGCACCTTTCACTGGGAAGAGTTCATTTGACAGTGTATGACAATATCTATTGAGGTTAGGAACAGAAAGAAGATCATCCAAAATGAAATCTAACAACATAACAGTAGAACTTTTTGCTTCACACGTGTTTCTCTCTTCTTCCTGACACAGCTGGGTGGGCTACCAGTACCCTGGCTACCGTGGCTACCAGTATGTGTTTGAAATGGGTCCTTACAAGCACTGGAATGACTGGGGAGCCCACCACCCCCAGATCCAGTCCATCCGTAGGGTGAGGGACATGCAGACACACCGCAGGGGCTGCTTCGAGATGACCGCATAGAGAGGAGTCCTGTGGGCTAACAGGAGGGAATAGCAAGGGGTCAGGCCTGCAATGCTGCTAACCATCCCTTGGAAATTCTTCAACAGCCACTTAGCCACATGAGCGAATGGCTTTTGAATATTGTTACTGCTTTTACTGGTAGGATTTGGGAGTATGTGGCATCGTGAATGAGATGTTCTGATTGTCACAGACTTCCAGAGTAACTGTATCACCTGTAAAAACGGTAGCAATGCTCTCTGTCTACAGACCTCATATAAAGATAATATGATTTATCATATTTATGAAAGCAGGATTATAGGGGATTAGCAGATTTAAGTTGATAGTTTTTGTTTATTAGTTTGTTTCAACGCTATTATACCCCTTTTATTTTATTTTTATTTATTTACCTATGTATTTCTAGCTGAAATGATGCCAATAAGCCTGTTCACCAGAGCGCTCTCCCTCTCCTGGGATCCACAGATTTTAGAGAGTAAAGGGATAAACAATCACATCACTCCTCACAAAGTACTACCATGGACAGCTCTCAGCTCTGAACATGCCCTGCAGTAAGTTTGCCAAGCAGAGGGAGGCACTATCTCCTCATCACAACGCAATAGGCTCACTTCAGTGACTGGAGGAGGGTACTAGCCAGTCTGTGATTAAACAAGACAAAGGTGGCTGTGCAGGGTTGTGTTTTGCAGATGTGAATATCTTTTGGCTGGCCCTGTTTCAGCTCATTGATGGGGCTGTCCAGAAGATTTGCATTGTACACTTTCTCAGGGATGCTGGCATCTGGAAAGCAACTTTCCAATAAAAAAAATGAAATAAAGATCTTATAAATCTCAAAGAAAAGTAGTCTCATCTTCTTTTGTGTATTTCCTCTTAAAGTCTGTGTAAAGAAAGAATAAGTGTGTTCTGAGTTTGTCATACCAAAGAAGAAAGTGTTATTAACCATCCAGCCAAATTTGAATTATTAAAAATACCGAAACGTTTATGAAATTAGGTGTCAAAATCAGGTAAAAAGCCATTTTGAAGTGACTGAAACGTGTCAGATGAGTTCAGAAAATGACATGACTAACTTTGAAACACTCTGAGCATGATGAATTAACCTCTATCTCTCTGCTAGGGGTGCAGAGGTATGCTCAGGGTGGCCTCAGCCTGTCATCGAGCCACCCTTTAGGACCGCCCACAAAATCCTGAAAACTGGTGAAAAACTGTTTTAACCTCTAACTCCACATTTCAGCAATATATCGTTCAAAGTCTTCTCACATGTTTTCAGCAACTATTTTCCAACATATTTAATGTATTTTGAAAGAAATCTCAGAGTTGCCTTCACACAGGTTTTAAGGGTCACAGTGACCTTATAATTGATCAAGACTTTTTATTAACAATGAATATGTGCAGCGTGAAAGGGCTCACTCATATTAATGAATATAAAGCCAGTTATTTATCAGACTCTGCAGTTCCTGTCAACTCTATGGGGTGCTTTAGCTTCTTTCAGCTAACTGATTTTGTTTGCTTGCTTTTTTTAGACTCATCAGCCTTGTTTTCAGACACAGCAGGCAGCTGTTATCAGCAAAAAAAAGCCCTGTATGCTACCCACTGTACGCTATATACCCAGCACCAGAAAACAGGCGGACACAGTAAGAAACTTGCCTTTTGAACATAAAGGAGTATTTAACTGAAGAGCCAGATATTTCCTGCAGCTCTAGACCTCTGCTGAAAGCAGAGTAAATAATGGACAGCTCCAGATGAATGCTGATGTTGTTAACACATTATAAGGTGATAATATGTCAATGTTTTGTTGCTCTGCAGCCCCCAAGTGGCCAAAAAAAACGCGATTAATTAATTAATGCTGCTTTTTTTTTTAAAAACATGTTGATAGAGCCAAACGTCAAGAAGATATTTTTATTTCTGTGTTTTGTGAAGATAAATGCACATTTATAAAGAAGATAAACAATGTTTAGCAACATAAGCAGCTTTTTTTTTTTTTTTTTTTTTTTCTTTTCAGCTTAGCTACCTGAACAACATCATTTCAAGAGGTTATTCCTGACACCTGTGAACTTCTCCTCCTCAAGCGGGGGAAGGGTGCTCATCTCTGAGGTGAGAAACGAGTACTGAGTAATCAGTTACTGTCCCCGAGTAAAGCCCAGCCATGCACGCACTGGTGTATGAGCAGATGACGAGGCGCGCAGACTGTCAGCCACGCACCACTGGTCGGTTTAAAGCCACAGGATTTGGATTAAATAGCTTGTGAGAGAGCCGATGAGCCTTGAGCGCGGGAGGGAGGGAGGGAGCTAAGGGGCTGATTTTTATCTTTTACCGGATCGAGAAGGGGAGGAGAATGAGTTATTCTCGTAGCAGCACAGAGCCTGTTTGCTGTACCGTGCATTAGCCAGCGCGCAACTAAAAAGGCTGCGACGCAAGTAAATCGGCTCCTGCGGCGACGACGCCGAGAGCATCAGAAGAAAAAAAAAGAGAGAGAGAGAGAAGCCACCAGTTTCCTTGACAGGTTGCACACCGATCAGCCCTCTTCTGCTGGACATGAAAGTGCAGCAAGGCTGCAACTCATCAGATATGGGGATCCCGGTTACAACTGAAGAAGAATTGCGCAGAAATACCATAATAACGCCCGAGGATGTGCTTGGGTTACAGAAGATCACCAAGAGTAAGTAACCTGCTCCTGTGTTTGGCACGGTGAGAGGAGTAGTTAAAGCCTTACAGTTAGAGGAGATTAGTGAAACCCATCTGCTGTTGCTTCCTTGTTCATGCTGTCTTTATGTATATTATTTAACACATTCACTGTGTTCATTTACTGGCTGTGTCGAGGAAATACCATGGACAGCGACACAGTCTGAATGGACCTCTCCATAGCTTTAAATACGACTTTTAACCAGTGAGCACTCATATTACTATTATTTAGTGCTGTATAGGACAAGCAGCATGTCAGTTTCACCAATAACACCAATGTGTGTGTTGTGTCTCTGTGTCTGAGTGTGTGGGCACTGAAAGAGAGTGCAGGTGAGTGTATGTACTTCCTGGTGTGCTTCTCAAATCCTGCTGAAGAAAACCTGGCTCTTACTACATCCTCACCTCGAGACACCTGTGGCTCTGAGGTAACAGGTGGCCAGAGATGTGATCCGCTGATTATAGCTTGACACAGACAGTTGTCAGCTGGAACAAATACAAGAGAAGAATACTATCAGCCTGTTGTTTAACACATTATGGAAACAGTTTCCATGTCATGGAAACAAGGCAGGGTGGGCTATCAAGGGCTACAGAGAGAGTGTAAGTCAACTTGTAGGGCTGATTTTTAAGCCTCTGAGAAGAAACAGAGGAGAGGAATTTTATAAATTTTAAACTTTACAGATCTATAATATCTGTCACCTGGATTACTTATTTTTGCTGGTCAAGATACTGATGGTGTAACTGAGCGTGTGACTTGGACTGAATGGGTGAAATGAAGTCAAAATTTACTGTTGATACCTGAGAACTTCAGAATATAGTTGATTCAAAGAAAGAAATGTGATAAGTGAAGTGTATTAAGATCAATTTATGAAAACAAAAGTTTATTCTTGAGTTTTGAAATATTAGTTTGACAAATTAAGAAAAATTACTAGCTTTTTCTCTGGAGCTTTCAGCCTCATCTCAAGGTGACAGTGTAGTGTAGTGACAGAGAGAGGGCTCTGAAAGAAGCTATAAAGTGGACCTTATGTGAAGAATTTTTGTTTTTTAACAAGGACTGAAACCTGTTTTCACTCTCAAATTGTTTTTTAATGAGCCTTTAATGAACACAAAACACAACTAGTTATCATTGTCTGTCTTCTGATGATGTAAAAGGTTCATTTCCATTCATTTTCATTAATTCACGTCTACAACAGTGACTGACAGTGAAGTCTGAAATCTCCCAAAAATTTACCACCAACTTTCTCATCCCTTCTCAGACCATCACATCTGCTTTCATTTGGAAAGGCAATACTAGAGCTCTGTCAGTGCACTAATACCTAAACCACTTATGATTGTGCAGTAATCTCCGCTCTCCATTGACATCTAAGTAATCTAGATTATGTCAGGAGGGCTGTAACGCAGCATTATGCAATGACATGATACACCTCAGGTAATTAATGACCCTGGAGCTGAAGTATAAGTGAGGTTGTTTACATTCTGGATATCAGATTGATTCATTGGCTTTACGCAGCTACAAACTGTCATAGAGAGATGTAATATGTGTTATATCCAATAATCAAGCATATCAGCAATTACATTTTTGTTCATTTGAACAATAGCTGGATGATATTTGGGATTATACAAATAAACTGATGTTGAATCTCCTTCCTTGTTTCCTGTCAAGTAATGGAAGTCAAATTTCCGATCATTTTAGACGTCAGACCGTACAAAAGACCTATACTGCAGAGATAAGCATAGTGTGCCACGCAATTCAGGCAATCATTTTCTGCTGCAAGAGAAAGAAAATCACAGTTGGAAAAGAGGGAAGCAGAAAATGCCTCACGCTACAGTATAAATGACTTTTCCAGTTGTGCTTTTGGGAGGTGAATGCCACCATTTTGGGGCAGCCCGGCTCCAGTCTGTCACGGTGGTTCATTGCTGATAAGCGAGGCACAGCGCCTCATTGTCACGCAGGCAGAGAGGAGAAGAAATATAATCCAGACAGAGTAGCGCTGCTGTGATATGAAAGATGGCACATTATCAGTTTACTGTGTACACAATGGATGATTAATGATGAACAGGTAAACAGAAATGCTGTTGTTACTGAATATATGTTACGTTTATAATAAGAAGAATTAGTGTGAAATAGCATTACCTTTGGTTATAATCAACATGTATTGTCTATGTAACTGTCGATGTAACTGTCTTACTATTTGTAGAACCATTGTGTTGAAATTGTTATTTACTGATTTGTCGTACACACTTTCTTCTCATTAGTCAGGTCCAATTGTGTTTCCATGTAAGTGCATTTGAATCAGAGCAAGAGAGTGATAAAAAGTGAAAATCAGACCTCTTACAGAAAATGCTCTTTCATCCTTTAATGAAGCATGGATTTAAACTAGGGCTGTCATAATATCAGATTTTCATTCAATGATTATCATGGCCAAAAGAACACTTTTACTTTTTATTAATTTATTGCTATCTAAATAACTTATTTAGTTATTAATAGTTATTACTTATTTTGTGCTTTGCTACATGTTTCCATCCTGAGTTGCAGTGGAGTGTCACCAAGAGGGACTTTTGAACTAAAACTAACTCATATTAATTTCAGATAAACTTTGATGCAGATTGTAGCACATAAGAGGGCCTTTGAATTTTGTCCCCCATCATTCCTATTGGAAGTGCATTAAAGAGAGATCTCTTAAAGTCCCTATGAGTTCAAAAGTGATGTTTAAAAAGTTTTTATCATGTCCTGTGTTAGGGTGGCCACAGATATTAGCTCATAGAGCTAGGTGCATAGCACGTACTGACTACATGCTACATACTACATAAACACAAATAAATGTTGTTGACAAGTCTCTCCCTATTTCCTTTCCCATGTTTTACACTTTTCCTGTGTTTTGATATCTATAATAAGATATATTTGCGGTTGTCGTCTAAAACCGTCTCAGGAAATTTTAAATCTCTCTCTCTCTCTCTCTCTCTCTCTCTCTCTCATGCTTCTCTCTGTAGCTCGAGGAAGAACAGGGCATTTTAACTCACCCGTTCAAATTATGTTAAGGCTTAAAGTTATACATATTTAACAGTGTGACCACTTTGACTGACAGGTAGATGCCATTACAGATGGCTTGTTTGTGTCATTCGGCCACCTCAGATCCATGTCTTTGCCTATTTTTAGATTAGCCGGACCATAGGATAATGGTGCTCATTTTGGTGCTGCAGGTGTACACGTGAAAACAGAAGGAGGTATGTAAAATGAAAAAAAGAGAGCTTGACAGAGAAGTTTGAGTCCTGACATTGACTTTGTGAAGTTGTTATTGTATTGTCAGTTTCAAAAGTTACGCATGAAGTGTCTGAACTTTATTTAAAAGCATACTGATGCCTTTAAAGATGCAAAATAAAGTGTCCATCAAATGAACTGTGATCTTAAGCAGCTGCCTGCTAATATTTTATTCTTTAATAATAATACTGTAAATCCCCTAAATCTGGTCTTAAGAATCCTGAAATAATTTGCTTGAGTTTGCTAAAAATTGAAGTTGTGAGTTACAGCCAGTGATATTATTTATGAAATTCTCAAACACTCTTTTGAGGTCTTGCCATATTACATTTCAAAACTTTACACAACCGCAATACCAAAACAAAACCAAGAATAGATACAGACAATTAGGAGAACGATAGCTTCAAAAAGTAAAAACAAAATTGGAATTATGATGTAATGGGATGTAGAAATAGACTGTACACTACTATCCTCTGTTGGTATTTTTGACTCAAAGGATCTGCACTGGTGTGTAATTTTGCTTCATCCAGATGATTTACTTAGAACAGTCTGGTTCCTTTTACACTAATGGGTGATCAATTATTTTGCCTTAATAAGTCTGGGACACAGAGCAGAGCTTTATCTACGTCGGGCGGGATTTCCACTCTGTGATGTCTGCCGACACAATGGATACAGCTTTAATTAAAATTGATTGGTGCTGCCGGTTCTTAATCTCCCATGCACAGCTGTCACAAGGTTACTCTTTCAAAGTGATTTGACATGGAGAGAGACGGCTTGTTGCATCCACATCGATAATCAACACAATCTTATGCTTGTGCTTGGTCTAGCGCTCTGAATCAGGCACATATTGCCAGACTTAATATTAACTCAATATTTAAAAATCCGAACATGTTGAAGGTGCATAATCTAAGAATGTACTGTATAGTCTAAAATCTGTGCATCAGAGTTTGATAAATTTATTGATCAATACCTGTAACTGCCTGTCTTCTGGCTATTTAGCTGCCTCTATTCTTTCAGGTTTTGGTACTAACTCATATTAGCTCAGACCAACATGCAAAGAAGTCCAGAGGACCCTCTTATGAGGTGAATATGTTAGGCTGAATGATTACGGATCAAGACACCGAAACACACAGTTAATTGTAAACGCTAAGGAGGATGTGCAGGTGAGTAGGTGATCCAGTGGTGGGGGTGACTAGGGTGGTGCAGGGCTGGTGGTGGCAGAGGAGGACAATTAGTCACAGAGGCAAAAATCACACAAGGGAGAGAATTGGCCTTTTAGCACTAGGGCGACAGAACGATGTGGAAGAGTCTTGATGGAAGAGACGGGGTTTTTTTATATATACTGTGCGGTGGTTGATTGGTGAATGAGGAACAGGTGGTGAAGCAGTCAGGCAGGTGAGAGGGAAACACACACCTAGCGACAATAGCACACTCAGGGTCCGGTCAAATAGTCAATTTTGCTCAGTAAGGTTTCTAACTGAGTGAAATGACCTGGAAGTATTTACGTAGCCCCAATGATAAGATCCTTTCCTTTCAGTGCTTCCTTTCTTATCTCCTTTAGCATAGGATACAGCGGACCATCACCTTTACGAAATGAATGGAGATAATGCCGCCCCACAATTCCATGTGGCAGCAACAAAAACTGCACCGTCACTGACCAGACATAAAAAATTAAAAAAACATTTAAACAGTGTGATGCAGACTGCAGCAGAGAGAGAGTGTATGAATATGGACAGACGTGATGATGTGATATAAAAACTTTGATCACGAAGCCGGTTCTGTTGTTGACTGTGGAGCTGCGTTCACATGCAGAGGTGTTCGAGTTTGTTCTCTGCTGTAGTGAAAAACTTTCTCAAAATGTTGTTAGATAGGCTTTAAGTTATCCTGTCCATTCAAATGAATCTATAAAACATGAACATCACATTTACTCTGACCGTTATTACCTTCTCTAACTGTGACATGTCCAGCGTCCCTGCAGATCATCATGCACATTATCGTTGATTATTAAGCATCCATCTTTTGCCATGACTTGCTATATAAGAGTGGACAGGAGGGTGAACGACCATTCTCTTTCACAGTTTTTTTTACTGGGTTGTCCACATTTATATTTCCTGCATGAAACACCTCAGTAAGAGCGCACGAGCAGAAGTATCTCGGATGCATGTTTTGTAGTCCATCTTCTGAACTTTGTAGTTTTACCACAGACCCCGTCAGCAACAAGTGCCGTCGCATAATGACGTAGTCTAGCGCAAGTGCAGTCGGATTCTCTGAGCACCACAGATGTCTTTTCCTAAGTCCTTATGAACTGTTCTTCACATGTTTCCTTGACTTAGTGACGTTTTCCATCAAGGTCAAGGAAAAGTGTTTAGGAAAGGACATAGGAGGTGATTTTTTTTGACTATTTGACCGTAACCACAGAGACAGACAAGACAGACAGAAGCACAATGGGAGGGGAAAACGACAGGAAAAACGATGTGACGGGGGGAGGAAGCAAACAGCCTCCACAGGGCAGAATAATCCTGAAGGCTGCAGGAGGAAAAATGTCAGATGGTGAAACAATTGGCTTGTACCCCCCTTGAAACTCTCTATAGAAATCAGACACAGTTTCTCCACAGTCAGCTATTACCTCTCTGCTAGTACTTGCTAGCACATGGATATCATTCTTACATGGCACAAGGGGATTTTCGATGGCTTGTACGTGACAATATATCAGCTAACAACCTTTTATGATTCAAGCTGAACATGCTTACAATGTTTTAACAAGAGGTGCCCAAACCTTTTAGCTTGTGACCCCTAAAACCAAAGCGATGGCCACTTTACGAAAGAGTGATTGGTACAAGATAATCAGGTAACAAGGCAGCAAAGATTAAAGGTACATCTCTCTCATCTCTTCCCCTGATAGGATGAAGTTTCTGAACAATCTAAATCAGATTGATGACCCCCGATGACCCTCCAGGTCCTGATCATATAGCCTGAAATCTGCAGTTTGTCATCCTCATGTAACTACAGTCAGTAAGCTACAGCCAGGAGCCAGTTAGCTTAGCTTAGCATAAAGACTTCAAGCAGCTAACCTGGCTCTGTCCCAAGGTAACAATATCCACCTATCAGCACTTCTAAAGCTCACTAACTAATCAAGTAAACAAGATTAAACATATTAGTTTGTGAGCTTTAGAGCTGCTGCTAGTCTAATTTTGTTGTTCATGCTAAGCTAAGCGAACCCACCGCTGGCTCTAGCTTCATATTTACCGTATAGATATGAGAGTGGTATCAATCAACTCATCTAACATGTCTGATGTGTGGCACAGGCTAGCTGGGAGTCATTCTCACCCAGGACCTTTATATTACAACATCTGCCCTCATAAAACCCTCTCACAGAAATATTGTATTTTCCCCCCCCCCATTTGGTGATGCAGGCTGGAGAAAGATAAGAGGAAAGACTCTCATCTGCATTCAGCTGCTCTGAGTTCAACCTCTGCATGAACCTCAACGTTTGCCAGTTTGCCTACAGGTGCTATTAACCGAGAGACATGAAACAGCCTGCTATACACAGGTGCGCTGTATATCATGACGTGAACATCAAGATGTAATGTTAATGACACTAGCTGACTTCGGGCTATAAATTATTTTAACGTGAAGACAAGTAAACGTGTGTGCATTGTTCTTCCTCATGTTCTGGGATTAATTGAACACATAGTCTGGGCAGTGATCAGAAACCTCAGAGTCAAATGGAAAGAATAAGGCATGTGAAGTCAATCCCTGTGGCTGAAAGTCTGTAACTCCGGGCTAATCTTGGGGATTAAGGAGCTATAAGTGGCAGCTCGCTTGCTCTTTATGAATGCCACTTTGGTGTCAGACAGGCTCTGTGTATCTGAACACAGGAACACAGCATGACTCAAGACTTAGTGCTAATTTTACTCTCTTTATAAGGGCTGCTGCCAAACCGATCTTTTTAGGACTGAGTTCACTTTGTTCTCCAGTAGAGTTCAGATGTTTATATTTAACAGTTGGCCTCTGGGCTCTGTGACTAATGTGTGTTAGCATACATGAGATTGATTGTTAGACACCACACAGCCTTTGCAAGCCTATAGAAATCATGATAAGCTGTAAAAATGAATACAGAAATTGTACATTCCTCCTCCAAATAAGTGTAGAAAGACGAGTGTGTAATTATGTCAGATCACCTGTGCTGAGAGTTAATGGCATGTTTGTAATTGAAGTCACTGTTGACACACATCCTCCTTAATATTCTGCATCACATATGCAGATCTTCCTGATTCCTCCCGTGCTACAAGGTTGTGAAATCAGGCAAAAGGAGGCTCTCAGTCTCTAGGAGGAGGCCTCAGGTATACAAGGAACATGTCATTTGCATACCACTGATGCCTAACCTGAGATACTCTCCTTTGATTCCTTGTTGTTGCGGAGCAGCCAGGTGGATGAGGGGAAGGAAAAAGACAAGCTAATCGAGCTGGCACACTATCAGAAGGAGCGTTGCTAGGTGACAGTGTTGAAGGAAGTGAAGTGGAGCACTTCGTGTGTGTGTGTGTGTGTGTGTGTGTGTGTGTGTGTGTGTGTGTGTGTGTGTGTGTGTGTGTTTGGGTAAAAGACAGAAGGCAAAAAGAAAGAACTGAGGTATGAACATGTATGTCACAGTGTTTTGGCATATTGTTGGAATATTTTACCCTTGCAATGTCAAGACAAGGTAATTCATGCAAAGGGGAGAGAAACTGATTTTAGTCTTGGAAGTTTTACTATAATAATAGTAATAACGATGATAATAATGATAATTTGGTTGGACGATGAAGTCTTTGCATAGATGCACAGATATAGCAGGGATAATTTCCTTCCAACACTCTCCTTTTAGAATAACAATGACTCCGGCAACAATGTCTGCAATATGGTTTTCCTTTTTACAACATGACTACTTCAAGTACTTTCACTGAAGCCAGAGTTTAAAGGTATAGTTCAACATTATGTTCATTAATTTCCCTGCCAAGCATTACATGATCAGAGAATTACATCTTTCGTGTGTGTCAGCAGACGGCTAGTTTAGTTTAGCATAAAAACTGCAAACAGGGGAAACAGCTAGCCTGAGTGTGTCCAAGTTTTTATGTGTCAGGCTAAGGCTGAGCTAACTGGCTGCTAGCTGTAGCCTACTATTAAAAGAACAGACGTAAAAGTGGTATCAATCTTCTCATCTAATTGTGAGTGTTATTTCCCAAATGTCAAACTATTCCTTTAACAAGACGTCATATTATTTTTCCGTATGTTCTGGTCCTGCCTCTGAAGTGCTCTCTCCATTTTTTCATGTGCTTTGTTTTATTGTAAAAGTCAAGTATTGATGCCCACTGGGTAACATGCAGGGAGTTACATTAATGCTTACAGTGCATAGTTTGTTATTCAAAATAAACTGTAGATTAAGCTCCCAATGAAAAGTTCCCATTGTTTCCACTTGTTTGTTTCCATAAGACCTTTCTTTCTGAATAATTGCAACATTTTAGTTCTTCATCATGTGTTTTTTGTTTGGATTGATGCATTATATATAATATATTTCTAATAAGAAGCTCAAAAGTCCTAAAAACACTATGCAGCATGAATTATTATATAATAAAATTACTCTAATAGACCATGTCTAAATAAACAATGATCACTTGGTATGGTGGATTTGTCCCAGCTGTTTTCAGAAACCAGTTTGAAATGTATCTACACTTTGACAAATGAGAATGTTTTGCCCAAAAAATGTATTATGTAATGAGCCTAATTATTCCCAATTACAAGACTAGACATCTGTTAGTGCTGTGAAAGGGCCCGGGTTCATCATAAAAACAACTGTGACAAACTGCAGTCTGTGAAAAGAGACTCCATTCATCAGATACAGCAGTCAACACTATGCACTATCCTCTGTCTCCCTTTCTGTCTGACACAAACTAGAAATGATTCTCATCATTCAATGTTTGTGTTTTGTTCCTTCTGTTGTCTCAGTAATCATCCGAACAGGCAGATCTTTATTATTACTGCTACAAATCTCTGCACTACAGTACAGTCAGTCGTCATCAGTCAAGCTGCTCCGTGTGCAGAGGTGAAGAAATCAAATTAATCTGTGGTGTAGTGTGGAGTTGGTAACGAGCTCTGGGTTTCATGAGACTGTAGGAGTGGTATGGTTATGTGTGAGTACTTGCACTGGACTGGTTAGAAGTGACTTCACTGGCTGTGCTATCAGATGAAATGCTCCATCTGCCTTTTTCAGCAGGTTTGGCGAGAAGCCATCTCTGATTCACAAAATACATCTTGCGGTCATCTGCCCACAAAGAGAGCTGCTCAGTGACAACTTCACAAGATGTGTACAGAATACTCTGCCAACAGATTTTAAATGAAGTGCCATCTTGCCAAAAATGATAAATTCAGCAGATGACACATATTTTACCCTTTAGAAACGCTCTTTTTTGGAAGAGTCCTTAGAGGACTTTGCATTGAGGGAGAAGAAAAATCTATATTACCCAGTTACCTATATTGAACATTGGTGCTTTCAGTAGGTATTTAAACCACCAAAGAATGGAAGATGTCGTCACCCACAGGTTTCTGAAAAGCTGTTGTGAAGCTCAGAATATGCGACTCTGGCCGCTGCCATGTTGGCAGTCCTGCCTTGTCGGCCTCTGGCTAATCTAAAAATCGGCAAAGACGCGGATCATCGGTGGACCTGAGGCGAGTCGAACGATGCAGCAAGCCAAACAAGCCATCTGTAACAACACTTACCTATCAATCAAAGCAGCCACGCTGTTAATAACTCAGTACAGTTGTCATGACCGGGGAAATTAGCTATAGAGACCAAAACTGTTTTTTGCACCAGGCTGTAAACATGTTCATTTCTGCTGTGAAGTTGGACATTTTAACATGGGGACTTCTGCAGATTGACTCATTCCGTAGCCAGCCTCAAGTGGACGTTTGAGCAACTGCAACAGAGGTTGTCGCTTAATTTAAACAAGTTAAAATGATAAAAATAATTGGTAATGTGATTATGATGTATGATGTAAATACACATTTCAGAACAAACTATTTTGATATGGTAATTACAATCCTACAGATTTTAATGATACTTTGTTGATCCAATTAATTAACCATTTATTTATCACATTACAATATAGATATAGGCATTGAAATGATGTCACTTCACTTTAATGACCACATGACAAGTTGGAGTTAGTGTTATTTGTTTTCAGAAAAGTGTGACAACAAGGCTCAGTTCATAGTGTCAGCAGTATTACACATAGTGACTCATCTGCATTTTTATGTATCATATTTAATATCTAGTACTTTGCTCTGAATTTATATTTAACTCATGCGTTCAAATTATATAAAGGCTTAAAGTTGAGCAAAATTAACTTTGATTGACAGGTGGGTGTCATTTTAGGTGGCTTGTTTGAGCACCCAGGTGTCATTCAACCCTCCTCAGCTCCACCGATGATACACGCCCTTGCTTTTTTATACTGGTGTACATGAACATGTCATTACTCATCTACTGTCGTATTAAGGAGGAGCAGTAAAGAGAAACTGAGTTGGTATAACTGATATTATATATATGCATATATGCATATGCATGCACAAACAATTTAATTGAATGCAATGTTGATCTGTGAACTGAAGAGAGTTTCATAATTATTTGAAGGTTGTCTTCTGGAAATGGTTTTGAATTAATCTCAAACTAATTCTCTGCAATGATTATGTTCAGGCCACATAGTCCTGTCTATAAATAGTGCATGGAAGTGTTTCCTTACTGTTGCTCTAAAAGTCCCAGACTAACAGTAGCAGATAAGTAGATAAGCGCCTCACATCAAATGAACTGGCACTAGAGGGCACTGCATCAAACAGCAGCTCTTTAACCCTCTTACTGTAGTTTGGAAAGGAAATGTGCCAGACCAGTGTTACATGGAAATATCTTGACCAGTCTTGTGATGTTCAACATGGAAACGCTCCACTCACATCTACATAAGTTAGCATCATCAACAGAGATGAGCCAAGTGCATTCTGCAGACACAAGAGTACATACTCACATAAAAATACATGCAAAGGTATACTCTGCACACATGGATGCATACAATGCATCCCTCCCATCAGCATTTATCAAGCTAACCACCTTTCTACAGTTGATTTGTCTATTCGCATGTTTCCACACACATAATCACCCAAGACATGATATTGTTAATTGTTAATAACTGGTGAATTATTCTAGATATTAGACATCTTACTTTAGGAACAGGTTTTACTTAATCAAAGTTAATGCAGTATTTCCCATCGGTTACCATCAAAAGACATGAAAATTATGATTACACAAGTCAAGAAGAGCATAACACGCTTCACTTAAATATAAAATGTAAAATGTTGTTTTTAATTAGTCATTAAACATTAGACCTTTAGTCTTTGTTCCTGTTCTGGTGCTTAAAAATAAGGTTTGCCAAGTCATGCTTGATACTGAAGCAGCCTGACTTGATGACTTGTAAATCATATATATTTGCATAATCCTATCCTAACCACAGTGGTATAATATCAGAAAACAGTTTTTGAAATACAACTGAAAAACTATTGAAATGTTTAATGTTTTACCAGTGGCATTTTGACCGTGTAGGACCAACAATAACTTTGATACATCACAACTTAAGAAGAAAGACGCTAGACGTTCATCTTTGCTGTAGTTTGTGAAACGTGTGTAGCAAGATGTTGGAAATCTTCTGCAGTACAGAGTCAGCAACACCAACAGCCTTGATAAAGTGATTAAGAAGGCTGGCTCTGTAATTGGCTGCAAACACATTTGAAGTTGTGGTTAAGAGGAGGACACTGAACAAACTGTAATCCATCATGAATAATCCTGACCACCCTCTCCACCACGTACTGGACAGACAGCACAGCACTTTCTCCAACAGAGTGCTTCAGCTTCACTCTATCTATCTATCTATCTATCTATCTATCTATCTATCTATCTATCTATCTATCTATCTATCTATCTATCTATCTGTCTATCTGTCTGTCTATCTGTTTATCTGTTTATCTATCTATCTGTCACCCAGTGTTCAAAATATTCAGCCTACTGTATTAAACAACAAGCTCTAAATAGCCCCGCTTCACAAGAGGGACATTTTTAGACAAGGTGTTACATATAGTGTACTTTACGTTAT
The DNA here is from genome assembly GCA_946959425.1 of Argyrosomus regius. NCBI lineage: Eukaryota > Metazoa > Chordata > Actinopteri > Sciaenidae > Argyrosomus > Argyrosomus regius. The sequence goes on along the minus strand of OX336889.1, from coordinate 14,795,202 downwards.
GAGAAGGTCTATAAATACCTTCAAGCAGGTGGCTAAAGCCTGTGTGGCCCATCTGCTCTCTAACCCTCGGAAACAGCAGAGGATGCAGCAGTGTGAGTTTGTGTATGCACACACACACACACACACACACGTGTGCACAAATACATACGTGTGTGTGTTTATCTTATCTCGCCCCCTTTACTGCCTTTTTAAATGTGCTGCATGAAGTCATCAATACAAAAGACCCTTCAACCTTTATGTAACATAGACTGCCAATAATAACTGTCCTTACCATAACCCTAATGAGATAGTAGGTGTGTGTGTGTGTGTGTGTGTGTTTCCCAACCACTCGGCCCATGTGATGGTAAAACACAATAAGCCTCTTAGGTCTAATCCTGCCCTGTTGGGAGGGTAGTGTCTCACACATGCTCATACACATATGCAGAGTGCCAGCATGGCCAAATCTGTCATCCTGCTCACAGGACTTGTGTTTCTGTCTTTCAGTGGGTGTCAATGCAAATAAAAACCTGTTGCAGCAAAGTCATAATGACTGAAAATACAAAAAGAACATATGCACATGATGTGACGCAAGCTATCTAATCAGCATTTTTATAGGACAGGTGTGTGCGTGTATGGTATGTGTGAATATATAATACTAATTCTGGTTGTAGGGTTGCCACTGCGCTCTGATCGATGGGTGTGTTATCTCAGATGAAGAAGAGAAGTCGGGTCAGACTATGTCTTTCCAAAAGTTTGTTGTTTTTTTTTAAATCCATCTGACTTTAGGCACAATGTTTTTCATTTTTCAGCTTTATGTATCCAACAAAGTGTGAACCTGAACTATTCTCTGAGCTTGTAGTAATGTAGCCGAGCTACTCAGGTAATGTGCACTTATTGTTGGTGTCGTACCTTGACACAGACAAAGATCTGGCGTGTAGAATATGCCATCCTTGTGACATTGAAGCGGTGAGCATCCAACAGCACGGAGCCGACTTGAATAAATGCTAATAAGATCAGTTTTGACATGCCTATAACACCAGATATTATTGTGTCTTGGCAGAAAACTACTGAGGTGACGATATTTCATTAATTGACAGCTTGCTTCCTGACATGAAAGGCTTGCTTTATTCACAGTCATAACATGAAAAGAGAAGGAAGTGACTGTATTGTATGAGAATATGACATGAAGTGTTTTTTTTATTTCTTTCTCAGATTATCTTTGCTCTCCAGAAGAAAATGTCCACATGATCGACTTCACCAGGTTTAAGATCCGTGACATGGAAACAGGGACAGTCCTGTTTGAGATCACCAAACCTCCAACACCAGGTCATCTTAAAATCTCAGATAACAGATTATGGGACAGAGCCACACAGTGGATGTTTTATTACATGTGAACAACTTTTTTTTATCTCACAGTCCATCTTTTAAAGGTTTAACTTAAATGTTACTGTATGATGTTTTCCTTGTCTCCATGACTCTGCAGAGGACGAGTGAGTAGTGGACTGACGAAATTGAACTATTTTGTTTCACTTCTTTTCTTGTAAATGTCTCGTCTTTAGCAGGAGGCAAAAAACACTGTGACCCCAACGCCGGCCGTTTTGTCAGATACCAGTTCACCCCAGCCTTCCTCCAGTTGCGGCAGGTTGGAGCCACGTAAGTTAACCTTGATCCATCCAAATGACAAACTGTGAGAGCGGGAGATGTGTATCCTGAGCTAAATGCTGCCGTAACGTCCGGCCAGCCCCGCTGCAACGACAGAAGACATATACCGGATGTAGGAGGTGTGTGTGGGCGTCAGTGTGGGACGACAGGCTGACGGTGATGAGTGTGAATACACAGAGCGGCCCAGCCCACCTGCTGAGTCAGGGCTCCTGAGTGTTGTTCATCATCGAACTCCTACTCTGTGACTGATTTCAATCCAACCCAATTACTGACTCATCTAGATAATCTCAATGAAAAAGCTCCATCTGTATGAAATATTCTGTGTTTTGTTCATCATATAATGGTAGAAGTTTTATGTTTTTATTCAGCAAAGCACCCGAGAAACACGATGCACTCTTTGTCCCCAACCAAACCTCATTCTGGACAGAAATTGGACATAACTGAGAGCACAACTTGCTCCTGGATAATAAATAATGTTTTGACTTTTGACACAATGAAGGCTTAGGTCACAAATGTACTTTTTGTAGTAGCTGTGTGAACCTATAGTTCCTCTATGCAATGATGGATAATTATCAACATTGCATTTGGTTGTGCACAAATTAAGTATTTAGATAATAGCTCTTTTCATTTAAAATATCTAAAAAACATATTGTATGTACATATATTTTTTTTTTTATCTGTTATGCATCAATACACCAAGGCAAATTCCTTCTATGTGAAAACCTACTTGGAAATAAACCTTTCTGATTCTTACTTATTGATACTTATTTGGTTAAATGCTCATTTTTCTTGCCCTGATAGACTTTGCTCGATCATTCAATTCATCAGACTTTATTTGTATAGCACTTTTCACACAGACAAAAGGTAACACAAAGTGCTTCGCACAATAACCCCACCACAGTAAAGCAGAACATAAACTGAGGACGCGCCATCTCATCATTTTGCAGCGAGGCAACGCTGGAGGCAGGTTAAAAAAAATAGAAAATAAAAGACTAAAAATGAGAAATAAAATAATTCAATAAAACCCATTCAAATATATAAATAGAATAAACTAAACTAATACTACTAAATAAAAAAAACATGATAAAATATATAGAAAATTAGCCAAATTAAAGGTGCAAAAACAGGTTAAGATACATAAATAGACAGACAAACTAACTAATTAATAATTTGTTGATGATATAGATTAAAATATATAAATCAACAAATATATAAATATAGATAAATATTCTGTAAAAGTCTGAGTTTGATCTTAAAAATATCAAAACTCTCTGTTGTAATTGTAATTAATTGATTTGTTGTAACGATGTTGCTGTGTTCCCATATGTCACTAATTATATTGGTAAGTACAATGTTCAATCATAACTGCTAGAAGTGATGGCCAAAAGTATGAAAATAAACTGTATTAACCTTTAAGGTTTATCTGACCTTTGAGCAGTCCTAAAAAATTTTAATTTCTATTTGCCTCCAGGTCAGTAAATTAATTTTCTCCACCGTGTCTCTGCAGAGTGGAGTTCACAGTGGGAGACACACCCATCAACAACTTCCGCATGATTGAGAGACACTACTTCCGCGATCAGCTGCTCAAGAGCTTTGATTTTGAGTTCGGCTTCTGCATGCCCAGCAGCAAGAACACATGCGAGCACATCTACGAGTTCCCCGCACTGTCTGAGGAAATCAGTGAGTGTGACAGTACTCCAACACACACACGTAACCACAAGAGACAAACACACCCACACACAGGCACAGTTTTATTAGATCTAACAGGATTTGATGATGCAAAATCCTGAGTGTCTGTTTTCTCTCTCAGTGCGTGAGATGATTCTTCACCCTTATGAGACGCAGTCTGACAGCTTCTACTTTGTGGACAACAAGCTGGTGATGCACAACAAGGCAGATTACTCCTACAGTGGGGGCCCATAGGAAGACCATCCCCGCACCCTTCAGTCCTTCTTGTTCTAGACATTTTCCACCATCCACATGTACCACTTCAGGACCAGAAACAGATGAACTGATGGACAATTTGCTGGCATTAAACACTCTTGTCTCATTCCTGTTAACTCCATGAATTTCCATTCAGGTATTCAGCTGCCAGACCAATAGATTTCTCTCTTTGCAGGAACATCAAGTCGGTTTTATCATCATCATCATCATCATCATCAGTTTGCATTAGTGTGTGTGTATGTGTGTGTAAGTGAGTGAGTGTGTGGGCAGCAAACACATGCAGTGTCTGTACATACTGCTGATTTCAGTCTGTATATGTGGGTCCCACTTTATCAGGAAAACACTGAGTGTTGCTTGTCTTCACTGAACCAGAAAAAACATCATGAGACCAAGAGAGAAATGAATTTACCCTTTGATAATAATTAATCCATTCAGATGTACATTTATATAGTTTGTATAGGAATGTCATTACGTTTTTACTCCTGAAGTTTCTTAAATTTCTAGTAGCACACATCTGAATGATTCCTCCCATCATGGTCTGTCACCGTCCATTTGAATGACCAAACAGAAACGTGTACTTTTGTCTATGTGAGTGTGTCATTTGTTGTATGTTTTCATGTTCATAGTACTACTACTTCAGGAGTATTTTTTAAATAAATAGCCATTTTGAAGTGTCAGAAAACCGTTAATACGTTAGCCAAAAGTCAGATACCAATTTTGATATCCAGTACGTTCTCTGTAGTACTGAACACTGTGTATACTTTAATTATGATAAATGTTTTAAGTATAAAATGAAAAAGTACGTAAAAGTTTTGACGGCGGAAATTCCATCACTGCAATAAATATGGGATTTTTTCGAAATCTTGATATCCATTGTTTGTTTTGACAAAAGATGAATCGAAACGCTGAACAACATAGAAGAACGTAAACTAAAATCGCATTGAGCAAACAATAAACAGTGAAACCAAAAACTAAATCAGAATTAGTACAAACAGAGTAAAAGGAATTCAAACCAATAAATATACTGTCAGCTTTAACTAACCTCTATTAGTGAGATGGAGATTTATTTCTAAATGATGATTCAATAGATAAAAATATATAAGGTATCATCTCACATACGGTTTTATTGATTTCCAGACATGGATTTGGAAATATTGTATTATAATGACTAAAGTCCTGTCCAGACGTGTTTTAAAGGTCCAGTGTGTAGGATTTAGTGACATCTAGCTGTGAAGTTGGAGACTGCAACCAAATGAATACTCTCCCACGCCTCACCCTCTCCTTCCAAACATGTAGGAAAAACTCCAGTTTGATTTGTCTGTTCTGGGCTACTGTAGAAACATGGCGGTTCAATGTGACAGACTCCGTGGAAGAGGACCCGCTCTCACTCTCTGTAGATATAAAAGACTCATTCTAAGGTAATAAGAACACGATAATTCTTATTTTCAGGTGATTATACACTAATAAAAACATAGTTATGAATATTATATTCCATTCCTGCCAATAGATACTTCTGAATCGTACACACTGGACCTTTACCACATAAAAATACTTTACGCATTAAGATTGAAAAGAGTCACACTGAAAATTTTGCAGATTTATTTAAAAAAAAACAACACTCTAATCAGTTTATGACAATACTTATAAAAAAAGTAAAACAGTAGTTATTAGTTAGTAGTTGCTAAAATAATATCTCATATAAAGTTAGCAGGTTGTTTGTTTGTTGTACGTTTCATCATGTCAGGCTGTTTAATGTGGACAACATAAGTAGGAAATAAAGCAAAAGATGTGACTGTAAAATCAGACGATAACCCCTCACATGAAACAAGCTGCAGGTCACAAAGTGTCTTTGCCGCCATCTTCTGTGACAACAGACTTACTACACTGTTGCCATCACAGCAGCTCTAACATCGTCCATAACGTAAGCTTGTGATTTAACATCAGCTGAAGCAAATGGAGAACTTTTCTTGTGCTGACGCCACATCACAATGGAGCCAATGACGTAAAAATATACGACAGATTATGTCACTGGTTTGTTTTTAATGCAAAAAATTTACAATGAGAGTGATGTGAAGATGTGAACACAACATCGACTTTTGAGTCGATTTAGTGAGTTGTGTTATTGGCCACCTGATTAATATAAGTCCAGTATTTACTGTCTTTTTTTCTTTTTGGTTTCGACTAACTCCTGGGAAATATTTGGCTCCTTTATTGCTAAACGATCCACCATGCTGCTAAACAGGTACTGTGGGTAAACAACTGACTTCTACTGCCAAAAATGACTCTATGAGAACAGTGATTAATAAAGTTGCACTTGAACAGCAAAACAATGAGCTGAAACTCGCTATGAAGCTCATTTAAGTTTTAAAAAAGGTGCTTAAGTAGAGGACATCCTCTAATAATTTACATATGTTTATGTCTTTAATATGGGTGACCTATCTATCCCTCTATTAGCTATATCCTTTTAGGTAATCCTTATCCTTTGGAGAGTCACAAGGTGCTGATCCCAGCTGACATTGAGCAAGAAGCAGAGTACACCCTGGACAGGTCACCAGACAATCAAAGGACCGACACATAGAGAGAGAGACAACACTCACATTCACACTACAACAACACGCTGGTAATAATCCTTTGGTAATAGATTACAGTAATTGAAATTGAGTCTGTCACACAGTGGTAAACAGAGGATTAAATGATGGGTTAAATAACCACCAGGCTAATACTGAAGCTGCCTAAAATAATAATAATTGGTCAGGGGGTTACAGTTACATTAAAGAGATGGATGTGGTGCAGGTCAGATACCCAGCCAGACTCTCCATCCCTGAATAAACCACAGGATGCAACCCATTCCAACAGCTCCGTCCACTGCCTGTGTTTCCGTCCTCGTACTCTGCTTTTCGTCGATAGACAGTAGGAGCTGTGACCTGCTGGCAGCTGCTCTGAACGTGGTGGTCCTGCAGAGCAGAGGTAATGGTCGGTGTTGTGGTGGTGATTTGCAAATCAGATACCAGGCTGTCTTTCCTCAGCTCCTCCCATATGTTGCCTGAGAAAAATGAAGAAGTATAAGGTGTGTTCAGGAGTCATTGCTCAGAAGTAAACAATGATTCATGCCAGACTGGAATTCACTTCTTGATCATGCTACCAAAAAAAGGTGAGGCCACATATTTGCCTCCTGTTGCAAATGAATCCTCACTAATTACGTAATTTGTTTGTTAAACGTGACTGAAAAAACAAAACTGGCACAGAGCTGTCAATGATAATGATAATTAATTGTACGTGTACTTTTTTTCTTTGACATCAAAATATCTGCTGAGGTCTATTCTGGTCTGATAGCGTCAAAAAGATTTAATTTACAGGATTTGTGTTAATTGACAAATTTATTGACTTTGTACCCAATTAATATGATGCCACATTTTGACTCCGTAGTTACAAAATGAGGCAAGCAACTACTATGCTATGAGCTGAAAATAACTAAGGGTGTCAAACATATGGCCTGCAAAAGGGTCCAATTAAAAAGATCCAATAAATAAATACATAAATCCACTGCTATTCCTGATTCATCTACTTGACAAGAAAAGGTCAAATATTATATTGTTGTTCAGTTCTAAAACACGTGACTAAATGTTTTGTACCGTTCTAGATCCACAATGATTCAGACAAACATGTGGAGATATATTGTTTAAATTGAACTTGTTTTTTCTTAAGACAACACGGGTTGTTCATTATCTGATATAAGATTCAAGAGAAAACGTCTGAAATATCTGCCTTTATTTTCTTTTCTTTAAACAGTTGAATAAATATGGTTATTAAATAATTAGTATCATATGATAATAATAATAATAATAATAATATCAATGAAAATATATTAGTCGATATCTAAAGTGAATATTTGCAGAAGATGGATAAGGTTTTTTTAGCCATCATATTGTGTGGTACCTTGCAGCTGCAGGTCAGTCAGACTGGGGTTGAGCGCGTCGACTTCATAACTGGCGTCTCCCTCCAACAGAAATTCCTGCATGCTCCTCGGGCCATCGCTGTACTCAGCCTGCGTTGTGCCATTGTAAACGGGTGGCATCTTACCAGCAATGGGTGAGTTCAGGCTCCCGTTGGCTGTTGGCTGTCCACAGGGTGAGTACATGGGCAATGAGTTGCTGGGGTGAGCAGCAGCGCGGGGAACATAGCAGGGCAGCTGAGGTTGAATACTGGCATACTCAGGACGCCGAATGGCTACGCAAGGTGGTTGAGCTTGGGGTGGGGTGCAAGATGATGAAGTGGTGGCAAAGATAGGGCTCACTCTAGATAACAAAGCGGTGTTGGTGTAAAGTGGCAAAGACCTTTGTTTGTCTGGTTCATCTCCCAGGAGACGATCAAGGCATTCTGTAGAAAAAGTGTGTATCAAAGTAAGTTTAAATCAAGCTTTGATGAATTTAAAGTGCAGGTTAGATCAGCAAAAACTGATTAAAAGCTTGAACATCTGTACAGTACATAATTTTCCAGTCAATTTGCTTAATCTGTTCTCCTTTCTTACTGACTTTGTGGATTACATATCCTTCAATAAGCTTATCAGACCCACCTGGCCTCGCCATGCTCCTGCGAACAGTGATGGGGTCCTTGCGACGCCACTTGTGCAGCTCCTCCTGCATTTTCTCCACCTTCGCTGGATTGAGGGCCCACAGACAGCCTTTGCGGGACGAGTTCCCATTTTTGTTCTCCACCTTCACGAAGCACTTGTTTAAGGAGAGATTGTGACGCACAGAGTTCTTCCATCCATCAGGGGCTGTCTGAAAACAGAGAGGGTTGGGTAGAAGCAGAAGATGGGAAAGAAAAGGTTAAAACCAGCTGTTCGTAAGTGTTATATATGTCACGTCAGACTAGGTACAAGAAGGACAGTAGTGAGTTAACATTAGTGCTGCCACATATGCATCTTAAAACACTGGGATCCCAAAACTTTTTCGAAGTATAAATCATGTAATCACCAAGCGACTTCTTTCAATAGCTTGTTTTGTCTGCTGTAAATGTTCTTTCTACAGTACATCTTTTCGTGACAACAATAATGAAAATAGTTGCCATACTTTTAAACAAGTAAACAGGTTTTTTATACCATTGTTCTATACATCCCGTTCACACAACTACACACTAACATCAACAGTCAAAAAGCAACTGCTTTGAAACAGGCTGCTCCATCAGCAGGACAGGCTGTACAAGTCTGGCAGGAGGATGATCAACTCCTGCTTGTCTCAAGATCACATGGTGGGTGCGGCAAGTAGCATCGAAAGGAAAAGATTAACTTGTGGAACGCAGAACTGACCCAATAAACAACAACAACCAGAAATGTTGAGGGTTTCTGAGGTTGCAACAAAACAAAATCCAGGGTTGATGATGGACCTATTGCTAAAATTAACAAGCAGGGTTAAATTGCAATATGGCAATTGTTATGGAATTTTCTATTCTTAGATTACACGGGGTCACGTGTGGGCCTTGAGGTCCTCAGCAGTAGTAGTTGTTTGGCTTTGCTTGAGGACAGCAGGTGCCAGCCTATCTCAACGATGTGGTGACCAGGGTCGAGGAGACCTTATGTTGCCTTCATAGACATAATGAATAGCTTGCCGTTGACGTTTCGTTGACATAAACAGACAACAGTGTCTCCAGACGAGAATGTGCTGATGGTAACGCAAACCTGGGTAAATACATTCTCTTTGACTATTTCTGTGCGTATAGTGTTTGTGGTGTTATCTGTAGGGGTTTAAAGTCTGATGACCACCATGAGTTGGGCAGATTGTGAGACAGACTCAGGCACTTCTGATGTACTTTGAGAGTGTCTCTAATTCTCCTTGGCCAAGCGTCAATAAATACTACAGCTTAAGACATCAGAGGCTCCTGAACACTTTCTTCCCTCCTGACCTCACCATTGATTTCGGCAATTTCGCCACAACAGCAATGAGGGTGAAAATGGGAACAAATGGCGTGTGTGCACCCACTTTGTGGGTTCAAAATGTTATAAATGTGTGACCTTACAAATTCACAGAAAGGTGAAATGTACAGAAACCCAGCCTTCGCTGGAGGGAATATTAAAACATGCATTCATTTTTCCACCATTTGCAATGTTTAATATCTGCATGCCATAGCAAGTGTCAAAAAAAAATAATAATAAATCACAGCCTTTGCAAAATACCTTCACTTTTCTCAGTGCATCACTAATCATCTGCTTCATTTATTTTCTGGCCCTGCAGCCTGTGTTTAATGTGACAGGCAGCTGTTTGGAAAGCAGCCATCTATAGAGCACCTTTTTTTTAATATGAATGGCAAGAAGTCTTTGAGCTCTTTCCAGATGTGAGTCTCAACTTATTTGATTTGTAGATATGTGGAATCTTTTCGAAAATGTACGTGGCAACCCAAATAAAAGGTGCAACTACAGGGTCAAATACAGGATGATGAATGAATTTATAACACGTTTTAATCTACCATCTCTTCGGCCTCTGCAATATCTCAACAAACTGTCTGCACACACACACACACACACACACACACACACACACACACACTTAACTGATATCAAGTAGATACAAAACACCTCCTCATTTTACTCTCCATGCCGGACTCATGCCTCAACAGGTTACTACCCAGCCAGTCCAGGGCCACTTGCTGGAGGTGTAGCACACCTTTTGCAGTCCATTATTACTCATTAGAGAATGTCAGTTACAATACAGATGTGGTTTGGGACCACAAAACACTGGGAAAAACATAAACTTGAACCCTTCACCACTGAGCTAAGACGGCTGAATTAGAGCAAGACCAGGGAGGTCGCATAGCGCCAGTGATGGCACCATTGTTTGAGAACAGATGAACTAAAAAATCAGGCGTTAATTACTGACCAATAAATGTGACAGCCCAATTGTCAGTTCAACACATGTAAGAAAAATACTGGCTCCAGCTCCATGCCATCCACCTGCAACTAAAAAGATGTAACTAAACCAGGAGCAGCCAAATAGGAAAAAAAGTATAAAAAAAAAAAGTCTTGTGAACTATAGAGTATATGAGCTGAGTTTTTAATAGATCACACTAGATCAGAGTATTTGTATGGGTTGTTTGTAAGTGTTGTACATACAGTGTTTTTGTGTTTGTGCCACTGATGATCCTGAGGTTATTTCAATGGGTTCAATTCAGCAGGTGATATATAAATAAAATTCAGTTGATTGGGATACCTTGAAAAAAGGGAAGTGTTCAGTCATGAAGCTGTAGATCTCACTGACTGGCAGGCTTCCTGTTCTACTGTTCTTCAGAGCCAAGAAGATCAGGATGCTGCAGCCATGAAGGAAACATTTTTACATTCAAATTTGTTGCAAACAAAACACTCTTATTAAAAAGGTACCCCACTCATATTCATTTTCTAACAAAAACTAATGCCATCATATTCATTTGTAGATGATTATTACATAATAATTCCAGACATAAATAGGATATGTGTGAGCAAAAATGTACAATGTGATGTAAAATTACCTGTATGAGTAAATGGGCTTGGGGAAGAGGGACTGTGTGACACTCTCCTGGTGTGACTGAGTGGACAGAGAGTATTTTGTGCTGTTGGACTGGTCATTATTAGCATACAGTCTCGGTGAGGCCTGTAGAGAACACACACACACACACAAATGTCATGACCTCAGGACCAATACAAGACACAGCACTCCTCAGTGGTTCACTCAACACATTGACTCACCTGTTGCAGAGAGCTCGGCGAGCTGTAGGAGGGATAGCTTTGAGACAGGAAGCAGGAGGGCTCCACTGGTACAGCTGGTAGTTCTGGATATGAACTCTGCAAATATAAGAGTGTTACAATTTTAGCCTAATACAGGCAACATAACAAAGCTTTAACTGAAATAACAGGAGAGGATAACTTTAATGTACCATAAGTCTCGAAATCTGAAAGCTGCCATTGTACTGGTCCCAGGATGGTGGCGCCTCGTGGCTTGGGCTGTCTGAAGAAGTGTCAGGGCTGCACACCTCCTGCAAACAGCCGTAGGAGGACGAGCACTGCTGGAGATCATCGCTGAGAGGACGACGGTACGGATGGAAGCGGTCAGAATCAACAGTGCCTCGTCGTCCTGAACTGATGGTCCCATCAATACTGTGCCTCCTGTTCACCGCCGCAGTCCTCGAGTTGAAGGTGTTGCTTTCCTGCTGGGTGATAAAACAATCTGTAAATCACACTCTATTCTAATTGTTGACAAATCAATCAGGTCTGAGCAGTGTGTAAATGTGTTGCCGAGATGCTACTACTATAAATCCCTGTGGGCATTAAAATTGGATTGATTTTCTATTTCCAGTGTAACACAGAAGAAGATGTTTTGGGTTAAAATGTTTTATACTGTCTATGGTTAAAACAGAAAAGCCTGAGGCAGCTCAGTACCTGTGATTCTGCCATCTGCTGGCAGGAGGTCCCACAGGGCTCACAGGTGTGTATGTCGGCCTGAGGGCTTGATGCTTGAGACTTGCTGCTGCTGCTGCTACTGCTGCTGCTGGGGCAAAATGGTGGGGAGTCTGACATTCTGCACCAAAACCTGCTTTTGTGAAGAGATTTAAAAAAAAAGAAACAGACTGAATTTGAGATGGGAGAAGAAAACTGTTATCCATCCTCAGTCTTTGGCATTTTCTGGCCCAGCTTTGATCAAACTCAGGCAGATGATGCATCTGATTACTGCCTGGCCCAACGGGGGTCTGTATAATTTGTGATGGATGACATGTTTCCGTCATTAGCAGCATCAATTCAAATTAAAAGGGCCACACAAAGTTGTTAAAGGAATAGTCAATGACATTTTGGGGAACGTGCTTGTTTGCTTTCAGCTGGTTAGAATCAGGGAAACATACAGACACCCTGGTTCTGTCAGAAGAATGAATAAAAATGTGAATTTAGAGGTGTTGTTGGCTGATTTTGTTACATTTTAACAGAGTCACACTCACTGTTCCCAGTGTGTTTGCTAAAATAAAGTAACCGGCTGCTGTCTCCAGCTCTATATTTACCAAACAGACATCGGAGTGGTATTGATCATCTCAGCAAGAAAGCAGAAAATGTCAAGCAATTCCTTCAAACTGTGGAACCAGTGGCGAAAAAAGATCTGTTTCTTATGTTCTACTTTTGATTTACTGTATGTTGCTGTTGGCACATGACAGGAAGCATATCTGAAGTGTTCTGACACTGATGATCCCTTAAGATCATATCTACTGAGTCATTATTCTCCAGCAAATCTGCTAGATACACTATACTGTGTCTCTGACAGCATGAGTGCAGGCGTGGGAACAGTTAAGTTCATATTCACTGCCAAAAAAAAAAATTGACATTAGTGGATGTACATGGCGCAGGGGTTTATCCGGTGTTATCTGATCCCAGCGGAGGTGACAGACACGTGGCCCAGGTTCCAGTAAAGGTAACCTCAACCCTCGACATAAACCAAGCTCATTAAAACTGCCAACAAACCATGGCTGTTAGGTCACGTAAAGCCAAATAATGCTGAAGCGGAGAAAGTGGGGTCGACCTCTCCTATAGTGTGAGATCAAAGGAGGCTAAAGTGTCGAGGTGAAAGTTGAGAGATTCCCCTTTCACCACTGTGGCAACAAATCCTCTCATCTGCTTGACAGACACGCTGCCACCAGCCAGAACGCATGCACTTAGAGTCAGGGAAGTATTAACTGAGCAGTGAACAAATCTTTCTGGCTGTTTTTGTCTCCTGGATGATCCCTAGATACACAGGCTTAACACGTACAAATGAAACCGATTCTGCAGAAAAACTATTACCCCCTGATCTTAAAAAAAAAAAATACATTAGAAAACATTTAGTACAATGCTAATTCAATTCTGAAGGTATTTCCAGAAAGACACTTCGTATACGTATAAATGAATAAGTAAAAAGTATTTATATGGAAACTTTCTAGATTTAACCCACTCTTATAAGATATACTGTTTATGACACATCACTGTAGAAACAACACTGTTGTCTCTCTGTGTCATAATGATCTTAGCTGGTTTCTGTTTGCAGCCATCACAGCCTTGAAAAATGGCAAGCGTGCACTCTTTGACTGACACAACTAATGGACTATAAACATCTACTTTTTCACTTTCATCCAATATTTTATCGAAATAGGAATGACTCTGATTATGTGCTCTTGTTTTAATGTATTTCAGTTTTCATAGATATTAACTGTAATCAGCAACTTCAGTAATCCGAGCAGAATAAGCAGTGTGTGGCGTATGGCATGTATGATGCTACGTAGTGTTTACACGAAGAGAAACATCCCCTCTGCCCCGACCTTAAAAGACAGGTTCAAAGTTTATCAACTCGACACGTGAATCAAGTTCCTTAATGAACACTGAAACAGGTTTTGCTCGCTGCAATCAATTCTCTTGGTTATTTTCTCACATGCCTTCAGTGGAACTTCATTTAAAGCTAATACTAAAAGACAGGGATCAGAGAACATCATAAAACAGGTTGTAGAAGACAAACAAATTCTTTCGTGTGTCTGTCTGCCAGGATGTTGAGAGGTGTTAGATGCATCATTCATCAATCAACAACTACTGGTTGACTATCAGTAACCACAACTACAAGGTAATTAAACAATCAGTTGTTTTTGTTTTGTTGCACCCATTTTTATTAACAATGCCCCACTCATAATCAAGGTGACAATGTGTAAAAGTATAAGGTTTCAAAAGTAGCTTTGTGTTTTGTCAAAATTAGACTGCCAAAGCCTCGTATTTTATCAACTTTTGACTAAATTAACCAAGAAGACACAACATCGATAATTCCAAAAACAATTTGAAACGTGGTCTCACCAGACCCGAGCACACTTTTGTTGGTATATGGCTTTTCTTTTGACATGGTAGAGTCCTAACTGTGTACTGACAAGGGTTTTCTGAAGTGTTCGCGAGCCCTGAGCTGATGATCAAATCCTTATTTTTTTGCAATTGTGCATAAAGAAAAGTTGCTCTTTCTCTCAAGGTTGCCCCTTTTTACACCCAATCAGTTTAACCAGTTTACCTGAGGTGCTTTGTGGGCTTTCCACAACGTTCCCAGTTAACTCATATTCATCCAAAATAATATTCACCCTCAATTCTTTAAAATGCGTTAAAAGTAAGGGAGCATCTCCTGAACATTTAAAATGTTTTTTGATGCCAGTTTAACTGATTTGAAAGATGCCTAACCAAAACAAACAATGCCTTACTAAACAAACAATTCAAGTGCAGAGTGGTTCCAACTACATGTAATTAGCTCCACATGTCAGTTAAGTGGAGCTAATTGTTTAACCAGTTTACCTGAGGTGTTTTGTGGGCTTTCCACAACTTTCCCAGTCTTTTGTTGCTCCTGTCCCTTTTTTGGAAAAAAAAAGTTGCAGGCATCAAATTCAGAAATCAGAGTTTATATTTGCTTTATCAGAAAATTATTAGATTATGTTTTTATTTACATTTCAACTTTTTGGAATGTCCTTTGCATATTAGGAGGGAATCTTATAGTCGTCACACTGAACAGGAGGAATTGTTGCAACAAGCAAAACCTGTTTCTGTGTTTTGTTTGAAACAGACTTGACACTCACTTTCAATAGCATGATGTGTGACTGCGGTTGGCTCCTTACGTGCAAATATTGCAGGGGAGTCAACAACACGTCTGCCAACACTTCCGATGGAAGCTGCTGCAAGACTGCAACTGATCTGGGATCTGGGAATTATTTTTATATTTATTTTTCATGCTGGCTGTCAGTGTTGATTCTCAGTAGCTTTGCATTGTAGTTGCTGTGGTTGTAGAGTTTTAATATCAGAAATATCACCTAAAAGTCATCTAACAGAAGCAAAAGATATTACAGCCATTTGCAGTATTGAAATGTATCTATGTACATTTATTTGCAACTTTGAGCTACTTGTACTTTACTTCAATATTAGCATCAGAGGGAAATATTGTACTCTTTACCTAAGAGCTATTAAACTTTACAGACAGATTTAAAATACAAATGTGATGTGATTATATCTCAAATTGTGATGCATTGTTATAGATATAACGATCCATCAGTAGCCTATACAAAGTAATTCAAATTAGCCCCACCTCCATGATTTACCAGTAATAACAATATTGATATATGATAATACCACTGACAGGGGATATTATGCTGGCCTATTATTATTAATTTTGCTGATTATACTTTTTTTTAAATTTTATTTTGGTAACATTTTGAATGCTGGATCTTTGAATATTTTGCTTTGTTGTGTTGCTACTTTCACTTAAGTTTGAATCTGTCAAATAATATCTATCAGCAACTTTAAGTAATCTTCGCTAAATGTTGTTCTTCAAACAAGAATAATATTTTAACTCATATTCATCCAAAATAATATTCACCCTAACTTCTTTAAAATGCACTAAAAGTAAGGGAGCATCTCCAGAACATTTAAAATGTTTTTTGATGCCAGTTTAACTGATTTGAAAGATGCCTTACTAAACAAACAATTCAAGTGCAGAGTGGTTCCAACTGCATGCAAACTTTACACAAATGTTTCAGGATGTCAGGATTATAGAGATTAACCAGCATTCAACACCTGCAGCAGTGTTGTTGCAGAATTGTTCTCTTTTTTCATCAAAAAAAAATCTCTCCCGGGACACGATTTGTCCCATTTTTGGGGGAAAATGTAAAAACTTTATTTGGTTTCCTTCGTTCTGTAGTCCAGAAAGGTTCCCATGCTTCTGTAGCTATTTAAACTCATCAAACCCTCAGAGTTCAGACGTGTGTGTGTGTGTGACCCCTGAATGAATAAATGTATTAACATTACTTTGTATCTGTCTCCTATGTCCAGATTTCATGGTCATTTCATTGGTCAGTCTGAACTAATAATAAGTGCAACATTTGGTCCCTTTTTTTCACAAATCCAAGGTGGCAACCCTAAGTATCAGGTGCTCTGTTCTGTCTTAGTTACTGTATTAACATGAAGTAAATAAGAGTGTTAATCAAGTATATCAGAGCAAATAAGAGCAAAATTATTGCAGTAATTTATACAAACAACATTCAAAGTTTGGAGAAGTGTCAAACTCACCTAAACTTTGCAATCAATAACTGTTCCCTCTTTTCTTTGTGGATTTGTAGCTGCAGTCGGATTTTCTCACTCCGACCTGTAACCTCTGTCAACATCCGAGCCAACTTCCCTCATGGATCTGCACACCTCTCACCCCTCTCACCCTGACAGTGAGCCACTTTGATAGATTGACTGTCTAAATATGTATGGCAATGCTTGATGGGCTGGTTTCAGATTTTGGCAGCTCAAGATATCATCCTCATTCTCTGTGTGTGCGTGCATGTGTGTGTGTGCGTGCATGTGTGATGTGTGCTGGCTCTCGCCCAGGCTAGTCTGGGAATAAGATATACAGGAAGAAAAACATGCTGCAACAGGTTCCAAAAGATCTACCTGTGCAGTCAATGGCAGCTTGCAGCGCTCTTTTCCTCCTTCCATCAGTCTTTCTTTGCCTGACTGAATGGTTACATGTCTGAATGGGACATAAGATACACTACTGATCACAGCCAGTGGCAGAGAGTGGGCACTGTGCCCTAGTTTCTGAGCTCGCCTTTGGCAAAGGCTGTCTCACTCTAAACGTGATATACTTAACTTAACTTAACTGTGCATTCAAACAAATGTAAACACAGGCAGGTTCATTTAAAGCTTGCAAGAATACATGTAAAGTTACAGCTAGAGAAAAGTTAACCAAAAAGTGCTGGTTCTACCGAAAAGCAGTCAAACTGGAAATTTCAACTTCTGATGCAACAAATATGAGTTAATATCATAACTAATAGAAATACCCACCAATCCGGCTGTTGTGGTCGGCAGGATGTGAAGTCAAACTAATCTCAGAAACATCAGGCAGCTCCAACGCCTATTTTAAAACACTCCACGTGGGCATCGTTTCATTTTCTTCTTCTTTTTCTTGAGAGATTTAAACTAAACTAAAGTTCTTCTCCGAAACATTTACAGTGACAGTATGAGACTCGACAAGTGAGGGATGTAGGGAAATAAATGAGAAAGTGAGAGAGGGAGTAGAGCTATGTCAATACAGGTAGATTCCTATCCTCCCAGTGAACCAGGAAAACAGTAATGGCATTAGCTCGTAGCTATACCTTGAACAAACCCTGTCCTCAGAGTGAAGGTGAGGCAGAATGACAGAGAGATAGAGGATTAATTACAGACTGAATAAACTCTTGTGTTACAGTGCAAGGCCTCTGCAGAGTGAAGCTACTGCTGAAGGCTCTTTCTGCCAAACACAGAGTTCTTGAGGAGGGTGTAATGTGGTAACAGTTTCCAGGGGGCACTTCAATGAAAGTCTCATTGTCTTCTAGGGGGGGAAAAAAATTGTGCCCCAGTGCTCATGTGTTCTCAGTTGCAATATCATGTTTTGCAGATCTGGAAAACGTTAAAAAGTCAACAAAGCTGAACCATCACCAGTCAGAACATCAGTGAAAGTTTTACAATCCTGAGAGCTGAATTGTAGATGACAAGGTATACAAAATACATCACAGTGGAAGAAAAGAGCACTTCTCTGGAACTGTCAGAGAAGATGTATTCAATGCCAACACCTGAAAACCAGTAACGCAAGGTATGAAGCAACATGTTTGTCACTACAGAGTATATTTTAGTTTTATTCGTTCTGTTTGTTTTCTCTAATAAAACAAACTAGTAAAACAGAAGATGAGTGTAAGATCAAGTTAATGAAAATCTAATTCCATATTTTATGATATCAGAAACAGTGATTTATGAGTGTCTTAAGAAGTACTCAGAGGAGTCCCTGAGGCAGTGAGATTTATCACTGACTTCACTTTTTGGCTCAGGGTGAGGTTATATAAATTCAGCAATTACTCTGCCTGTCCCAGAGATATTTCATAATAAAATGTGCAGCTGTTTCCCAAGATGCCTGCCCTCAGTATGTTATATTCACAATTATCATTTCTTCACAGGATCAGGTCCCTATATAAAAAAACAGCCTCAGAAGTACAGGTGGTACCATAACTGCAGATGATTATGCATCATATTAACTCACTAAAAGTTCTTGCACATTCCTGCCAAATATTAAGAATCAAGCTAAGCTTTTAAACTGAAAATGTACTGCAGCAGAAGATATCATGACATAAAAATGTTGTCTTACCTCTGATTACTGTCATCCATCACAACTCCATTAACTTCCATTACGATGGGAGCCAGTTTAACAAAACAGAGTGATAGTTTTCCCTTTATATGATGCTGTCTGTCAGCCTTTATCAGAAGAAAGGCTTGCTAGATTATGTTTTTGATTTTATGACTTTGTTTTGACCTCTGTGTACTTCAGGTTCCCCTCACATACAGCAGATATACAGAACACGGCCAAGGAGTTCAATGAAATGTTTTCAATCAGTTTCCCATTGAACCTTAAAAGGGATTTACCTTCTGTCCTCTTGCAGTTCTTAAAATCAATTACGGATGCAGTGGTTCATAATCCTATGGATGTCAATGAGATTTGAGCCCATCATTACATTTAACAGTCTCAGTCAGAAACTACAGTGAACCTGAAGCATTCAGGTTTAAGAGACTTGCATGTACCTGCCCAAAATATAAAAAGCACAGTTAGTATGCAAATGAAAAAAACAAACAAAAGATCATTGTTTTATGTTGTTTAAACTTTTATTTATTACATTATAATAGTGTAACACTGATTATTACAGATCCAATGAGAACATTTACATATTTTTTGCCACAATATAAACTTTTGTTTTTAAATATAATGTCTTTTAGGTGAAAACTGTTGATTGATTGTTGAGGTAAATGACTGTAAAAGTTTTGATCTGCTTGGCTGACTGTCCAGAAGATAATTTATCTAAATGAACTGAACTCAGTTCACTCAAAACATCAACAAAAGGTGCTCCAGTGGTTCCACTCAGCATTCCCAGCTGATTTCTGGAGACCATCACAATGATATAATATTGAAAGCTGCATAGAAGAACCTGTGTCAGCACTCGAGGATGGACCTCGCTGCACATCAGGCTGTACGAGCTGAAGAATTCGGGAGGCCTTCAAAAAAAAACAAAAAAACAGTCACCTTCCAGCCCAGTCCACCAGTGGTGGGATCCTGATAAATAGGCAGATATTAGTTATTTTCCTAAATTTCTTTCTTCATTTTCCTGAGTTCATATTCAAGGAGTTTTGGTGGTATTGGCCCAACTGGGAAAGGTATTCAGCTGGAACATGGGCACTCCCCATGTGTTAATGGCTATGTTGATGGTTATGACTCCAACGAAGTTTAGAATGAATCCAGCTTTGGCCTAGAACAACCAGAAAAAATACAACTTAAATAAACCATAAACATAAATACAAAAACAGTATTACACACGGATTACCAACATGAATAAAATCAAATTTGGACCTGGGGTCAAGGCACTATGGTGTTTGAGTAGAGATACTGGGGGAGTAGTCAAGATACTGGGGTATATTCTATTATTATTATTCAGGATATTGTGTGTGTTTGTAAATAGATAATAATAATAAGGATCAATATAAGCTGCTTATCTAAAAACTGGATGACTGGATGAGCCTTCATCTAAAACACCGTGTGCACGTCATATTTTTTCTGAGAGGTCTTACCATGTCCATGACTTTGAGGTTGCCATAGGAGAAGGCGATGGCGTTGGGTGGAGTGGCTACAGGCAGCATGAAAGCCAGCGAGGCAGAGATGGTGCATGGGAGCATGACATATAGTGGGTGTATCTTGATGGCAGTGGCCTGGAAAACAAATTAAACAGCCATTCACACAAACACACTCCAAACAGGCAAGTATAAATCTGTCAGAACCTCATGGTGAGGGATTATTTTGAGTGCTATGGAGAACGCTGTGATGTGACTGGTTAACATCAAGGATCAACATCAACATTGTCCCTTAATATGCTGCTAAATAAACAGCAGTAGATAACATATCAGACTAAGTAGATGTGATTTGACTTTCCTGTCGTGAAAATCATAAATAGCTAAAAAGGTAGAGAGAATTTTAAAATAAGTTAAAAGAACAGCCATGTTCTTCCAGGAAACACGGTGGATATCTGTGAAATGTAGAAAATTAAATAAATTGTTTAAAAAAAAATTCAACTCTCATATATTTGGGTTAAGCATGGGTCTAGAGCCAGGAGTGATAATCTTAGCTTACCTTGGCTTAGCTTAGCTTAGCTTGAAGACAGGAAGTAGGGGGAAGCAGCTAGCCTGGCAAGCCTACAAACACCTCTAAAGCTCACTACCTAACACATTGTTTTGCATTTGTTTAACCCACACAAGAGAGATGTTGTGTCTCACCATAGAGGCCAATATTGGCAGAAACAGAGTGGTGGTGGCGGTGTTGCTGGAACATTCGGTGAACATGGCCACCAGCAGACACAACAGGATGGAGATGGCAAAAGGAGGGATGCTCTGCAGCGGTACAAGACTTTCTCCCAGCCACAAAGAAAGTCCAGATTTCTTTATGCAGGATGGGAAAACATACATCAGCATCCAAACATTTATAGAAAGAATTAACTCATTTCAGAAAAATGTGGTCAGCTGTGTTACCTCACTTCCGTGGGCCAACGCAAAACCTCCTCCCAGAAGCAAAAGGATGTTCCAAGGCATCTTTTCATGGACAATATCCCAACTAAGCAGAGGAGAAGGAGCTTCAGCAGGGGTCCCTATTAGGACATCGAGCCAAAGAAGAAAAATCAGACTGTTTATTTTCAGGTATTGGTTAAGACAGTCATAAATTATGATATAACTGTAGAAAAGTCTAGTTTTTATGATCCACAGATAGGATGACCATAGAAATGACCATAAATGCACTCCATAAAGATAAAATGTGATAAATGTGATAAACCATGTAAGCTGTCAAAATCAACACCAAAATGAGATGTTGTAACTGGATTCATACTTTTAAACTAATTAGGGCTTAAAATGGACTTTGGCACCTCGAAGTCTGCATCAAACCTTTTAAACTAAGAGGGTGTTAATCATCCTGTCACTCCTCTGTGTACAAAACACACTGCATTTCCACTTTTTGAGGAGTTGCAAAAACCTTGTTGCTTATAGGCATGAGCGGGACACAGTTAACTTAAGTTACAGAGGGAGAAAAAAATATTCATTGATACAAAAGTAATTTGTCTAAAGGAACAGCAAACCATGAACTGTTGCACAGGCTTGACCTTGGTGCTATCAGGCTACAACTCAGGAAGGAGTTGGGATAATCTTTACTAGAAAGCACTGAATCAGCAAGATGAGTTGTCAAGGGCAGTAAAAGTTATTGATTGTGTCTTTGTCAGTTATAGTACATAGATACAGAGGACAGATGTGATTATAAAACTGCACACCTATCATCTTGTGACAGACTTGCCGCAACATGTCACAAACATAAAATGTGGTGTAACCTTTGACTTACGATTGTGCTGCTGTGCAGAGATAGAGCCAAAACCTATACCTCTTAAAAGGTGCTAATTTGTGTATTTTTCACACAATTTTATCAAGGCTGCAGAATCTCAAAATGTGATGCTCAAAAGCTGCACAATTTGTTACACCTTATTTATAATAATGCACCTGTTGCACACATAAAATTATCAGAAACATGCCAGCTGGCTTACCATCACTGGACGTTCTGCAGCATCTGGGCAAATTGGACGGGATGCAGAAGAAGAGTGTTGACATTAATATGGCCACGGTGCCATCTGTGACATACCTGATGAGAAAACACATTTAAAATATCTGCATTTCTACTGCATTACCTGCATTAACCTCCTCCATTCAAAGATAAACAAAGCTACAGACTGGCTAACAGGCTGGACAATTTCCAGGTCACCTCTTCACTTTTTCACTGAGCAGTCATGAAATGCTGTATAACAGTTTTTGTACTCACGTTTTGTCTTTGTTAAAGAGCACAGTGGCCCAGCCGGGTATGAACCCAGGCTCCCTGGTAAACCACAGAAGAACCAGCAACGTGAAGATAACCAGCACGCAGCCTTCGGCGAAGCTCATCCTGCCCAACTTTTTGTACTCATCCTTGATCACTTGGTATGCCTCCCTGTCACCATTTTTCTTTGTGCCACACCCAAAGGACTTCCTCAAGCTGGAATAAAACAATGTCGGAAAACAAAACACTCTGCTATTTTAACCACTATTTTTATAATGTGAATGCTTCAGTAATAACAATAAAATATCATAACAATTCCAGTCCATGAAACTTACTCAAAGCCCAAAAACATAAACTGCAGCCACAACCAGGACAAGGCGAGCATGAGGAGCATGTTGGGGAATGAAAAGCCAAACCAGCTCGCAAAGTTGATAATGCCTCCATTATTTGGGAAGAGTCTGTTGATGATAAAAAAGAAACATTAGAACCCAAACACCTAGTTGAACTCTCCTGTGAGATTAGTCTACAAGTGCCAGCAAGTTTTGTTTTGAGTTATTAAGGGGTGCTATTTTTGTTGTTTTGGCCATCACTTATTACTTAGTTCAGCACTTTCTCAATAATTTCAGTACTGAATCTACTTAGCATTAATTACTACCCTGTCCACCCTGTCTGTCCACTGTAAATGAGTTTTGACCCACTGCAAATGTAGGTTTAGAATAAAAAGCACTACATAACAAATATTTGTCAACCTTGGTTTTTACATCCAAATAGTAATTAGGCAAAACCAGACTTGCCTAATCCTGTTGCCTCATCTAAAGGACTCTGACAGAAGGCGTGGCTACTTCTGATATCTGGGAAATGATGTAAGTGTTGTGCGATTATTTACATATAAGCATGTCTTACTCATCGATCTGGCCTTTTAGGATAACATTGGGTGTGGTTCCAGTGAGAGTGGCTGTCCCGCCAATGCTGGCAGCGTAACAAACACTTAGGCTCATGCCTTTAGTCAGTTTGACATATTTCTGTTCCCGCTTCAGTCTGCGCTGCTCAGCCTCCGATGTACTTTCACAAACCTCTGCAGGGACACCTTCAGAAAAAGAAGAAAAAAAACCATCTTAATTTAAAGTGACTTGGAAGGAAAGAAAGAAAGAAAGAAAGAAAGAAAGAAAGAAAGAAAGAAAGAAAGAAAGAAAGAAATTAGGTTACTTCAAAGACAAAGTTAAAGACTTACTTGAAGTAACATCATTTTCATTCATTCTCTTTATGTCTTTGCTGTCATCATCTTTATCCGTATCTGCAAAACACACACAAACACAGACAAGTACATAACAAAACAGTGAAAGAACAATACCAACAGTAAAATAAAAATAGCCACTAAAAAGTCACCAAAAACACACCCATGTTAATCCTGCTGTCCTTATGTTTGAGCTCCTTGCCGTGGCTTTCTTTGGCGCCATCCATCTCATATGCCTGATTATCTTGACCATCCTTTGCGGCTGTCAAGCTGTAATGCCTCTCATCAGCATTGGCCTCTGTGTCACACAGCTGCTGCAGCACAGCATTGGCGATGGGCAGCATCATGGCTGTGGAGGCCGTGTTACTGATCCACATGGACAGAAAGGCCGTGGTGCTCATGAAACCGATCATCAAACTGGAAAGAAAGCAAGGAAGACGATTAGATAGAAAGCATGTAAAGAGATTTGAGTGATTTAAGTATATACAGCACAGCATGTGGACATTTGAAATGTTGCATCAACAGCCTGCACTCTTCTGGGAAGGCTTTCCATAAAAACAGCACCAGGTCAGAACACAAAGGTAGCATATATAGCAGTATGTTTATGTGTACGCATGTAAAAATTAGGTTTCCTACAGAGATGGCTTAACCCCCACAATGAGCAGAACTTGAAGGGCAATCCTCCTGTGCAGGTTCCAGTGTTCGACAGCGATGGCCACCAGCAGCCCACCAATAAAGAGCATGTTGGAGTCTTTCAGGTACTGGATACAAACCTGGATAAACGTAAGCAAATAGGAAAAAATCCAAATAGGGTCACATAGAAGTGTAAAACAGATGCCTTGGACTTTAAAAAGAGGTAGTAGACACTGTCAAACTAATTCCAAGACACAGTAAGAAGAATACCTCGCCTGATTCCATGATACCCATCATGGGGAAGAGAATGACAGGCAGCAGGGCGGTAACAGCCAGAGGGATACACTCTGTACACCAGTACAAAGCCATGAGGATTATTACAAAGCCACATTTTGCCTCCTGTAATGACAGACAAATGACTGTTGCTTTATATTTTTAACACATGTGACTGTAAATGATCCGATGTGCTTCATACGTGTTTCATACTTTTGATAACTGTAGTTATCCTTTTAGTAAATGCTTTTTTAACTCGAAAAGTTGGCACGTCTATAGTTGTACCATTTGCAGCCAGTTGTGATTAATTAACATGGCGACTTTCACTCTAGCTGTTTGGAATTTTGGCATAAATGCTAACCCACCAATTGCTTATAATTATGGGTGGATACCAAAACAACTGGTTGCAAAAGTCAAAGAATAAAGATTTCTAGGTGTTTCTGTTTATATTGGTGAACTCTATTAAGGCACTATACAAATGAATTGTATTATAATACATTATGGTAGTTTGTGTTTGCATATATAGTGTATTTTTATGCTTTATGAAAAAACAAACAAAGAACCATAAAATGCTTATCTCATGAATTATGACGCACTGAAAGGGAACAGAGTTTGTGGTTTTTGGTTTCATAG
Source organism: Argyrosomus regius (assembly GCA_946959425.1). Taxonomy (NCBI): domain Eukaryota; kingdom Metazoa; phylum Chordata; class Actinopteri; family Sciaenidae; genus Argyrosomus; species Argyrosomus regius. Next base: position 14,769,948 of record OX336889.1, on the reverse strand, counting down.
GACTGACTGAGCCCCTGAACATGATCCCACTTTTCAATTTATCACAGTCAAAGATTACATGGGACAAAGGTCACTGACAGGGGCCTTTCCTGGACGTGGTACAACTAAGAAGACAATGTTAAAGCAATAAATGTACTTTCAGACTAATGTCTTTGATCCTTTTTGATTATCAGTGGATACATTTTTCATTTTCTTGCATTTGTTCATTTTGTTTCATTTTGTTTCACAAATTTTGGCTGCAGATTTGCCTGCAGTACTATTGAAACTCTGTTAAAGTGGTGTATTTGGAAAAAGCACAAGGCAGGCAACGCAGAAATAGATTCTCAAAAAAAGCGTAATCATTTTCTAAGTGAAATTGTATAAAGGCAACCTCCCCAGTGAATTGAACTAAATAATGAGATTCCTAATGAGCATCTACTCTTCTCTCTCTCCCGACTCTTTAGTGGTAGAATGACACATTCAATCACTTTCATTACTACAGTCATGGACAGCAGAATCAGCTCTTATTTGCTTCATTAACTTCTAAACATATCACTACAAAAACAAGTCATCATGTGCCCTATTCAAATAACACCTCTCTCCAATATCACAATCTAGCACTAATGCAATCTCTCCTACCTCCTTCCTTTACATATCATGTATAGTCTTTTTTACAACAGAGGTTTATTACATCTGCAGTCAGGGCTTTAAGACCTTTGCACTGCTCACTCCTATTAATCCTATAGTAGTAGTAGTAGTAGAATGCATGTCCTATATAATTTGTAGTATGTCTTCCTATTGCATCACACATTAATATAATCAATTCAGTTTTGTTAGTCTAACATTTAAGCAGTGTGGGACAGTCTCCTGGCCTGCAAGGAGAGGAAAACATATCTGAGGCCGTAGTATACTGGACCTTTGAGATGAAATTTGAGGTTGATATGAAAGTTGAGAATAATAATAAAGCACCTTCTCCACTCACCATCTATGGTATTCATGTATTGCACATAATTAGCATTGTGCTTGAGTTATTTCAGAATCATTTTTGCTATCAGACAAAAAAGCCAAAAGTCAAAGACAGGATATGATAAAACACCTGGAAAGATCATCACATCTGTTCTTTGATGTTTGACCTGTGGCTGTATGTTTATGACCTGTCAACTAATTTGAGTCCTAAATGTGCAGTAAGGACCTAGAGTGACATGGGCATGGCAATAATACTACAGCACAAGTGATTTTCAGAGATTATGGCTTAACTGTACCAGATTGTAGAACCAATGGAGAGAAAAGGCTGCACTGTGCCATTAATTGTACATATTGTGCATTATTTTGAATTTTAAAGCCATGCTTTGATTTGAAGGAATGTGAGCTGTACTTTCTGGTTTTTAGCGAACCTTGTGGCAAAAGTTTTGGGAGAATTGATCATTTACATGCCATCTCAAATAACTACAAGACAACTTAACACCAGTGGCTGGCAAAGTAAAGTAATACATGTATTGTATAGCTTTGGACTAATATACATCATGTAATAAGACAAACCATGTCTGTAGATTTGTCCTGTGACAGAAAAACACACATACGCATGTTAATTTTCTTACCGCGGTTGGGATGATCAGTGGCAGAGGCAACACTAAAAGAGGTGTCAGGACTATCACAATGTAGTTCCTATACCGCCACAGCCATGTGAGAAATCCAGCCATGATCCACAAATGTGTTGGACATCCAACGTATCGAAAAGTCAGAGATAAAAATTAGTAATAATTAGTGACACCAGTGACACCTCTGAGAGACAGTAACAGACAAATGGTATATATAGTGGTATAGACAATAAGTCACCCTGAAAAAAGGATTAAAAATTAACTTTTGAGTGAGGGGCCTGCATGTACTAGGTGTGTTTCCATCTACCCCCTTTAGATAAGGTTAGCGTCCAGGAGCAATAATCTACAGAAAAACTTATCCTTCTTGACTGACTTCTGATCTTGACTGTAAGATGTTTTGTCTGTGTCAGGTGTAAATGATTTTTAAAAAATTTGATTATTAGAAGGCCTATCACAGGGATAACACATTCACACTGTTTTACACCTATGTTGTTTTACACCAAGGAAGAGAAGGTGGCTTAATCACTGTTGGTCACAACGAGCAAAACACACTGCACAAATTCATGAAAATGCATTGAATGTCTTGATATTTAACACTAAATGAAACTCATAAACCCAGAACATGAAGGGGTTAGACGTGTATGCAAATTAGTTTTGGGGTGTGACGCATCAGGAACAATGGTGTGATTCTTAAGAAAACCCTCCCGGAGAGACTGAAATGTAGACAAACCCGATCAGGCTCCTTTTGGTTTCATGAGTATATAAAATGAAAAGGTAAAAGGTTTTGTATGAGACAGTAATGACTGTTTTATTGCTTGAGGCAACCCTGAGTCTATATTTACTTATGGTCAAAGTTCATGACAGTTACTACATAAAGGTTTTTATGAATTATAGCTCAAGTAATGCACAAAATATACACCATAAAGGTAAACCAATAAACTCTAAATAGTACCTCATAGTGTTTTAGACAGTGACCTGTGACCCCTACTGACCTCTGGGGTCCTGAATTTGCAACGAAACACATGCAGAAACCAGCAAACCCTGTTGGCTTGAAGAATCTTTCATGTCAATGTCAATTACGCAAATAATGAAACCGAGCATACTGTAGATCCTTTGATCAAACATAAAATACAAACTTGGCTACTAACTGAAGGATTAGTACACTTATAAAGTACGGATGCACTGTCTGCAAGACTGACCTGAACAAAGAAGCAGGGTGTGTTTGGGTGGGTAGTCCAAGTTACAGCCAGTGGATTTCAGTAAATTGGCAGAAGAAATATTAACATTAAAATTAATCGCTCATAATAAAGTCATAAGGCTTATAGATTTTGTTTGCTGAATACCAAAATTACTTTGAAAAGGCTACAGTTATTTAAATTAATTCCACCTCAAACAACTCATTATAATTAGTTACATGTGATTTAGAATACTGTTTTAAATAAATTAACAAAAGTGATTATCAAACTAGTTTGTTTAAGTAAACTTTGTCCTCAAAGAGGCAATATGTGTCTCTAATGGTCACATTTATTAAAATTATTAAGGTTTTATAAGCACCTACATGGATCAAGTCATAAATGAAGTGCAGAAAAACATACACTGACCGGCCACTTCATAGGGTATACTTGTACAATATAATGTGATCCAATACAAAAGCTCTCTCAATAAATTCTACTTTCCAAAGCTTATAATTTTCAGTTTTTATTGACACTGTTAGGGAGATATTAATTTAACTATTATGTTTATTATTGAGGTTGCAGTTTGCAGTAGTGTTAAACTGGACTGCATTATGTTGAGAGGTGTTTCTAATATTTTGGCCAACCCATTTACATACATGAGAGAGCACTAGTGACACACATATATTATTTAAAGTTAGGAATTAATATTATTTGAAGTGAGAAGTAATTTAAGAAACTGGGGGGAAGTTGACATTTACGTTATACTGTACTACTGCACAGTTAAAGACACTTGGGTTGAAATTAAATAGGCAAATTACAGTGTTTTTAAGACTATAAACTGTATGTAATCAAGGCAATTAAACAATATTTAGACCTTCATGTTAGTAAATGAAAATGAATGGATGAAATGAGGCTTTATAGCAATATAGACCTTTTTCACAGCAGCCATTTTGGCATGAAATAGTAGTGTAAAAATGCCAGTGATACTAATTACGGTCCTGTTCCATTCAGGTTAAACTGGGGCTGCTGTGGTGCATGTTGGCTCACTGGAAAAAGGCTCTGCTGCATTAAATTGAACTGAACCTTAATTAGTATCATTGGTAACACCTGCGTTGACCCTACTGTCAAAATGGCTGCTGTTAAAAAGGTAGTTATGCTACCTAGCAGACTAGTTAAAGTCCAGTGCCCAGTGTGTAGAATTTAGTTGCATCTAGTGGTCTAATTGTTGCATTGCAATCTCCTCACATCACCCTAACCTTCCTAGTGTAAAGGGGAAACAACACTTCAAGGGTGCTGTCTGGAGTCAGTATTTAGTTTGTCTGTTCTGGGCTCCTGTAGAAACACGGCGTTTCAACATGGCGGCCTCCATGAAAGAGGACCCGCTCCCACTGTAGATATAAAATGAGAATTTTTAAGTAACAAAAACAAAAAGGTTCTTATTTTCAGGTGATAATACATGCATGAAAACATAGTTATGAATATTATATTCCATGTTTGCCTTATTCTGAAAATAAAGGCTCCCAGTCTTACACACTGCACCTTTAATGTACAGAAGTGGTGTCTTAACAAACAGATGTAGTTCACCTCTTCGTCCAGACGGGGTTGCTGAGTTCCTGCTAATGTGCCTCGGTGTCCCTTCCTTTATTTAGCTGAGCTGACAGAAAAGTTACCTTGAAGCTGGTTTTATTTTACCCAACAGAAACACTAGCAGAGTAAACTAACTGGCGTTAGTATGATTACCTAGTTGGGTACACAGCCACAGCGCTACATAAAGGAGCTGGTTCGCTTGTGTTCAGATATCCTAAATACAAACAGTCAGTTCACGTCGGTTCGACATGGACGAGCCCGACACCGCAGCGATCCTCCCGGGCGATGTACTCGCATCAACCGACGACGAACTGACCAACGTCTCAGGTGGCCTCAAAGAGGAGGCGGATGTACCGACCACCCGCTCCGTACGACCACCGTTTACATGCTCGTTGCCGGTTTCCGTGGAGCCAGTGTTGTTCCTTTCCATGTTTTCTCTGGCCCTGCAGGCGCCTCTGTCCACACAGTATCTGTGGGACCGCATCAGTGAGGACCTCGGCTACAATGGCTCCAAGGGGTCGGGGTGCAGCAACGGTTCCGTGCCGCCCGACCCTCTTCAGAAGGTAGCCAACGTCTTATGGCGGTTACTCAACGTTTTTATAACGGCTGCTCGTATTCAAAACAAGCAATATGACATTCACATAAAAGTAGTATCCCCACTGCAAAAACACCAAGTCTACTGCTGCTGTTGGTCAAATCTATAATTTAAGTGCTTTGCTCAATGGCACTGCCATACTAGCTGTCAGCTGTTAGCTGTAATTTATCCCAACAGCCATTTAAACGTTATGTTTGTTAGCCAGCTACCTATTAGCCACTGCTGGTGTCAGGCGTGCTAGTTAGCCAGATACAGGCCAAGTGTTTATCATTAACTAACAGGGCGAACAAAGAGGCCTGAAATAAAGTTTCTTTAGGACAGCCTTGAGTATGAATGAATCACACTAAGAAGTACTACAAATGTGGGTCAATTTTATTTACTGATTAATTAACGAGGACAATGCCAAAATGAGATTGATTTATACATCACATCTTTTTCTGTACTTAAAAATGTATTAAAATATGCAACACTGGCATATTGTGACCTCTGCTACTTATTTATTAAGTTATTTGTAACTAGTGTTAACAGAGAGGAAAAAAGGATTTTGTCAGGTCACATTTTACATCTGTCACAATCTGACTCCCCTCTGATATTAAATATGCAAGATGTAACACCAACCATTTTCACTCTGCTGGCATATTAATGTTAAAATGTACAAAAAAAACCCCAAAAGAAACAGGACATTGTGCTGCATTTTAAGCCACTAAACAGGCAACACAAACGCATACAAGCTACACACACAAAAAAAAACACATCACAATAAAAGATAGACTACAATGAAAGACATGATTGCAGGTCCATTTAGAAGCATTTTTCCAAATTAAAATGTGACATGTATCGAGAATCATCTGTGCCTAAAATGCAGCTGTATATATTTATTTATTTTTTAAAAAAGGGAAAAGACTTCAAAATTATTGCAGCTTTTAGCCGAGTTTCTACAAAGAGGAACAGCGGTCACAAGTTGAAACTGAGCAACAGGAATATGATGAGCGAGCAGATAGATCAGCAGTTTTCACCAGGACCCAGACAATTTGGTATTCGCTATCTAATTATGGACAAAATTACATCTAGGATGCAATGTAAATGTAATCATGGGTGGGATAAGGGTCAAACAGTAACTTGAATCTCCCTGAGTATGATAACAACGTTCACTGATCAGTGTTTTGTTTTTGCAGGAGGTGGAAACCTTAACAGCCCACTGGAACCTGTACATCAGTCTTGGAGGCTTTTCTGTAGGCCTGCTGGTTGTGCCTCTCCTGGGATCGTGGAGTGACCTCGCTGGTCGCAGACGTGTCCTTATCTTACCCAACCTAGGTCTAGCCCTCCAAGCAGTGGTTTACCTGGTGGTGATGTACCTGAAGCTGCCTGTGGTCTACTTCCTAGTGGGTAGGCTACTTAGTGGCCTTTCAGGGGATTTCAACGCCATCCTAGCCGGCTGTTTTTCTTATGTAGCTGATATCAGTGACAGAAAGTCCCGCACCTTCAGGGTTGCAGTCCTGGAGGCTTGTTTGGGCCTTTCAGGGATGCTAGCTAGCATCATCGGAGGGCAGTGGCGGCGGGCCCAAGGGTAAGAAATGTGTGTTGTTGCACAGTCAGAGTAATATCACTAACACCAGTGCATCCTTCTGAATTGCATTATATTTTTATGCTTGTGTTTAGGTACATCAACCCATTCTGGCTCGTCCTGGCCACTAACTTGGCTTCAGCTCTGTACGCATACCTGTTTGTCCGTGAGTCTGTCACACCAGACCCGAGTGCTAAGCTCTTCACCTCTCGCCACTATAAAGCTGTCTGGCACCTCTTCTCAACAGGAGGCAGTACTAGTGAGGCGGGCGGACGATATCACAGATGTAAGCTGTGGCTTTACATGCTGTGTTTCTTTCTGGTGGTGACTGTACACTTCGGCAGCAGGGAGCTGTATGTGTTGTATGAGTTGAGCTCACCGCTGTGCTGGGGTCCGGCTCTCATTGGCTATGGATCAGCAGCACAGCACCTGGCCTACCTTACCAGTCTGTTGGGACTGAAGCTCATGCAGCGCTGTCTGGCGGACTCCTGGGTGGCCCTCGTAGGCCTGGCCTCCAACATCATTGGGCTGGTGGTCTTCTCTGTAGCTGACACCACCGACCTCATGTTCACAGGTGAGAGAAACTGGACTGAGTTGGTGATGTTTCATGAGCTTGGATGTGTTTGCAAAGGTATTTGGGTGGTTGCAGTTATGGTTTTCTGTCTTTATTCATACATAAACAAAACTAAAGTCAGGACAATAGAAGTGAGATGACTTCAAGGTCTGAATTCTTCACTACTACACACATAAATCGATATTTATTAAGACTAGAGCTAGAACGCACCTTTTTAAAGCTGCTTTTAATGTTTAACTTAAGCCGTTTTTGTTTTTAGTGAGTTATTTTGATGTGAAGTCTCTCTTTGTCAGGCAAATGATGTCACGCTGTCACGGCTCAGCAAGCGACAGACTGAACAGGTTGTTTATTTTGGCAACCTTGAATAACAGGCAATAAAAAACTCAGTACGTATGCCGCATGTTGAAGCTGGTGAGAATAATTAACGTCGACCACAGAAGTTGAACTGCACAATGTAGAGAGGATTTCAGGGATTGTAAAGTAGCTGCATAGTAAAGGTAGTATTTTATGACAGAACAAATACATAAATACAAAACACAATTTAAAACATTAGCAGTGGTTACTTTGTGTTAATGTGGCTTCACTGTTGATCTGTCTGTCACCAGGTTATGGTCTGTGTTTCCTCTTCATGGCTGCGACTCCTGTGCTCAGGTCAAAGCTGTCCAAGCTGGTGGACCCATCAGAACAAGGTCAGTCACTGAACATGAATACATGAACACATCTGGAAATGAGAGCTCAGTGCATCATATGTGTAGTATTTAAATGAGTTAGTGAATTTTAATTATTGTAATTGGATCATGCTGCAGTGCTGTGTTTTAATTTGAAGCACACGAGGTGTTCAGCTTGTGTCCTGCAGGTTGTATACATGATTGTGTGTTTGTACTTTCTCCCAGGGGCCCTGTTTGCCTCTGTTGCCTGTGTGGAGAGTCTATGTTTTCTGGTGGGCAGTGGCGTCTTCAACTCCCTCTACCCAGCCACGCTGCACTTCATGAAGGGCTTCCCCTTCCTGTTTGCTGCCATCATCCTCTTCATCCCCGCTGGAATAATTGGGTAATTTTGGTTTTTGTCTTTTTGTTGTTTTCTTATTGGTGTATTCTAGTTACAAAAAGCAAGACATTTTCAACAAGTGCATTACAAAAAAGTCTGAAAAACGAGCAGAATAAATTGTTAACAATTGTTCATGTTTGTCTTTAAAGGACCCTGCAGTGTCTCGACCAGAGGAGAGATCACAGAGACGCTACAGCATCCTGATCTGAAGGGAGGCAGACAGCAGGAAGCTGTCTGAGACTTAAAGTTCATCCTGGTGTCAGTCTATGAGGTGAGCAGCTCTGACACAAACACATCCATCTTGTCCATCTGTGATGCTGGGAGAGACTTTTGATCCATTTTCGAGCGATGGGAGTTACACCAAAGAGATCAAGACAAAGAGACGAAGTATCAACCTCATTACACAAGACAATACAAATGCTGTAATGAACAAAACTTGATACATGCTTTCATTTTGTGAGAGTGCCAAAGAATGTGCCTACTTTTACTTTGCTTATTGACTTCATGAATTCCAGTAGCTCTGATTGCACATTACATAAGAGGAAAGTACCAAACTCCTCAGTTGTTCATATCAAGCATAGATGAGTAATAAGTGAGACACTCTTGACACACTTATTGTTCCATCTTTAAAAGATCACCACAGAGTTTTCTTTTACAGAAAGAGTGGGGAAATAAACTCTTCTGCTAATTGCGGCACATTAATAATATTTTTTAAATCAGTATCCAGCCAATGAACCCTTTCATATTAACGACTAATAAGTGCCATTAGTTTTTTGTTTTGTTTTTTTGCATCCGGGTCTATTTACCGTAGGTTTCGTCTAAGATAGCCTACAGTATCAGGCCAATCACGATGCAGTTTGGTGGAACGTCACAAACAGAAATATTGAACATGGTGGATCTTGTGATTCTTCTATGACATATAGAACACCACCACATTCAGTAGTATGCTAAACCTTCTCTGCCAGCCTGCTGTTATAATGTTGATGATTAGTTTGAATTTTATTATGTGTTTAAGTACTTTTATTTGTTATATTATGTGCAGTACATGACTCTTTAAAATATGCACAGTGACCTCCCTCTGCTGGTTGAACCCTGGAGTTTGCAATTGAATTTCACTATTAGCTGATCTGGAGGTTGGTGACGCTTTTGTTACCAACCAGCCCTTATGAAACCAACATGACTCTACAGACTGAGGCCTGCTATATAGCTGTACTGACACTGCCCGACTTATCCTCTCAGCATGTACACAGAGAGTTGTATTCTTGCTACACATAGCCGTGGTCAGTGTGTCACTCTGATCGGTATTCGCTCAGCAGCATCAGACATCACGTAGCCACAAAGCCAGTAGTGATGCTATACTAGCAGATTTTGGTGGTGCAGTTACACTTTAACTCTCGGCATAGAAGTTAATAAGCAGATTAACTAAATGTTGAACCTTTCCTTTAAGGTTTTGTTGATTTTGATGTTGTTGTTGTTGTTGTTGACGATGAAATGATGTGATTGTAATTGTAATTGTAATTTATTCACTCCAACGCTGCTGCTCCATGATTTATGTGCAAGACACAAGGCCAGTGAAAATAGTCATTTCTTAACATGAAAGTATTGTATGGCGAGGAGATACAACCTCACTTGTAGCCTATAACATCTCAGACGATAAATCACACAAAGTTTTATTCCAAAAAGGGAGGTGACAGAAATGTTTTAGATCTACAAGTTGTCATTAATAGAGACAATATAGAGTGACTGAAGGTTTTTATGTTTGTTTTTACTTAAATATAGTCACCTGGTAATCATTATTTAAGATCTATTTTTAGCCACTACACCCTTCTTCCTATCTATTCACTGAGATTTGAGAGGAGAGTCGGCCATGTTAAGGGTGGAAGTGTCTCTATAACCCTCCAACAGTGAGGTCAGTATCTGTGATCATGTTTGGCACATATCCAAACTCAACCATCAGTAATGCACAGCAGTTAGCGGCAGTCAGGGATTACTGAGTTACACCTCGACCCTCCCTCCCTTCTCTTTCCATAAAGACAGCACAGTCCAAACCCCCTGAAGAGCCCCCACTCCGACCACCACAACAACACTGGATAGTCCCAGAGCACAGGTCCACACAAACATGCATACAGAGGTCAGGCCCTAGTCGCACAGTGAGGGAACAAGAGCTGCCAAATGAGCTTTAAAATGCACAAAGGGAAGTTTGGAGGTTAAGTGAAGCTTTAACTCTACTGTGAATCGATCTGTATGAAGATTAAAGCCATTCTTCAGATGTTTTCTTCATAATCAGATGTGAAATATTTATAAGCTGCAATCATTTTATTTTTAAGAATATGACTGGATCATTTGTTTACATGTAACGCACAACTGAATGAAAAATAAATAAAAGATCACTCTTATATTATTTACAACACATTTTATTTTTTTATCATGTTTCAAATGAAAAGAACAAATTGTTTGTTGCACACTGAGAATATTAATAAACACGATGATGAGAAATTAAATCCTGTTTTACTGCTTGAGGGGGAAAAGTTAATGTGATTTACACAGAGTACATTTAATAAAATGATATCAGGTGGACGCTGGAGGCAAACAATATTAAGGCAAGATCAGATAAAATCCCTGGGGAACAGTTGTTGCATTCAGGCTATAATAATATAATTTCATAACAACAATATGCGACCAACACATCTTAATGACTGCTTGAGGATTTAACAAACTTCACATATTTGTTTCAGCATCATCAAAGCTTCTTAATTAATCTTCATTTTTGATTACATAGAAGGGATTTGCTACTTTTCAAAGCCTCAGTGTGTCACGTTGCTGGATTTCTGTTTGCTGTTACTTGACTGCTTCTTTTAAATACACTAAGTCAAACATACCGGGATTACAAGGATGAGAATTTAATTGGAAAGCCAACAATTAAATGCTTATCAGACAGTGTGCTGAATGAGATAGTTCAATGTATTACATTATGTTGTAACGGAGGTCTAGAAGACACTCCGTAACACAGATAGGATCATTTCCATTTTCAAGGACTTGACAGTGCATTTTAAATCCTGTAAGTTAATATGCATCACTTTTACAGAAGGTAGGACATGTTTAATACTACATGGGTATGTTTTTTGCTGCCTCTACACTCCTTAAAGCTGTTATTTGGTTAATTGGGGGGTGCAGTTATACAGTATGTAGCTCAGTTGTTTCTTTATAATACGTCATGCCTTCAGTTTAGATTATACCCACAATCAGTGCATCTGCTAGGATTCTTTTCTATTGCAACCCTGCCATAAAAACAAATGTTAATAAAATCAGATACCTACTTTGCTCCTCTGAATGTATAATATATGAGTTAAACAAAAAATGATTGCATATAACTTTTATGTAGACCGTTGTGTTAGTGGATGCTTCAGAGATTGCTATTAATGATGTTGCTGGGTGTCAATGACGGCTGATGTATCACAGTTATTTTCCTGAGAGACAGAAGGCGTATGCTGTACCTGCAGTGTGAGGCTGCTATCATTTAAAGGCTTACACTTTATTCCATACAATCTGAAATCCCTTTAATAAGTTCAATTCATCATTCGTATATTAGGTCTTTGTTTGAGCATGTAATCTAAATATATTCAAAATCACTTCTCATGCGTTTTGGCAGTGCAGGGGGAAGCTGCCAGCCAGTTCACCATAGGACGTGTGGAATTTGGCATCATTGGAAGTTATTATAGCTGAGAAACTTTATGTTGTTTATTATCTTATTCTTCCTTTTTCTGCCCTTTGGAGGCGCCTGAGCCGTCGATTTGGTCTTGGTGTCCTTTCAGAAAGCGGAGGATCTTCTCGATCGAGGCTTCCTGATATTCATGAGACCATCTGTGTCGAGAAAAAACAACAGCAAATAAGTTCCCTCCAGTGGATATGTTACAGATGACAGACAATAAAAAGTTAACATAAATGTTTCATTAAAGAAATAAAAGAGGCTTTTAAAGATGTTAGCTTGAAAAGAGACGACTGTCACACAACCGCAACTCAAATCAGCTGTTAAACATGTTGACCTCCTTAAATTTACTGTAGGTACACCACACAGCCATGTGGTGAACAGTGAAAATATGCAAAGTGACTCACTTGATGCCATTGAAGTTGAGAATAGCTCTCATGTCCTCCGGCAGAGACGTGGGGTCAGGCCACATAAAATTATCTGTGACAGGAACTATGTTCTTTTTTCCAGCCAAGGCTGTGACGATCTCCTGTAAGATTAATGATAATTATGAGATATATTCAGACATGTAAACCCACAGGTTTCAGGCATTCTGCAAAGGCTGGTGACATTTCCTGATCCTGTTGCAAGAAACTACAACATTAACATGCATTTAGCACAGCTAGAAGTAGCCAGTAGCTGACAAACAAAATAATACAGCTTTACATCATGTTTACGAGCCAGAAGTTCAATTTCCTGACCTGGCAAATTCATATTTGAGTTTAATTAACTTAGTCATGATTAGTTTATTAAGCCGAGCTGTCATAAAGTGATACCTAATTGTTTTTTTAAGTGGTATTCACATGCAGCAAATGAAAAACTTCTGACCTTGTGCACCCAATCCTTCATGGCAGTGTCACCCATGCACTTGTCGAGCGCATTTGAAGACAGGACCAGGATAAAGTTGCGTGCCCTCTGTACACTCTGGATCAGTTTGTCCTCAAATTTACCGGCCTCCAGCTTCTCCACATCTATGAAGACGCTGTACCCTCTAACCTGCAGGTGCACCTTCAAAAGGCTTGGAGAGAGAATGAGAAGCAGTTTTAGTACAGGTAAGGATGAACAAAGACATTACCTATGCCTGATTTAACCAACCCTAACATCTGTTTTTGTTCTGACCTGGCCAGCTGGGAGCCGGTAGTCCGTCGGTAGCTGATGAACACGTCAGGCCCTGCAGGTTGGGCGTCTGTGTGGCACGGTTTTATCGGCCTGCGGCTAGAAGACAGTATCTTGGCTCTGTGGACACCATTGCCTATGTGGCAGTCAAGCTGGAGCTGCTGATCAGTCAGGCTCTGGACATTGTTGCGATCCACTCCCGACTGGACCATACCGTAGGTGTACTGACGAAAACGGGGGTCCAATTCAACCAACCAGTCAGCCATATTGTTTGGGTCGCATGTGGAGTAGTTGGCATAAGTCTTCAACACGCGTAAGTCTCTTAAAAACCTGGAGGACGAGACAGAACAGAGGTGTTAAAGTGCTCAGCCCTCGGGCACGTGCGTTGAAAGGTTTGTACCACTTGCCTCTTGCGAGTGAGGCCTGCAGTCATGCCCAGATCAGCGATCAGATCCTGGTCTGTGATGTTCAGCAGGAGGTCTCCATCTACCTGGAGTTCCTGTACAGTGAGACAGTTAGAAATATCAGCTGTGGGAAGTATGGGTGCTGAGGGGGCTGCAGCACCCTCTAAAATCAGACTTAATAAACCCCATGACTGTAAACTGTATATGCATTGTTCACTAGTATTTGTGGTAGAGGTTTGACTATTTGTATTCATTGTTTAGCAATATGTCAATAATACTATAACAATTTCATTTCCAAGCCTGATTAAGGCAAGACCGGTCAGATCTGTCACATGTGAGCACATTGAGGTGTTTTAGGGAGTTTAGAGTGTGAGCACATGGTCAGACAGATCCAGAGAGTTCAACTCAGCCAGCTACAGCTAGAGTGCATAAGATACTGCAATTACTATCATGTACAGTGACATATATAGGCCATTAGTACAACAGGATGTGTGATTTGGTTATAGATCTAAGTAATGAGATATATATGGCATTTTTTTGAGGTTTAAAGGTGTTATCTGTTAACAGCAAACAGTCACAGGTGTCTCACATGAACCGATACATAGCCGATTCAATCATCTGTGGTAGATTGGTAGTATTTTAATGTATTACTTGAGCGTTTTGTACCCATCTTTATTTGTTTGACTTACCTGGAAACGGTCACAATAGGCACTGAAGCCAACCTGCTGCAGCCAGGTCTGCACTTCGCACGTTTTCCAGTTGGGCACACATGACGGGATACGTTTCGGCACTTCCTCTCCCATCATGCTCAGTGCCCGCTTGGCGAGGGCAGAGGCTGTGCCATTGCTGGAGTACATGACGATTCTTTTTAGGCTCTGCACTGCTCCAATCTCTTGAAATATCTTAGATAGAAGGGCAAATTAAAGTCACTGTCACAACAAAGCTGTTAGACATTATTAGCTAAGATTTTAAGGAGGCAGTGATTGTACCTTGGTGTTTCGTTGACGAGATTTGATGCTGGTCTCAACGCAAAAATAAAAGGCTGCAATGCACTTTCCCTCCAGTCTTGTGCCATCCAGTAATGGAAGAAGATGCTGCAGATCAGAGGCTGTCTTACCCTGCATGCAGTCTGCACTGTCCAGTAAACTGCGGGCAAAGTCATCCGGATCCAGAGATGCAATGAATGGCTCCACCAGCTCCAAGGTCCCAGATTTCACCACCTCTTTCTCAATTTCTCGGTTTGCAGCTAACACAGTCACAGCCAGACATGCGTGGAAGCGAATGAGTTCATCCTCTTTGGAAAAAGCCAGTGGGAAAAGCCACTCAGCTGCCTGTTTCTCGATCATCCATCGCTGGCAGCGGTGGCCTCCGTACATGGCACAGTTTGCCAGCGCCACAGCACAGTGGCGTAGCACGGTGGGATCTGTACCTCTGCACCAGTACAGGAGGGCATCCAGGGCACCGTTAGAGATGAGGTGGACGGATGTCTCCTCGGAGTGTTTGAACATGTGCTCCAGGATGCCTGAGACGCTGCGAGCCAGCTGTGCGTCTTCCTGCTGTCGAGTCAGGTTGAGGACAACCCCGAGACCCATACGGGCTAAATAATCTCTGTCAACAGAAGCGATTTTACAGTGAAAAGTAAACAAATACTCCTGAATGAATGAGGCATAAACAGGCATTTATGGTGTGTTTGGTAACACCAGATTTATATGAATTAGTTGACAACTTTGACATTTAAATAATCTTTTAAGCCTTTTATCACACACAAAATGCCAAACAAGTAATACGATTAAAGGATGGGCTGCTTTTCTCTGTTTTATATCACTGTAAATTTAATATATATTCAGTTTTGAACTGCTGGTCGGACAAAACAAGTACCTCCAAGATGCCATGTTATCTGTGACTTCTGTGGTGGGTGTTTTTCATAGTTTACAGACTAAACCTTTAGCAGATCAATCAGACAAATATGCCCTGAAATCAACACAGTTCTGTATAAAGAGGTGGACACAAAAACGTGAATACTGGCTTTAAAATTTACATTTATCTAATAAAAAAATAGCCTTGCAATATCCTAAGATGTTAAGCTTTTAAAGTTAAACTTTTTGTTGAGACTTTGACAGAGATGTGTTGATTCATTCATCATTTCTGAGGCCGTAGTTTAAGGACACTATGTTCCTGTTTTTTTTTTTTTGTCCTGACTAGATCACATGGCAGGAACATTTATTAATACTATAGGTGTACTATAATATTAGTTTAAGTTGCTTTCCCTGTACAAAAACTGACTTGAATATGATTTATGTAAGTACAAACAACTTATATTAAGGCCTCAGAAACTACCTGTGGATAATCAAAACATCTCTGACACAACCTCAACATTCAAATCTTTCAAAAGGGAAACTTAGTCAGCCCCTGTGCACCCTACCTGTTGTCTGAGGTCAGGATCTGCTCCAGCAGTTTTGCAGACTCATAAGTGATCTCCACAGCAGGTGTCTGTTGAAGCTGTAGCAGCAGCTCCAGGCCTCCATCCAGCCGGATCCTGTTGCAGATCTCCTCGGCCACCTGACGGCCTACAGCGGGCAAAACCCAGGCCTCCTCCACCAGCTGAAAGATCTCCGCGATGGACCTCCGGGTTTCATCTGAATCGCAGGTTTCCTTGCCTGACTTCAGCCTCCTGATGGCGGAGCGCAGGGCGGGGAGTGACACGTCCAAAACCCCTTGGACGTCGGCACTGATGCCCGGAGACACAGCTCTGGGGTCGCAGCTAGAGCCGGAGTTGGAGCCGCTCCTCCCTCTCTGCAGTCGGCTGACATAATCCGGCACTGTGAGTCTGTCTGAGCTGAACATGATGGAGAAATGTCGGTAGAGCCTCCACAGGAAGAGCGTCAGAGAAATGAGCATGTGCCGGCAGAGACGTCAGTATCGGTGGATGTGTTTGTTTACAGAGGCCTCCGATGATGATTCCCAGTCTGCTGTCCGGCTTGTGAACAGATGCACCAAGCAAGGCTTCAGCTGTAAATCAATAGTGACAGCTTTCACCAAATTACATCACCTCTCTGTGGCTGTAAGCACATAAACACTCATAAGCAGATCTCGAGCAGGTCACCGGTGTTTGTGCGCATAGTCGAGCCTCAGCAGCTGCTGCTTTGTCTCTTGTCTCCCATCCACTAACAGATGACTTAATGCCTGCACACAATCTGTTTGTACAAGTGTCCTTAAAGAGGCAACATCTCAACACACTGGACCTCAAACTGGAAGCCTGCAGAGTAAATCCCACTTGTTTTCCCGGTAATAAAACACTCTATTGTTGTCTGTCTCCTCGGCATACACTGAGGAGTGTTGCAGACAAAGAAAGCCTGTTCTTGTCATACACTTCTGTAGCAGAAAAATACAAAATATGACACCTCTCTCCGATGGTAGCCCTCCGACCTATCGCATCCTTTGGTCAGCATCCGCAGGCTGTCAGTATCTACAGTGGTCTGCACCGCCCACCGGCTCCGGATACTGCCAGAGATGAACAGGAAAAGAAGCACCCCTCCTCCTCCTCCTCCTCCTCCTCCCCTCTCATCCCTGCATCACCGCCGGTCAGAGCATGCTCAAAGTGCCCATAAACACATCAGGCCCTCTGCTGGACACATTGTGTCTTAGCATGTGCTGTGCACAATATCCGTAAAGGTTGTTATTTTCTAAGTGCCATAAGGAGTTATATCACTAGAAATGTATATATTAACAATAGTAGTAATAGTATCTATTTGTATAAGACATTTCATGCAATGATGCAGCCCAACATGCTGAACAAAAACAAGATCAGATTAAAATTAATATTATTTTTAATAAGAAGAAGAAAAGAAAACAACACAATAGGTATAAAATATGGATGATAAATAGCAATGGCAATAGAAAAATGGGAACCAGTTGAATTAAAGAGATAGGTTTGATTAAAAAAAGGACTTAAACCATCTTAGTGTGGCTCCTTTAGTGCATGATAAAATCAGTACTAACTGTAACAAGATGGGCTAAATGACTGTGACAGAGTACAGAAAGGGAAATCATGGCAGCAAATCATGGCTGATAAACCAGCAGACAAACAAATCTTTGAAGGATTCACTGTTTCCTCAACAAAATGTTTCTTCATTGCAGTCTGGAGAGGACTTTAAAATTTAGACCTTCATGTCGAGAAATAAAAGTTGTAGAAAGTGTGTTAACTGAATAAGTGAAATCTGAAAAAGTTGTTGTCCCTGATTTCAAGACATCATGAGGACTTCATAGTGGGTTTCATGTCCAAACAAATTTTATTTTACAATCCAGAAATTAGATTAATTTGGTCAGAGGTACAATCATAAACTGTGTCATGAAAACCACAAATCCTTTCAGCATTCATCAGCAGAGAGAAACACAACATCTTTAACTGATTATTATGGTGGAAATCATCAGTTTATTGTTTTGTCACCAGTCATCTTGCAGTAATATCAGTGACCAGCAGGTTTCAGCTTCTTTGTGGCTTTAAATGCCATCATCAGTATGTAGAATGACAAAACTGCAGTTACGTGTTTGTCTGCAGGTGTTTATTGGCTTGTAAATCTGTGTTAAACTGTTTTACGAGGTGTCACGCCGTTATGCTTTTTTACTCATCTGTCATCACTGAGGCTTCACAATAAAACTAGGTTACAGGTCTAGTCTTGTCCTGAAAACAAGAAAGAAAGTCACTGAATTACTTCAGAAGCAGCGAGGTCAGAGGTCAACAGATGGTCACATTGCTTAAACTTTTATTTCCTATTGATCTCTCTCCCTCTGTCTATCTCTGTTTTTCTGCTCGAGGCAAAAGAGATTTTGAAATAAGGTTAAAGCAAACAAGGAAGTGGGGTGACTGACACATGTTTCCAATGATTAGAAGCACATGGCCCGTCATTACTTTTCTCATTCTGTGCTCTGACACAACAGAGGAAACATGAGGCTGTGGACTGTCCTGCTGCTCGCTCTGCTCAATCAGGCTTTTGCTGCTGAGGGTAAGTACATCATTAAAATATCTATATATATATAGATATATAGATATATAGATATATATATATAATGTTTGAAAGTTCCTTAAAGGATTTGTAGTGTGTGTTTGGTGTTCATGCTTCAGTATAGTATTATCATGTTACACTCAGACGTGATAATGGGCCTAGTCTGTGTGTTAAATGTACTGATTCAGTCTGTTTATTCCTATCAGCAGCTACAACAACATATTGGATAAAACAATTAACACTTAACAATATATATTCACTAATTTAAGGTGTTAACTTTGGGTGCCATGTCAGACACATCTATCTTAACCTTAATCTATGAAATACTAAAAAATGCTCATCACAAACAGCCAGAACACACAGTGTTGTTTTCAAATTGCTTATTTTGTCTGACCTGCAGTCCAAAATCCAAATATACATTCAACTTTAAAACTATATAAAGCTGTGAAAAGCTGTAAAATGATCATATTTATGAAGCTGGAACCAGTGAATGTTTAGCATTTGATCAATGAATCAACTAACTGTTTGTTTTTAGCACTAATTATTAAATTATTACCAACCAAGACACTGTAAGTAGGCGTTAAACGAAGCTAACTACAACGATAGAGAAAAATAATATCCCATGATGCCATTGGCATTCTGTCCAAGCCTCATGGGAGCTATAATCAAATCAAATCCAAGTTAACTTTATTATCCAGAGGAGGAAATTCATTTGATCAAAGAACACAAGGAGGAAGCACAAAAACACACCAAATAAATAAAACAACAGAGACTCGACTTTAACTCTGTCTTTTTATCTTCAGAGTCTTGTATGGGTCGCTGTGAGAATGGCTTTGACGCTCAGAGGAAATGCCAGTGTGACTCGATGTGCAAGTACTACAAGAGCTGCTGCTCTGACTACGAGCCCATCTGTGCTATGATGAGTAAGAAAACCTCTCTGCTCGTGTGTTTAAAATCTTGTTAGGCGCAGGAGAAAGATAGTCACTGATATCGCTTTTTGCCCCCTCAGCTCGTGGAGACACTTTTGTCTTGGCAGAGGATGATGATGATGAGCTGTTGGAAGACACCACTCCATCAATGGCCACAGGCGACATCAGTCGTCAGCTGAAGCCCACACAGCAGCCCATCTCAGATTTCGTCCGCAGACCACAGCAGCATCCAGAAACCACGCTGGAAATGACCAAACCCACACTGCTGATGGAGATTATATCTCAGAAAAGCCCTGTGATGGAGATAACACACATTTCACAGACAGTCCCACCTCCACAGGACGTCCCCAACACGACTGAACCCCCTCAGACTGACCCAACCACTGTACCCATCACGGCCCCCACTGAAGCACCCGACCCAGACGCAGTGGTCTGCAGTGGGAGGCCTTTTGACTCCTTCATGCAACTAAAAAATGGCTCCATATATGCCTTCAGAGGTGAGTGACTGACAATGCAATCCCCTAATATTCAATCTGATAAAGAACAAAACTTAATTAAGAACATATGTGGGGGGGTTTCTAGGGGACTACTTCTTTGAACTGGACCAGAAGTCAGTTCTTCCTGGTTATCCAAAGCTCATAAAGGACGTGTGGGGCATCGACGGACCCATTGATGCTGCTTTCACCCGTGTCAACTGTCAAGGGAAGACTTATATGTTCAAGGTGAGGACACAGGAATTTAACACCACTTAAAGGTATGTCATTGAACATTTGAATGAATCCAAACTTTTATTAGGGAAACAAATACTGGAGGTTTGATAACGGCGTGCTGGATGATGACTATCCTCGAGATATCAGCGTGGGCTTTGACAAAATTCCTGATCATGTGGATGCAGCGTTTGCTCTGCCTGCTCCTGGTCACAATGGAAGAGAGAAGGTTTACTTCTTCAAAGGTAGAGCCAGATTTTACACACACATAGAGAGAGATATTTGGTATATTTAACATAAAGTTACTTGAATGTTTTCCATCTGGGGGCATTGTGTTGGTTTCTCCAGCCGATCAGTATTACACGTACGAGTTTTTGCACCAGCCGTCCCACCAGGAGTGCATCACCATGTCTGAGAGGTCTCCGTCCACACTGTTCAGGCGCTACACCGACATCTACTACAACAGCTATGAACGTTTTCTCAGCGAGCTCTTCTCCGACTGTGAGTTGTTTTAGATCATTTGTACTTGTTCAGGGGTGGAGGGAGATGTTGTCACATGTACAGCTTAATGTTTTTCTTCTTTAGTGCCTCAGCACCATGACAAGCACCACTTCATTGCGAAGGACTGGAAGGGCCTCAAGTCTCCAGTTGATGCTGTCATGACAGGCAGAATGTACGTCCCTCCAAGGAGGCCCACACCACGACGTGACCAGCAGTGGGGTCAACAGCAAGGCCAGCAGTGGAACCAGCAGTACCAGCAGTATGGACAGCAGTATGGACAGCAGTATGGACAGCAGTGGGGTCGTAGGAGGCAAAGTCGTTCACCCTTCTGGGAATCCATGGCTGAACGGGGGATGAACATGGGCCAGAACTTTGCGGAAAGGGGGATGGAAATGGGTCTGAGGATGGCAGAGAGGAGGATGGAAATGGAGGAGAGGCTTGGACGTGATTGGGACAGACGGGGGGATCAAGACTGGGACCAGGACAGACGGCGAGATAGTTCCCGTCAAAACAACAGAGGCAACTATGACTCCAGAAGTGACTGGATGTACTTGGAGCCCACCGAGAGGAGTATGCCCATACAGACCGTCTACTTCTTTAAAGGAGGTAACACAACAGTGTTTATGTTAACAGAAAAATGCAAAGATTTAAATTGTAGATTACATGTAATGTAATGAGTAGCAAATTCTCACATTTAAAAACCTGATTTTTTTAAATATAAATTACTAATATTTAAGTGATTATCAGTTGCCAGTTACTGATTGTTTTAAGCATTTCTTTCCCATTGGCATGCTGTCAAAGCTTCATGAGAGCTGTAATTACAACAAATCCAATTTGACTTTATTATCTAAAACAGGAAATCGGTCATTTGGTCAGAAGTCTAATGAAAAAAAAACAGAAGCAGTACAAAAACACATCAATAATAGATAAAATAGAGATGATCCAGATAATAAAAGTTGTATATATCGTCGTCTCAGGGTGCTGCATCCAAGTTTTCACTCTTGTCCTTCCAAAATAAAATATCACTCTCTTATTTTAGCTTATATGACAGACTGATTAAAGAGAGTTACAGACGTAGGGGGCAGCTGGGCGAGGAGACTGAAACTGAGTAATTCTATCAGACTGTCCGCAGATCTGTCTCGCCATAGACAACTAACTAGTTTCACATGCTGCGAGTTAGTCCACATGACAAAGAAACCCTTTGCACTCACTCCTTCTGTATTTCTGTGTGATAATCAGTAGTTATATATTTTATGAGTCACCAGTAGACAGTTGTCCGGCACAACCATGAGCTGCTTAATGATATCTGGGCTCGACTCAAGGGGGTCCCTTGACTTCAGAGCACCAGTTTTGACCTACCACCCCTCTCAAGTTATCAGAGAGGGAACATGACATGTCTTGTTTTATGTGTTTTCTAGATAAATACTACAGAGTGGACCTCAGGAGCAAGAGAGTCGACCCTGCCATGCCTCCATACCCCAGATCCATCGCCACGTACTGGCTCGGCTGCACAGACACCCCAGGAGCAGAGAAGTAGTTTGAAATATTTTTAGGTATTTTTAATATGATCATCTGGAAAAAAAAACGATCGTTTATTTTTACTGAAACTGGCAGTGTTAGTTGTAAAAGAAGTGTGTCATGTCAGTGTAACACAACTTCAGCAAATATTGGAGATCAATGAAAGTCCGCACATGGCCAAAGTTCAGCCGGTTGACTGAACTCTTGTTTCTCGTCTCTTGTCAACATCAGCTGACCAACTTTTGAGAAAAACTTGGGACGCTCTGTAAAACATAAATAAAGGCAAAATGCAACGATTTGCAACAATTAGTGTCCTCCTAGAGTGTTGTTGAAATAAAAAGTGATGCAGCACAGAGGTAAACATGCTCCTGTCCTGTATATTTACAAAACCAATACGTTTATCTGCTTTAATGTTAAACATCTTTAATATAGTATATGTATATTAAATGAATATTTAATATAATAATGATTTGCAAATCATTGCAATCTGTTTTTATCCACATTTTACACTGTGTTACGACTTTTTGGGGATTGGGGTTGTACTTTTACTCCACTATAATTCAGTATATATTCAGTATTGTACTTTTTACATGCATTTATGGGAAAGCTATAGTTACCAGTTACTTTATGATTTGAAATAAAATATACATGATCAGCTAATAAAGGGCCATCGTTAGAGGTTAAACTAATACAATAAGTAAGCTTTACCTCAAACATATTTGAATGCATCACCTGTAATATTGTGTGTGTATCTTTACTTCAAGTACATTTTGATGCTAACACTGTGGTAGTTTGACTTGTAACAGAGTATTTTTGCAGAGTGCTGTTTTACTGAAATAAAATATCAGTACGTCTTCCACACAGACAGTTTTCTAAATCACGTATTTACAAACTTTAAAATGTTTATTTTCATTATTAATTGTGAACATATTTACAGTGAATATGAAACTAAAAACACTCATGACACGATGGAGGATTCATGCACCAAAAGGGAGTGATTAAATCTTGACGTATGGTCGCACAGATGTCTTGTGTAATGAGAAGAAAACTTCCAATGTTTAGTAATGTGCCTTTTACCCAACAGCAGCATTATGTGTCACCGCAGAGGTCAGTGAGAGGTGGGCTCATGCTCGAGGGCGCTTTGACTGCAGGTTGTAGTTGTGGAAATATTTTTTACAAATACAGTTTTCTGACATCTAATAACAGGTAAAAGAGGGCAAATATAATACTATAATACACTGGCAAAACAGCTTTGTTGAATTTTATCAGCTTTACAGATGTCAAAAGGCTGCACTGTGTGCTGATTCAAAGTGAGTCGCATCTGTGAATCACAACTTGTGACAAAAACACATTTCGTGATGACGCACTGTGACGTTTTTGCCATTCTTCTTCTTGCCGTCGCCTTCCTGGAACAACCCAGATGTTCAATATGATTTTTCATTAAGACAAATCTCAACTCTTTATGTCTGTTTATCCTTTGTGACTCACAGATATTACAGTACTTGTATGTATACAGTTAATACAACATGCATCTCTGGAGCAAATAAAAACAATGATTGCTCAATTGTCTCATTATTCGTGCTCATATGGAACTTGAGATCCTGAATGCAACTTGTGGTGTTGTTAGGACACACTACCCAAGTACCACAGCTGGTTTTCTGTTTTTCATTTATCTTTTAAACTAGAATATAAATTGAATCTATACTTGGTCAAATTTAGGCTAAAAGTTAAGGTATTCTATCACATATTGCTGCATACATGTCTAACACCATAATTCAAGAATCACAGACCTCTAATTTACTGATTTACAGTTATAACGAGGTTTCTCTCTTTGTGTCTGTAACATTATAACTGAAGAATAATAAATATGCAGTTGTGTTAGGATCAGACCTGCTGACATATCAGTTTCTCCGAGGTTACGAGTGTTTAATCATGACATTCTCATAGCAGGGCTCTGCACCTTCGTTGGCGATGACCTCCGTGAGACTGGCAGCGTCTCCTGCTGGTCCCACAGTCAGGTAGTTGCTCTCAATTCTTCCTGTACTGGGGTCAGCACCCTGCCTTGTGTCTCCCTCAGCCCTCAGATCTGACCCCGAGTCAGCTGATGCCACCTCTGGCACACTCTGCAAAATGGACGACAGTGGCCTTTTTGGAGTGCTGCTCTCTGATGATGGAGTGTCACTAGCACCAGCTGCATCAGGAGGGTTCAGAGAAGCATGCTTTCTCCTGATTGGCTTACATATGCCGACTTCTCCTCCAGACGGACCTCCCTGCTCCCACACACTCGCCCGAGCTCCGAGCTTCTTCCTGGGTGGTTTGGTAATCCCTTCAGCTGTTTTTGGCTTAGGCCTGCCAGACTCCTGCTCCTTTTGTCGCTGGAGGCTACCGAGTCGTCGTAGCATGGCCTGAACAGGCCCTTCAGAGCTCGGCTCTGTCTTTGTCACGGGCCTACCTGCCTTACCCACCGTCACGTACACTGTGGTGACTTTATCTGAGACCCCTGCCTGTGCATCCGCAGATGTTGACAGTTGGGTCCCTTTATGAGCAGCTGTGTTGGACATAGTCCGTCTTCGTCCTGATGCCCCGGGAACCTGCAGGGTGGCCCGGGATGGGGTTCTGTCTACTTCTTGATCCCCTACGTCACAGCTTGATTCCTGATTGTTTGTCACCTGTGCATCCACTTCATCTTCCCTCTCCTCACCCTCACCTTCATCTCCCTCACCAGTTTTAGCTGCGCCTCCCTGACTTTGGAGGGCAGACAGCATCAAAACCCCCCAGGGTGACTTGGATTTGTTACGTGGGTGTCCAGGGAGAGCACCGGGGTCCTGACCCGAGCCACGCCTCTCCTTGGGGGAGAAACGAGTGCCCTCAGCAAACGAGACAGACGGCCGCTTGGACTTGGCGAT